>CM055128.1:102340951-102940951 GCA_029206835.1 Rana muscosa
CGCCCTTCATCCACCCACTTCTAATGATGGGCATACATGCACCATTTATATATGCCGAAGCATTGGGGCATCCTCCCGCAAAAATTATGCCACACACACATGGTCGGACTTTTCCACGGGCAAGCCTCCGTTGGAATTTCGACTGTATGTACGCGGCATTAGGAGCAAAATCGCTCCTCCGACCCTCCGCCCCTGCTGCCCCAATGCTTCGGCATATATGCTTCTTTTTTTTTTTAACTGTAGTGGTGAAATCACCTCCTACAGCACTGGAGTCGCAGGGATCAGGCCTGTCTCTGCGAACGCTGCAGTTATGTGTGTTGTGTTTTGTAAGTGACAGTGATCGATCGATACTGCACTTGGGTGGCCTGGGCTGGACGGAGGGGCAAAAACGCAGGTGCAAACATGTATCTGGGCTGATCCCGCTAACACTGCATTTTTTGGGAACCCTAAACTGCTGGGGACACTAGTATAGATCTGATCAGATCAGATATTGATCTGTTCAGATACTATACCACTAAGGGGGTGTATGCTTCACGCGTGGGTGTTAGCGTTACTGGCACTAACCTGACGCTGCCTGGGGTGTGACGCAGGGTTAACTAGGGGCAAAAACCTTTATTAGATAATATATGGGGGTACCTGACGCTATAAAAACCTGCGGCGAACCTAAAAAAAATAACTGGCTATCCTATCGGCACCAGCATAACTAATACAGCGATCAGAAAAATGATCGCTTAGTGACACTGGCAAAAGGGGGTGAAAGGGTTACCTGGGGGGGCGATCAAGGGGTTAAACCTTTATTAGGTAATATATTGGGGTACCTGACGCTATAAAAACCTGTGGCGAACCTAAAAAAGATAACTGGCTACCGATCGGCATCACCGACACTAAGACAGCGATCAGAAAAACGATCGCTTAGCGACAGTGGTGATAGGGGGTGAAAGGGTTACCTGGGGGGCGATCAAGGGGGTTAAACCTTTATTAGGTAATATATGGGGGTACCTGACGCTATAAAAACCTGCGGCGAACCTAAAAAAAATAACTGGCTACCGATCAGCATCACCGACACCAAAACAGCGATCAGAAAAACGATCGCTTAGCGACAGTGGTGATAGGGGGTGAAAGGGTTACCTGGGGGGCGATCAAGGGGGTTAAACCTTTATTAGGTAATATATGGGGGTACCTGACGCTATAAAAACCTGCGGCAAACCTAAAAAAAATAACTGGCTACCGATCAGCATCACCGACACCAAAACAGCGATCAGAAAAACGATCGCTTAGCGACAGTGGTGATAGGGGGTGAAAGGGTTACCTGGGGTGCGATCAAGGGGGTTAAACCTTTATTAGGTAATATATGGGGGTACCTGACGCTATAAAAACCTGCGGCGAACCTAAAAAAAATAACTGGCTACCGATCAGCATCACCGACACCAAAACAGCGATCAGAAAAACGATTGCTTAGCGACAGTGGTGATAGGGGGTGAAAGGGTTATCTGGGGGGTGATCAGGGGGTTAAACCTTTATTAGGTAATATATGGGGGTACCTGACGCTATAAAAACCTGCGGCGAACCTAAAAAAAATAACTGGCTACCGATCAGCATCATCGACACCAAAACAGCGATCAGAAAAACGATCGCTTAGCGACAGTGGTGATAGGGGGTGAAAGGGTTATCTGGGGGGTGATCAGGGGGTTAAACCTTTATTAGGGGGGGTTAGGGGGCTACGCTGGACCTAAAACTAACTTTAGTGACACCTTTACAGTCACAAATGTCACTGATTGCAGTGATCAGTAAATAAATGGTCACTGCAATCAGGGGGGGTGATCTGGGGGTGTCTGGGGAGGCCTGGGGGGTCGATTTGTGTGCCTATGTGTCCTGGTGTCAGTGTAGTGTTTGTGCACTGACCTGATGTCTTCTCTTGTACGGCGCTCGGTATATGTGAGCGCTGCATGAGAGATGACATCACTTCCTCTGCCTGTGTAAACATTACACGGGCAGAGGAAGCATTTTCATTCGCTGGGAGCGATCGCGAGGGGGTGGCCGGAATCGAACGGCCGTCCCCTCATCTCAGATCGCTCCTCAACGATTAACGGCTGCTCACTGTATAGGAGGGGGGTCCGATTGGACCCCCCAACTGTACAAAGGCAATCACGTACACTGTACGTGATTGTGCCTGTCGGTGCCATTCTGCCGACGTACATATACAGTGAGCGGTCTTTAAGTGGTTAAAAAAAAAAAATTGTCACTTTTATTCCTATGACAAGGAATGTAAACATCCCTTGTAATAGAAAAAAGCATGACAGGTCCTCTTAAATATGAGATCTGGGTCAAAAAGACCTCAGATCTCATATTTGGACTTAAATGCAATAATAAAAAAAAAAATTCTTTAAAAAAAATGACAACAAAAAAATGTCCCTAAGACGTATGGGCGGAAGTGACGACTTGACGTTGCTTCCGCCCTGCAGTGATATGGAGACAGGTGGGGGCCATCTTCCCCTCACTCATCTTGATACACAGCCATTGACAGGTCCCGTTTGCCTCCGCCGCTGCTGACGGCTCCGGTAAGCGGCGGAGGGCGCGAGAGAGCTCTCCCGCCGCTGATAACCGTGATCTTGCGGCGAATCCGCCGCAGAGACCACCATTATCGTTTACCTGACCGGCTGCTGAAAATATGGATATGCTGCCATTAACGAGATATCCATCTTTAAACTGCCGACGTATATGTACATGAGACGGTCGGTAAGTGGTTAAACAAACACTTAAGACACTTTACTAATCAAATAATACCTTGTGCATTCATTAAACACAATACAACCACTTTCTCATTCCACATTCATTTGGCCATTCCATTCATTCTTCATTTAGAAATTTTTTCCATAGATATATACCATATATACTCGAGTATAAGCCGACCCGAATACAAGCCGAAGCACCTAATTTTACTACAAAAAAATGGGAAAACTTATTGACTCGAGTATAAGCCTAGGGTGTCCATCTGCATGCCTCACTGTGCCCATGCCTCACTGTGCCCATGCCTCACTGTGCCCATGCCTCACTGTGCCCATGACTAGACTGACGTTTAACATGGGAGTCTATGGAAGGGGTGCCCGGCTTTAAAAAAACGGTGCTCCCGGCCGTAGGTCTTCTAGACAACAAACTTTGCACATTTGTAGAGAAGAAATAGGGCTACATGTGTACCAAGTTCCGGGTCCAGGGGATCTACGACCGGCCGGTACCGGGTCCCCAAATTCACCGGAGAAATTACCGTTTAACATGAAAGTCTATGGAAGGGGTGCCCGGCTTTGAAAAATCGGTGCTCCCCGGCCGTAGGTCTCCCGGAAAACGAACTTTGCACACTTGTAGAAGAAGCTATGGGGCTATATGCGTGCCAAGTTTGGTGACAAGGGGACCTACAGCCGTCCGGTACCGGGTCCCCAAATTCCGGGAGATCAGGCGCAAAAAGGTGACTCGAGTATAAGCCGAGGGGGGCATTTTCAGCACAAAAAAATGTGCTGAAAAACTCGGTTTATACTCGAGAATATACGGTACTGCTTAATTATCTTAGGCTGGGTTCACACCTATGCAAATCGGATGGGTCTTATACCGCATCCCATTCGCAGGACTCTACAAAGTACATTCATTTAAATGAGGCCTGTTCACGCACCTGCGGTGTATTCGCACTCCGCACTGGCCAAAAAACGTGTGTGCCTTTTCTAGGCAGTGCGGTCTGGCTTAGGTGCGAATTCAGACTCATTGGCTTCTGTGGGAACGCTTCTGAATTGCACATGTCATTCAGTTGTGAACAGTATAAAATCCTGACCTGATACTGATCAAAAACTGACATGAAACCTTAAACAACTACTTTGTCAATTAGCTGTAAAAACAGAGCTCAGACTCGCACTGCATATGTGTGAACCCAGCCCTAAACCTGTATTTAACCCCAAAAAATTATAAAATCAAACATTTTAAAATCCTTAATCATTGTCAATACAGCCCAAACACAATTAAACCATTTGCATAAATAACCATTCCCTTGTTTTGTAACAGGCAATGTCCTTATACAATTCAAAGTTCCCATTTCCTTTTCTCTCAGCATCAACAAAACTATAATGCCATTTACTGAACACCTTGGAGCCCAGGGCAATTATATCAATCCGAACTATATAGCACATTTGTTTATATTTAGAAAGAAAAAAACCGTTCAACTTCAATAACGCAAGGATAGGCAATTACACAATTAAAGCAGTCCTAAGGCCTCATGCCCACTGGCGTTTTTACAGCTGCATTTTTTGCAGCTTAAAAACGCCTGTCCATGTTATTGTAAATATTTTTTTTTTTTTTTTTTTCTTTTTGAAAAAAAACAAAAAAAAAACAAAAAAAAAACGTCGGAGCGAAAAACGCGACCGCGCGTTAGTGCGCGTTTTTGCGCGTTAGTGCGCGTTAGTGCGCGTTTTTGCGCGTTTTTTGACGCTCGCGTTTTTTTCTGCCTAATTCTGACGCTGAGGAACGCACTGGCCCTGTTTTTTTTTTACAGCTTACAAACGCCTATGCTCTTTACAGCTCAAAAACGCCTAGGTGGGCATGAAGCTATAGACTAACATGGATGGCTGTAAAAAACGCTCAAAAACGCGGCTGAAAAAACGCCCGTGGGCATGAGGCCTAAAGTCAGATTCTAACTGAAATAATAAAAATGCCCCATGTATAATTTGAAACACTACTCTTAAAAATTTGTATCTGATCAGATTCCTAAAAAAAAAAAAACATTTGGTACCAGAGCATACATGTAATTTATCAGTGACGTCACATTCCCCTTTTAATGTTTCAAATTAACTATGTATTGGGCATGGGCTTAATATGTGCCCAACACATTTCATGAATAGACTGACAATAGTTGCAACATTTTAACAATAAATACCGTATTTATCGGCGTATAACACGCAATCAGGGGAAAATCATGGGTGCGTGTTATACGCCGATACTCACTGATCCTGGCGATCTCCGCTGACTGAGCGGAGCGCAGCGATCGCCACCGAGATACACATAGCTGAGTGTACTCGGCTTTTCTCGGCTCCGCTCACAGTCACGCCCAGTCCCGCCATTGGACCTGTGTTATGTCCATCATAGGGCGGGACTCGGCGTGACTGTGAGCAGAGCCGAGAAGAGCCGACTAGAGCCGAGTACAATTTAGAGAGAATACCTGTCACCTGTATCTTATAGGCACCACATCCCTTAATTTAGAAACTAAGAAGGAATGGAAAGGTAACGGGACTTTTAAGGTGCATCAACCACACAATAATCAGTATAAAAATAGAAATGTATTACAAAAATAGAAAAAAATCATATATATAATATATATACATGAACCACCAAATATACATGGTAAAATTTCCAAATGCATACAGACAATTATCTCTACATGTTTCGCCATATATTTGGCTTCTTCAGGAGATTGTCATGCAAATACTGGAAATAAAGAAAAGAAAATGAATACATAATATTTACACATAATTCTTACTCCAAATTACAACAATCATAATATTTTTATAGATAACTGAAAACCATGTCAAACCAAAAAGTATTCCAACATCATCTCAATATTGGATCTATTTATTCAAAATTATAAATGACCCTATGAATATCAATTATAGGTACATTACCTGTAACCATTTGATGGTGCAGTCTAAAAGGAGTGACCTAGATAGTCAATGAGCCAACCCACACGGGAGCACCCTGAAGTGGGGGATCATACGGTGTATCATAGAGGGGGGGATGTTGGCAAGTTTAGCCACCCGGATATTGCTAGTACATAAGCAGAGGACCATCTGAGAAAAATTATAGAGAAGTCTAATGAGTCAAACAAACATCAAAAAAAAAATATATATATATATATATATATATATATATATATATATATATATAGATAGATGATGGATTTTGCATAGGCATCTCCATCCAATTGTCCGGCAGATTCCCCATCGACATTTACCTGTTTATAACTTGTTGTCAAGCATTAGAATTAGAATTGGGGAGAAGAAGTATTATCTCCAAATACCCCAAAAAGTGTCCACTCTAGAAGGAAAAGAAATAGTGGAAAACACTATAAATATTATAAATCAATCTAATTGGTGATCAATCAAAAAATCACCATAGAAATACTAGCTGGTCAGTACCTTCTTAGTCAAAATAGATAAAATATATCCACATTAAGGATTCACTGTCCAACAGTTTTTGTCCCAAAAGAACTAATCAATCCGTTTTCTGAAAAAATGAAAATAAAAATAGAAACTATTTTAAAGGTAAGGACCAAGTAAATCTACAACAGCAGCATAATGACCAGTATTGCCCATGGAAAATCTGATGCCCAAATATTCACCTTTGACTGATAGTTGACGTCTTCTCCCCAGGATGTTGGTCATGCTAATGATTGCACAACTGCAATACGGACTATATACCCCCCTCCTCCATCCCATTGGACGCACAATGGCGCCAATTCAATGGGCGGAGCGGGCACGTCAGTTCCGACATCCGCCCGCCGTCATATCCGACCGGAAGTACACTCGGCTATGTGTATCTCGGCTCCGCCCAGTCCCTGCGTTCTCGGCGGCGTTCGCCCCGCTCCGCCCTGCGGCGATCTCGGCGGCGCCAATTTTGAATTTCGGACAAGGCTGCAATGAAAACTGGGGCAAGGCTGCACTGGACACTGGGGCAAGGCTGCACTGGACACTGGGGCAAGGCTGCACTGGACACTGGGGCAAGGCTGAAATGGACACTGGGGCAAGGCTGCAATGGACACTGGGGAAAGGCTGCACTGACAAGGCTGCAATGGATGGGAAAGAAAAGAGCCCTGGACTGCCGCACTCTGTATAAACGATTTATTTTCAAAATTCCAAAATTAAAATCCAAAGTTAATCCATAGATTCAAAAGTCCAAAAACAGACAAAAACAGAAAACTGACATGCAGGGGTGGATAGCTGACGCGTTTCACATCAAAGATAGATACTTACTCATAGCTGAGTAAGCACCTATCTTTGATGTGAAACGCGTTAGCTATCCACCCCTGCATGTCAGTTTTCTGTTTTTGTCTGTGTAGCGGCCACTCCTCACACTCCCCTCTTTGTCTCGTCTTTCTCTTGTCTAGGGGTATCTTAGAAGGGAGGGAACGGGGACACTACGCCTAGCTTCCACCACAGATGTTAGTGCGGTATAAGCAACAGTTCTGTATTACCTTCGGGTCAGTGCTGTGCACCTGGATCCTCCCTCCAAGAGTCACCGCGAACCTTGTCTGTCAGAAAATGAGCTCCACACCATTAAAGTTCAACACTCCTTTATTCTCCTTGTCTGAACACAAACAGTTGAACTCCCTTGATAGAACAGAACAGAAAAGGAGGTGTGGATGCGAACAGGCCCAGACACAATGTAAGCTGCCACTTCCCTTCCTAGAAGTGTGTCCTGGTCTGCGCACGAGGGTAGATTTCCTTCCAGGCCGTCTCCGACGAGAGACTCACTTGTCACCGGCAATCTGCTGCACCGGGTCTTCAAATGAGGAGCTCCCCCCGGTCCATTGCGCCTTCCGGATTCGAGTACCCAATCCCTGGGCACCCTAGGATCTCCTTCCCTCGCGGAACCCAGTGTTGGGCACTGAGCTCCGGACCTCCATCCAAGTACCTCACCCCAGGCTAAAGGTGCCTGGGATGGAACTCGACCTCCGCTGTCCTCTAGGCCTAAGCCACCCAGAGGAGAGACACGACCCACCGTCTGCAAGCTGAAGGTGCCTGGGACGTCAATCTTGTGACAAAGATGGCCGGCCCCCTTTATACCCTCTCCCAGCAAGCACGGCGGGTTCCCCGCCCCACCATACCGCTGCCAAGTGAGGACAAAAAGGAGGCACAGCACACAGCAATGATTCAACCCCAGCCCAGGGCGACAGCGCCACCCACTGGGCTGCAGGGAATTACACATCACTGATGTCTCTGCCAAATTCAAAATTACACCCGGGAAAGTACATACCCGCTACATCTGTTTTTGGACTTTTGAATCTATGGATTAACTTTGGATTTTAATTTTGGAATTTTGAAAATAAAGCGTTTATACAGAGTGCGGCAGTCCAGGGCTCTTTTCTTTCCCATGCATTAGTGCAGAGCCAGCACCTGTTCCAGTAACTATCAGGGCGGGAGCATTCCTTGGAGCTTCACAGCTTGGAGCCGTACACACCTTTCAAGGCTGCAATGGACACTGGGGCAAGGCTGCACTGACAAGGCTGCAATGGACACAGGTAAGGCTGCATTTAAATGTAATTTATTTTTCCTTAAACTTCCCTCCTAAAAGTTTTTTTCCCTAAAATTCCCTCCTAAACTTGGGGTGCGTGTTATATGCCGGTGTGTGTTATACGCCGATAAATACGGTATGTATTTTTAATCTATATAGATAACTTTTCTGAATTAAATCCTTCTTTTAATATTCACTCTCCGCCTCGGCAAGTCTCTCTGACTCACTGAATATGGAATGCAAATATAGCAGTACGTTTTGCGCAAAAGCGGTGGCGAAGGTATGGTGGGCGGTTTGATCCCCTTTTTCACTTGGAGCAAAAATTTATGCAAACGGATATGTGCCTCTGTGTGTTGTGCTAAATAATACTCTGAATAGGAGGAATCACTCAAATAGAAACTTATCCTTGTCTAAGCCCAGGTTCACACTGGGCTGCGGGAGTGAAGCCGTGCGAGTTCAGCTGAACTCGCACGATTTCACTCTCGCTGGCAGTCCCGATTTCAGCCGCGATTACAAAGACACCTGACACAGATGTCAATGTAAATCGCGGCCAAAATCGCAAAAAGTAGTACAGAAACTACTTTTTGAAATCGGTGCAGCGCCGCAGATGCGGCGTCGCACCGATTAGGGCGGTGCCATTGCCGGCAATTTGTGGCAAATATCAGCGTTTTGACATGCGATTTGACATGCCAAATCGCATGTCAAAACGCACCAGTGTGAACCAGGGCTAAATCTGTGATTCAATCATCTTAAAGCACCGCACACAGATGAGTACCTTACTCTGTCCCTCTCACCTGCCCACTTTAGCAACGCTCTCCGTCTTGGCAGGATCAAAGGACATATATCAATTACTCAACCATCCATTTGCATTCAGAAGAAAAAACAACTTATACTCTAAATTGGAATTCCAAGACAACAACAAACAAAAAACACAAAATTTAAGCATTTCTCTGAGCAGATGGAAGAAATTCCTTATACCAACAACAACTTGTATAGTATAGCTAACACCCCTTTGTCCCATCTGCACAGCAGCAACAACATTTATAAACATACATACAAAAGTACTTACCACTCTCACGATATTTGGACTAAAATTCCTGATCGATCATTTCTTTTTTTTTTTTTTTTTTTTCAGGAGCACCAAACTTCCAATGGGCGTGTACACTTTTCTACAGCGTTCCCAAAATGCTTCTACTACTGCGTTACCAAAACGCTTCTTCTGCGTTCCCAAAATGCTTCTTCTGCGTTACCAAAACGCTTCTACTGCGTTACCAAAAACGCTTTTACTGCGTTACCAAAATGCTTAAAGCCAACCTGGGCATAACATTATAGAAACCCCAAGCTGCTAAAAAATGTCAAAATACTGTAGACCACTTTGACTGTCCTAACTTACAGTCAGTGTATCCACACAACAAATTATCTTATTACTTCTATGCGACAGAAAGAAAAGCAAAGATTTAGCGGGCGCTGTTGGTTACCTAAATACCCTTCCCAAAAGGATACTGAACTGCAGTTTCTAATATATGGAGTCTTAAATAAAGACTCGGTTCTCCCACAGACCCTACAATGTTATACTCCCATGAGTGTGTCTATTAAGGCGTGGTCCGTCCTTCCTTTCTCTTTAAATTTAAAAGGTTAAGATTTTATCAGAGCCAGGGTAAGGAAGAATTCGTCAAAAATAGACAAAGGTCTACCCACCATGGATAATTATCTTCCCCGGAATCGAGCCCCCCATTCGGTCATTTTTTTTATATCTGTTATTATTGTGTTTAATGTGAAGTTTCTGTTGCTTATCATTATAATGTGAACCATGATAAAGTTTTATTTTACAATGCTTTGTAATGCAATGTGTAATGAGTCAGCAGGCTGCCCAGAGCTAGGAAAAGGTTACACTAAAGCTGTGTACACACGATAGGTTTTACCGAGGAAAACAGTCCGATGGACTTTTTTCATCGGACAAACCGATCGTGTATGGGCCCCATCTGTCTTTTTTCCATCAGTGTTTAAAAATAGAACATGTTTTAAATTTATCCGATGGTTAAAAAACTAATAGTAAATTACTATCGTCTGTGGGGAACTCCATCGGATAAAAAACCCATGCATGCTCAGAATCAAGTCGACGCAGGCTCAGAAGCATTGAACTTAATTTTTCTCGGCTCATCTGAGTGTTTTACGTCACCGCGTTTGGAACGGTCAGTTTTTGGACTGATGGTGTATAGGCAAGACTGATGGAAGTCAGCTTCATCGGTTTTCCGATGGAAAAATCCATCGGTTTAAAAACCATAGGAAATCCGATCGTGTGTACAGGGCTTAACTCTTCTCTTTCCCGGGTGTTCATGGCCATGCGCCTTTGCTGTGGGTCAATAAACACAAGGGCTCAGGGCCTAGCTCTCTTCCACATGGGATTACAAGCGGAAGGATTGCTGCATCATGTAGTCCTGCCTGTGCATGTAGCCTCCATAATGGGGGCACCCTTTGGGGATTCCACTGTAAAGGATTCCACCTGAAATGGACTCTGCTTTCATGTGAATGTATGCTATTGGCAGTTAGGTAGTGTAGTAATGTGCATGGAAGAACTGTGGGAGATTGTGTTATATTCACTTGTTTTGCAACAAGCTTTTAGTAGAGTTCAGTTTAACTGTCCAATGCCTAGTCTGAAGTTACTGCAAATGGGTGCATGGTGGTACAGTATATGGCTTATGACAATAAACAAGGCCTGTCACAAAAACACTGGGTGAAGAGGAGGACATGTAGTACTAAAGGCAACAAATACAATTGAAAAAAAATGGCAGCCAGACACCGGAAGGACAGTACTGGCAGGGGTTGGCCATAAAGAACCTTCCCCCCCTTACCCATTATGCTGGATTGTCTCTGATTCGCTCATCTACCTAGTGGTTCCAGCGTTGTCCTGCTACAATCTTCTGCTTAGGTGCCATGGCCCAGTTCCTGTGCCTCCATCTTTTGTCCTCCTCAGTTATCACAATCCCGCTGTCTCTTTGGAGTTTAGACGGCTGTCCCGTGATGATGCATGCCAGCTCCGCATACTGTCCCTACTCCCGCAGCCCCCTGGAATATGTTACAGGGATATCCCTGGAGGCTGAAGGAGCAGGACATGTCAGTGTCCCCTAGCAGAGGAGGGCAATGGGCAAAGTGAAAAAAATATAAAATAAAGTAAAAAAACATTAAAAAAAGTCACAATTTACATTGCGGAGGGGGAAGAGAGTCCAGGAAGCTAAATCATCTCTTAAGGGTTAAGGTCCACTTTAACCGCTTTCTGTGGCAGAAGTTGACTAGACTTTGAATTACATCTACATTTATTTAAAGCTGAACTATACTCGCCTGATCTCCAGAGCTGGGATACCCCAGAGCTCCCCACCAGCCACTGACATCTTCAGCCCGGAAGCTTCCAGGTATCAATCCCCGGCCGTTTCCATTGGCCGAACCAAGGTGATGTCACTGCAGAGTGTAAATAGTAGGATTTTTAAAACAGCTTACCTGTAAAATCCTTTTCTTGGAGTACATCACGGGACACAGAGCAGCATAGTCATTACTATGTGGGTTATATAGATTACCTTCAGGTGCTGGCACTGGCAACTTCCAAAACAGGAAGTACCCTCCCCTATATAAGCCCCTCCCATCCGGGAGTACCTCAGTTTTGTAGCAAAGCAATACGTGTCCCCAAAAGAGGGGTGGGAGCTCTGTGTCCCGTGATGTACTCCAAGAAAAGGATTTTACAGGTAAGCTGTTTTAAAAATCCTACTTTCTTGTTCATACATCACGGGACACAGAGCAGCATAGTCATTACTATGTGGGACGTCCCAAAGCAATGCCACATGAGGGGGGGGATACACCATACATAAGCTGGGCGCCATCAGGCATGAGGATCTTTTGCGGCCTGCAACACACTGCGCCCAAAGGCGACATCCTCCTGACTTCTAACGTCCACCTGGTAGAACCTAGTAAACGTGTGTACTGAAGACCATGTTGCGGCCTTACAAATTTGCGCCAGGGAGGCCTGGTGATGCACTGCCCATGAAGTTCCAACTGCTCTCGTGGAGTGCGCCCTAACTTTGAACGGAGGCGGTCTACTTCTCAAGCCATAGGCTTGTATTATGACCTGTCGAATCCACTTGGCTAAAGTAGATTTTGATGCTGCCTGACCCTTTCTGGGGCCTTCCGGCAGAACAAACAAAGAATCCGTTCTACGAATCTGAGCAGTGGCTTCTAGATAAGCTTTAACTGCTCTTACTACATCCAAAGAATGCAATAACTTTTCCTCTACCGAGCTTGGTTTGGGGAAAAAAGAAGGAAGAACCACATCCTGGTTCAAGTGAAACCTCGATACCACCTTAGGAAGAAAGGCTGGGTGAGGACGTAATACTACTCTGTCCTTATGGATAACCAGATATGGCTCTTTACAGGACATGGCGGCTAATTCCGACACTCTTCTAGCCGAGCATATGGCTACTAAAAATATCAATTTCCTGGTGAGTAGAACCAAGGAAATGTGCCGCAAAGGTTCAAATGGCTGCTTCTGCAGAACCGACAGAACCAAATTTAGATCCCATGGGCATATGGGAGCCTTAATCGGTGGAATAATACGAGTCACACCTTGCATAAAGGATTTGACAAGTGAATGCATAGCCAGGGGCCTTTGAAATAGTATTGACAAGGCCGAAACCTGGCCCTTGATAGTACTTAAGGCAAACTTCCTGTCTACAGCCCACTGCAGGAAGTCCAGAATTCTGCCTATAACGTACTTACGTGGATGCCATTTTCTGGCCTCGCACCAAGTGATGTACGCCTTCCAAACTCTATAGTAGATCTGCCTGGATACAGGCTTCCTGGCATTGATTATAGTTGATACCACAGAGTTAGAGAGACCTCTCTTCTTTAGGATGTGGGATTCAATAGCCAGGCCGTTAAACTTAGAGTTAGTAAGGAAGGGTGGTATATCGGTCCTTGCGAAAGCAGGTCCGGACGACGTGGAAGGGTCCAAGGACTCCCCACAGACATTTTGATGATCTCCGCGTACCAGGCCCTTCGGGGCCACGCTGGAGCCACCAGGATCACCGGCTTCTTCTCCAACCTGACTCTGCGAAGGAGTCGAGGCAACAATTGTAGCGGAGGGAATGCATATATCAGTCTGAACTGATCCCAAGGGAACACCAGAGCATCCGAGCCGCAAGCGAGGGGATCCCTTGTCCGGGAGACAAATCTGTCCACCTTTGCGTTGAATCTGGATGCTAGCAGATCTACATCCGGTGTTCCCCACCGCTGACATATTGCTCGGAAGACCTCGGGATGAAGGGACCATTCCCCTGGGCATAACTGTTGGCGACTCAGAAAGTCCGCCTTCCAATTCTCCACCCCTGGAATGAAGACAGCTGATATACATGGGACATGCTTTTCTGCCCATTCCAGGATGTGACTTACTTCCCTCTGGGCTGCACGACTCCTGGTGCCTCCCTGATGATTGATATATGCCACTGCTGTGGCATTGTCTGATTGAATTCTGACAGGGGACCCTTGGAGTCTGGATGTCCAGGCTACTAGGGCGTACCGGGCTGCTCGTATCTCTAAGAGATTGATGGGCAGGGTTTTTACTACATTTGACCATCTGCCCTGGAGAGACCATTGCTCCAGTACTGCCCCCCAGCCTATAAGGCTGGCATCTGTAGTGACCACCTTCCAAGATATCGGGCTGAAGGGTTTTCCCTTCTGGAGATTCTGGGGGATCAACCACCAGCAGAGACTCTTCCGAACGGAAGGGGACAAAGCCATCGGGAAGTCTAGAGCCTGAACTTTTCCGTTCCAGGCTGACAATATGGCCCTTTGTAAATTCCTTGAGTGGAATTGGGCGTATGGTACAGCTTCGAATGATGCTACCATCTTTCCTAGCAGCCTCATGCACAGGCGTATGGACGGCTGTCTTTTTGCACAAAGCAGACGGACCAAGGCCCTCAAAGAGGATACCTTGTCTAGAGGTAAGAAAATCTTCCTCTGGTCTGAATCCAGCCGTAGCCCTAGATATACCAGGTTTTTCACTGGCTGTAGGGCTGACTTGTCCAGGTTGATGACCCAACCGTGAGACTCTAGATACTTGATTGTATCGACAATTACCACTTCTAGCTTGGCAACTGAGTGGTCCATCAACAACAGGTCGTCTAGGTATGCCATTATCGTTACACCCCGTGTTCTTAGATCGGCCAACAGTGGGGCCAGAATTTTTGTGAACACTCGTGGTGCTGTGGCCAGACCAAATGGTAAGGCTCTGAACTGAAAATGGTGCCCTTCTACTGCAAAGCGTAGGAATTTTTGATGACCTGGAAAGATGGGAACATGCAAGTAAGCATCTTTGATGTCGATCGAGGCTAACCATTCCTCCCCTTGTAGGGCAGCGGTGACCGATCGGATCGACTCCATCCGGAAAGACCGGACGTTTAGAAATTTGTTTAGACTCTTTAGGTCCAATATGGGTCTTATGTCCCCGTTTGGCTTCGGGACTGTGAAAAGGTTTGAGTAGAAACCCAACCCCCACTCTTCCATAGGAACCTCCATAATTACTCCTTGGAGCAATAGTTGTTCTAACGCCAATAGGAGAGACCCTCTTTTTAGAGGGTCTCTTGGCATGCCTGACCACATAAAATGGGACGGAGGAGACTCTTTTAACTCCAACTTGTATCCCAGAGTTACTGCGGAGAGCACCCATCTGTCTTTGATCGTCTCCCGCCAGGTCTCTGCGAACAACTGAAGTCTTCCCCCCACCCGTTTGAGTGGGGGCAGCCCTTCATAGGCTTGACTTGGAGGCTGGTTTAGTACCTCTTCGGATCCAGGGCTTTTTATTACCCTGTGGCTGTCCCTGATTTTTACCTCCTGAGTTTGACCGAGGAGGCCGTCGGAACTGCTTAGTAGCAGACGTCGCAGGGATAGGAGAGGTAGTCCTCTTAAAAGATGGACCCCTAGACCTCTTTTTACTCGGTAAGAGAGTACTTTTACCACTGGAAATCTTCTGGATATACTTATCCAGGTCTTCGCCAAAAAGGCGTTCCCCATGAAATGGGAAGCTAACTAAGAGCTTCTTACAGGGAGCTTCAGCAGACCAGTTTTTGAGCCACAGAAGCCTACGCATATGTACCAAAGACAGCGTGAGGCGGGAGGCCTGATGGATAGAATCCTTGATGGCGTCAACCGCAAAGCATAATGCTCTAGACAGATCAGCCAGAGCCTGGGCCTGCTGGTCTGGCAAATCCCTCAGGACCATTTTCATTTGATCCTTTAAAGCTTGGCAGACCCCAATAGCTGCCACTGCTGGCTGTGTAACAGCCCCTGCTGTGGAAAAAGCAGATTTTAATAAAGATTCCAATTTTTTATCCACTGGATCTTTGAACATTTGAACATTATCTACTGGACATGTCAGTGATTTGTTCACAGAAGAGATGGCTGCATCCACCGTAGGAACATTCCATCTCTGGGTGAACTTTTCCTCCATGGGATAGATCACCGGAAACCTTTTAGGCGGAACAAATAGTTTATCAGGATGTTCCCAGTCCTGGTATATAAGTCCTTCCAATAATGGATGTATTGGAAAGGAGCAATTAACCTGGGGAGCTTTTAGCGACCCCAATGAGGAGACAGCAGTAGTTGATGGTTCAACAAGAGGCATTTTAAATGCAGATCGAACCATGTCAGTTAGGGTCTGGACCCACAATCTTTCAGTCTGCGATGCTGAAAATGGTTCATCTACTGTCGATTCCTCAAAAACAGAGCTAACCTCCTCCTGATCCCCTTCAGGTAGGTCGGTCCCTTCCTGGGACTGTTGCTCTGCCAACAGGCACTCTAATGGAGGTGATGGAGATCTGGCGCGCTTTCTTTCCTGTAGAGAAGAAGCGATCAATGCTGCCAATCTCTGCTCCAATCCCTCCAGAGTTGAGGAAAAAACCTCCTCTGTTATATATGCAGGAGCAGGTGGACTGAGGACAGCCGCAGTACCTGGCACTCCCGGGGGTTCCTTATGGGTATTAACCTCTGATTTCTCAGGGGAGGAGGGTGCAGATGACTGCTCCAGATCCTCAGAGCCCGATGGAGACCCCCTACACTTCCTGAGAGGTATATCTCGGAGTTTTTTAGGCGGCATATTCCTTAGTTCAAAGCTGAGGTATTCCAGCCGCAATACACCCCTTACTGAAATAGTCTAATGCAATTTGCTGCTATGTACATCAGTGGGTGTCTACTAATGCGTCTTTCTGGGGATGCCTGTATCAACCGCCCGCTGTAAGCCCCTATACCATGCTACCAGCTCCTTTTCATGCTCTGTGTCCATAGCAAGCAGCGTGGACTGAGTCCTTTTATCTTGCTGGGACGCCCGCACATGCGCAGAAGCGCTGGGCGCACAGAGCGCGTCATCCGCCAGGCTCCGCCCCCTTTTTTTAAGCTAAACCTTATAAAAGGAAAGCATGTGTGCGCGCGCGCGCGCGTGCACGTGTGCGCTCTTGGCGCCATGTAGGGAGAGGAGCCAGGGTCCCTGTTTCACCAGGACTCGGGGATGGAAGGAAACTACTTGGCAGCATGACAGAGGAATGCAGCTTCCCTGATAGAGAGCTCACTCATCTGCCTGGACTTTCACCATGGAAGGAATAGTCCCAAGAAAAAAGACGTTCCACAGCGGTCTCTAGTGGACAAACACAGGTACCGCAGCTTTGTCTTTTTTTTTTTTTTTTTTTTTTTTAAAACCTCCTTTATGAAAAAACATTTCCAGGTTTACAGTTTTTTTAAAACTTCCCTTATGAAAAAACATTTCTAGGATTTCTTAGGCATATACAGCTATTAGCGGGAATACCCTTTAGGTAACAGGCAGAAAGACATATTAGGCTTGGGGGTCCCCTCAATAGAACCAAGTTCCTGAGGGGCCCCCACTTACCTTTTCCCCGCCGCAGGACTTTGTTTGGTCCACAGAAGCCCAAACTTCACCTCTCACGGCAGGCATTGTACTAGACCTTCAGGGACCGGGTTCCCAAGGATTCCACTCCCCTGGACCTGTATAGCACCCTGCACAGATAGCCTCTTGGTTTTGGGTATGACCAGAGCTCTGGATCCCAGGGTCCAGCCCTCCTAAGAGAGGCATTACAGGCAAAACCCTGCTCTTCTCTGCAAGGCCCGGGTACCGACCGTTTAGCTATGAAGCTTTTTTGGTCGGATCCGGAATAGCTTGCTAAGGCCCAGAGAACCTGTACACAAGCCCAGATGAATACATGTTAACCTTGGCCAACACCTTAGACACTGGCAAAAAACTGAGGTACTCCCGGATGGGAGGGGCTTATATAGGGGAGGGTACTTCCTGTTTTGGAAGTTGCCAGTGCCAGCACCTGAAGGTAATCTATATAACCCACATAGTAATGACTATGCTGCTCTGTGTCCCGTGATGTATGAACAAGAAAAGTTAAAGGAACACTAAAGGTTCCCGTTTTTTTTTTTTTAAATAACAAACATGTTATACTTGCCTCCACTGTGCAGCTCGTTTTGCACACAGTGGCCCCAGTCCTGGTCTTCTGGGGGTCCCTCGGCGGCTGTCTCGGCTCCTCCCCGCAAGGATTCCACACCATAATGCGAGCGAGCTCGCATGGTGTGAAGTTACTGCGGGTGCGCTCCCGTGATACAGTGGCGTCCATAGCCGCCGACTGTATCACTCGGCCCCGCCCCCGGCGTGCCGCGTCATTGGATGTGATTGACAGCAGCGCCAGCCAATGGCTGCGCTGCTTTCAATCCATCCACAGTAGCCAATCAACTGCCAGCCACAGGAACTCGGAGGATGACGGGGGCGAGCGCGGGACTTTCGAGGGGCCAGGTAAGTAAAACGGGGGCTCGGGGGGGCGGTATTGTCGAATGTTTTTTCACCTTAATGCATAGGATGCATTAAGGTGAAAAAACATGTACCTTTACAACCCCTTTAATTTTGAGCTAGAGGTCAAAATCTAAAATACAGCTGCAACAAAAACCATCAAATATCTCTATGGCGAACCGCATTTGTAAAAAACATAAGTTGCGCTTATAATATAAACACTCAAAAAAAGTGACATCTAACAGAAAGTGATAAAAAAAACTTGATTGGTGGGAGAACAAAATAAATTGAGTCCATTCACAAATTAAAGAAAAAACACTGATGGAAGGAAAACAAGTCCAATGAGAAGACAAGATCCAGGGTTCATCCACCTTCACCAAGGGAGAAAGGAGGGAGAAGAGGAGATGTGAAGGAGTCCCCGAATGAAGATGAATCCCACTCTGTATATAAATGCCCTTACCAGAAACAGTGGATCCCCTGAATAGCAAGGTCTTACACACAAGCAGATTCAGCCCTCTGCAGGAACAGATGGATCTCCTGTGCCACCGGAATCTTCTTACACGTCTTACTGGGGCGGAAGATGTCACGTATGACGAAACATGTAGGGCGGTGCTACGTGCTGACGCCATTACGCCCCACGTGACCCGTGATATGGGCGTTCGTTGTGTTTTTTAAGCTCGCCGGCTACTTTTAAATGTATTACGCAGTTGTTATTCCGCTCACTATTTTTAAAGCATTAAATGCTTTTTTATTTACTTCATCACACTATTGGAGTCCCTTGTTTTTCTACACTCACGGCCCTTCGGTCAGAGAGTGACACCCCCTGATTGAAGTTCCAGCTCCCACAGAGATTCTGGAGGCACAGGAGATCCATCTGTCCCTGCAGAGGGCTGAATCTGCTTGTGTGTAAGACCTTGCTATTCAGGGGGTCCACCGTTTCTGGTAAGGGCATTCATATACAGAGTGTGATTCATCTTCAATCTGGGACTCCTTCATATCTCCTCTTCTCCCTCCTTTCCCCCTTGGTGAAGGTGGGTGAACCATGGATCTTGTCTTCTCATTGGACTTGTTTTCCTTCTATCAGTGTTTTTTCTTTAATTTGTGTATGGACTCAATATTTTGTTCTCCCACCAATCAAGTTTTTTTTATCACTTTCTGTTAGACGACGTCACTCCAGAGCATCCGCAGATGTTTAGTAATTTCAGCAATGCCAAAATTAATACACTGATCTGCATGTGGATACAACTGTGACCACTGATCTTTGCTGCAACATGCATCTGAACGTATCTCTAATAATAACTACTGTATATATACCCGAGTGTATGTGCACAATTTCACTAGGACTCCTATTGAGCCCTTTGCTGATAATACGTTTACTAAATGTATGTACCGTTATTATCTCTTCTCATAGAAAGCTTGTATTATTTTTATACTGGTGTGTATCTATAGACATATGGTAAATCATGGTATATGCTGGTTGCAGTAGTTCTTCGGCTCCCAATTACTTTGATTAGATCACTGGATAATTTCCCAGGAAGAGAATCCCCTCTGCTCACAGAGGCCCTGACATGAATGGAGGCACTGCAAATTTTATTATCAAACCCACCTTAGTGAAGGTTCTAGTTCTCTTATTTCCCTACAGGTTTAGTGCAATATCTATATCTACAGTAGCTTTAAGTCACAAAGCACTTAGGTGTAAATGCCTATAGCGTAGAGTTGAGCGGACACCTGGATGTTCGGGTTCGACGGGTTCGGCCGAACTTCGGAAAAAAGTTCGGGTTCGGGACCGAACTTTAACCCGAACCCGAACCCCATTGAAGTCAATGGGGACCCGGACTTCTAAGGACTAAAAAGGCTCTAAAAAAGTAATGGAAAGGGCTAGAGGGCTGCAAATGGCAGCAACATGTTGTTAAGAGCATGGCAAGTGCTCTGCAAACAAATGTGGATAGGGAAATAACTTAAAATAACCTAAAAAAAATAAAAAAATATGCTGGAGGCCCCCTTTTCAGCAGAAGAGGTACGGGAAGTCATTAAGAACCTCAGAAACTCAACGGCACGATGCCACACATATGGTGGGAATGCCCCAGAATACGCCCTTTCTGGAATAAATTATTCAATTTAATGGATAAGCTAGTGGGAAAATCAAATACTTTGAAATAAAAATGTAGCGGGGTGCTAAATTTAAGGGAAGTGTTTGAGTGGTAAATAGGCTCAAACACCCTAATTCTGTAGGATTCATGGACCATTTTGTCCTCGGGGGACAGTATTGGTGTGCAGTTCCCTGCGGCCTACAGGTGGCGCTGCCATGGTAGGCTAGGGTTGAACCGCCGATACAGTGCTGTGCCTTTTGTGTCCCCTCTTGGCAGTAGTACAGCGGGGCGGGGAACCTGCTGTGCATGCCGGGAGAGCATATAAAAGGGGCAGACCTTTGGCCTGGGGGCTGATGTCCAGTGGGGTCCACGCCCAGGTGCCTTCGGCCTGGGTGCATGTGTTCCTGTTCCATCTCGGGTACCTTTAGCCCGGGGTGAGGTACTATCCTGGAGTTCCTGCTGCACTGGGTATGGAGGCCTAGGTGCGGGAGTAAAGCCTGGAGTCCAGAGCCTTCGTCTGGAGTCCGCTAAGGGTCGAGGAGTCTTAGGGTGCCGCCTCGTGTAGGGGACCATGTACCAGGGAAGGGAGGATCATTCTGATGGACCGATGCGGGAGTCACGGTGAAGGAAGGGTCTGTTGACTCCCTGGAGAGATGTATTCCCCTTGATATGAGCTAGGTTCGTAGAAGGAGAAGCTCAAGGTCATCTTGACTGTATCAGAGGCCTTATTCACCCGGCCCGTGGCAGGGGCCTTATACACCCTGGTCTGTGGCAGAGACCAAAGTTCTCCAGGTCCGTGGCAGGGGCCTTGTACACCCGGTCTGTGGCAGAGACCAACCTCAAGGTCTGTGGCAGAGACCGTGCACCTAAAACTGTTTGAGAAACCTAAGCAGTGAAGTGAATGTGCTACGTTTGTTCCTGGACCTCCTCCACACCTTAAGGTGTCCTGTTTCTTTGCTCTAACCTTTTCTATCCGAGTAGAGTTTATTTTGCCATGAGAGAATAAGAGTTGTAATTTCGGCTGGTGTGGACATTGACTTTACTGGGAATTAAAGGACTTTCCTCTACCTACAGTAGAGGTGAGAATCATCCTCTGGAGGAGTTTTGACTCCGGCTGTGGACACGGCCCATCAAGTACACTGCTCAACCTCTTTATATAGGAGGGTACGGGCTGGTAGTGCGGTGTGCCTTTCTCCCTCCTGCGAGGAGCCAACAACATAAAGGCAGGTAAGGGGGAAAGGATCTGTGCGCCACAAAAAAATAAAATAAAAATTATAATCTTGACCTAGGAGGACGAGGTCCATATGGAGTAGGAGGTTGAGGTGGCGGTGGATGTGGCTGTGTAGGTGGAAGCGGCGGTGGAGGAGGACGAGGTAGCCAACACTGGTTCAAAAATACAACAATGGCTGGGTAAGGCCGGTGATGTGTCGAATTCTGTCCCCCGTCAAATAGTGTCCACATGTACTGCGCTTGCTCAGTATGTAGGACAAGGGGATTTCGAAAATCTCCCAAGACGAACGGCGCCTGCGTGGTGAGTTCAGGTGAAGGCCACACCATCCGTGGTTCAAGCCGAGCCAAGTGAGGCCGTGCCCGAAGCGTGGCAATCGAACCGAGCCCGTGAGGGGCCCTGTTACTATGTGCTACCGTATGTCCACTTGGATGGTGGGGCTTGAACCTGCACTCACTGCGCAGGCGCCGTTCATCTTCGGAGATTTTGTGAATCTCCTTGTCCTCTGTACTGCGCAAGCGCTGCGCCTTCGCAGTATGGGCCAGACACAATCCGATGGCCGGACAGTTTTTGTCACAACACCGGTATACATGTCTATTCTGCAGAAGGTACGGACAAGTCCTGTGGGATCCATGCCTGGTTCATTTTAATGAACGTGAGCTTGTCCACATTGGTTCTGGACAGGCGGCTGCGCTTGTCTGTGATAACGCCCCCTGTCATGCTAAATACACGTTCAGATAATACACTAGCTGCAGGGCAGGCCAGCACCTCCAAGGCATAAAGGGCAAGCTCAGAAGAGTGGGTGGGAGACAATGTGAAGGAACCCGAGGCACTGTCAGCAACCCAATCTACTATCGCCTGTACTTGTCCTGGCCTAAACATTCGTACAGCCTCATTAGGCGCGACAAAATACCGCTGCAGGCTCGGTCGCACCTGAGGAAGGTGTTTCACTTGTGCGTGTATCTGGCACAGATCCACCACGTCCTCTCCCTGCAACAGGAGCTCCACCAGCAGCACCACGACCGGGGCCACCACGTCCCTTTGACCTTCTCCTCATATTTTTCAAATTTAGGATCTTGCCCTAAATGGGTGTTTTTGGAAGAGCAGAACACACCCACAGTACGTAACCGCTGAATCGCACAGCTACAGAACTGCAGAAAATGCTATTCAAAAAAAATGTTGTTTTTTTAGTATAGCACAGTAGAAGACAAATATATAGAAATGGTTTATTTCACACGCCTCCACATATGTATAACACACTGCAAAATATTTTTTGTGGCCCTAAATGGGTCTTTTTGCAAGCGTACATTAAAGTGCAATTTTTTTTTTTTGCCCTAAACGGGTCTTTTTTTGCACGAGCAAAATAAAATGCAAATTCTTTTTTTTTTTTGCCCTTAATGGGTCTTTTGGAAAAGAGCACAATAAAGTGCCTTTTTTTTTGGCCCTAAATGGATCTTTTTCCAAGAGCAGAATACACCCACAGTATGGAAACGGTGTATCTCTCAACGTAATATATGCAGTGCTGGTGCACTGAGCTTGCAGATAAAAGGTAGATTTTCTCTGACACTGGGCTCATGGCAGTGTAAAAAGACTGCACTGCAACACAAACAGGTAAACCTATGCAGATCGCTGATTTTAATCTCTGAATCTGGACTCCTATTCCTATATAATATATCTCTCTCCCTGAAAGCACCAACAGGAACCTGGCCCTACACTATACTGTCTCTCTATCTTTTCCCTCAGATTCCAGAATCAGGACTAACTCATGTATTTTTCAATCTCTCCCTAAAAGCAGCAGCAGCAGACAAGATCCTCTCCCTATCTATTCTGAAGCAGAGTGACGTGTGTGCTGTGTGCCTCTAGCTTATATAGAAGCTGGGTCACATGTTGCACTGACCAATCACAGCCATGCCATTAGTAGGCATGGCTATGATGGCTTCTAAGGGCACACCAGCTAATCAAAAGGTGATTGGCTGGCCCCTGAAGCATTTCTAACTGCGCCATTAGATTGCCGAACCCGAACCCGGACTTTCGCGCAAAGTCCGGGTTCGGGTTCGGGAAAAAGCTAAAGTTTGGTACGGACCCGAACTTTACAGTTCGGGTTCGCTCAACCCTACTATAGAGCTTTGTGGATTACTTGCATAAGCTGAACTGTGGGATAAGCAAATATTGTCTAAATTCATGTGCACCCTTTTTTTTGGGGAGGTGTTTATTTTCTATTTGCATTTAAAGTACAACAAATGCATGTGAATCTTGCCTTGCTTTGTGTTTTTCTTCCAGATCTGTGTAGTAATCCAGTGGGAAACTTTGCCCCTGTGTAGGAGCTTCCACTCACTGCTGGTCTTGTCTCCATCCACCCCCTGTAGTTTTCTACAGCCAGCCTGTAGTGGGTGGAGCTGCTGGGTCCCTCCCACAGCTCAGCTCTCTGCTCAGGCAGTGTAACACAGTGTTGATGTCATTGCTAAATTTGCAAGGTAATATCTGGGTTTGGGAATGCGTTTGGTGCCCACAGATTCATATTCTTTGTGGCTACTGAGGAATATACCAGGGGCATTACAGTCAAACTGTGACTTTTAATTTTACAGGTATAAAAAGGGATGCTAGAAGTGGTGGCCGGTGGTAATTTTCTTTGCACTGTTTTCTTTAGGGGGGGTGGAACCCCCCCTGGCGGTCAGTCGCCGGGATGGACTGGAGCACTTACCCCATCCATGCAGTGCTTCTACTGGTCTCTCGGTCACGGTGGCTCTCCCGTTCTCCTGCTCTCCACGGGTGACGGCTCTGGCTTCCATTTCCTCCCTCCTTCTCGGCGGCCAATCGGGAGTCTTCTCTTTTCGACCAGTCAGAAAATGGGTCTCAGTACTATGACAGTACTACACCGGATATACCCCGAAATGTCAGACGTCTGTTGGAGGTGCCATGAGGCAGAAGGCACCATATTACATATTTTCTGGGAATGTGCGAAAATAAAGGAGTTCTGGAGAATGGTTGCAGAATCCATTAAAACAATAACAGGAGTGTACCTAGGGGAAAGACCAGCAGCCTTTCTGTTTTTTTATATTCCGATATCAGCGGAAAAATATAAATATAGACACCTTCTCGCAGCAGCAAGAGCGTGTATTCCTGTCCTGTGGAAAAGTGCCAGCCCCCCTTCTAGAGCACAACGGCTGTCTAGAGTAGCAGAGATCCAACAAATGGAGAATCTTTATTTGGTGATGAAAGATCAAGATGTGAGGTACCGGAAGACATGGGCCCCTTACTTGGCGTACAGAGAGGGGTCGAGAATAGAGGGGTAAAAGGGTAAGATGTTTGAACAAGAGAGGAGGGAGAGGGTGGGCGGGGGAGGGGGTAAGGGGAATTTTTTTTTTTTCTCTATTATTATGTTGTGTGCTCTATTTTTGATGGGGCATGGGGGGAAAGAATAAAAAGAGAACTCACACTGAATTAATGAGGTTTTCAAGAGGCAATATAATATATAGAAGTAGATTTAATACTAAGGACGTTATAATGAAACATTGTAAAAATGTGATGAACTGTAGTGTGCATTATATGAAAAATAAAGAATTTATAAAAAAAAGAAAATGGGTCTCACACCCGCTTCTGATTGGCCGGATTGAGGATCAGTGTTACAACAGTGAATATAAATTTGCTGTTGTAACACCTAGGTGGGCTCATGGCGCAATGCTCTGCGCCACCATCCCACATATTTCGAAGCCTATTAGAGCCTATGGCTCTAATCAGGTGCTTCAAAAAAACACCCCCGCTGCTGTAATTCAGGCGCCCGGTGTCCTAAAAGGGGTTGGACGCCTGAATAGGGGGTGGCAGCGGTGGCCGTGGATAGATTCATGCTATGCATGAGTCTATCCATTAGTCATATAGGGGGGTGGCATTGAGAGAGGGCATGGCAACCGGGCGCCCCTATTGAATGGGCCACCGCTGGATGCTAACGTGGCAGTACTGCCAGCAGTAGTAAGTGCCAAATGTTTCCTATTACTGATAGGCGGCGCACATGTTGGGGGCCAGTCCAGAGACCGGTAATCAAGATGGCAGACAAACAGTGTTAGTGCGTGCATGGAACAGCATGTGGTGAAGTTTCTTGTGAATGAAGGCGTAAAGCCCGGTGTAGCGGGGTCTCCGTTGAGGCCCCATGGACTACGTTACCCAGAACCCCGTGTGGCACCCAAGGTGCAATTTGCCACCGCACAGACTCCTGGGTGGTGTATAAAAGGGGAGGACGAGGCTAAGCCCGACCTCTTTGGACACCGCACGGCTGGCAAGAGGACTTCCTGTGCGGACCTGCTGCGAGTGCAAGGCCCGAGGCCTGGGCCTTGCGCACTTCCAGAGAGCCTTCCACCTCGCTGCGGAGCCTGTGCGCCATCTGACAGCTACCTGCTTCGTGGACGTCAGTTGGACCAGAGATCCGGCTGTTGCAGATCCTGTGTGTGGAGACACAGCGGTGGGAGTCCCGGACTAGGATCGAGTCCAGAGGGGTGAGAGAGCACCTGCTCACAACTATAACCGAGTACTTTTGTTAGGCCTATTTACTCCCTTGGCCCATCGTGTTATACTTGCTATCCTGACAGGAGACTAGTTGCAGAACTGAGTTATATAGTCTCCGGGGAGTTGCTTCTATTGCTATAAACCATTATTGGATTACAAATTATTGTTCCTGTATGTGCACCACCGATCATCTTGCATGCGAAGATTCCTCACTTAAAGACTGAGCTTTAACTGAGTCAGGCCTGACTGGGAGTTTATAGCTTTATTGAGCGCCATATTGCTCACGGGGAGAATAGCTATATGCTAATGTGTGATATAAATATATATGCACTATAGTTGACCAGTGTTATTATTACTGCAGGGCTCTGCATGTATGTGTTGTATGGTATTGATCGTTGACCTTTATATCCAAGTAAATCTATTATAGTTAATCATTCTGGTATTAGCGTCCATTACTATATTTCACAACTGTTGGGATTATTGTGGGCTTGTTCATAGACAGGTATAGAGCTATACTAACATACCAACCCTAGACTAGCTGTGCCAGAGGAGGGTCGAGTAGATTGCCGGGGGTTGGCTGTGCTGTGTACAGGGCCCTAAACAAAACCAGCGGCTCTCTTAGTTTGGGAGTATCGCTACACGTGGGGGCTCCGGGTCCGGGATCCTATATATGGCAAGCGAACACGCCAAAAGTACCGGCATGGACCCGCTAGAAGTGAAAGCGTGGTGCGAAACAGCCAAAACAAACCCAGACATGTCAGTGGTCATCAGTCTCCCAGGAGAAGAATGGTCGATAGGTGCGGCGGAGCGACTCGTAGTGTCGTTATCCTCAAATCATACACCATGGGTGATGGACATGAAATCAGACCCAGACACCTCGTTTCAGTATGCACTGATAGAATGGTGGGATGGAGTACCGGGGAACTTTAAAGGCTGAAGTGTGCAGACGCCAGATAACAAGACTTACGGTTTGGCGCACGCAATGACCGCAAAGACGGAGTTACCTCCGCCATCCCCAACGGGATCACCGCCAGGGATACCCCATGCACAGGAGAAGCAGAAAGGGACGACACCTCCAGTGACATCTATTACTGCCATAGGGCCAGAGCTTTTAAATGCCTTGGGGGATCTGCTCACGAAGTGTCAGAAAACTAACACGGTGCACATAGAAGCCAGCTACCGGAAGCTAAGAACATTTTCGGGGAGGCTGCCCGTCCCTGTGGGGGAGGAAGACTTCGATACCTGGATCGAACAGGCCTTGTTAGCGGTAGAGGCATGGGAGGTGCCTGAAGCACAGAAGAAGCAGCACGTGATGGAATCTCTGAAAGGCGCGGCTGCGGAAGCTGTAAAAAGTCTCCGGTTTGGAAATGCTGCCTGCACGGCTTATGACTGCTTAGCCATGCTGCAAGAAGAGTTCGGTCAGTTAGAGAAAGTAACAGAACTGGTGTATCAGTTCGAATACACCTTTCAGCAGCCAGGAGAAAAGCTGTCGGAGTATGTCAGAAGACTGAACAAGATGCTTTGCCAAATCATGCTAAAAAAAGGGATGATACCCCAAGCCATAGATGCGGCAAGAATGAAGCAGATCTTAAAGGGAGCGCTACGCTCGGATCCAGTCTGGCTCCACCTGAAAACCTGGAGGAGGTATGTCACTGAATTATCCTGATCTGGTAAAGATCATTAGAGATGAAGAGGCTCTACAGAAAGATCAGCAAGCGATCAAGACGCATACCTCTTCTACACCAGTAATGGTCAGATCAGCCATGACCCCTGAAAGAGACTCAGAAGTAGATACCCTGAAGTCACAGATGTCTCAGGTGTTGGAGATGCTGACCTCTTTGATGGCAAAGGATCCAAGGGTCGTAGAAAATGAGGGACCGAAGAAGGAGTTGTTCCCGGGTACCTCAGCACCCACTCCCCTACAAGATTGGGGGGATGCGATTTGATTTTGCGGAGGAATTGGCCATATTGCGAAAGTATGTTCCAGCCCCAATTAAAAGAAGATAAATAATCGCAAGCCGGCGGAAAACTCCAAAGGGCCCCGGTGAAGGAGTCAACCGGATGCCCATCATCTCCAGTGAGCTCCATTGGACCCAAACTGAATGAGAAGCCCAGAAGGAAAGGGGGCAAACCCCCTCCCTTTGCCGCAGACCCCAGCTAGGAGTGTGTGTATGTGTTTAAAAACACATGTTTGCAGCAAGGTCCTAGACTAAAGTGGTTAAAGGGGAGTGGTTGGGGGCAGTAAAACTCTGATCAGTTGCACGCTTTTACTGCCCCCCTTCTCCCCCCAAATGCAAGTGTAAAGTAACATCTCAAAATCTTCAAAACATTCACACAGCACAGTAGGTGGTCAGTTCTGTCACAGTGCCACATTGCTCACTCATGGCTGTACTGAGTTACAGTCTTTAACACACAGTACAACCATAACTCAACAAAGTCAGCACCCAACAGCATGTGACTGAACTGACCACCTGCTGTGCTGTGTATATGATTATCCTAATAGTAAAGATCATAAAGCACAGTGAGGATTCTATTATAGAAGATATAATGTATGCCATCTGACTCACTGTGTGCTGCCATTGCCTGCCACACTAACCGCTGCCAGAATTAATTTTACTGCTCCCTCCCTTTCCGCCATCTAACATCAGTCAGAGCCAGCATCTGAGAGAGAGGAGTAAGTACAGTGCATACAGATCACTCCACCAGGCGCCAGGAAAGGAAGAGAGCAGCCGGCCAAACTATACAGCATGCCGCGCAGGATGATGCTATTGCTTTGGTTGTATGTAGTGCCATCACTTTATCATATATAAAGTTACACTAACCACCTGCTGGTATGTCTGCATATCTTTACACTTAGAAATCTATGCTGGGTGTATTAGTACTACCGCTGTGAGTTACTAGTTATTGTCCTGAAAGGGATCATCTCTAGGTGGGGGGACACTGCCAATTATAAATTCATAGTTCACTCTTTCTTTAGCAAAGGCCAGAGCCCAAGAAAGTAGTAGTGCAAGGGCCTGCCTGATTGCATGTTTAGCCCTATTATAGGGGTGGTCATATGAAATTGCCCTCTCCACACAGGCTATGGTGCTAACCTGCAGGTAACCAAATGAGCCAGAGCACCATAGCCATATGACCCCCCCCCCCCTATAATAGGGCTACACATGCAATCAGTCAGGCCCTTGCACTACATAGTTGAAGGTAAATCTAAAGGAAATTGTGACCGGCAATGCTGCAACCGGCAATCCTGATAGGGGACATGCACACAGATAATTAGGGCACTGATCATCAGTGCTTTGATTATCAGTGCAGCCCCATCAGTGCTGCCTATCCGTGCTGCCCATTAGTGCAGCCCCATCAGTGCTGCCTCATCAGTGCCCATTAGTGCTGCCTATAATTGCCCATCAGTGAAGCAGAAAAATTACTTATTTGCAAAACTTTATAACAGAAACTAATGCCCCATACACACGATCATTTTTAATGTCATTTTTAAAACTGACGTTTTTCTCGTCATTTTTTTTCTTGTTTCCTCTCAAGCCTGTCTTGCGTACACACCATCATTTTAAAAAATGTTCAAGAAAAGCGCAGTGACGTACACCACGTACGACGGCACTATAAAGGGGAAGTTCCGTTCGAATGGCGCCACCCTTCATGTTAGTAAAGTTTGTTGAGAGACGATTCGCGCTTTTCAGTCCGTTACTGTGTAATGAATGTGCTATCTCCATTACGAACGCTAGTTTTACCAGAACGAGCGCTCCCGTCTCATACTTGATTCTGAGCATGCGCATTTTTTTTCACGTCGTTAAAGCATACACACTATCGTTTTTCACGTCGTTAAAAAAAACGACATGAAAAACGACGTGAAAAAAGAGAGCATGTTCGAAATTTTTAATGCCCGTTTTTCACGTCGTTAAAAATGCTCTGGAGCCTACACACGATCATTTTTAATGGCCATTTTTTTTAATGGCATTTTTAACGGCATGAAAAATGATCGTGTGTATGGGGCATAAGACAGTTTTTTTTTTTAAATTTCCATATTTTTTTGTTTGTTTAGCAAAAAATAAAAACCGAGTGGTGATTAACCACTTAACGACCGCTCACTGTATATATACGTCGGCAGAATGGCACCGACAGGCACAATCACGTAGAGTGTACGTGATTGCCTTTGTACAGTTGGGGGGTCCAATCGGACACCCCTTCTATACAGTGAGCGGTGGCTAAGTGTCCGGGAGCGTTCCGGGATGAGGGGGCAGCCATTCGTTTCTGGCCACCCCCTCGCAATCGCTCCCGGTGAATAGAAATGCCCCCTCTGTCTGTGTCAGACAGAGGGAGCAGGAGGAAGTGATGTCATCTCTGGTGCGGCGCTCACATATACCGAGCGCCGTACAAGAGAAGATATCAGGTCAGTGCACACAACACTACACTGACACCAGGACACATAGGGACATAAATCGCCCCCCCCAGGCCCCCCCAGACACCCCAGATCACCCCCCAGATCACCCCCCCAGCCCCCAGTCACAGTGTCACTGATTGCAGTGACCATTTATTTAGTGATCACTGCAATCAGTGACATTTGTGACTGTAAAAGTGTCACCAAAGTTTAGTCTTAGGTCCAGTGTAGCCCCCTAACCCCCCCTAATAAAGGTTTAACCCCCTGATCACCCCCCAGATAACCCTTTCACCCCCTATCACCACTGTCGCTTAGCGATCATTTTTCTGATCGCTGTCTTAGCGTCAGTGATGCCGATCGGCAGCCAGTAATTTTTTTTAGGTTCGCCGCAGGTTTTTATAGCGTCAGGTACCCCAATATATTATCTAATAAAGGTTTAACCCCCTTGATCGCCCCCCAGGTAACCCTTTCACCCCCTATCACCACTATCACTAAGCGATCGTTTTTCTAAACGCTGTCTTAGTGTCTGTGATGCAGATCGGTAGCCGGTAATTTTTTTTAGGTTCGCCGCAGGTTTTTATAGCGTCAGGTACCCCAATATATTATCTAATAAAGGTTTAACCCCCTTGATCGCCCCCCAGGTAACCCTTTCACCCCCTATCACCACTGTCGCTAAGCAATTGTTTTTCTAAACGCTGTCTTAGTGTCGGTGATGCAGATCGTAGCCAGTATTTTTTTTTAGGTTCGCCGCATGTTTTTATAGCGTCAGGTACCCCAATATATTATCTAATAAAGGTTTAACCCCCTTGATCGCCCCCCCAGGTAACCCTTTCACCCCCATCACCACTGTCGCTAAGCAATCGTTTTTCTAAACGCTGTCTTAGTGTCGGTGATGCAGATCGGTAGCTGGTAATTTTTTTTAGGTTCGCCGCAGGTTTTTATAGCGTCAGGTACCCCCATATATTATCTAATAAAGGTTTTAACCCCCTGATTGCCCCTAGTTAACCCTTTCACCAGTGATCACCATATAAGTGTTACGGGTGACGCTGGTTAGTTAGTTTGCTTTTTATAGTGTCAGGGCACCCGCCGTATATATAACCCAATAAAGGTTTAACCCCCTGATCGCCCGGCGGGTGATATCAATTAGGTTTTAGCGTCAGAGAGGGTCTGTGTCACACCCCAGGCAGCGTCAGGTTAGTGCCAGTAACGCTAACACCCACACGTGAAGCATACACCCCCCTTAGTGGTATAGTATCTGAACAGATCAATATCTGATCTGATCAGATCTATACTAGCGTCCCCAGCAGTTTAGGGTTCCCAAAAACGCAGTGTTAGCGGGATCAGCCCAGATACCTGCTGGCACCTGCGTTTTGCCCCTCCGTCCAGCCCAGGCCACCCAAGTGCAGTATCGATCGATCACTGTCACTTACAAAACAAAATCACACATAACTGCAGCGTTCGCAGAGACAGGCCTGATCCCTGCGACTCCAGTGCTGTAGGAAGTGATTTCACCACCACAGTTAAAAAAAAAAAGCAAATATGCCGAAGCATTAGGGCAGCAGGGGCGGAGGAGCGATTTTGCTCCTAATGCCGCGTACATACGGTCGAAATTCCGACGGAGGCTTGCCCGTGGAAAAGTCCGACCATGTGTGTGCGGCATAACTTTTTTGCGGGAGGATGCCCCCATGCTTCGGCATATATAAATGGTGCGTGTATGCCCATCATTGGAAGTGGGTGGATGAAGGGCGGTATTCTAATGGTGGGCATACCCACCGATCAATCTCTTTTTTCGTTCAGCCAACTGGCTGCATGAAATAAAAAGATTACAATACATGTCCAACAAGGACCAGCAACGTACTGGTATGTTGCTGGAATTTGAATGTTTATACCAGAATGATGCCTGCGGGTTTAGGTATCATCCTGGTATCATTCTTTTCAGCCTGCGGCCGGCTTTCATGTAAAAGCAATCCTAGCGGCTAATTAGCCTCTGGACTGCTTTTACAAGCAGTGGGAGGGAATCCCCCCCCCCCGGATATAAAAAGCGCCATTGGGAAATTGGGAAAGCATTTTATCACACCGATCTTGGTGTGGTCAGATGCTTTGAGGGCAGAGGAAAAATCTAGGGTCTAGAAGACCCCAGTTTTTTAAAAAAAAGAGTACCTGTCACTACCTATTGCTATCATAGGGGATATTTACATTCCCTGAGATAACAATAAAAATGATAAAAAAAAAAAATACTTGGAAGGAACAATTTAAAAATAAAATAAAAAAGCAAAATTAATAATAAAAAAAAAAAAAAAAAGCAGCCCTGTCCTGCCCTGCTCTTGCCCAATGGCGAACGCAAGCGTCGGTCTGGTGTCATATGTAAACAGCAATTGCACCATGCATGTGAGGTATCACCGCGAAGGTCTGATCGAGGGCAATCATTTTAGCCGTAGACCTCCTCTGTAAATCTACTGGGGTAACCTGTAAAGGCTTTTAAAGGCTTTTAAAAATGTATGTAGTTTGTCGCCAATGCGCGTTTGTGCGAAAATTTTAAAGCATGTCGTGTTTGGTATCTATGTACTCGGCCTAAGATCATCTTTTTTATTTCATCAAACATTTGGGCAATATAGTGTGTTTTAGTGCATTAAAATTAAAAAAAGTGTATTTTTTAACCCAAAAAATGCGTTTGAAAAATCGCTGCGCAAATACTGTGTAGAAAAAAAAAATGCAACACCCACCATTTTAATCTGTAGGGCCTTTGCTTTAAAAATATATATATAATGTTTGGGGGTTCAACATAATTTTCTTGCAAAAAAAAAAAATGTTTTCATGTAAACAAAAAGTGTCAAAAAGGGCTTTGTCTTCAAGTGGTTAGAAGAGTGGATGTAAGCTTCCTAATGTTGTGTATAAAATGCCAGAACAGTTCAAAACCCCCCCAAATGACCCCATTTTGGAAAGTAGACACCCCAAGCTATATACTGAGAGGCATGTCGAGTCCATGGAATATTTTATATGTTGACACAAGTTGCGGAAAAACAACAATTTTTTATTTATTTTTTTTGCACAAAGTTGTCACTAAATGATATATTGCTCAAACATGCCATGGGCATATGTGGAATTACACCCCAAAATACATTCTGTTGCTTCTCCTGAGTACGGCCATACCACATGTGTGAGACTTTTTGGGAGCCTAGCCATGTACGGGACCCCAAAAACCAAGCACCGCCTTCAGGCTTTCTAAGGGTGTAAATTTTTGATTTCACTTCTCACTGCCTATCACAGTTTCGGAGGCCATGGAATGCCCAGATAGCACAAAACCCCCCCCCCCAAATGACCCCATTTTGGAAAGTAGACACCCCAAGCTATTTGCTGAGAGGTATTGTGAGTATTTTGCAGATCTCGCTTTTTGTCACAAAGTTTTGAAAATTGAAAAAAAAAAATATATATATATATATATTTTCTTTCTTCATTTTCAAAAACAAATGAGAGCTGTAAAATACTCGCCATTCCTCTCAGCAAATAGCTTGGGGTGTCTATATTCCAAAATGGGGTCATTTGGGGGGGTTTTGTGCTATTTTGGCATTTTATGGCCTTCGAAACTGTGATAGGTAGTGAGGAGTGAAATCAAAAATTTGCGCCCTTAGAAATCCTGAAGGCGGTGCTTGGTTTCCGAGGTCCCGTACGCGGCTAGGCTCCCAAAAAGTCCCACACATGTGGTATCCCCGTACTCAGGAGAAGCAGCAAAATGTATTTTGGGGTGAAATTCCACATATAACCATGGCATGTGTGAGCAATATATCATTTAGTGACAACTTTTTGTATTTTTTTTTTTTTTTTTTAGTCATTATTCAATCACTTGGGACAAAAAAATAAAAAATTCAATGGGCTCAACATGCCTCTCAGCAATTTCCTTGGGGTGTCTACTTTCCAAAATGGGGTCATTTGGGGGGGTTTTGTACTGCCCTGTCATTTTAGCACCTCAAGAAATGAGATAGGCAGTCATAAATTTAAAGCTGTGTAAATTTCAGAAAATGTACCCTAGTTTGTAAACTCTATAACTTTTGCGCAAACCAATAAATATACGCTTATTGACATTTTTTTTACTAAAAACATGTGGCTGAATACATTTTGGCCTAAATGTATGACTACAATTGAGTTTATTCGATTTTTCTTATAACAAAAAGTAGAAAATATCATTTTTTTTCAAAATTTTCGGTCTTTTTCCGTTTATATCGCAAAAAATAAAAATCGCAGAGGCAATCAAATACCATTAAAAGAAAGCTCTATTTGTGGGAAGAAAAGGACGCAAATTTCGTTTGGGTACAACATTGCATGTCCGCACAATTTACAGTTAAAGCAGCGCAGTGCAAAATTCTGAATTCACCTCTGGTCCTCTAGCTACCAAATGGTCTGGGGCTTAAGTGGTTAAATAGCACCAAAAAAAAAAAAAAAAAAGCTCTATCTGTCTCAAAAAAATTATAAAAATCTCATATGGGTACAGGGTTGCATGACCGCAAAATTTTCATTCAAAGTGCGACAGCACTGAAAGCTGTAAATTGGCCTGGGCAGGAAGGAAGTATAAGTGCCCGGTAAGTAAGTGGTTAAGAGTACCTGCAGACTTTCTTGGGACCAAATGATCCATCGGCCAGGTAGGATTTTCCCAGCGGATCTCTATAATTTTTCTTTGGTAGAGTCTCTGCACCAGCAAAATCTGTAGAGCACTACTTCTCCCCATGTCTCATAGACAGAAGCATGCACACCTTTACCTGATGAGAATCTGCATAACTGAACAATTATATTTCCTCAAAAAGATTGTTCAGCATCGGATAGTTCATGTAACCAAGATTAGACCAATGCTTGTGAATCATTATACTGTATGTATATCCAAATCTTTTTTTTTTTTCCTTGGATAAAAAAGTGAAGGAATAAAACTCCAGTCAGATCATTTTTTGCTGAGTAAATCTAGAATTGAAGTGCCACGCTATGATGCTGAAGTCCACATACAAGTTTACTGATGATCAGATAAAAAAAAAACTGTACACAGACCAATCAGATTTGGAGGTTACAGCTTCACCCTCTTTATCTGTTCTACAAACAAAACAAGGCAAATATACATCATTGTAACATATGATTCTCTTATAAATATCACACTAGGGATCACATAACAATATAGGACATGAGAAAGTAAAGTGGTAGTACATTGGTAACAATTACGATAGTAATAATCTGGATCATAGGACACCAATTGTAATTTAATCAAAATAATAGTAATAACAAACATTTTTAAATAATAATAATAATTGTTAAAATTGATGTGTATATAATATATACTGTATAAAAATGATAATATTGATTATCAAGATAAAACCACAATGTGATGCACATAATATTCATTTAAAATGGTCGGTCATAAACCTTAAACTTAAACTGATAAAAAAAAAAAAAGTGGCCCATAGCTAAATAAATGTTTGGAGTAAAGTCTTCATATGCTAATAGGCTTCTTAATTGTCATATAATAAAATGAAACAATAATAGAATACAATACAGTAAGTGTTCAACTATTTATAATAAAAGAGCACTAATGATATTGTATAAGTTTCCAATAATTTCACTAAATCAGCCGATACAGGCTACAACGTGCTATTAAAGCCGAGGTTCACCTGAAATATTTTTTTGAAAGCCAGCAGCTACAATTACTGCAGCTGCTGACTTTTAAAAAATGGACACTTACCTGTCCAGGTCGCCCGCGGCTTCGGCAGTCGGCTTCCCCCGCCGCCATCCTCGGTGAGGGAATCGGGAAGTGAAGCGCTGCGGCTTCACTGCCCGGTTCCCTACAGCGCATGCGCGAGTAACGCTGCGCCGTCCCCACTGGTCCTCGCTGTGTTCTGGGAGCCGTGTTTCCCAGAACACAACGGGGGGGGGGTTTGACGCGGGAGTCTATTCCCGGAAGTGGTGCAAATACCTGTTTTATACAGGTATCTGCACCCCCTCCCCCCTGAAAGATGCCAAATGTGACACCGGAGGGGGGGAGGGTTCCAAAAAGCAGAGGTTCACTTTTGGGTGAACCTCCGCTTTAAGCCTATTCAGGTTTGAAACAATATTACAGTTCATTAATAGGTAAAATAATAAGAGAATGTTTACCTTAACAAAATTAAACATGTATGTGGACATGGCATTAATTGAATTGCTCTGTATCTGTGTTGAGTGGGGAATTAAGTAATAATAGGCAGGGACGAGGCTACAGCCCATGAAACACAGTTTTTCATCTTTGCATTAAAATACAGTAAAACGCTGGATTGCGAGCATAATTAGTTCCGGAAACATGCTTGTAATCCAAAACACTCGTATATTAAAGCAAATTTCCCCACAAGAAATAATGGAAACTCAGATGATTCGTTCCACAACCATTTATTCGTAAATCCTTCAGTTTATAGTCCATATAAGAGGATTATCGCAATGTGATAGTGTAACCATAAAATGTCCATTCACAAATGGAAGCCTCCACAAGGGGATTAGAAGCAAAATCCAGCAGGAGCTACAGAGTATAAAAGAGAAGAGAGCCCCATACACACGGTCAGACGTTTTGATAACAAACTTCAAAATTAGCAGGTTTTCAAAAAAATCCGACCGTGTGTACGCTCCATCAGACAAACTTTTTCGGTTTTCACCGGACAAAAGTTCGCTCTGCAAACGGACAAACTTTTCGGCAACAAAAGTCCTACGGTGCAAAGTCCTATCGTGTGTACAGAAATCCATCGGACTTTAGTCCGAAGTACAAACACGCATGCTCAGAAGCAAGGACCAGCCGGAAGCGTTCTGTCTTGTAAAACTAGCGTTCGTAATGGAGATATCACATTTGTGACGCGGCAAGTTCTGAAATCTAGAAATACAGCACACATTCTCTTCTTCTTTAATAATGGGATAATAATAAAGCTGCTTTGCTGATGATACGGAGAAATGACAAATGTATTTACAAAGGATTTGTGTTCTTGTGAAAATAAAAATCGCGAATCAACACTGACCAAACTTCTACTAAATCGAGATTAGCAGAAGGGGCCCAAAGGGTGACGCCGGAGAATTGAACTTCCTCTTTTGAAGTGTCGTCAGTACGTTGAAACATCACTACGTTCGTGTTTGTTGCCGAAAAAGTCAGAGCGTGTGTATGCTATGGGCGTTCACCACCAACTCCCTTCGGACAAAAATCCACGGAAAAGTTTGTTTGAAGTCCGAACGTGTGTACGAGGCTTAAGTGTAGCAATATGGTTACATTTAATAAAGGTACAATATTTAGCAACTCACATGGTTGATGATTAACCACTTAAGCCCCGGACCATTTGGTAGCTAAAGGACCAGAGGTGAATTCAGAATTTTGCACTGCGCTGCTTTAACTGTAAATTGTGCGGACATGCAATGTTGTACCCAAACGAAATTTGCGTCCTTTTCTTCCCACAAATAGAGCTTTCTTTTAATGGTATTTGATTGCCTCTGCGATTTTTATTTTTTGCGATATAAACGGAAAAAGACCGAAAATTTTGAAAAAAAATGATATTTTCTACTTTTTGTTATAAGAAAAATTGAATAAACTCAATTTTAGTCATACATTTAGGACAAAATGTATTCAGCCACATGTCTTTAGTAAAAAAAATGTCAATAAGCGTATATTTATTGGTTTGCGCAAAAGTTATAGCGTCTACAAACTAGGGTACATTTTCTGGAATTTACACAGCTTTAAATTTATGACTGCCTATCTCATTTTAGAAAGTAGACACCCCAAGGAAATTGCTGAGAGGGATGTTGAGCCCATTGAATATTTTTTTTTTGTCCCAAGTGATTGAATAATGACAAAAAAAAAAAAAAATTACAAAAAGTTGTCACTAAATGATATATTGCTCACACATGCCATGGTTATATGTGGAATTGCACCCCAAAATACATTCTGCTGCTTCTCCTGAGTACGGGGATACCACATGTGTGGGACTTTTTAGGAGCCTAGCCACGTACGGGACCCCGGAAACCAAGCACCGCCTTCAGGATTTCTAAGGGCGCAAATTTTTGATTTCACTCCTCACTACCTATCACAGTTTTGAAGGCCATAAAATGCCAAAATAGCACAAACCCCCCCAAATGACCCCATTTTAGAAAGTAGACACCCCAAGGAAATTGCTGAGAGGCCTGTTGAGCCCATTGAATATTTTTTTTTTGTCCCAAATGATTGAATAATGACAAAAAAAAAAAAATTACAAAAAGTTGTCACTAAATGATATATTGCTCACACATGCCATGGTTATATGTGGAATTGCACCCCAAAATAAATTTTGCTGCTTCTCCTGAGTACGGGGATGCCACATGTGTGGGACTTTTTAGGAGCCTAGCCGCGTACGGGACCCCGAAAACCAATCACCGCCTTCAGGATTTCTAGGCACAAATTTTTGATTTGACTCCTCACTACCTATCACAGTTTTGAAGGCCATAAAATGCCAAAATAGCACAAAACCCCCCCAAATGACCCTATTTTGGAAAGTAGACACCCCAAGCTATTTGCTGAGAGGCATGGTGAGTATTTTACAGCTCTCATTTGTTTTTGAAAATGAAGAAAGAACATTTTTTTTTCTTTTTTTTTTTCAATTTTCAAAACTTTGTGACAAAAAGCGAGATCTGCAAAATACTCCCAATACCTCTCAGCAAATAGCTTGGGGTGTCTACTTTCCAAAATGGGGTCATTTGGGGGGGTTTTGTGCCATCTGGGCATTCCATGGCCTCCGAAACTGTGATAGGCAGTGAGAAGTGAAATCAAAAATTGACACCCTTATGCCCCGTACACACGATCGTTTTTAATGTCATTTTTTAAACCGACGTTTTTCTCCTCGTTTTTTTTCATGTTTCCTCTCAAGCCTGCCTTGCGTTCACACTATCATTAAAAAAAACGATCAAGCAAAGCGCAGTGACGTTCAACACGTACGACGGCACTATAAAGGGGAAGTTCCGTTCGAATGGCGCCACCCTTCATGTTGGTAAAGTTTGTTGAGCGACGATTCGCGCTTTTCAGTCCGTTACTGTGTAATGAATGTGCTATCTCCATTACGAACGCTAGTTTTACCAGAACGAGCGCTCCCGTCTCATACTTGATTCTGAGCATGCGCGTTTTTTTTCACGTCGTGAAAGCATACACACTATCATTTTTCACGTCGTTAAAAAAACGACATGAAAAAAGAGAGCATGTCCGGAATTTTTAATGGCCGTTTTTCACGTCGTTAAAAATGCTCTGGAGCCTACACACGATCATTTTTAATGGCCATTTTTTAAAATGGCATTTTTAACGGCATGAAAAACGATTGTGTGTATGGGGCATAAGAAAGCCTGAAGGCGGTGATTGGTTTTTGGGGTCCCGTACGCGGCTAGGCTCCCAAAAAGTCTCACACATGTGGTATCCCCGTACTCAGGAGAAGCAACAGAATGTATTTTGGGGTGTAATTCCACATATGCCCATGGCATGTTTGAGCAATATATCATTTAGGGACAACTTTGTGCAAAAAAAAAATAAAAATTATTTTTTCCGCAACTTGTGTCAACATATAAAATATTCCATGGACTCGACATGCCTCTCAGTATATAGCTTGGGGTGTCTACTTTCCAAAATGGGGTCATTTGGGGAGGTTTTGAACTGTTCTGGCATTTTATACACAACATTAGGAAGCTTACATCCACTCTTCTAACCACTTGAAGACAAAGCCCTTTTTGACACTTTTTGTTTACATGAAAACATATTTTTTTTTGCAAGAAAATTATGTTGAACCCCCAAACATTATATATATTTTTAAAGCAAAGGCCCTACAGAATAAAATGGTGGGTGTTGTATTTTTTTTTCTACACAGTATTTGCGCAGCGATTTTTCAAACGCATTTTTTGGGGAAAAAAATACACTTTTTAATTTTAATGCACTAAAACACACTATATTGCCCAAATGTTTGATGAAATAAAAAAGATGATCTTAGGCCGAGTACATAGATACCAAACACGACATGCTTTAAAATTTCGCACAAACGCGCATTGGCGACAAACTACATACATTTTTAAAAGCCTTTAAAAGCTATTACAGGTTACCCCGTTAGATTTACAGAGGAGGTCTACTGCTAAAATGACTGCCCTCGATCTGACCTTCGCGGTGATACCTCACATGCATGGTGCAATTGCTGTTTACATATGACGCCAGACCGACGCTTGCGTTCGCCATTGGGCAAGAGCAGGGCAGGACAGGGGTGCTTTTATTTTTTTTATTTTTTTTTTATTATTAATTTTGCTTTTTTATTTTATTTTTAAACTGTTGCTTCCATATTTTTTTTTTAATCATTTTTATTGTTATCTCAGGGAATGTAAATATCCCCTATAATAGCAATAGGTAATGACAGGTACTCTTTTTGAAAAAACTGGGGTCTATTGGACCCTAGATCTTTCCTCTGCCCTCAAAGCATCTGACCACACCAAGATCGGTGTGATAAAATGCTTTCCCAATTTCCCAATGGCGCTTTTTATATCCGGGGGGGGACATTCCCTCCCACTGCTTGTAAAAGCAGTCCAGAGGCTAATTAGCCACTAGGATTGCTTTTACATGAAAGCCAGCCGCTGGCTGAAAAGAATGATACCAAGATGATACCTAAACCCACAGGCATCATTCTGGTATAAACATTCAAAGTCCAGCAACATACCAGTACGTTGCTGGTCCTTGTTGGACATGTATTGTAATCTTTTTTTTCATGCAGCCTGTTGGCTGAACGAAAAAAAAAGATTGATCGGTGGGTATGCCCACCATTAGAATACCGCCCTTCATCCACCCACTTCTAATGATGGGCATACACGCACCATTTATATATGCCGAAGCATGGGGGCATCTTCCCGCAAAAGTTATGCCGCGTACACATGGTCAGACTTTTCCACGGGCAAGCCCCCGTCGGAATTTCGACCGTATGTACGCGGCATTAGGAGCAAAATCGCTCCTCCGCCCCTGTTGCCCCAATGCTTCGGCATATATGCTTTTTTTTTTTTAACTGTGGTGGTGAAATCACCTCCTACAGCACTGGAGTCGCAGGGATCAGGCCTGTCTCTTCGAACGCTGCAGTTATGTGTGTTGTGTTTTGTAAGTGACAGTGATCGATACTGCACTTGGGTGGCCTGGGCTGGACAGAGGGGCAAAACGCAGGTGCTAGCAGGTATCTGGGCTGATCCCGCTAACACTGCATTTTTGGGAACCCTAAACTGCTGGGGACGCTAGTATAGATCTGATCAGATCAGATATTGATCTGTTCAGATACTATACCACTAAGGGGGGTGTATGCTTAACGCGTGGGTGTTAGCGCTACTGGCACTAACCTGACGCTGCCTGGGGTGTGACGCAGACCCTCTCTGACGCTAAAACCTAATTGATATCACCCGCCGGGCGATCAGGGGGTTAAACCTTTATTGGGTTATATATACGGCGGGTGCCCTGACACTATAAAAAGCAAACGAACTAACCAGCGTCACCCGTAACACTTATATGATGATCACTTGTGAAAGGGTTAACTAGGGGCAATTAGGGGGTTAAAACCTTTATTAGGTAATATATGGGGGTACCTGACGCTATATAAAAACCTGACGGCGAACCTAAAAAAAAATTACTGGCTACCTATCGGCATCACCGACACTAAGACAACGATCATAAAAACGATCGCTTAGCGACAGTGGTGATAGGGGGTGAAAGGGTTACCTGGGGGGCGATCAGGGGGTTAAACCTTTATTAGATAATATATGGGGGTACCTGACGCTATAAAAACCTGCGGCGAACCTAAAAAAAATTACTGGCTACCGATCTGCATCACCGACGCTAAGACAGCGATCAGAAAAATGATCGCTTAGCGACAGTGGTGATAGGGGGTGAAAGGGTTACCTGGGGGGCGATCAAGGGGGTTAAACCTTTATTAGGTAATATATTGGGGTACCTGACGCTATAAAAACCTGCGGCGAACCAAAAAAAAATTACTGGCTACCGATCTGCATCACCGACGCTAAGACAGCGATCAGAAAAATTATCGCTTAGTGACAGTGGTGATAGGGGGTGAAAGGGTTATCTGGGGGGCGATCAAGGGGGTTAAACCTTTATTAGGTAATATATGGGGGTACCCGACGCTATAAAAACCTGCGGCGAACCTAAAAAAAATTACTGGCTACCGATCAGCATCACCGACGCTAAGACATCGATCAGAAAAATGATCGCATAGCGACGGCGGTGCTAGGGGGTGAAAGGGTTACCTGGGGGTGATCAAGGGGGTTAAACCTTTATTAGGTAATATATGGGGGTACCCGACGCTATAAAAACCTGCGGCGAACCTAAAAAAAATTACTGGCTGCCGATCAGCATCGCCGACGCTAAGACATCGATCAGAAAAATGATCGCTTAGCGACGGCGGTGCTAGGGGGTGAAAGGGTTATCTGGGGGGTGATCAGGGGGTTAAACCTTTATTAGGGAGGGTTAGGGGGCTACACTGGACCTAAAACTAAATGTAGTGACACTTTTACAGTCACAAATGTCACTGATTGCAGTGATCACTAAATAAATGGTCACTGCAATCAGTGACACTGTGACTGGGGGCTGGGGGGTGATCTGGGGGTGTCTGGGGGGGCGATTTATGTGCCTATGTGTCCTGGTGTCAGTGTGCTGTTTTGTGTACTAACCTGCATCTTCTCCTGTACGGCGCTCGGTATATGTGAGCGCCGCAGGAGAGATGACATCACTTCCTCCTGCCTGGCAGGCAGGGGAAGCTCTCTCATTCGCCGGGAGCGATCGAGAGGGGGGGCCCGGAATCGAACGGCCGTCCCCTCATGCCGGATCGCTCCCGAAGGTAAAACGACCACCCACTGTAAAGAATGGGGGTCCGATCGGACCCCCCAACTATACAAAGGCAATCACGTATATGTACGTGATTCTGCCTGTCGGTGCCATTCTGCCGACGTATATTTACAGTGGGCGGTCGTTAAGTGGTTAAAACAGACACATTAAAGTGTGCGGGCATCCGGGGTAGGCTTACCACCTCCTCCCTTTAAACCCGAACACCTTTGAATTACACCGGTTCTGAGGCTAATTAAATGCAGATAAGGCACCAAGTGAGTTTGATTACCACCCTAATCAGCCACAGAACCTGTGTAATTAATATGTGTTTGGGTTTAAAGGGATGAGGTGGCAACCCTAATCCAGTGTAAAGCTGTCCACATAGAGCATCCTCCGCACCACCGGCTCTCACCGCTGTCAGTCTGCAATCGTGACCGGGAAGACTACCCTGCAGTAGAGCGATCTGAAAGCGAGGCTTGAAGCGCTTGTGGAGCGCAGCGTGGAAGGGATGAAGTCGATGGCGGTGAGGAGGATGGCCAGCTTTACCCCGGATGCCTGCATACTTAGATGTGCCGGTTTTAATCATCAACCATGTGAGCTGCTAAATGTTGTACCTTCATTAAATGTAACCATATTGCTACACTTAGGCCCCTTTCACACGACAAGCCCGCTCAAATCCGCCTGTCTGTTTTTCAGGCGGATCCGAGCGGGCCATCCATTGACTCCTATGGGCAGGCGGATGTCAGCGGAGATGTGTCCCTGACACCCGCCTTCCATCCGATCTGCTAAAATCAGACGTATGGCGATACGTTTAGCCATCCGTCCAGCGGATTGGATCGGATGAGATCTGATGAAAACAGATATGCTGTCCGTTTTCATCTGATCTCCCCATAAGAATCAGCGGGGCTCTGACAAGCCCCTCCCCGCTCAGTGAGCAGAGACAGACCTGTCATACGCCGGCTTAGCGGAGATCAAGGGGGCGATATCCTGCTGAGCTGGCGGACTCAGCTAAACGGATCCGCCCCGTGTGGAAAGGGGCCTTAGAGGCACCTCTCTTCTCTTTGATACTCAGTTGTGACGTGACACTAATTGTATATCAAGACATCGCTCATTTATCAAGTCAAAATTTATAAAAAAAATTAGCTTGTCTTGCAAAACACTCGCAAACCAAGTTACTCTCAATCCAAGGTTTTACTGTACGTTTGTATCTGGACTTTAATATCGCAATGTGGAAGGTTAACTCACCCCTACTTCAAATTAAATTGCTGTGGAGATCCTTTAGGGCTCATTTACACCCGTGCAGAGATCTGCGTTTTTGTGGACTAGGAAACAATAATTTTCTACACAGGCACTGTATGTCCTGTAAACTGACGTGACATCAGCACCATGGTGTAAACAGGGCACATAACTGATGCACATGAAAACTGATGTCAACATGCATAAAAACTCACTTAAACACGCATGAAAACTGATGTAAACTGATGTCTTTGCAAGTGAAGTCTGTGTGATTTCCCCATCAGTTTTCATACACGTATAGTATGAATGAGCCCTTAATGTCTGTTGTAAGCCTATAGGCAGCTTATATTTCAGCTATGAGTAAGCATCTCACGATGTGAAACGCGTTAGCCAATCCCTGTGTTCACTTGTGGGTGTTTTTGCTGTATTTGTGGATTTTATGAAATAAACCAGCATCCTTTGCAGAGTGCGGCCGTCCAGGAATTTTTTCTTTATCAGCTTATATTTCATGTAATACATTTTCTTAAACTATTATTGATATCTACATATTACCAATATTACACAATAAATGTACTGCTAAGTTGCCAACTTTCACTATAGACCTATTCACAACTGAGCTTTTTCCTCTTAAGCCCTGTACACACGATCGGTTTTACAGATGAAAACAGTCCAATGGACTTTTTTCTTTGGACAAACCGATCGTGTATGGGACCCATCGGTCTTTTTTCCATCGGTTTTGAAAAATAGAACATGTTTTAAATTTTTCCGATGGATCAAAAACCGATAGCAAATTCCGATCGTCTATGGGCAAGTCCATTGGATAAAAAACCCATGCATGCTCAGAATCAAGTTGACGCATGCTCAGAAGCATTAAACTTAATTTTTCTCGGCTCATCTGAGTGTTTGGAACGGTCGGTTTTTTGACTGATGGTGTGTAGGCAAGACTGATGGAAGTCAGCTTCATCGGATTTCCGATAGACAAAACCATCGGATTAGAATCCATAGGATATCCGATCGTGTGTACGAGGCTTTAATGTCTTTTCTACTGAAATCAAAGGAAAATGCATCAAAACGCGTGTTAATGTATATGTAGCGGGGTCCCCTTTAAGGCCCCGGGACTACGTTACCCAGAACCCCGTTCGGCACCCAGAGTGCAGTTGGCCACCGCAGAGACTCATGGGAAGGGTTATTTAAGAAGGAGGCGAGGCGGAGCTCGCTCTCTTTTGGACACCGCGCTGCAAGCAACAGCTTCTTCCTGTGCAGATCTGCTGCAGTACAAGGCCTGAAGCCTGGGGCTTTGCGCAACTTCCGAAGAGCCTTCCACCCCGCTGCGGAGCCTGGGTGGCACCAGACTGGTCGAGTAAGGACATCAGTTGGATCAGGGACCCGATCGTTGCAGACGCTGTGTGCGGAGACACAGCAGGTGGAAGTCCCGGACTGGGATCGCGTCCGGAGTGGTGAGCAAGCACTTGCTCAATCAAATAGACTTTACCGTTATTAGGCCTATAGACTGCCGTGGCCCACCGATCATTAGTTTGTTGTTCCACTAGGAGACCAGTAGCAGGACAGAGTTGAAGGGTCTCCACTATAGTGTTCCTTGTGACTGCCTGCCTGTGGATTACAAATACTATTTCATCAAGTGCACCACCGAAAGTTTGCATGCGAAGAAATTCTAAGCCAAAAGACTGGGATTTCTCCTATGTCAGGCCTGTCCAGGGAGGGGTGATAGAATATTGTTTAGTGCGCCATAGTGGCGCGTACACCATAATAGCTGCGCGCAGTGGGTTACCGCGCTGGGCTATTGTTGTGTGCTACATTTATTGCTGCAGGGCTCTGTGAGCAAGTTGGATGTGTTCTGTGCTGCCTATGCCCTTTTGACATAAAGTAAAACTGTTATGTTTAATCTCTTGCTTCAGTGTGTTGTCTTACTGCAGAGAGATACCCCTTGCAATACTATTGCTTGTGATATGAATTTAACCCTAGACTAACTGTGCCAGAGTGGGTCGAGTAAGATTGCCGGGGGTTGGCGGTGCTGTACACAGGGCCCGAAATCAAACCAGTGGCTCTCTTAACTGGGGGTAGCGCTACATGTATTTTTAATGCGCGTTGCAATACGCTTTGTATTGAATGTCAAAATGCATCTCAACGCACTTTAACGCACATCAATGCTATTCCTGATGCCTTCACATTTGATGGGATGCGCTTTGACTTACTTTTTCACGCATGTATCGACATGCATTTTGATGCATTTCCATTTATTCCAATGGAAAATGCATCAAGCAAAAACACAAATTTACAGAATGCCTTGCATTTTTCTCAGTGAATACAAAGCGTTTTCTGATTGGATAAAGTGAAAAGGCGGGGCAGTGACATCACAATCCCCTCCTAGTTAAATTTAAAGAACACCTTGTAGTAGGGTGACCACATTTCCAAACTACCATTCAGGGACACCCTCCCTTTCCCAAAAATCAGCTTATGCTGTAACGAATCACAGCACAGTGATTGAAACACAAGAGGCGGGATTTATGATTTCTCCAATCACAAGCAGGGGGCGGGGATTGTGCTCCTCCAGGCATTCCCGGCCAGGACAAGTACTGTCAGTGAGTAAAGCGGTGATGTGGCAGCCTTTTTTGGGGGCATCAGATTGGCCCGGGGGTGGCTGTGTCAGTTTCATTCCGGGACACTGTATTGTCCTGGAATGAAGGTGCCCGGGACAGACCTGCAAAATGCGGGACTATCCCGGGCAATCCGGGACACGTGGTAAGTGGTAACCCTACCTTGTAGTCGTTGAGAACAACGCATGGTGTTCTCTGAATGGTGCCTGTGCTGAGCAAACGACCCCTGTGTTCACTATGCAGCAGGGCAGCCGCTTGCCATGGGACCCGGAAAATAGCAGCAATCATTGTAGTATCAGAGATTACTCATCTTCCACTGGGATCCCACTGCTACGGCTATATGCCAAACTATGCAATAAAATCCATAGCTGGAATTCAGCTTTAAAAATGAATACATTGCATACACATGTCATTCTAACTTATTAGTGGTTGCTGGTTTTATAAGTAGAGATTTCTCAGCATATGTGCACTTATTTTGATCATCTATATCAATGCAATTAGTAATATTTAAAGTGATTTTAAAGTCACAAGATTTTTACCTTATTGCATTACCTACAATAAGGTAAAAAAAAAAACTTTCACTAGTTGTTTGCTTCCCCAACTCCCTAAATACTTCCCTGAGACATGTATCGATCCAGCGCTGTGCCCATCAACAGAGGATTCTGGTCTCACAGGACAGGCTGATAGCAGTGGGAGATATTGGCTCCCTCTACTGTCAATCAAATCCAGTGAGGAGAGTGGGGCCTAGTCACGCTCTGTGTTTCTATAGATGCACACAGCCTGGCTCAGGAATGCTCTAGAGCAGGGGTCTCCAAACTGTGGCCCGAGGGCCGGATGTAGCCCTTTGCTAGCCTTCACCCGGCCCTTGGGGCAGTATTGCTCCCAATAATATGAGGCACTATTCCTCCCAATGACACTAACAATGGGGCACTATTTCTTCCACTAATAGCAATGATGAAGCACTATTCCTCCTCATACTGCCCACCAGCACTGGGGCAGTGTTTATTCTCACTGATGCTCGGCCCTGGGGCATTGTCTACCCCCACTGGTCAGAATCCGGCCCCCCTGAAGTCTGAACGACAGTAAATTGACCCTTTGCTTGAAAAGTATGGAGACCCCTGCTCTAGAGCAGCCGTCACTAAATGGCGGCCCGCGGTCCGAGTCTGGCCCGAGTGACACTTCTCTCCGGACCGGCAATATAATAACAAATGTCAGCGCTGGTTTGCTGGGACTGCGGGTTTCCCCAGCAACCAGTGACGCTGCGCCCGCCCCCTGCTCACCGCAGGTCTCGGAGTTTACCAGCATGCACTCACAGGCTGCAAGTAGGGGCGTGACGTCACATGTGTGCCCCGCCCCCTGCTGCTCGCGGTTCCCGGCTCCACTCCTGTCTCTTCTTGCTCTCCTTGTGAGTAGGGACGTGGCGTCACGTGCGCGCCCTGCCCCCTGTTGCTCGCGGGTCCACTCCTGGCTCTCCTTGTGAGTAGGGGGTGTGACATCCCACCCCCTGCTACTCGCGGTTCCCTAGTCCATTCCTGGCTCTTCTTGTGAGTAGGGGCGTGGTGTCACGTGCGCGGTCCGCCCCCTGCTGCTCGGGGGTCCACTCCTGGCGCTCCTTGCGAGTAGGGGGCATGACGTCCCGCCCCCTGCTACTCGCGGTCCCGGGCTCTCCTTATCTCGCAGCATCCGCCCCTCCTGCATTCAAGGTATGTGACATGTTAATAATTAGTGATCACTAATAAGCATATTTTTTATTGTGCACACTGATGGGCATATTTTGTTGTGCCCATCAGAGTGCCCCTTAACATAAAATATGCCCATCAGCATACACATTAAAAATATACCCATCAGCGTGCCCCTTAAAATAAAATGTGCCCATCAGAGTGCCCCTTATTTTATGTTAAGGGACACGCTGCTGGGCATATTTTATGTTAAGGGGCACGCTGTTGGACATATTTTATGTTACGGGGCACTCTGATGGGCAACTTTTATGTTAAGGGACACACTGTTGGACATATTTTATGTTAAGGGGAACATTTTGTTGTGCCCATCAGGGTGCCCCTTAACATAAAATTTGCCCATTAGAGTGTCCCTTAACATAAAATGTGCCCATCAGAGTGACCCTTATTTTATGTTAGGGGGCACGCTGATGGGCACATTTTATGTTAAGGGGGACTCTGATGGGGACATCTGATGTAAGGAGGCACTCTGATGGGAATGCCTGATGTAAAGGAGCACTGTGATGGGGACATCTGATGTAAAGGGGCGCTGTGATGGGGACACCTGATGTAAAGGAGCGCTGTGATGGGGACCCCTGATGTGATGGGGACACCTGATGTAAATGAGTGCTGTAATGGGGATCCCTGATGTAAAGGGGCGCTGTGATGGGGATCCCTGATGTAAAGGGGCGCTGTGATGGGGACCCATGATGTAAAGGGGCACTGTGATGGGGACCCCTGATGTAAAGGGGCACTGTGATGGGGACCCCTGATGTAAAGGGGCACTGTGATGGGGACCCCTGATGTAAAGGGGCACTGTGATGGGGACCCCTGATGTAAAGGGGCACTGTGATGGGGACCCCTGATTTAAAGGAGTGCTGTGATGGGGACCCCTGATGTGATGGGGACACCTGATGTAAATGAGTGCTGTAATGAGGATCCCTGATGTAAATGGGCGCTGTGATGGGGACCCCTGATGTGATGGGGACACCTGATGTAAATGAGTGCTGTAATGAGGATCCCTGATGTAAATGGGCGCTGTGATGGGGACACCTGATTTAAAGGAGCGCTGTGATGGGGACATCTGATGTAAAGGAGTGCTGTGATGGGGACCCCTGATGTAAAGGGGCACTGTGATGGGGACACCTGATTTAAAGGAGCGCTGTGATGGGGACATCTGAGGTAAAGGAGTGCTGTGATGGGGACATCTGATGTAAAGGAGTGCTGTGATGGGGACACCTGATGCAAAGGGGGGCTGTGATGGGGACACCTGATGTAAAGGGGCACTGTGATGGGGACACCTGATGTAAAGGGGCGCTGTGATGGGGACACCTGATGTAAAGGGGCACTCTGATGAACAATCCTAATTTAAAGTGCACTCTGATGGGCAAACCTGATGTGGTGGGGACACCTGATGTAAAGAGGCACACTTATGGTGACACCCAATGTAAGGGGGCACTCCGATGAGGACACGCTATGTAAGGGGCACTGATGGGGGAACCTTATATAATGGGTCAGATGATATAAGGGGGCACACTGATGGGAGTAACCAGCTGTAAGGGGGCCTTCCATTGCAGAAACCTGATGTAAGTGGACACTCTGACAAGAATACCTGATGTAAGGGAGTACTCTGACATTGGCAACTGATTTTTGGGGTTAGTCTGATGGGGCACCCAATGTAATGAATTACTCTGATAGGGGCAACTGATGTAAGGGGAACACTAATGGGGACATTTACATTTACAGAGTATTACCAAAGTGTGTGGAGGAAACCATAGGAAAAGCACCAGAGAGCATGGCTTGTGCCAAGAAAGGAAGGTACATGCTGAAAACCGAGTCTTCAAAGATGAATGGACAGACCAATATATGTTCATTCTTCCCATGGGAAGTTTAAAACCAATTTGTCTGATTTGTTGCAAAACCGTGGCGTTAATAAAAAGTAGCAATGTGAAGCGTCACTACGAAACAAAACACAGTTCTTTTGCGCAAACATATCCACAGCATTCCGAGGTGAGGGCACGTAAAATAACAGAACTGAAAGCCCAGTATGACAGATCCACCAAAGTCCTCTCACATACATTTACAGCCCAGCAGCCTGCAAATGAATGCTCACTTAAAGTAGCATGGATTTTAGGGCAACACAAGACCATTTACCGATGGTACATTTGTAAAGGAGCGTTTGAATGCTGTTGCTGAAACTTTACTCGAGGGTAAACAAAAAGATGAGCTGTGTGGAAAAATCAACCAGATCCCACTGTCAGTGTCAACAGCAACTAAAAAGACTGAAATATTAACAGAGGATGTATTAGCACAACTTAATGCAGCTATTCAGAGTGCAGCATGCATTTCTTTAGCCATTGATGAATCAACAGATATAACAGATAATGCCCAGCTTTTGGTGTATGTAAGATTTTTGCACAAAGAAACAAAAGAAAAGAACTCTGTGAGGACCTGTTAGGTGTAACACCACTTGAGACACACACAAGAGGACAAGACATATATGAGGCCATTAAGGAGATTTTGAGAAAGAGGAAGATAGATCTGAAAAAAGTGGTCTCGGTTACCACAGATGGTACCCTTGACATGGTAGGAAAGGAGAGAGGAGCCGTGGCACGACTGAAAGAGGACAACCCTGACCTTATTTCTTACCACTGCATCCTTCACCAGACTGTCCTGTGTGCCATTCTATCAGACCGGTTTGCAGAAATCATGGACACAATGAGGAAACTCATCAACTTCCTCAGAGTATCCTCATCCCATCAACATCGTTTACTAAGAGAGTTTCTTATGCCGCCTACACACGATCGATTTTCTCGACGGTGAAAACACCGTCGAGAGAATCGACGGGAAAAACGAGGGAATGGCTTGGTTCCTTACACACGGAGAAACAGGAAAAATAGCCTTGGGACTTTAAGTGAGGTGGAAAAGATGGACTCATGCTCACACAAATTGCAGTAAAAAACTATTTATTTGTTACATAGTGTTATATGACATAGCGAAGACAGCAATAAATGTGTGTCGCCAGGCATAAGAGCCAAAATGCCTAAACATAGTACAGATAATTATTGCTACAGTACAAATATGTTACATCCATGATACAACAATGCAAATGATAGATAAAAAATGTTTGCTCATGAAGCCACAGTGTGTGTGGTGGTAAAATTGCTCAGCCAATAATATATGCATACGGTACAAAAGCTCATATGTACAAAAGTAGATATTGGAAACATTATGTGGGCATGGTGGCCGACAGAGGAGGTCCTCACAATGTGCGAGTGCACAGAAGCATCCTGAGTGCCCTACGCGTTTCGCAAGCTCCGCTCGCTTCTTCAGGGGCAGATGCATAATCATTGTATCTGTGGTAGGATACAAGAATTAAAAGTGAGTAACCTTGTTCAACTAGTAGTATGGGGGGGTGAGGTGGGTCAGACCAGGGAAAGACCTCGTACTCACCATTGCTGAGGACTGTAGAACCAAACAATGCATGTCAAGATGGCGGTAACTCACACGTCCAGGGTGGGGGCTGAGGGGGCGAGGCAACACAGATACCGTCACGAGGGAAAATCCGGATGAGACAGCACGAACTGGTGGAAAATGTCTGGCCAGTGGTCATAATGGCCCCGAAAAATAAGTGTGTCTATAAAGTAATATATATATTAACCAATATGAGTACACCAAAAGACATGTGAATAGCAAGCAAGATAGGCCAAATGGCCAAAAAGATGGTTACTAGTGATAAAAAACATATAGATGTGTGATGTATGAAGGGGCCTTGCTGCAACATGCTGTGATGTAGATATAAAAAACGATAAAGAAATTGGAAACAAATATAAATGCTAGGGGCCAATGAGTGATACTCCTGCTGAAGGGCGATGCGGAAAAGGTATGATTGAAAAACGCATGTACTGCTGGCATAGATAGTTAAAAAATATATCAAAAAAAGGTGTAAAAGTATACTTTGCATTCAAAGTTGCAAGACCATTCATGGGGTTGCTGAGTAGGTGGGAACAATACCTTGATATAAATGAGACACTGATGCCAGCAGTAAGAACCATTGGGGTGCCTCCCAGCGATGTGACCATCAAGAATGACAGGTGGGCACAGCAGGAGGTCACAGGTACCTCCCTTTGGCGCATGCCTAGAGCAACCCCCAGGGCGAATGTGCTGATGCTGATTGGCCAAAACTGAACAGTGCTATGGCATATATGCAATGTGCAGTGCTGGATGGAAAGTGACACTCGGACCATGGGCAGGGTAACCATGGATATAGTTAACCCCGAACCTGGTAGCAAGTGCTTGTTGGGTGTCTAATACCCATATAGGAAAAACTACATTAGGTGTAGCGATGAAAACATTGGATGTCACAGTGAGCAAGGACCAAGGACACATCAGACCAGATTGAGGGCTGTGGGTGTCTACCACCCGAAATAACAGAAAAAGGGGAAAATAAGGTCTGGTGTGACCACTTAACCACCTCCATCCCTGATAATGGAGAAACAGGAAAAATAGCCTTGGGACTTTAAGTGAGGTGGAAAAGATGGGCTCATGCTCACACAAATTGCAGTAAAAAACTATTTATTTGTTACATACATCGCTTCTTCAGGGGCAGATGCATAATCATTGTATCTGTGGTAGGATACAAGAATTAAAGTTCCTTACACACGGCCGTTTTTCCCGACATTTTTTTCTTGGTCGAGAAAAACGACCGTGTGTGGGCTCCGTGGCAGTGTTTCCCTATGGGAAAACTGCCGCGGAAAAAAATGACGGGAATCACGACGAGAAAAATTAGAGCATGTTCTAATTTTTCTCGTCGTGATTAATGCAGTTTTTCCCGTCGGGAAAAATGACAAAAAGCCCACACACGGTCGTTTTTCTTGTTAAAAAAAAAATGTAATTTTTCCCGACGGGAAAAATTATCGTGTGTACGTGGCATTAAAGTTGAGGCAAATGCAAATGACCTTTTACTTCACAACAATGTTAGATGGCTGAGTAAAGGCAATGTATTGGAACGCTTTTGGTCCATTCGAACAGAAGTGGCAGCTTTCTTAGTGCAACTCAAAAGTAAGAAAGCAAAATCATTTTCACTGTTTTTACAAGATGAGAGCACAATGGATAATATCGCTTTCCTAGTGGACATAACATCACACCTTAATGAACTCAATTTAAAGCTCCAGGGCAAGAATAATTCCATCTGTGATTTGATGACCGCTGTCCGCTCCTTAAAGAGAAAACTGGATTTGTTTAAGGAAGATCTGCAAGGAGAGTGCTTGCATTTCACATTGGTGAAAGAACAGATTCAAGGAAAGAGAGATGTTTCTCCTTTTGTTGACTTCATAAATAAACTCATTGGAAACTTCAGTAAAAGGTTTGATGGCTTCAGTCTTGGACAGCAGATCCTCCTGTTCATCCACAATCCATTCCTCATTAAAGATATCAGAGTGTTTTCTTTTTGTTTACAAAAGTTTTATTTGGAAGACAGGAAAATGACAAACTTCAGTATAAAGTGATATACAAAATACAGTAGTGCTAGGGTTTACAAAGGTTTGTACATGAGAATGGCAACAAAGGTTATATCCATATGCAATCGGTATCAACCATAAGGACAAGATAACATTTGGGTGTGAAGGTGGGGTGGTGTGGGAAAAAAAAAGGTCCAATAGGAGTACGCTCAATAGTATGTTATAGCGGTATGTTCTGTTAAGTTGGAGACCAATACATCCACTTTCCATTGTATGTGTGCATGCTATCAAAGAGAGTATGGTGGATCCTTTCAGATAATCTAAGAGCCTCCATTCTGGATAAGACCTGGGACCAAGGAAGGTTGTGTGTTTTCCAGTTTAGGGCGATCATCCATTGAACGGAGCTTATCAGTGAATGAAGTAGTCTAGTACAAGGTAAGGGGATATCTGAAACCTCAGCATAAAGAATGCAGATTTGTGGTGAGAGGGGGATTTTTTTCTTGAGTGTGGGTTCTAAAGTGGTTACCACTGCTTGCCATATGGGTTCAAGAAGTTTGCAGCTCCAGAAGATGTGGAGATAGTTCCCTTCATCAGGGCAGCCTCTAAAGCAGGTATTGGAGACTGAGGGATAAAATGAATGGATCTTGGCAGGGGTCATATACCATCTAACAAAGAGTTTAAGGGGGGATTTCCTAAAGGCTGCAGCGCGATTGCTTTTGCGGAGGTTGTCTATCATCCTTAACCAGGTTTCTATGGGGAGGGAGCAGCTCAAGTCAGCTTCCCAACGTATCATAGGGCCTGTTTTCTCGGGCTGGTGTAGATCGTTTAAGAAATTGTACATTTGTGAGATGACACCCTTATCTCTATAAGAGGAAGTGCAGATGCGCTCAAAAGTGGTGCATGGGGTGTCGATGGAAAGGGAATAGTGAGTGGCAAAAAAGTTTTGGATTTGGAGATATTGGGGAAGTTCAGAGTCAGGGAGTTTGTGACTAGATTGGAGGGATGCGAGATCCCAGATTTACCCCCGCGTTCCCAAACTACAATCTCTTTCATCACTGGATTCAACTTAAATTAACCACTCTTAGATCACTAGTAGGGATGAGCTCGGTGTTCGAGTCGAACATACGTTCGACTCGAACATCGGCTGTTCGATCGTTCGCCGAACAACCAACGATTTGGGCCGTTCGCGCCTAATTTGCGGCCCACAATGCACTACGCCATCGCAGTGTCATCCAGGCGCTGTGATTGGCCAAGCATGCACTGTGACCCCGCATGCTTGGCCAATCACAGCGCCGGCAGCGAGGAGAGCAATGATTGGCCACAGGCAGGATGCCTGTGGCCAATTATTGCTGAGGGTGTTTAGTACACGCCCCACACTATAAAAGGCCGCCAGCACGGCGGCCTAGTGTAGTGTGTTCCGGAGCAGGGAAAGAGAAGCATAGGCAGGGACAGTGACATTTTTTTTTCTTGGCGCTGTGATTGGCCAAGCATGCACTGTGACCCCGCATGCTTGGCCAATCACAGCGCCGGCAGCGAGGAGAGCAATGATTGGCCACAGGCAGGATGCCTGTGGCCAATTATTGCTGAGGGTGTTTAGTACACGCCCCACACTATAAAAGGCCGCCAGCACGGCGGCCTAGTGTAGTGTGTTCCGGAGCAGGGAAAGAGAAGCATAGGCAGGGACAGTGACATTTATTTTTTCTTGCTTAACCTGGATTCCTTTAGTTTAGGGAAAGAGAAGGATAGGTAGGGAGAGTGTCAGTCTGTTTTACTGTGCTAAACCTTGTTTGTAGGGACAGGGAAGGACAGTGAGGGAAATTCTCATTGTGCTATACTGTGCTAAAGCATTCATCATCAACCATCTTTAAAAAAAAAAAATTATAGGGACAGAAAACTATAGGTAGGGAGAGTGTCAGTGTGTTTTACTGTGCTAAACCTTGTTTGTAGGGACAGGGAAGGACAGTGAGGGAAATTCTCATTGTGCTATACTGTGCTAAAGCATTCATCATCAACCATCTTTAAAAAAAAAAAAATTATAGGGACAGAAAACTATAGGTAGGGAGAGTGTCAGTGTATTTTACTGTGCTAAACCTTGTTTGTAGGGACAGGGAAGGACAGTGAGGGAAATTCTCATTGTGCTATACTGTGCTAAAGCATTCATCATCAACCATCTTTAAAAAAAACATTTTTTATAGGGACAGAAAACTATAGGTAGGGAGAGTGTCAGTGTGTTTTACTGTGATAAACCTTGTTTGTAGGGACAGGGAATGACAGTGAGGGAAATTCTCATTGTGCTATACTGTGCTAAAGCATTCATCATCAACCATCTTTAAAAAAAAATTTTTATAGGGACAGAAAACTATAGGTAGGGAGAGTGTCAGTGTGTTTTACTGTGCTAAACCTTGTTTGTAGGGACAGGGAAGGACAGTGAGGGAAATTCTCATTGTGCTATACTGTGCTAAAGCATTCATCATCAACCATCTTTAAAAAAAAATTTTTATAGGGACAGAAAACTATAGGTAGGGAGAGTGTCAGTGTGTTTTACTGTGCTAAACCTTGTTTGTAGGGACAGGGAAGGACAGTGAGGGAAATTCTCATTGTGCTATACTGTGCTAAAGCATTCATCATCAACCATCTTTAAAAAAAATTTTTTATAGGGACAGAAAACTATAGGTAGGGAGAGTGTCAGTGTGTTTTACTGTGCTAAACCTTGTTTGTAGGGACAGGGAAGGACAGTGAGGGAAATTCTCATTGTGCTATACTGTGCTAAAGCATTCATCATCAACCATCTTTAAAAAAAAATTTTTATAGGGACAGAAAACTATAGGTAGGGAGAGTGTCAGTGTGTTTTACTGTGCTAAACCTTGTTTGTAGGGACAGGGAAGGACAGTGAGGGAAATTCTCATTGTGCTATACTGTGCTAAAGCATTCATCATCAACCATCTTTAAAAAAACATTTTTTATAGGGACAGAAAACTATAGGTAGGGATAGTGTCAGTGTGTTTTACTGTGCTAAACCTTGTTTGTAGGGACAGGGAAGGACAGTGAGGGAAATTCTCATTGTGCTATACTGTGCTAAAGCATTCATCATCAACCATCTTTAAAAAAAAAAAATTTATAGGGACAGAAAACTATAGGTAGGGAGAGTGTCAGTGTGTTTTACTGTGCTAAACCTTGTTTGTAGGGACAGGGAAGGACAGTGAGGGAAATTCTCATTGTGCTATACTGTGCTAAAGCATTCATCATCAAGCATCTTTAAAAAAAAATTTTTATAGGGACAGAAAACTATAGGTAGGGAGAGTGTCAGTGTGTTTTACTGTGCTAAACCTTGTTTGTAGGGACAGGGAAGGACAGTGAGGGAAATTCTCATTGTGCTATACTGTGCTAAAGCATTCATCATCAACCATCTTTAAAAAAAAAAATTTATAGGGACAGAAAACTATAGGTAGGGAGAGTGTCAGTGTGTTTTACTGTGCTAAACCTTGTTTGTAGGGACAGGGAAGGACAGTGAGGGAAATTCTCATTGTGCTATACTGTGCTAAAGCATTCATCATCAACCATCTTTAAAAAAACATTTTTTATAGGGACAGAAAACTATAGGTAGGGAGAGTGTCAGTGTGTTTTACTGTGCTAAACCTTGTTTGTAGGGACAGGGAAGGACAGTGAGGGAAATTCTCATTGTGCTATACTGTGCTAAAGCATTCATCATCAACCATCTTTAAAAAAACATTTTTTATAGGGACAGAAAACTATAGGTAGGGAGAGTGTCAGTGTGTTTTACTGTGCTAAACCTTGTTTGTAGGGACAGGGAAGGACAGTGAGGGAAATTCTCATTGTGCTATACTGTGCTAAAGCATTCATCATCAACCATCTTTAAAAAAACATTTTTTATAGGGACAGAAAACTATAGGTAGGGAGAGTGTCAGTGTGTTTTACTGTGCTAAACCTTGTTTGTAGGGACAGGGAAGGACAGTGAGGGAAATTCTCATTGTGCTATACTGTGCTAAAGCATTCATCATCAACCATCTTTAAAAAAAAAAAATTATAGGGACAGAAAACTATAGGTAGGGAGAGTGTCAGTGTGTTTTACTGTGCTAAACCTTGTTTGTAGGGACAGGGAAGGACAGTGAGGGAAATTCTCATTGTGCTATACTGTGCTAAAGCATTCATCATCAACCATCTTTAAAAAAACATTTTTTATAGGGACAGAAAACTATAGGTAGGGAGAGTGTCAGTGTGTTTTACTGTGCTAAACCTTGTTTGTAGGGACAGGGAAGGACAGTGAGGGAAATTCTCATTGTGCTATACTGTGCTAAAGCATTCATCATCAACCATCTTTAAAAAAAAAATTTTTATAGGGACAGAAAACTATAGGTAGGGAGAGTGTCAGTGTGTTTTACTGTGCTAAACCTTGTTTGTAGGGACAGGGAAGGACAGTGAGGGAAATTCTCATTGTGCTATACTGTGCTAAAGCATTCCTCATCAACCATCTTTGAAATCCTTGTTTTTTGGACAGTCAGGGAAATTGTCATTGTGCTATTCTGTGCGAAAGCAATCATCCTCAACCATATTTAGAAATCCTTAAGTAAAGGGACAGAGAAGGACACCTGAAGGTAGCCCTTATTGCTTTTTTTCCCATCTCCCTGCAGGCCATCCATTAGAATGTCTGGAAGGCAAACAAGGAGAGGCAGACAGTCAGGAGGCAATAAAAGAGGGCAAGCAGGCTCTGTGTCTGGGGGCAACAGTGCTGGTCGTGGACGCGGTGCATTGTCATCAGCACATGGCCATGGGACACGCTTGTCCTTCTTTTCGGCAGCTGGACATGTTGAGCCACATCATGCCGAAGACTTGGTAGAGTGGATGACCAAGCCCTCCTCTTCCTCCTCATCCTCTCTCACCCAGGCTCAGGGTACTGGCAAAGCAGCTGCCAAAGCGTCCTCTTCCCTGGTATCAATGTCAGACTCATCATCAGTCACTCCTTCCCTAGACCCACCATGTCCTCCTCCCGAGGAGTCCCCCGAACTGTTTGAGCACAGTGTTGGGTACATGCTCCAGGAGGATGCCCAGCGTTTCGAAGGGTCTGATGATGAAACCCAGCTAGAGGAAGGCAGTAGCGTGAGAGCAGACAGAGGGGATGCTCAAGAAGGACACCAATCTGGCAGTCATGTTCCAGCAGCTGCAGCATACTGCCAGATTGGCTCCAGTGATGAGGAGGGAGGGGATGATGAGGTCACTGACTCCACGTGGGTGCCTAATAGGAGAGAGGAGGAGGAGGAGGATGAGGAGGAGGCACATCTCCAACGAGGCAGGATGCCCTTTGGTGGCCAGCGTAAGGGCAGTACACCGACGGAATCACACCGCAGAGCTCCGCCTGTGCAGGGCGCTGCCTCTGCCCGTCATTCAAAAAGTTCCTTGGTGTGGGCCTTTTTTGAGGCTAGTGCATCAGATCGCACAGCTGCTGTTTGCAACATATGTCTCAAGCGTATATCGCGTGGCCAAAACATCAGCCGCTTGGGTACCACATGCCTGACCAGACATATGTTGACCTGCCATGCAGCTCGTTGGCAAGCCTACCTCAAAGACCCACACCAAAGAACAAAGCGGACCTCTCCTTGCACCGCATCAGCTGGGATCTCCAACCCCACTATAACTTCAGTCCTCTCTGAAACATGCACTGAGAGGAATGAAGGTGTAGAATTAGGTGTGTCACAGCCAAGTACTTGCGGCCACTCTGCTAGCAGTACACCGACGTCCGATTCTAGCAGGCAAATTTCCCTGCCCCAGCTGCTGGACCGTCGAAAGAAGTTCACTCCCAGCCATCCACATGCCCAGCGGTTGAATGCTAGCTTGGCTAAATTGCTAGCGCTTCAACTGCTGCCTTTTCAGTTGGTAGACTCGGCCCCCTTCCGTGAGTTTGTGCAATGTGCGGTTCCTCAGTGGCAGGTTCCCAAACGCCACTTTTTCTCACGGAAGGCTATTCCGGCTCTCTACCGGCATGTGGAAGGCAATGTCTTGGCCTCGCTGGACAGGGCGGTCAGCGGTAAGGTGCATATTACCGCTGACTCATGGTCCAGCAGGCATGGACAGGGACGTTACCTTTCTTTCACGGCCCATTGGGTCACTCTTTTGGCAGCTGGGAAGGATGCAGGACAAGGTGCAGTAGTGTTGGAGGTTGTTCCACCGCCACGCCTCCAAAATGCTACTACTGGTTGTGACACACCTCTCTCCTCCACCCCCTCCTCTTCTTCTTCCTCCATGGCCTCTTCCTGTGCTTTGTCCTCTGAACCAGCGGTGCTCCGTAGCCGTTCAAGGGGCTACGCAAGTACGCAGGCAAAAAGATGCCATGCCGTGCTTGCGCTGGTGTGTTTGGGGGACAGAAGCCACACTGGGGCAGAGGTCCTGTCTGCTCTGCAGGGCCAGGCCGAGAGGTGGTTGACGCCACGCCAGCTTAAGCCAGGAATGGTGGTTTGCGACAATGGCACCAACCTCCTCTCCGCCCTCCGACAGGGACAACTGACCCATGTGCCCTGTGTGGCTCACGTCCTTAACCTGGTGCTGCAGCGGTTCTTGGGCAGGTACCCGGGCTTACAGGATGTCCTGAGGCAGGCCAGGAAAGTCTGTGTGCATTTCCGCAGATCTTATAATGCCAGTGCTCGCCTGGCTGAGCTGCAAAAGGAGTTGAACCTGCCCAAGAACCGCCTTATATGTGACATGCCCACCAGGTGGAACTCAACGTTGGCCATGCTGCAGCGGCTGCACACGCAGCAGAGGGCCATCAATGAGTACTTGTGCGACTACGGCACCAGGACAGGGTCAGGGGAGCTTGGTTTTTTTTCTCCACGCCAGTGGGGCATGATCAGGGATGCATGCACTGTCCTGGCACCATTTGAGGAGGCCACGAGGATGGTGAGCAGTGACAGTGCATGCATCAGTGACACTGTACCTCTTGTCCACCTGTTGGAGCACACGCTGCGTGGAATAATGGACAGGGCACTTGAGGCAGAACAGAGGCAGGAAGAGGAGGACTTCCTTGCCTCTCAAGGCCCCCTTTACCCAGACAGTGTTCCTTCTGTCCCACCCATCGCACAGGAAGAGGAGGAGGAGGAGGATTGTGTCAGCATGGAGGTGGAGGCTGGCACTCAGCATCATCAGCAGCAGTCTTTTAGGGATGATTTACAGTCCCAAGAAACCAGTGGACTTGTACGTGGCTGGGAGGAGGTGGCTGCGGATCATGTCGTCCTTAGTGACCCAGAGGACTCCGGACCGAATGCCTCAGCTAACCTACGCTGCATGGCCTCCCTGATCCTGCAAAGTCTGCGGAAGGATCCTCGTATTCTTCGGATCAAGGAGAGGGACCATTACTGGCTGGCCCCTCTCCTTGATCCACGGTACAAGGGTAAGGTTGCGGACCTTATGTTACCGTCGCAGAGGGAGCAGAGGATGAGACAACTCCGGGAGGCCTTGCAGAAAGGTCTGTGCAACGCGATCCCAGAGACTGGGAGGTTACAAACTCCTGGTCCTGGACAACGAGTTGCTGAGGCTTCGGCCAGTCAAAGAAGGAGCGGTGGGGAAGGTGGCCGTCTGACCGATGCGTTTAGACAATTCTTTAGTCCGCAGCCCCAAAGTATGATCGGTTCCAGCAACCATCGCCAGCGTCTGATAAACATGGTGCAGGAATATCTAGGGGCAAGGTCAGACTTGGACACCTTCCCCACCGAAAATCCTCTGGCTTACTGGGTCTTGAGGATGGATCACTGGCCAGAGCTTGCACAGTATGCAATTGAGCTACTGGCCTGTCCTGCATCCAGCGTTCTTTCGGAACGCACATTCAGTGCTGCTGGAGGATTTGTCACGGATCACAGGGTGCGCCTGTCCACCGACTCGGTTGATCGACTGACTTTCATCAAGATGAACCAGTCTTGGATCACCACCAGCTACCACACACCTGATGCTGATATAACAGACTAATTGATTTTAACATGTCACATCCCTTCAAGACTGATGCTGATGCTGAGTGCCTGTGCTGTTATGTTGACTGGCTATCCTCCTCCTCCGAGTCCTCAATGATACGATTGATGATGATAGCTTGGAAGATCATTTTTGTTTATGGGTGCCGCCACCAGTGCCTAACGCCCAATTTTTCAGCCCCTGTTTAACAGGGGCGTGTAATTACAATTTTTGAAGCAATACTTTGCAACAGGGCTCATTGCTGTGCTCCAAGTACAGTATCTGTGAGGGGTTGCAGTGTTGTGCCACCAGTGCCTAAGGCCCAATTTTTCAGCCCCTGTTTAACAGGGGCGTGTAATTACAATTTTTGAAGCAATACTTTGCAACAGGGCTCATTGCTGTGCTCCAAGTACAGTATCTGTGAGGGGTTGCAGTGTTGTGCCACCAGTGCCTAAGGCCCAATTTTTCAGCCCCTGTTCAACAGGGGCATGTAATTACAATTCTTGATCTAATAATTCACAGCAGGGCCCATTGCTGCACCCACCAAGAGTAACTCTGAGGGCTTACAGTGTTGTGGCAACGCCACCACCACCACCACCACGAAAGGCCCAATTTTTCAGCCCCTGTTCAAAGGGGGCATGTAATTACAATTCTTGATCTAATAATTCACAGCAGGGCCCATTCCTGCACCCACCAAGAGTAACTCTGAGGGCTTACAGTGTTGTGGCAACACCACCACCACCACCACCACCACGAAAGGCCCAATTTTTCAGCCCCTGTTCAACAGGGGCATGCAATTACAATTCTTGATCTAATAATTCACAGCAGGGCCCATTGCTGCACCCACCAAGAGTAACTGTCAGGGCTTACAGTGTTGTGGCACTAGCACCACCATCAAAGGCCCAATTTTTACTACCACTGTTCAACAATTATATGTAATTACAATTCCTGATATAATAGTTGACAGCAGGGCGTTCCAGCACCAACCAAGAGTAACTGTGAGTGCTTACAGTGTTGTACCAACACCAACAACTAAGGGGCCTATTTCTGCAGAGTATATACGGCAGGTCCCTACTTTCAAACATCCAACTTACAAACGACTCCTACTTGCAAACGCAAGAAGACAACAGGAAGTGAGAGGAAATCTACCCCTAGGAAGGAAAATTCTCTCCTGTAAGAATTAATATGGGAGAAAGGTGTCTCCTCTGTACTGATGCTTTATCACCAATCCTTGTTTCAAGAAAAACACCACATTTCAAAAACAGTTGTCATTGGGACGGAAAGTGAGGTGAAATGTTCTGAACAGGGGCACAGACAGCAAAACAAATGTTACAGGGGTGATAACCCTTACCTATGTTTTCCAAAAAGTTTAAAAATAGATTTTTGGGCTGGAGCTACACTTAAACAATGTACCTGTTCAAAATTACAAACAGATTCTACATAAGAACAAACCTACAGTCCCTGTCTTGTATGCACCGCCTGTATACGGCTGTTCAGAGTATATAGGGCCTTTTTTATTTTATGTGTGGGGTTCCCCTTAATATCCATACAAGACCCAAAGGGGCTGGTAATGGGCTGGGGTAGGGGGGGGGGTTCATGGGGTCGCTATGCCATTTTTCTTAAAGATTTTCATCCATATTACCGAGACCAGACATTACATTAAAGCCGCAAGCAGTTTTAAATGGCTTTTTTTTCCTTTAGAAGTGTCATTTTGTGCAGGGACAGTTCTAAACACGGGAAACACGTGGCACTTCACAGGCACACTTTAGACACCCCCCAGGTACGATATTTAAAGGAATATTTGACTTTTTTTTTTCACTTTATGCATCATTAAAATGACTGCTCCCGAAAAACGACCGTTTTTAAAACTTCTTTTTGCATTGATACATGTCCCCTGGTGCAGAACCCGGGTTCCCAAACCCTTTTTAGGACAATAACATGCATAATAGTCGTTATAATTAGCACTTTAGAATTCGAACGTTCGCATCCATTGTATTTAATAGGGTTCTAATGTTCGTACGAACTTTCGGTCCGTTCGCGGGTTCTGGTGCGAACCGAACCCGGGGGTGTTCGGCTCATCACTAATCACTAGTGATCAACCTAAAATTCCCAACCGTCAGAGTGTTTTCAAAGGAGGTGACACAGACCTTCAAGTGGGCACATGAGGGATCTCTACAGACAGAAATAATTGACCTGCAAACAAATGTTGCACTGATGCCGCGTACACACGATCGTGATTCACGGCGGTGAAAACACTGCCGTGAATCACGACAGGAAAAACGAGGGAACGGCTTGTTCCCCCACACACGGCCGTTTTTCCCGTAATTTTTTCTCTTGACGAGAAAAACGACCGTGTGTAGGCTCCGCGGCAGTGTTTCCCTATGGGAAAACTGCCGTGGAAAAAAATGACAGGAATCACGACGAGAAAAATGAGCGCATGTTCTAATTTTTCTCGTCGTGATATATGCCGTTTTTCCCGTCGGGAAAAACGGCAAAGAGCCTACAGACGATCGTTTTTCACGTCCAAAGGAAAAAATGTAATTTTTCCCGACGGGAAAAATGATCGTGTGTACGCGGCATAAGAGAGCACTTTGGAGGAACTGATCCTGCTAACTTCTGGCTACAGACTGTTCCTGGGACTGATTTTCCTTGTCTAACCAAGATAGCACTACACACCTTGACCATGTTTGGATCTACATACAGCTGTGAGTCAGCTTTCTCCACTATGAACATTATTAAAACAAAGTATCGTTCCAGGCTTACCAATGAGCACCTACATATGTGCATGAGAATGGCAGTAACTCAATTTAAGCCAAGATTCAAACTACTGGCAGGACAAGCAAAAGCCCATTTTCTCACTAGACAGGGAAGGTTTTTGCATGGTCAAAAAATTTAAATAAAACTGAGGATAATGTGTGCACTTTTTCAAATTGACACCTTTAGTTTAAGTCAGAAGGTGCTTATTTCTTTTACTTGACAAATGGATGTGCTTTTTATTAAAGAGTTATTGATTTATTTCCATATTGTTTTTGTTAAAAATAGTTGTTTGTTTTCCATACAAAGACAAGAGCAAATGTAAAGCTATCCTAGTTCTAACTGTCCACATGTTTAATGTTGTAACGGAAACCTGACAAAAAAGATTGTTGAAATGCTAAGGAAATTGTACATTTCTCATGTTTTGATAGACATACAGTGACTACAATCTTTTTGAGTGATGGCACAGACTTGAGATTCAGACCTCGGCCCAAAGAAAATTTTGGCGACCGGACCTCCTTGAATTTTAATTCAGTATCCCTACTCTAGAGATAGTGGCTTGCTATGGAGTACACAGAGAAGAGGAGGAGTGGACAGTGCTGGCGGAGGACGCCAGAAGAGAAGGTAAGGGGCTCCTCTGTGTATTACCATTGGACAGAGCAGGTAAGTATACATCTCTTTTTTATTTTAGGTAAATTATGCTATGTACGCCTTACATTCAATTATTGGTGATTGTGATGAGACACTCAATTTCTTCCTGATATATAATATGTGGAAGATATATAATATGTGAAACTATAATAATAATACATATCTTATGTATATGGTATGTTCAGTCATATGGCCTGCATTAGGGATATGTGTACTATTAAGATCTATGATTAAAATTTGAGACTTGGCTCTCTATAGCGAAAGAGGTTATACAGCCTGTGAGATTCATCAGGGGCTTGATATCCTTTGATCCTACAGAATTCAGGAAATTATTGCTGATGTACTTAATGTAATGTTTTTTTTACACAAAATATTCTTTTGGATTCCTTATTTGATGACATGCATGTGTAGCGGGCATGCACTTTCCCTGTGTATTTAAAACTGGCAGAGACACCAGTAATGTGCAGTTCCCTGCAGCTCAGCAGGTGGCGCTGTCGCCTTGGGCTGGGGTTGAACCATTGCTGTGTGCCGTACCCTTTTTGTCCTCCCTCGGCAGTGGTATGGTGGGGCGGGGAACCCGCCGTGCTTGCTGGGAGAGGGTATAAAGGGGGCGGCCATCTTTGTCACGAGGTGGTGTCCCAGGCACCTTCAGCCTGAGGGCGGTGGTTCATGTCGGTCCTCTAGGCGGCCTAGGCCTGGAGGATGTTCGGAGGTCGTGTTCCATCCCGGGCACCTTTGGCCTGGGGTGAGGTACTCGGATGGAGGTCTGGAGCTCAGTGCCCAACACTGAGTTCCACGAGGGAAGGAGATCATAGGGGACCCCGGGAGTGGGTACCCGAATCCAGAGGCGTAATGGACCAGGAGGGGGTACTTGCTTGAAGACCTGGTGCAGCATATCGCCAGTGACGGGTGAGCCTCCACCGGAGACCGCCTGGAAGGATATTTCCCCTCGATTGGAGACCGCAACCCACTTTCAGGAAGGAAAGTGGAGAGTTCATTGTGTCTGGGCCTACTTGTATCCACACACCTCTGTCTGTTCTACTCGTTGATCGGAAGAATAAAGGAGTGTTGGACTTTATTGGTGTGGGGCTCATTTTCTGGCAGACATTGTTCAAGAAACCACCAGGAGGAGGCTCCAGATGCAGAACACCGACCCGAAGGTAAAAGAGGATTGTCTCTCACTGCACATACATCTGCAGGGGGACTTGGCGTGGTGACCCCGCACTCTCTCCTTCAGAGTACCCCTAGACAAAAGCCAGAGCCAGAAGAACTGATACATAGAGAGAGAGAGTGGAGGCCGCTATACATGTATACAGTAATTCATTCCTAAATTTAAAGCCAAAGTCCAACTTTTTTTATGATCATTAGAATAAAGATTGTCATTGGCATTCTAACTCAATACTAAGGAGTCTATTTGTAAATGTTATACAAGATTCACACAGCTTTCACCTGGGGCCCATTTTTCCAGTTGAATCGAATTAGAAAAATCTATGAATCTTGTGTGAGAACATTGATAAATAGCCTCATAAGAGTAATATGAGAGGAAAATCTACACTGAAAATCTACACTGAATTTTAAACTGAACTCCAGCTCAAAAAACATATTTTTCTGCAATGATCATTTTAAACACAAAGCTATTCTCTGCAGAAATCCTTTTCCACCATTAGATGTCATTCAACCCACTTCCTCTGAGCCCAGGATGTTATGGACCGGCTCATGGGGCGGCATCATCACGGAAGCCTGGGATCACTGTACTCCTGTACTAAACAACACTTAAGCCTCGTACACACGATCGGATTTTCATCGGACAAAGCGTAGGACTTTTGTCCGAAGGGCGTTGGCCGTGAACTTGAATTGCATACAAACGGCAAAGAATTGTCGACCAACAAACACAAAACTATGTGGTTTTTCAGCTCTTTAGTGCCACCCTTTGGGCAACTTCTGCTAATGTTGTGTTATGGTGAGCATTGCTTCTGAGCATGCGTGTTTGTACTTTGGAGTTTTGTCTTATGGACTTCTGTACACACGATCGGATAATCCGACAAAACACATTTGTTGTCGGAAAATTTTAAAGCATGCTATCCAACATTTGTTGGCGGAAAATCCAAAAACAATTGTTCAATGGAGCATACAAACGGTCTGATTTTCCGACAACAGCCTGCCATTACACACTTCCCGTCGGAAAATCCGATCATGTGTATGAGGCTTTAAGCCTAAGGATGCCATCTCTGCTTCCCCAAAAGTGTAAAAAAGTTGAGAGTCACATCATCTTAAATTATTTCTATTGAATTATTCCATGAAAGCCAAAGTGAATGCCTACATTCTGTGTCCACAGCATACCACACTCCACAGATGCATGTCACTCCTAATGCCCTGTACATGATCGGATTTCCGATGGAATAAAATCCGATGGACTCAGGCTTCTCCTTTAAATGCAGGCCACACTGTGGAGCAATAATGCAGAGTATAGTGGAGCACAGAAAGAGGCGTCTGCTCGCTTCTTTAAATTGACCCCATAAGCTTGCATCTAGATTTTTATCAGCACAGTGGGGTTGCAGAAATGATTGGAAATCAAATCCTTTCATATTGTTCTTAACAACAATGCACTCCTCAAATTCACTCACAGCTCATCTTCTTTAACCAACTTTATGACTTAAAGCAGAGGTTCCACGAAAAAAAATATTAAAAGCCAGCAGCTACAAAAACTGCAGCTGCTGACTTTTAATAAATGGACACTTACCTGTCCAGGGTGTCCGCGATGCCGAAGCCGAGCAATCGTTCATCTCTCGGCTGCCCCCGCCGCCATCCTCGGTGAGGGAATCAGGAAGTGAAGCATTGCGGCTTCATTGGCAGGTTCCCTACTGCGCATTCGCGAGTAGCGCGGCGCATCCTCACTGGTCCCCGCTGTCTCCTGGGACCAGTGTGTTTCCCAGAAGACAGCGGGGGTTGACGCGAATGGGCGTGACTCCCGCGGGAGTCTATTCCCGGAAGTGGGTGCAAATACCTGTATTAGACAGGTATCTGCACCCCCTCCCCCCTGAAAGGTGCCAAATGTGACACCGGAGGGGGGGAGGGTTCCGAAAAGTGGAGGTTCACTTTTTGTGTGGACCTCTGCTTTAACCTTCCCATAGGGCATAGTATAGCGTACTCTCATAGCCTTTCTTCATGATTTTCTTATAAAAGAAGTAAGCTCAATTAAGTCTGGAAGTAGGAAAATGGGGGAGCATCTCAGACATCAGGTCCTTACTGCAGAAATTACCTCACAGCCCCCAATCCTGATATGGAAGCTCTTTGGCTAACCCTTCAAGCCACCTTAGATAATATTCAGTATATTTTCAGAAAGCACACGGTAAACAGTTTTTTCAAAAGCATACCTACAGGATTATAAAGGAATACATAGACAGCGTACTTGTCCAAACAGCTCGCTCCAAGAAGGAAAAAACAATGGTAGCACTGCTGAAGAGTTGATGATTAGACAACTCTTGGCTGTCCTGAAAGCTTTTGGTGATTTCAACTGCTCTTTATTCATGTCTAGGGCTAGTTTTACCCCTCATGGGATGAAAGCCTTCTTGGCTGGCTTTCATCCTCCACAATTGACCCTGGCAGACCGGAATACACTCGACTCTTCTCTTATGTTATATGAGCTGGGCAAAGCTTTTGCAACCCACAATGTGGGATGCCATAGTTGTATTGCTGAAGAGAGATATGACTCGCCTACTGCCTGACTCGTGTAGGCCAATCTCCCTGTTGAACACTGATGTTAAAATTCCAGCTAAGGTGCCGAAACATTACTTAGCCAAGGTAAACCACAGCATGGAGAGGCCATATCTCTGGGGAGTACTTAAGACATTTGTCTTTGGCCAGATTCTCATACAGTGGGTACAACTTCTGTACACACATCCTAAGGCTTGTGTTGGTCATTGATTCTTATGCCGCGTACACACGATTGGAAATTCCGACAAGAAACCCGTGGATTTTTTTCCGATCGAATGTTGGCTCAAACTTGTGTTGCTGTCAGGGCTGGGCTCAGCCATTCCTTCTCTGTGCTGGCAGCTCTGCTGTCAGCTAATTTCCAGCTCCCATCTCTCCACAGTGATCCACCTGTTGATGATCCTGCTCGTCAGCTCTGCCTACTTAAAGCCTTCCAGTTCATTTGCTCTCTACCTTCGCCTGTGTTAACATCACAAGAGTCTTTCTCCTGTTGAGGACTTGCTTGACTGACGTTCCCTCTGGCTACAGATCCTGCTTGCTGTACTACTACCTTTATCGCTGGCTCTTGGACATTGGCTTGGCCGACTACCCGATCCGGATACTGAACTCTGGCTATGTTTTGACTACGCTTACTCTGTTTACCATTTTTATTATTAAACAAGTGTGATTTAACTGTACTTCTGTCTCGGTCTGATTCATTGTTTCTGATAGTAGGCGAAGGCCATGAATTCAGAAGATGCAGCCAATCCACTTGTTGGTAATATTTTTTCCAGATTGGATGACCTGGATCACCGCGTGGATCAGTTTGCCACGGCGATACAGATGCTCCTGAGTCGCGCGGCTTGTCTAGAATCTCCCACTGTGGCCGCTCCGGTAGTCTCTGTGCAGGCACCCGCCTTGAGTATTACCTCTATAAGAGGTATGTCTGGTTCCGCTCCGCTTCCCCAGCGATTTGGAGGCGATCCAGTTCAGTGCAGAGGGTTTCTCAACCAGGTTGAGATATACTTTGAGATGCTGCCCCAGGCGTTTCCCACGGACAGAAGCAAAGTGGGTTTTGTGATATCTTTGCTTTCTGACAGAGCCTTGGCCTGGGCAAACCCTCTATGGGAGACGCAAAAACCTGTGGTCCTGAGTTACCCAGAATTTGTGGCTTCCTTCAAAAGGGTATTTGACGTTCCCGCATGCTCCGCTTCTGCTGCCAAGTGCCTCATGTCCATCAAACAGTGTACGAGGGCGGTTGCCGATTAGGCCATTGAATTCCGTACTCTGGCAGCAGAGGTTGCTTGGAACAATGAGGCCCTCGTGGCTGCTTTTTCTCATGGTCTCTCGGATAACATCAAGGATGAGATAGCCCAAGATATACCCACTGAGCTGGAGAAGTTGATCACATTTGCCATCCTCATTCTCTCCAGACTCAGAGAGAGATTCTCTCTTAAGGAGCGCTTGCGGAAGCCTCCTGTACAGTTGTCTCCGAGCTTTGCAGTCCCACCCTTGCCTCCCTCACCTCCCATGCCTCCTGGTACCGAGTCGGTCTGTGAAGATGAACCCATGCACTTGGGCTTCATGCATCTCTCTGTGGATGAGAGAGCCCTTAGGAGGAGGGAGAGATTTGCCTTAATTGTGGCCAGGCTGGTCACTTTTTGAAATCTTGTCCCACCCGTCCTGGGAACACCGGAACCTTGAAGTCCTGTCACAGACAGACCTTAGGTGGCGTTGTTTCGTCTCCAGTTTCCCAGAAGGATAAGCCCATGGTTTCGGTTACCCTGTCATGGGCTGAGTCGTCTGTCGAGATACAGGCTCTAATCGACTCCGGGGCTGCAGGCCTATTCATTGATTCTGTCTTTGTATCAAAGCACTCAATTCCGCTGCAGCTGCGTGACACTCCACTTGCCATTGAGGCTCTTGATGGGAGACCTCTACAGCCTGCCTATGTGACTCATGAGACTGTTCCATTGTCCATGGCCGTAGGGGCTCTTCACCATGAGATAATCCAATTCCAAGTTATTTCCTCACCTAAGTTTCCGCTGGTTATTGGTTATCCTTAGTTACAGGGGCACAACCCCTCTTTTGATTGGCTCCATGCTGAGGTTCTGTCCTGGTCACCACAATGCAGTAAGAGATGCTTTCAAAAGGTAGCCAAGGTCCTGTGCACCTCTTCACTCTCCTCCCTTCCGGAGGAGTATCGCGATTTTAGCGATGTCTTTGATAAGGGTCAAGCCGGTACTTTGCCTCCACACTGGTCGTATGATTGCGCAATTGACCTTCAACCTGGTGCCATACCCCCTCGTGGCCGGGTTTACCCTTTGTCGGTCTTGGAGGATAAGGCCATGGAGGACTATGTTGCAGACGCACTCTCTCGAGGTTTCATCCGCAAATCCTCGTCTCCTGCTGGTGCTAGTTTATTTTTTGTGAAGAAGAAGAGTGGTGAACTGAGACCTTGCATTGATTATAGGGTATCAATCGTCTCACCATTAAGAATGCCTATCCGATTCCATTGATTACGGAGTTATTTGACCGCCTCAAGGGAGCAACGGTTTTCACGAAGCTTGATTTGAGAGGGGCATACAATCTCATGGGGATTAAGGAGGGTGACGAGTGGAAAACTGCCTTTAATACCAGAACAGGTCATTATGAGTATCTCGTGTTGCCTTTTGGCCTCTGTAACGCTCCGACAGTTTTCCAAGAGTTTTTTTTTTTAACAATGTCCTCAGAAATCTGTTGCAGTTATGTGTGGTGGTCTATCTCGATGATATCCTCATATTTTCCAAGTCCGTGGAGAGCCACCACACAGATGTCTGTCGAGTGCTACAAAAACGAAGAGAGAACAATCTCTATTGTAAACTGGAGAAATGTGAATTTCATCAGGAACAGGTCAAATTCCTGGGTTATGTAATTTCCACGGCTGGTTTTTCGATGGACCCAGAGAAACTTTCTGCTATCCTACAGTGGCCTCGACCCATGGGTTTACGTCCTCTGCAGCATTTTCTTGGCTTTGCCAACTATTATCGGAAGTTTATTTGTAACTTCTCGTCTCTGGTCAAGCCCAGACCAGAAAGGACGGTAACCCACAGAGTTGGTCTCCAGAGTCCATTAAGGCTTTTGAGAGTCTTAAGACTACCTTTGTTTCTGCTCCTGTGTTGGCTCATCCTGATCCTATGTTGCCTTTTATCCTTGAAGTTGATGCTTCTGAGACTGGAGTTGGCGCCCTTCTGTCTCAACGTCCTAGCTCTGACAGCGCTATGCATTTGTGTGGCTACTTTTCCAAGAAATTGTCACCTGCGGAGTGCAATTACAAGATTGGTGACAGAGAGCTGTTGGCGATCATTTTAGCCCTGAAGGAATGGAGACATCTCCTTTTGAAGGTACCACTGTGCCGGTTCTCATTCTTACTGACTAGGGGTGAGCTTCGTGTTCGAGTCGAACCCATGTTCGACTCGAACATCGGCTGTTCGCCGAATTTCGAACATTATGGGCCGCTCGCGCCAAATTCGAGTGGCGTGTCACGGCCCATAATTCACTGCGGCATCGCAGTGCATTGCTGGCTGGTGATTGGCCAAGCATGCACTATAACCTGCATGCTTGGCCAATCACAGCGCCGTAAGTACTGAGAGCCGTAATTGGCCAAAGCCAGGGTGGCTTTGTGCCAATCATGGCTCAGAGGAGTAGGTACACGCCCCACACTATATAAGGCCGCCTGGAAGTCGGCCTTGTGTAGTGTGTTGGCGTTTTGTGAAAGAGAGAGTTACAGAGAGAGAGAGACAGTGTCATTTATATTGAGTTAGATAGAGCAGGCAGGCGAGTCAGTTAGCTGTTGTTACAGTGTGTAGAGGATATATATGCATCCTAGGTGTTGTGTATATATATTTATACACTTTATTTAGTTTAGCTAGATCCGTTACTGCTGTTCTCTTTTCGGTGGCAGGCAGGTGATTGTGCTAGCTGCAGCAGAGTTTCACTTAGTGTACTGTGTGCTTTGCATAGCGTTCACCTAAAGCTTACCTGAATACAGTTATGAGGTGTTCTCATAATAAAACCACAGGTAGAGTGCTGCATTAATTTCATGTAGTGTTCTGCAGTACTTCTGTCCTTTGCAGAGCGTTCACTTAAAGGAACCTGAATAAAATTTGTGGTGTTCTCGTAATAAAACCACAGGCAGAGAGAGCTGCTAGTATTGTCAGTTAGTGTACTGTGTCCTCTGCACAGTGTTCACCTAAAACTAACTGAAGACCTTTGCTGCTTTTCTCATACTAGGCAGTGGAGTCTGATAGCTGCATTATATATATATATATATATATATATATATATATATATATACACACACAGTGGGTACGTAAAGTATTCAGACCCCCTTACATTTTTCACTTTGTTATATTGCAGCCATTTGCTAAAATCATTTAAGTTCATTTTTTTTCCTCATTAATATACACACAGCACCCCATATTGACAGAAAAACACAGAATTGTAGACATGTTTGAAGATTTATTAAAAAACAAAAACTGAAATATCACATGGTCCTAAGTATTCAGACCCTTTGCTCAGTATTTATTAGAAGCACCCTTTTGATCTAATACAGCCATGAGTCTTTTGGGAAAGATGCAACAAGTTTTTCACACCTGGATTTGGGGATCCTCTGCCATTCCTCCTTGCAGATCCTCTCCAGTTCTGTCAGGTTGGATGGTAAACGTTGGTGGACAGCCATTTTTAGGTCTCTCCAGAGATGATCAATTGGGTTTAAGTCAGGGCTCTGGCTGGGCCGTTCAAGAACAGTCACGGAGTTGTTGTGAAGCCACTCCTTCATTATTTTAGCTGTGTGCTTAGGGTCATTGTTTTGTTGGAAGGTAAACCTTCGGCCCAGTCTGAGGTCCTGAGCATCTGGAGAAGGTTTTCGTCCAGGATATCCCTGTACTTGGCCACATTCATCTTTCCCTCAATGCAACCAGTTGTCCTGTCCCTACAGCTGAAAAACACCCCCACAGCATGATGCTGCCACCACCATGCTTCACTGTTGGGACTATATTGGACAGGTGATGAGCAGTGCCTGGTTTTCTCCACACATACCGCTTAGCATTAAGGCCAAAAAGTTCTATCTTGGTCTCATCAGACCAGAGAATCTTATTTCTCACCATCTTGGAGTCCTTCAGGTGTTTTTTTTTTTTTTTAGCAAACTCCATGCAGGCTTTCATGTGTCTTGCACTGAGGAGAGGCTTCCGTCGGGCCACTCTGCCATAAAGCCCCGACTGGTGGAGGGCTGCAGTGATGGGTGACTTTCTACAACTTTCTCCCATCTCCCGACTGCATCTCTGGAGCTCAGCCACAGTGATCTTTGGGTTCTTCTTTACCTCTCTCACCAAGGCTTTTCTCCCCGATAGCTCAGTTTGGCCGCACGGCCAGCTCTAGGAAGGGTTCTGGTCATCCCAAACGTTTTCCATTTAAGGATTATGGAGGCCACTGTGCTCTTAGGAACCTTAAGTGCAGCAGAATTTTTTTGTAACCTTGGCCAGATCTGTGCCTTACCACAATTCTGTCTCTGAGCTCTTCAGGCAGTTCCTTTGACCTCATGATTCTCATTTGCTCTGACATGCACTGTGAGCTGTAAGGTCTTATATAGACAGGTGTGTGGCTTTCCTAATCAAGTCCAATCAGTATAATCAAACACAGCTGGACTCAAATGAAGGTGTAGAACCATCTCAAGGATGATCAGCAGAAATGGACAGAACCTGAGTTAAATATATGAGTGTCACAGCAAAGGGTCTGAATACTTAGGACCATGTGATATTTCAGTTTTTCTTTTTTAATAAATCTTCAAAAATGTCAACAATTCTGTGTTTTTCTGTCAATATGGGGTGCTGTGTGTACATTAATGAGGGGAAAAAATTAACTTAAATTATTTTAGCAAATGGCTGCAATATAAGAAAGAGTGAAAAATTTAAGGGGGTCTGAATACTTTACGTACCCACTGTGTGTGTGTGTGTGTGTGTGTGTGTATATATTGTGACAGCAGGAAGGTAAAGTCACCTGGTTGCATCCAGGGGGGTAGATATATTTCGCCCAGATTCAGGCTTTACGCCGACTTATACAACTAGGTGGAGAGTTGTATAAGGCTAGTGGGCTCATGGATGACTCATACCTCTAGGGAGAGTGTGGGGCGTCGTGCAGACAGAGATGAGGAGACCAGCTGAACCTTGTCAGCTCATTTAGGCCTCTATAAGAACTCCCAGCTTCATTAGATGTTAGCTCATGCCTGGAACCAGACCTGTGTGGACTGTCTAGGGAGAGTGAACCCCTGTGCGGTGAGACAAAGCCTGTGTGGCTATTTGCTTGGACATTTAAAACCAGGGACTTAGGGACTAGGACAGCACTAGGCTGATCCCAGTTGTTAGTTAGGAAACCTGTATGTTTAGTTAGAGGTCAAGTTGACCAGGATTTATTTTGTTTATGTTTCTTTTGCTTTGCTGTGTTTTGTCACTGTAAATAGAAAATAAACCGCACCTTTTTGATTTTGAAAACCACAACCTCCGTTTGCTGGGCCTGTTTTTGTGTGGGGAGCCCATCCCGGGGGTCACCCACACCCGCTGCCGAGCTAACCCCCTCACAGTTGGTGGAGAACCAGTGGCAGTTTTTTTTTAAGCCAGCATGGAGGAGATACTGAAACAGCTGGCTCTAGCAAATGCCAATCAACAGCAGACAAATGCAGGTTTGCAAAAGAGCCTTGCAGCTCATCAACAGAGCCTTGCAGCTCATCAACAGAGCCTTGCAGCCCAGCAGCAAGCTCATCAACAGAGCCTTGCAGCCCAGCAGCAAGCTCATCAACAGAGCCTTGCAGCCCAGCAGCAGACAAACGCAACTTTGCAACAGAGTCTGGAGGCTCAGCAACAAGCCCAGCAGCAATCTGAGGCCCGCTTCATAGACCTGTTGCAGAAGCAAGAGCAGAGACTACAACAACAGATGGAAGCAGTAATGCAGCAACGTCCGCAGACCAGTGAGGAAAGCCGTCCCACTAATACCGCGTCCTTTGGGGTCAGTCGTTTATTGACAAAAATGACTGGAGAGGATGATCCAGAGGTATTTTTGACCACATTTGAAAGGACCGCTGAAAGAGAAAAGTGGCCTGAGGAGCAGTGGGCTGGACTGGTGGCTCCTCTGTTAACTGGTGAATCGCAGAAAGCTTACTATGACCTAGAGCCTAACCAAGCAAAAGACTATGTGATGCTAAAAGCTGAAATATTGGCAAGGCTGGGTGTCACCCTGGCTGTCCGGGCTCAGCGTGTGCATAACTGGACTTTCCAGCTTGGAAAACCCCCCAGGTCTCAAATGTATGATCTCATTCACCTGAGCAGAAAGTGGCTACAGCCAGAGACTTTGTCCGCACCAAAGATTGTGGAACGTGTTGTAATGGATCGGTTTTTGAGAGCTCTTCCTACTGCCATCCAAAAGTGGGTAAGCCATGGAGACCCAGAGACGGCCGATGGTCTTGTGGATCGTGTGGAGAAATACTTGGCTACAGAGAACCTGACGGCCTCTTCCAGAGACACTCGGACTTTCCACCCTAAGACCAGACCATCCCCAGGGGCGGATAAGAGGATTCCAAGGGGTGAGGGTGGAGAGAGTGAGAGGGTGGGAGCTCTACCCCAAGTTTGGCGAGAACAACCTGGGAAATCAGCGGCTCAAGAGGCAGCAAGAAGGATCGTTTGCTGCCGGCAAGCGGGACATATTGCAGCCAATTGCCCGGTTGTGGAGGAACCCATGCAGTGTGACTTTCTGACGGGCAGACGTCAGTCGCTGTGTGCGACAGTCGCATGCACTGCCATTCGAGGAACTGAGAAACATTTATGCAAAATGTGTGTTAATGGTAGAAATGTTGTGGTATTGCTGGATTCAGGTAGCCTTGTGACCCTGATAAAGGCTGAGTTAGTTAAAACAGAGGTCTCTGGGAATAGCAAGGTAGCTGTTATTTGTGTGCATGGGGACACCCGAGAGTATCCAGTGACTACAGTGTGTTTCGAGACCCCCAAAGGTACCCTCTTTCATCCAGTGGGCTTAGTATCTCAGTTACCGCATGACGCCATTGTGGGAAGGGATTTTCCGAAGTTCTGGGAACTGTGGGATGATCCTGAGCCCCCCACTGGTGCCCCTATGTACCAGGAATGTGATAGCCAGAACTCCCCTGAGAGTGGTGAGGACTCTCCGGAATTTCCCTTATCAGTATTGGCAGGGGAGACTCAAGAAACTGGAGAGGAGCCCACCTCCTCAGACGAAAACCTACCGTCTGACGAGTTTTCTGATCTTGAGGTTCACAGGGAAAACTTTGCCACAGAACAGTTGAAAGACCCCGCCCTAATAAAGGCACGGGAAAACGTAGTGAAAATAGATGGCGAGTTAGTGAACCCAGATAATACCTGCACTTACCCATACTTCAGCGTAGAGAAGGACCTACTGTATCGGGTGGCAAAAAGGGCAGAAGAAACCGTTGAGCAGCTTGTGGTGCCCAAACCTTACAGGAAGTTGGTGTTGGAGTTGGCTCATGGGCACATTCTTGGAGGTCATCTGGGGACAGAGAAAACCCGAGAGAGGGTATTACAGAGATTCTATTGGCCGGGGGTGATGAAGGACATAGAAAATTATTGTTCCTCCTGCCCTGTGTGTCAGAGGTCGGCCCCGATGCCACATTTCCGTAGCCCGCTGGTCCCTCTACCCATCATTGAGGTCCCGTTTGAGAGGATCGCCATGGATTTGGTAGGTCCTATAATCAAGTCCGCTAGGGGGCACCAGTACATATTAGTTATAATGGACTATGCCACCCGTTATCCAGAAGCGATCCCTCTCCGAAATACCTCGGCCAAAACCATAGCCAAAGAGCTATCTCTTGTGTTTAGCCGGGTGGGTATTTGTAAAGAACTGCTTACGGACCAAGGTACACCCTTTATGTCCCGGGTTATGAAGGAGCTGTGTAAATTGTTCAAAGTGACGCAATTACGTACATCTGTGTATCACCCCCAAACCGATGGGCTGGTTGAAAGATTCAACAAAACCCTAAAACAAATGTTGAAGAAAGTGGTGGATAGAGATGGAAAGGATTGGGACTGTCTACTTCCTTATCTGATGTTTGCTATTAGGGAGGTGCCCCAATCCTCTACGGGATTCTCCCCCTTTGAGTTACTGTATGGGAGACACCCAAGAGGGCTGTTGGATATTGCCAAGGAAACTTGGGAAAGTGAGAGTTCTCCCCACAGGAGTGTGATTGAGCATGTCGCCCTGATGCAAGACCGAATTGCACAGGTAATGCCCATCGTGAAGGAACATTTGGCCCAAGCGCAGTTAGCACAGCAGAGAGTGTACAACCGTGGAGCCAAGACCCGTACCTTTTCCCCGGGGGATAGGATACTGGTACTTGTCCCTACGGTTGAAAGTAAATTCCTTGCCAAATGGCAAGGCCCCTACGAGATAATGGAAAAAGTGAGCGAAGTGAATTACAAGGTCAGACAACCAGGAAGGCGAAAGCCCGAACAGATCTATCACGTTAATCTGTTGAAAGCCTGGAGGGATAGAGAGTCCCTAGTCGCAGACACTTGGTCACCAGCTCAAACTGGTTGCGTGATTCCTGAGGTTGGAATAGCAGCCACCTTGTCACAACCCCAACAACAGGAGGTTAAGGAGTTTGTGCTTCGCAACAAGGAGGTATTCTCTGAGCTGCCGGGACAAACATCTGGGGTAGAGCATGACATCATTACCCCGCCCGGTGAAAGGGTGAAGTTAAAACCCTATCGGATCCCAGAGGCCCGACGGGAGGCAATACGGGAGGAAGTACAGAAAATGCTGAACTTAGGGGTGATAGAGGAGTCCCAAAGTGATTGGTCTAGTCCCATTGTGTTGGTGCCTAAACCGGATGGGAGCTGGCGATTTTGTAACGATTTTCGTCAGTTGAACAAAGTTACAAAATTTGACACCTACCCCATGCCACGTATAGATGAGTTGATCGACCGGCTGGGAACAGCCCGATACATGACGACTCTTGACCTCACAAAAGGGTATTGGCAAATCCCCCTGGCCAAGTCGGCCAAAGAGAAAACCGCATTTGTAACCCCAGACGGGGCGTTCCAATATAAAAGAATGCCGTTTGGGTTACAGAATGCGCCGGCCACATTCCAGCGGAAAATGGACCAGATGCTGAGGCCCCATCGGAAGTATGCTGCGGCTTACCTGGATGACGTAATTGTCCATAGCACAGATTGGGCCTCACATCTGCCAAAAGTGCAAGCAGTCCTGGACTCTGTTCGGGAAGCGGGGTTTACGGCTAACCCCAAGAAGTGTACCATTGGGCAGGAAGAGGCCAAATATCTTGGGTACACCATTGGGAGGGGAGTAATAAAACCCCAACTCAACAAAGTCGAGGCCATCCAGAGTTGGCCACATCCCAACAGCAAGAAGCAGGTACGAGCCTTTCTGGGAAACGCTGGGTATTATCGGCGATTCATTCCCCACTTTGCTTCTAAGGCTGTGCCCCTAACCAACCTGACGAAGGGGAAAGGGTCGGTCATGATTAAATGGACCCCCGAGGCTGAGGCAGCATTCCAATTCTTGAAACAAGCCTTATGTAGCCAGCCAGTGTTGTACTCACCCGACTTCTCTAAAGACTTTGTCGTACAAAGTGATGCGTCAGATGTGGGGTTAGGAGCAGTATTGTCCCAGGTCTGGAACAGGGAAGAGCACCCAGTCATTTACCTCAGCAGGAAGTTGAAGTCCCATGAGGTAAATTACGCCACCGTTGAAAAGGAGTGTTTAGCGGTGAAGTGGGCTCTAGATTCCCTTCGGTACTACCTGCTAGGTAGGCACTTTGACATGGTTACGGATCACGCTCCGTTAAAGTGGATGGCTCAAAACAAGGAAACAAATAGAAGAGTGAATAGGTGGTTCCTGGCCCTCCAGGAATTCAACTTCACAGTAAAGCATCGCCCTGGCGTTCAAATGGGGAATGTGGATGCTTTGTCTCGAGTACATGAATGCCTGATTGCTGGTGTTCCAACCCCGAGGTTAAAACAAGAGGGGGGGGGTATGTGACAGCAGGAAGGTAAAGTCACCTGGTTGCATCCAGGGGGGTAGATATATTTCGCCCAGATTCAGGCTTTACGCCGACTTATACAACTAGGTGGAGAGTTGTATAAGGCTAGTGGGCTCATGGATGACTCATACCTCTAGGGAGAGTGTGGGGCGTCGTGCAGACAGAGATGAGGAGACCAGCTGAACCTTGTCAGCTCATTTAGGCCTCTATAAGAACTCCCAGCTTCATTAGATGTTAGCTCATGCCTGGAACCAGACCTGTGTGGACTGTCTAGGGAGAGTGAACCCCTGTGCGGTGAGACAAAGCCTGTGTGGCTATTTGCTTGGACATTTAAAACCAGGGACTTAGGGACTAGGACAGCACTAGGCTGATCCCAGTTGTTAGTTAGGAAACCTGTATGTTTAGTTAGAGGTCAAGTTGACCAGGATTTATTTTGTTTATGTTTCTTTTGCTTTGCTGTGTTTTGTCACTGTAAATAGAAAATAAACCGCACCTTTTTGATTTTGAAAACCACAACCTCCGTTTGCTGGGCCTGTTTTTGTGTGGGGAGCCCATCCCGGGGGTCACCCACACCCGCTGCCGAGCTAACCCCCTCACAATATATATATATATATTGTGAGGGGGTTAGCTCGGCAGCGGGTGTGGGTGACCCCCGGGATGGGCTCCCCACACAAAAACAGGCCCAGCAAACGGAGGTTGTGGTTTTCAAAATCAAAAAGGTGCGGTTTATTTTCTATTTACAGTGACAAAACACAGCACAGCAAAAGAAACATAAACAAAATAAATCCTGGTCAACTTGACCTCTAACTAAACATACAGGTTTCTTAACTAACAACTGGGATCAGCCTAGTGCTGTCCTAGTCCCTAAGTCCCTGGTTTTAAATGTCCAAGCAAATAGCCACACAGGCTTTGTCTCACCGCACAGGGGTTCACTCTCCCTAGACAGTCCACACAGGTCTGGTTCCAGGCATGAGCAAACACCTAATGAATCTGGGAGTTTTTATAGAGGCCTTAAACGAACTGACAGGCTTCAGCTGGTCTACTCAACTCCCTGTCTGCACGACGCCCAGCACTCTCCCTAGAGGTATGAGTCATCCATGAGCCCACTAGCCTTAGCTGGGCTTATACAACTCTCCGCCTAGTTGTATAAGTCGGCGTAAAGCCTGAATCTGGGCGAAATATATCTACCCCCCTGGATGCAACCAGGTGACTTTACCTTCCTGCTGTCACATACCCCCCCCCCTCTTGTTTTAACCTCGGGGTTGGAACACCAGCAATCAGGCATTCATGTACTCGAGACAAAGCATCCACATTCCCCATTTGAACGCCAGGGCGATGCTTTACTGTGAAGTTGAATTCCTGGAGGGCCAGGAACCACCTATTCACTCTTCTATTTGTTTCCTTGTTTTGAGCCATCCACTTTAACGGAGCGTGATCCGTAACCAAGTCAAAGTGCCTACCTAGCAGGTAGTACCGAAGGGAATCTAGAGCCCACTTCACCGCTAAACACTCCTTTTCAACGGTGGCGTAATTTACCTCATGGGACTTCAACTTCCTGCTGAGGTAAATGACTGGGTGCTCTTCCCCGTTCCAGGCCTGGGACAATACTGCTCCTAACCCCACATCTGACGCATCACTTTGTACGACAAAGTCTTTAGAGAAGTCGGGTGAGTACAACACTGGCTGGCTACATAAGGCTTGTTTCAAGAATTGGAATGCTGCCTCAGCCTCGGGGGTCCATTTAATCATGACCGACCCTTTCCCCTTCGTCAGGTTGGTTAGGGGCACAGCCTTAGAAGCAAAGTGGGGAATGAATCGCCGATAATACCCAGCGATTCCCAGAAAGGCTCGTACCTGCTTCTTGCTGTTGGGACGTGGCCAACTCTGGATGGCCTCGACTTTGTTGAGTTGGGGTTTTATTACTCCCCTCCCAATGGTGTACCCAAGATATTTGGCCTCTTCCTGCCCAATGGTACACTTCTTGGGGTTAGCCGTAAACCCCGCTTCCCGAACAGAGTCCAGGACTGCTTGCACTTTTGGCAGATGTGAGGCCCAATCTGTGCTATGGACAATTACGTCATCCAGGTAAGCCGCAGCATACTTCCGATGGGGCCTCAGCATCTGGTCCATTTTCCGCTGGAATGTGGCCGGCGCATTCTGTAACCCGAACGGCATTCTTTTATATTGGAACGCCCCGTCTGGGGTTACAAATGCGGTTTTCTCTTTGGCCGACTTGGCCAGGGGGATTTGCCAATACCCTTTTGTGAGGTCAAGAGTCGTCATGTATCGGGCTGTTCCCAGCCGGTCGATCAACTCATCTATACGTGGCATGGGGTAGGTGTCAAATTTTGTAACTTTGTTCAACTGACGAAAATCGTTACAAAATCGCCAGCTCCCATCCGGTTTAGGCACCAACACAATGGGACTAGACCAATCACTTTGGGACTCCTCTATCACCCCTAAGTTCAGCATTTTCTGTACTTCCTCCCGTATTGCCTCCCGTCGGGCCTCTGGGATCCGATAGGGTTTTAACTTCACCCTTTCACCGGGCGGGGTAATGATGTCATGCTCTACCCCAGATGTTTGTCCCGGCAGCTCAGAGAATACCTCCTTGTTGCGAAGCACAAACTCCTTAACCTCCTGTTGTTGGGGTTGTGACAAGGTGGCTGCTATTCCAACCTCAGGAATCACGCAACCAGTTTGAGCTGGTGACCAAGTGTCTGCGACTAGGGACTCTCTATCCCTCCAGGCTTTCAACAGATTAACGTGATAGATCTGTTCGGGCTTTCGCCTTCCTGGTTGTCTGACCTTGTAATTCACTTCGCTCACTTTTTCCATTATCTCGTAGGGGCCTTGCCATTTGGCAAGGAATTTACTTTCAACCGTAGGGACAAGTACCAGTATCCTATCCCCCGGGGAAAAGGTACGGGTCTTGGCTCCACGGTTGTACACTCTCTGCTGTGCTAACTGCGCTTGGGCCAAATGTTCCTTCACGATGGGCATTACCTGTGCAATTCGGTCTTGCATCAGGGCGACATGCTCAATCACACTCCTGTGGGGAGAACTCTCACTTTCCCAAGTTTCCTTGGCAATATCCAACAGCCCTCTTGGGTGTCTCCCATACAGTAACTCAAAGGGGGAGAATCCCGTAGAGGATTGGGGCACCTCCCTAATAGCAAACATCAGATAAGGAAGTAGACAGTCCCAATCCTTTCCATCTCTATCCACCACTTTCTTCAACATTTGTTTTAGGGTTTTGTTGAATCTTTCAACCAGCCCATCGGTTTGGGGGTGATACACAGATGTACGTAATTGCGTCACTTTGAACAATTTACACAGCTCCTTCATAACCCGGGACATAAAGGGTGTACCTTGGTCCGTAAGCAGTTCTTTACAAATACCCACCCGGCTAAACACAAGAGATAGCTCTTTGGCTATGGTTTTGGCCGAGGTATTTCGGAGAGGGATCGCTTCTGGATAACGGGTGGCATAGTCCATTATAACTAATATGTACTGGTGCCCCCTAGCGGACTTGATTATAGGACCTACCAAATCCATGGCGATCCTCTCAAACGGGACCTCAATGATGGGTAGAGGGACCAGCGGGCTACGGAAATGTGGCATCGGGGCCGACCTCTGACACACAGGGCAGGAGGAACAATAATTTTCTATGTCCTTCATCACCCCCGGCCAATAGAATCTCTGTAATACCCTCTCTCGGGTTTTCTCTGTCCCCAGATGACCTCCAAGAATGTGCCCATGAGCCAACTCCAACACCAACTTCCTGTAAGGTTTGGGCACCACAAGCTGCTCAACGGTTTCTTCTGCCCTTTTTGCCACCCGATACAGTAGGTCCTTCTCTACGCTGAAGTATGGGTAAGTGCAGGTATTATCTGGGTTCACTAACTCGCCATCTATTTTCACTACGTTTTCCCGTGCCTTTATTAGGGCGGGGTCTTTCAACTGTTCTGTGGCAAAGTTTTCCCTGTGAACCTCAAGATCAGAAAACTCCACAGACGGTAGGTTTTCGTCTGAGGAGGTGGGCTCCTCTCCAGTTTCTTGAGTCTCCCCTGCCAATACTGATAAGGGAAATTCCGGAGAGTCCTCACCACTCTCAGGGGAGTTCTGGCTATCACATTCCTGGTACATAGGGGCACCAGTGGGGGGCTCAGGATCATCCCACAGTTCCCAGAACTTCGGAAAATCCCTTCCCACAATGGCGTCATGCGGTAACTGAGATACTAAGCCCACTGGATGAAAGAGGGTACCTTTGGGGGTCTCGAAACACACTGTAGTCACTGGATACTCTCGGGTGTCCCCATGCACACAAATAACAGCTACCTTGCTATTCCCAGAGACCTCTGTTTTAACTAACTCAGCCTTTATCAGGGTCACAAGGCTACCTGAATCCAGCAATACCACAACATTTCTACCATTAACACACATTTTGCATAAATGTTTCTCAGTTCCTCGAATGGCAGTGCATGCGACTGTCGCACACAGCGACTGACGTCTGCCCGTCAGAAAGTCACACTGCATGGGTTCCTCCACAACCGGGCAATTGGCTGCAATATGTCCCGCTTGCCGGCAGCGGTAGCAAACGATCCTTCTTGCCGCCTCTTGAGCTGCTGATTTCCCAGGCTGTTCTCGCCAAACTTGGGGTAGAGCTCCCACCCTCTCACTCTCTCCACCCTCACCCCTTGGAATCCTCTTATCCGCCCCTGGGGATGGTCTGGTCTTAGGGTGGAAAGTCCGAGTGTCTCTGGAAGAGGCCGTCAGGTTCTCTGTAGCCAAGTATTTCTCCACACGATCCACAAGACCATCGGCCGTCTCTGGGTCTCCATGGCTTACCCACTTTTGGATGGCAGTAGGAAGAGCTCTCAAAAACCGATCCATTACAACACGTTCCACAATCTTTGGTGCGGACAAAGTCTCTGGCTGTAGCCACTTTCTGCTCAGGTGAATGAGATCATACATTTGAGACCTGGGGGGTTTTCCAAGCTGGAAAGTCCAGTTATGCACACGCTGAGCCCGGACAGCCAGGGTGACACCCAGCCTTGCCAATATTTCAGCTTTTAGCATCACATAGTCTTTTGCTTGGTTAGGCTCTAGGTCATAGTAAGCTTTCTGCGATTCACCAGTTAACAGAGGAGCCACCAGTCCAGCCCACTGCTCCTCAGGCCACTTTTCTCTTTCAGCGGTCCTTTCAAATGTGGTCAAAAATACCTCTGGATCATCCTCTCCAGTCATTTTTGTCAATAAACGACTGACCCCAAAGGACGCGGTATTAGTGGGACGGCTTTCCTCACTGGTCTGCGGACGTTGCTGCATTACTGCTTCCATCTGTTGTTGTAGTCTCTGCTCTTGCTTCTGCAACAGGTCTATGAAGCGGGCCTCAGATTGCTGCTGGGCTTGTTGCTGAGCCTCCAGACTCTGTTGCAAAGTTGCGTTTGTCTGCTGCTGGGCTGCAAGGCTCTGTTGATGAGCTTGCTGCTGGGCTGCAAGGCTCTGTTGATGAGCTTGCTGCTGGGCTGCAAGGCTCTTTCGCAAACCTGCATTTGTCTGCTGTTGATTGGCATTTGCTAGAGCCAGCTGTTTCAGTATCTCCTCCATGCTGGCTTAAAAAAAAACTGCCACTGGTTCTCCACCAACTGTGAGGGGGTTAGCTCGGCAGCGGGTGTGGGTGACCCCCGGGATGGGCTCCCCACACAAAAACAGGCCCAGCAAACGGAGGTTGTGGTTTTCAAAATCAAAAAGGTGCGGTTTATTTTCTATTTACAGTGACAAAACACAGCAAAGCAAAAGAAACATAAACAAAATAAATCCTGGTCAACTTGACCTCTAACTAAACATACAGGTTTCCTAACTAACAACTGGGATCAGCCTAGTGCTGTCCTAGTCCCTAAGTCCCTGGTTTTAAATGTCCAAGCAAATAGCCACACAGGATTTGTATCACCGCACAGGGGTTCACTCTCCCTAGACAGTCCACACAGGTCTGGTTCCAGGCATGAGCAAACACCTAATGAATCTGGGAGTTTTTATAGAGGCCTTAAACGAACTGACAGGCTTCAGCTGGTCTACTCAACTCCCTGTCTGCACGACGCCCAGCACTCTCCCTAGAGGTATGAGTCATCCATGAGCCCACTAGCCTTAGCTGGGCTTATACAACTCTCCGCCTAGTTGTATAAGTCGGCGTAAAGCCTGAATCTGGGCGAAATATATCTACCCCCCTGGATGCAACCAGGTGACTTTACCTTCCTGCTGTCACAATATATATATATATATATATCCCAACTTTGAGCAGCTACATCTCACTGCAGGCCATTAGTATATCTGGAAGGCAAACAAAGAGAGGCAGACAGTCACGAGGCAATAAAGGAGGACAAGCAGGCTCTGTGTCTAGAGGCAACAGTGCTGGTCATTGACACGGTGCATCCTTATCAGCACATGGCCGTGGGACACGCTTGTCCTTCTTTTCGGCAGCTGGCCATGTTGAGCCGCAACGTGCCCATGATTTGGTAGAGTGGATGACCAAGCCGTCCTCATCCTCCTCATCCTCTCTCACCCAGGCTTAGGGTACTTTGTCTGGCAAAGCAGCTGCCAAAGCGGCCTCTTCCCTCGGCTCAATGGCATCAGTCACTACCTCCACCATGTCCTCCTGAGGAGTCCCCCAAACTGTTTGACCACAGTGTTGGGTACATGCTCCAGGAGGATGCCCAGCGTTTTGAAGGCTCTGATGATGGAACCCAGCTGGAGGAAGGCACAGTAACGTGAGCCCAGAGAGAGGGGGTGCCCAACAAGGACAGCTATCTGGCAGTCATGTTCCCCCAGCTGCAGCATACTGTCAGATTTGCTCCAGTGACGAGGAGGGAGGGGATGATGAGGTCACTGACTCCACATGGGTACCTGATAGGAGAGAGGAGGAGGAGGCACATCTCCAACGAGGTAGGATGCCCTACAGGGGTCAGCTTAAGGGCAGCACACCGACTGCATCACACCGCAGAGCTCCGCATGTGCAGAGCGCTGCTGTCTCTGCACGTTATTCCAAAAGTTCTTTGGTGTGGGCCTTTTTTCAGACGTGTGAAGCAGATTGCACCATTGCCATTTGCAACATATGTCTGAAGCGTATCTCACGTGGCCAAAACATCAGCCGCTTAGGCGCCACGTGCTTGACCAGACATATGTCGACCTGCCATGCAGTCCGTTGGCAGGCGTACCTAAAAGACCCACACCAAAGAACAAAGTGGACCTCTCCTTGCTTCTCATCAGCTGGGATCCCCAACCTCACTATACCTTCAGTCCTCTCTGAAACCTGCACTGAGAGGAATGAGGCTGTAGAATTAGGTGTGTCACAGTCACAGCCAAGTACTTGCAGGCAATCTCCTTTCGGTACACCGTCGTCCGATTGTACCAGGCAAATTTCCGCCGAAAGAAGTTCGCTCCCATACATCCACATGCCCAGCGGTTGAATGCTAACTTGGCTAAATTGCTAGCACTTCAACTGCTGCCTTTTCAGTTGGTAGACTCTGCCCCCTTCCGTGAGTTTTTTGAATGTGCAGTTCCTCAGTGGCAGGTTCCCAAACACCACTTTTTCTCATGGAAGGCGATTCCGGCTCTCTACCGGCATGTGGAAGGCAATGTCTTGGCCTCGCTAGACAGGGCGATCAGCGGTAAGGTGCATATTACTGCTGACTCATGGTCCAGTAGACATGGACAGGAACGTTAGCTATCTTTCACGGCCCATTGGATGACTTTGCTGGCAGCTGGGAAGGATGCAGGACATGGTGCAGTAGTGTTGGAGGTTGTTCCGCCACCACGCCTTCAAAATGTTACTACTGGTGATTCTGACACACCTCTCTCCTCCACCCCCTCCTCTTCTTTTTCCTCCATGGCCTCTTCCTGTGCTTTGTCCTCGGAACCAGCGGTGCTCCGTAGGCGTTCAAGGGGCTACGCAAGTACGCAGGCAAAAAGAAGCCATGCGGTGCGTGAGCTGGTGTGCTTGGGGACAGGAGCCACACTGGGGCAGAGATTCTGTCAGCTCTGCAGGGGCAGGCTCAGAGGTGGTTGACGCCACGCCAGCTTAAGCCAGGAAAGGTGGTTTCTGACAATGGCACCAACCTCCTCTCCGCCCTCCGACAGGGACAACTGACCCATGTGCCCTGTTTGGCTCACGTCCTTAACTTGGTGGTGCAGTGGTTCTTAGGCAGGTACCCGGGCTTAAAGGAGGTCCTGAAGCAGGCCAGGAAACTCTGTGGGCATTTCCGCCAGTCATATAATGCCAGTGCTCGGCTGGCTGACCTGCAAAAGGATTGCAACCTGCCAAAGAACCGCCTAATCTGTGACATGCCCACCAGGTGGAACTCTACGTTGGCCATGCTGCAGTGGCTGCACACGCAGCAGAGGGCCATCAATGAGTATCTGTTGCAATATGGCACCAGGACAGTGTCAGGGGAGCTTGGATTTTTTCCCCATGCCAGTGGGCCATGATCAGGGATGCATGCACTGTCCTGGCACCATTTGAGGAGGCCACGAGGATGGTGAGCAGTGACAGTGCATGCATCAGTGACATTGTCCCTCTTGTCCACCTGTTGGCGCACACGCTGCGTGGAATAATGGACAGGGCACTTGAGGCAGAACAGAGGCAGCAAGAGAAGGACTTCCTTACCTCTCAAGGCCCCCTTTATCCAGACAGTGTTCCTGCTGGCCTGGCTATCACACAGGAAGAGGAAGAGGAGGAGGAGGAGGAGGAGGAGGAGGAGGATGAGGAGGATTATTGTGTCAGCATGGAGGTGGAGCCTAGCACTCAGCATCAGTCTTTAACCACTTAACGACCGCCCACCGCTGATTTACGTCGGCAGAATGGCACGGACAGGCAGAATCACGTAGATCTACGTGATCGCCTTTGTATAGTTGGGGGGTCCATCCGGACCCCCCTTCACTGCAGTGAGCGGCCGTTAAGTGTTCGGGAGCGATCAGGCATGAGGGGGGGGGCGCTCGATTCCACCCCCCCTCGCGATCGCTCCCGGCCAATGAAAATGCTTCCTCCGCCATGTGATGTAAACAAGGCTGGAGGAAGTGATGTCATCTCCCTCGCCGCGGTCTTTCCGTTCCCGGCGCCGAGCAGAGAGGAAGCAGGTTAGTGCACTAACAGTCCACTGACACGTAGGTACACATAGGCACACAAATCACCCCCCAGTCACCCCCAGATCACCCCCCAGGTCACCCCAAAGCCCCCAATCACAGTGTCACTGATTGCAGTGATCATTTATTTTACTGATCACTGCATTTAGTGTCATCTGTGATTGTAAAAAGTTGCAGGGCAGTTAGGATTAGGCCCCTTTAGGTCCAGGGTAGCCCCCTAACCCCCCCTAATAAAGGTTTAACCCCTTGATCACCCCCCAGGTAACCCTTTCACCCCCTAACTTCAGCGTCACTAAGCGATTGTTTTTCCGATCGCTGTATTCGTGTCGCTGGTGTTTTAGATAGGCAGTTATTTTTTTTTAGGTTCGCCGCAGGTTTTTATTAGTGTCAGGTACCCCCATATATTATTTTAACCCCCTGATTGCCCCTAGAGTTAACCCTTTCACCAGTGATCGCCGTATAAGTGTCACTGGTGTCACTGGTTAGCCAGTAAGTTATTTAGTTATTTAGGTTACCCGTCAGGTTTTTATATAGTGTCAGGTACCCCCATATTTAACCTAATAAAGATTTTAACCCCCTGATTGCCCCTAGTTAACCCTTTCACCAGTGATCACCATATAAAGGTTACGGGTGACGCTGGTTGATTAGTTTGCTTTTTATAGCATCAGGGCACCCGCCGTATATAACCCAATAAAGGTTTAACCCCCCTGATCGCCCGGCGGGTGAGATCAATTAGGTTTTAGCGCCAGAGAGGGTCTGCGTCGCCCCAGGCAGTGTTAGGTTAGTGACAGTAACGCTAACACCCACGCGCAAAGCATACACCCCCCTTAGTGGTATAGTATCTGATCAGATCTGATCAGATCTATACTAGCATCCCCAGCGGTTTAGGGTTCCCAAAAACGCAGTGTTAGCGGGATCAGCCCAGATACCTGCTAGCGCCTGCGTTTAGCCCCTCCGCCCAGCCCAGCCCAGCCCAGCCCACCCAAGTGCAGTATCGATCGATCACTGTCACTTACCAAACACAACACACATAACTGCAGCGTTCGCAGTGCTTGGTTTTTGGGGCCCTGTACGCGGCTAGGCTCCCAAAAAGTCCCACACATGTGGTATCCCCGTACTCAGGAAAAGCAGCAGAATGTATTTTGGGGTGCAATTCCACATATAACCATGGCATGTGTGAGCAATATATCATTTAGTGACAACTTTTTGTACATTTTTTTTTCTTTTTGTCATTATTCAATCATTTGGGACAAAAAAAAAATATTCAATGGGGTCAACATGCCTCTCAGCAAATAGCTTGGGGTGTCTACTTTCCAAAATGGGGTCATTTGGGGGGGTTTTGTGCCATCTTGGCATTTTATGGCCTTCAAAACTGTGATAGGTAGTGAGGAGTGAAATCAAAAATTTATGCCCTTAGAAACCTTGAAGGCGGTGCTTGGTTTTTGGGGTCCCGTACGCGGCTAGGCTCCCAATAAGTCCCACACATGTGGTATCCCCGTACTCAGGAGAGGCAGCAGAATGTATTTTGGGGTGTAATTTCACATATGCCCATGGCATGTGTGAGCAATATATCATTTAGTGACAACTTTGTGCAAAAAAAAAAAAGTTTGTCATATTCCCGCAACTTGTGGCAAAATATAAAATATTCCATGGACTGAACATGCCTCTCAGTAAATAGCTTGGGGTGTCTACTTTCCAAAATGGGGTCATTTGGGGGGGTTTTGTGCTATTTTGGCATTTTATGGCCTTCGAAACTGTGATAGGTAGTGAGGAGTGAAATCAAAAATTTGCGCCCTTAGAAATCCTGAAGGCGGTGCTTGGTTTCCGGGGTCCCGTACGTGGCTAGGCTCCTAAAAAGTCCCACACATGTGGTATCCCCGTACTCAGGAGAAGCAGCAGAATGTATTTTGGGGTGCAATTCCACATATAACCATGGCATGTGTGAGCAATATATCATTTAGTGACAACTTTTTGTAATTTTTTTTTTTTTTTGTCATTATTCAATCACTTGGGACAAAAAAAAAAAAATATTCAATGGGCTCAACATGCCTCTCAGCAATTTCCCTGGGGTGTCTACTTTCCAAAATGGGGTCATTTGGGGGGGTTTTGTACTGCCCTGCCATTTTAGCACCTCAAGAAATGAGATAGGCAGTCATAAATTTAAAGCTGTGTAAATTTCAGAAAATGTACCCTAGTTTGTAAACGCTATAACTTTTGCGCAAACCAATAAATATACGCTTATTGTCATTTTTTTTACTAAAGACATGTGGCTGAATACATTTTGGCCTAAATGTATGACTAAAATTGAGTTTATTCGATTTTTCTTATAACAAAAAGTAGAAAATATCTTTTTTTTTCAAAATTTTCGTTCTTTTTCCATTTATATCGCAAAAAATAAAAATCGCAGAGGCAATCAAATACCATTAAAAGAAAGCTCTATTTGTGGGAAGAAAAGGACGCAAATTTCATTTGGGTACAACATTGCATGTCCGCACAATTTACAGTTAAAGCAGCGCAGTGCCGAATCCCAAAAACAGGCTTGGTCCTAATGGCCCGAAATGGTCCGGGGCTTAAGTGGTTAAGGGATCAATTACAGTCCCAAGACACACATGGACTTGTACATGGCTGGGAGGAGGTGGCTGCGGATCATGTCATCCTCAGTGACCCAGAGGACTCTGCACTGAATGCCTCAGCAAACCTACGCTGCATGGCCTCCCTGATCTTGCAAAGCCTGCGCAAGGATCCTTGCAGAAAGGTTTGTGCAATGCATTTCCAGAGCCTGGGAGGTTACAATTTCCTGGTTCTCCTGGACAACGTGTTGCTGAGGCTTCGGTCAGTCACAGAAGGAGCGGTGGAGAAAGTGGCCGTCTGACCGATGCGTTCAGACAATTCTTTAGTCCGCAGCCCCAAGGTCTGATCGGTTCCAGCAGCCATCGCCAGCGTCTGATTTACATGGTGCAGGAATACCTAGGGGCAAGATCAGACTTGAACACCTTTCCCACCGAAAATCCTCTGGGATACTGGGTCTTGAGGATGGATCACTGGCCAGAGCTTGCACAGTATGCAATTGAGGTACTGGCCTGTCCTGCATCCAGCGTTCTTTCGGGACGCACATTCAGTGCTGCTGGAGGCTTTGTAACCAATCACAGGGTGCGCCTGTCCACCGACTCGGTCGATCGACTGACCGTCATAAAAATGAATCAGTCTTGGATCACCACCAGCTACCAAGCACCTGATGCTGATGTAACTGAATAATTTTTTTCATCCATATTGCCGGGACCAGACATTACATTAAAGCCGCAAGCAGTTTTAAATGACTTTTTTTCCTTTAGAAATGTAATTTTGTGCAGGGACAGTTCTAAACACGGGAAACATGTGCCACTTCACAGGCATACTTTAGACACCCCCCAGGTACGATATTTAAAGGAAAATTTCACTTTTTTTTTTTCACTTTATGCATCATTAAAATCACTGCTCCCGAAAAAACTTCAGTTTTTAAAACGTATTTTTGCATTGATACATGTCCCCTGGGGCAGGACCCGGGTCCCCAAACCCTTTTTAGGACAATAACTTAAATATTAGCCGTTATATTTAGCACTTTTGATTTCGAACGTACGCGTCCATTGTATTTAATAGGGTTCTAAAGTTCGCGCAAACTTTCGGTCCATTCGCAGGTTCTGGTGCGAACCGAACCGGGGGGTGTTCGGCTCATCCCTATTACTGACCATACAAATCTCACATTCTTGCCTGAGGCTAAGCGCCTCTCTCCCAGAAGGGCACGATGGGCTTTTTTCTTGTCGAGTTTTAATTACATTGTCTCAATCTTACCCGGTACTAAGAATGTAAGGGCTGACAATTTTCCTCCACTTCCAAGATGGAGTCGGTTCTGGTTCCTGTGATTCCTCCTGATCGTATTCTGGCTACGGTTCGCACCAGTCTCACTTCTCCTTTAGGAGACAAAATTCTTGCTGCTCAGGTCGATGCCCCTCCTGAGAAACCTTGTGACCGATGCTTTGTTCCCGAGAGTCTCCGGACTGCCGTGCTCCAGACTTACCATTCTCCCAAGGCTGCTAGTCACCCTGGGAAGAATCAACTGTTTTGGGCCATTTCCCAACAATTCTGGTGGCCTAGTCTACATGCTGATGTAACCGCCTTCGTAGCTGCCTGTTCCATGTGTGCTCAGAGTAAGACTCCACGACACCTTCCAGTGGGCCTCCTACAACCCATACCCAATGGAGAGAGGCCCTGGACCCACCTGTCTATGGATTTTATTGGGGAGTTACCCAACTCCCAAGGCAACACAGTTATCCTTATGGTAGTGAACCTGTTCTCGAAAATGTCTCACTGTATTCCACTTATAAAAGTTGCCTACGTCTAAGGAACTGGCTTCCATTTTTGCTCGGGAGATCTTTCGCTTACAGGGCCTACCCAAGGTCATTGTCTCAGATAGGGGAAGTCAGTTTGTGTCCCTGTTCTGGCAAGCCTTTTGTGCACAGTTGGGAATTCAGCTTGCTTTCGCCTCTGCGTATCACCCGCACTCTAATGGGGCCGCAGAACGAGCCAATCAGTCCTTGGAGCAATTCCTGCACTATATTTCTGACCATCACAACAACTGGTCAGACCTCTTACCATGGGCGGAGTTTTCTCACAATAGCGCTCTGAATTCTGCTTCCCGTTTGTTCCCGTTTATGGCGAACTATGGTTTCCAACCTTCCATGTTGCCTGACTTGTTTGTTCCTCAGAGTATTCCTGCGTTAGAGGAAGATCTCCGTGGTCTTCGTTCCACTTGGGTACAAGTCCAGGAGGCTTTGCGACAGGCTAACAAGAGGTACAGACTCCATGCTGACCGCAGACACCTGCCTGCGCCTTCCTACCAGGTTGGGGACAGGGTCTGGCTGTCATCTTGCAACCTCGACTTCGTGTTCCTTCTCTGGATAAACCCAGTGGCTTGCGCGTTGGACCTTCCTTACAGTATGCATATCTCTAATGTGTTTCATGTCTCCTTATTGAAACCTTTGGTCTGCAACCGTTTTACCACCTCGGTGCCACGTCCTCACCTTACAGGTTGAGAACCATGAAGAGTATGAAGTACAGTCCATTGTTGACTCCGGTAGGTTCCGTGGGCGCATACAGTACCTGGTGCATTGGAAGGGGTACGGTCTGGAGGAACGCTCTTGGGTCCCATCCTCGGACGTACATGCCCCTGTCCTCCTCTGTGATTTCCAAAGACGTTTTCCCCTCAAGCCCGGTGCTCCTCTGAGGGAGAGGGGTCGTTAAGGAAGGGGTACTGTCAGGGCTGGGCTCAGCCCTTCCTTCTCTGTGCTGGCAGCTAATTGCCAGCTCCCATCTCTCCACAGTGATCCACCTGTTGATGATCCTGCTCGTCAGCTCTGCCTACTTAAAGCCTTCCAGTTCATTTGCTCTCTGCCTTCGCCTGTGTTAACATCACAAGAGTCTTTCTCCTGCGTTACTGTTGAGGATCTGCTTGACTGACGTTCCCTCTGGCTACAGATCCTGCTTGCTGTACTACTACCTTTATCGCTGGCTCAGTCGACTACCCGATCCAGTTACTGAACTCTGGCTATGTTTTGACTACGCTTACTCTGTTTACCTTTTTATTTTTATTATTAAACAAGTGTGATTTAACTGTACTTCTGTCTCGGTCTGATTCATGGTTTCTGACAGTTGCATGGTCACACAAAATTTCGATCGTCAAGAACGCAATGACGTACAACACTACAACGAGCCGAGACGAATTAAGTTCAATGATTCAGAGCATGCGTGTTTTTTTGTGCGTCGGAATTGCATGAAAACAATCGGAATTTCCGACAAGAACTTTTCTTGACCGAAAAATTGAGAACCAGCTCTCAAATTTTTCTTGTCGGAAATTCTGACAGAAAAAGTCACATGGAGCCTACACACGGTCGGAATTTCCAACCAAAAGCTCATATCGAACTTTTCTTGTCAGAATTTCTGATTGTGTGTACGCTGCATTACTCCCCCATTTTTTTGCTTCTGTTTTTTTCGTTCAGGGCTGCCCAACATCTGCCCTATTATTTGCTCTGGCAATTAAGCTCTTGGTAGCTTTGATACAACAACTCTGTCAGGTGGTGGGCTTTGTTTGATTTCTCTATGAGGATAACATTTCCTTATATGCCCAAAACACTTTGCTGTTTTTAACTAATATGCACACCTCTCTTCCCAATACTATGTAAATCTTTCAGAAGCTATACTATTGCCCATTGACCTGTTGCTGCAACCTCTGGCAGAATCCCTCTCCCCCATATTTAGGTCATCTGAATTGAAATACTTGGAAGTCCATAGTTCTAGCTATTTTGAAGTACGATTGATAGGTGCAGTGGAGTCAGTTCAGATCAGACATTGTGTAGTAACAGGAACTGGCTTCTTTATTGGAACATAACCACACTAGCAAAGATGTCACTTCACATTGTAAGAAGAAATACAGACAGGAAAAAGAAACCAACAAGCACATCACAGTATACAGGAAATACAACACATCATAGAGAAATACATAGCATAGCATATCACTGAGTATTAGCGACATCTTGTGTCCTTTTTCTAAACTGCAGTCAAATACAGTAAGCTAAGCTGAAAGTTTGTTGTATCTCCAACACCCCTTCTCAACAACTAAGGCTTAGTCTGTTAAACCCATCTTCTTTGTAAGCCTTGAATGTCTTTCAGCAGTCAGGGGCTTTGTAAGGATATCTGCTGTCATATCCTCGGTTGGGCAATAAAGTAACTCAAGAAGACCTTGCTCTTGAAGATCCCTAAGAAAGTGGAACTTCACATCAATGTGCTTGGTTCTTGAATTAACTCCTTCCATGTGTGCAAGTACAATGCATCCTTGTTTGTCCTCATAGATTTCAGTTGGTCCCAACTGTGGTTGACCTAAGTCTGTTAATAGCTGTCTCAGCCATATAACTTCTTGGCTTGCCTGCTGGTAGATTTTCTGTCACTGGTGTCTCCTGCCCAGTCAGCATCCACATATCCTGTTAAGGTGCTTTCATCACTTGGTGGTAACTTTAGCTTGTAGTGCGAAGTCCCTTTTAAGACAGCGAATGATTCGCTTTACAGCATTCCAGTCCTTTTGACTTGGCATCGAAACCTTTCTGCATAGGATTCCGACAGTTACTGCAATGTCCGGCCTTGTAGCGGTGGTAAGGTACAGCAATTTTCCTATTTCTTTCCTGTATTGAGTATTAGTAGGTAATGGGTTATCTTGACAATTCATCTCCTTTAGGTAGTTGGTTTCCATGGGAGATTTTACTGGTTTGGCGTCTTCCATTCCAAATGTTTCAATTATTTCTTGTATTTTGTGTCTTTGGTTCAGAAGAAAGCTGCCATCTTCCTCTCTCTCGATCTGGATGCCGAGGTAATTCTTTATGTTGCCAAGATCTTTGGTGTCAAAGTGCTGAAATAGTTTTTCCAGTATTTCTGCTTCATCCCCTTCTTGCTCAAAGCAAATCAGGATATCATCCACATAGATAAGCATATAGACCCATCTGTTTGCCAATTTCTTTGTGTATAAGCAGGGGTCTGCTTTACTCCTTTGAAAGTTTTGATGTGTAAGCACTTCATTTATTTTTATATTCCACGCTCTGGCTGCTTGCTTCAGACCATATATACTCCTGTGAAGTTTGCACACTAGGTCTGAGCTTTGTTCATCTTTGAATCCTGGCGGTTGTTCCATGTAAATTTCTTCTGTTAAATCGCCATGTAGAAACGCGGTTTTCACATCAAAATGTTTCACTTGCATTTTCCTTGTGACGGCTACTGTCAGTAAAGTCCGTATTGTAGTGTGCTTGACTACTGGTGCAAACGTCTCATTATAGTCCTCTCCGTATTTTTGAGAATAGCACTTGGCTACTAGTCTTGCTTTGTACCGTTCAACTGTGCCATCTGCATTGTATTTCACTATAAAAGTCCATTTACAGCCTATGGCTTTTCATTCCAGGTGGTAGTTCTGTAAGTGTCCATGTTTTAGTGTCATGCATGGATTTTATCTCTTCCTCAGCAGCCTTTATCCATTTACTTGCTTCTTGTTCTGAAAGTTGAGATATGTCTTCCCAGTTTGCAGGTTCGTTGATACTGGCAGTACTTGCTTTGTATGAAAGACGTATAGGTGGTTTACCTTTGTTTTCTCTTGTTGAGCGTCTCATTTTTGTGTCTGAGCCTTCTTGTGTCTGCTCTTCAGTACTGATTGAGTCTACACTCACTTCAACTGTTTGTTCGGAAGTTACGGAGATGGGCTGGTCAATGTCAGTTTTCTCTTCTATTCTTGCTTCTACTGTTGTCATTACATTGTCTCTTAAATGTTCAACAAAAGTTATGCTGTTGCTAATGGTAACCTTGTCTGTTTTGGGATTTAGGATTCTGTAACCCTTGACATTGTCACTGTATCCAACAAAGATACCTTCAAATGCTCTGTTTTGGAGTTTAGTGCGTTTTTCTTCAGGTATGTAGATGAATGCTTTGCATCCAAAAACTCTTAGGTGTTTTACACTTGGCTTCTCATTGTGCCATAGTTCATATGGGGTTTTCTCCACTGTTCTGGAAAAAAGTCTGTTCTGCAAATATGTAGTTGTCATAGCTGCCTCACCCCAGTATTTTTGTGGTAGTCCAGAGTCTGTCAGCATACATCTGATCATTTCAGTCAGAGTTCTATTCTTTCTTACAGCTACTCCATTTTGTTCTGGTGTATACGGGACTGTCTTTTGATGTTCTATTCCATTCTGTTTTAGGTACTCTTGTATCTTACCTCCTGTGAATTCACCTCCATTATTGCTCCGAAGTATGAGAGGCTTCCTCTGAAACTTGTTACTTGTCTTTATTATATAGTCTTTTAATTTGTCAAAAACTTCACTCTTGTGTTGCATTAGGTAGGTAACTGTGTATCTTGAATAGTCGTCTATGAAAGTCACTATGTACCTGTTTCCTCCAGGTGTTGGTGGGTTTAGGGGACCACACACGTCACTGTGAACTAAGTCAATGGGTCTTGAAGCTCTCTTCTGACTGACTTTGGGAAGTGTTGCTCTTGTAGCTTTGGATTTAATGCAACATTCACATTTAACGGTAATTGGACAAGGGGATACTATCAGATCCCTTGTCAGCTTCCTCCTCTGTAGTTCCTGTATGCATTCTGGGTGTCTGTGACCTAGACGTCTGTGCCATATATGTATACAGTCATTGTGCTTGTGTGTACATAGTCTCACCTTTTCCTTCGCTGTGTCGAGGTGATATAGATGATCATCCAGCTTGGCACTTGCTATTGTCTGTTTGCCGTTTAGAATGGAACACTTGTCACCTTGGAATTTTACAGTGAGTCCTCTGGCTGTTAGACGCTTCACAGATAAGAGTCCTCCTTCTAGATTGGGAACATAAAGCACATTTTTCACTGGTATGGCTAAATTGTGTCCCGCATCATCAGGGCATACAAGGGTTCCATGCCCATATCCTTCTGCATGTATTTTGCTTCCATCTGCAAGATAAATAGTTTCTTTGCTCAGATCAAGTTCTGTGAAGAAACTTCTATCACTCGTCATGTGACTGGTTGCCCCCGAATCGATGCACCAGCCTTGGCATTTATTGTTGCCTGTCGCTTTAAATGTGGCATTCCAGTTACCTTCCCTTGGATTATTGATTGTGGTTTTGACCTTTTGTTTAGTATAAGAGGGACGCTATCTCATTGCTCTGCTTTCCATATAGTACAGTCTTTCTTTGTGTCCCTGTTTGTGGCATCTGAAACACCCTCTGGTCTCTTTCCTGTGTAATCTTGCGTCTGTAGCTTTAAGAGCGGTGCTGGTGTCGGTTTCTGTGGAGTCATGCACTAATTCCTTTCTTCTCTGATACTCATCTATGAGTCTGGTTTTTACAAATGCTAGCGTCAGATCTGTCTCAGGTCGTGTCTCCAGTGCATTGATTAGTGCAGTATATGTATCGGGCAAACTGCATAACAACATGGCTGCAATGTGACTGTCTGTTATATTCTCCCCGATCGATCTGAGTTGCGCAATCACTTCCAGCATTGCGTTTATATGCTCCTACATGTCCTGTTCTCTGCCAAGTCTCATTTTGTAAAGTTTCCGCAGCAGAAAGAGCTTGCTGTTTAATTTGGATCTTTCATGCAGTCTTTTCAGTACATCCCACATGCCTTTCGCTGTGTCCTCATTGTGTCAGGGTCACCTGTGGCCAGGTGACAGATGCACACCGTAGGGGGACAGGAGTGCACCGCGAGGTAGTGAACCCTATGGCTGGCTTCTGCGGATAGGAAACTGGGTGGTTGTGGAAAGCGGGACCAGAGGAGCATAACCGGGATCCAAACGGAAGCTAGAGCCAAGATTCCCCAGGGCGCGGAGTCTAAGACCCAGCTGGTCTTCTCCAGGGCCTCTAGAGGTGAGGATGTTAGCTGCAGGCTGGGACCAGGTCGCGGCCCCTGGAGTTTCCTAGCTCACGCCCCGTAGGATAAGGGGAAAAGAGGGGAAGCAGCAGCACACGATAAGAGAGAACCGAATAACAAGCTGAAGGTCAGGGGCCACAAGCAGACACGGATAACGAAGAACGAGCCGAAGGTCAAGGGTCACGAGCAGACAGGAATAGTCGGGGACAAGCCAATAACGTAACAGAGAGACAGACGTAGCACACGGCAGGCAGGAACCCAAACACACAATGCCTAACAAACACGTTGATCAGCAAAGCAGGCTTGCAGTGCACAGGTTAATATAGTGTTCTGTGATAGGGCCTGGGGTGGAGTCAGGCTGGGAGGAGATTATAAAGGAAGCCAGGTGAGGGAGGTCTGGTCTCTAGATGAACACATGAGGAGGAAGGTAAGATGGCAGACAGACATTAATGCATATCCACGACAGTACCCTCCCTCTTACGAGGCCTCCCCCTTCCCCGCCTGGGCCCAGGTTTAGAGGGAAACTTCAGATGAAACTCCTTTAACAGACGAGGTGCAAAGACCTCAGATGCAGTGATCCAAGACCTCTCCTCAGGACCAAACCCTTTCCAATGAACGAGGTACTGAAGAACGCCTTTACAGAGTCGGGAGTCCAGAATTTGACTGATCTCGTACTCCTGATTATCCTCAGAGACAGGCGCCACGGTAGGGAGAGGACGAGAGAATTTATTGAGGACTAAAGGCTTTAGAAGAGCAACATGAAAGGAGTTAGTGATTTTAAGGCTCTTAGGAATCTGGAGTTTGAAACAAACCGGATTCAGTTTAGCAGTTACCGTGTATGGACCGATGAATCGTGGAGCAAACTTCAGAGAAGGAACTCGGAGCTTGATGTTCCTGGTAGAGAGCCAGACTTTGTCCCCTGGCTGAAGAGAAGGCGGTTTACGCCTGCGGCGGTCGGCAAAGCCTTTGAATTTTTCAGCAGCTGCCCGGAGGGAATCATGAACGTGACCCCAAACGGAATTGAGAGACTCCTGAACCGAAGCCAAAGCTGGAATGTCTGGAGAACAGATCATGGGAAGAGGAAGTTGAGGGTGTTTTCCATAAACTGTGAAATAGGGTGTCTTCTGCGAACTGGTATTCACATGATTGTTATGGGAGAATTCTGCCCACGGGAGTAGAGAGGACCAATCATCATGGTGAGAAGACACAAAGGTGCGAAGAAAGACCTCTAACTCCTGATTAACCCTCTCAGTCTGTCCATTGGATTGGGGATGGTAAGAAGAAGAAAAATCCAAGACAATATTGAGGGATTTGCAAAAGGCTCTCCAAAAACGAGACGTGAATTGGACTCCCCTGTCGGAAACAATATGAGAAGGGACCCCATGTAGGCGGAGAATTTCCCGAATAAAAATGGGAACCAAGGCAGGGGCAGAAGGAAGACCAGGAAGAGGAACAAAATGAGCCATCTTGGAGAATCGATCGATTACCACCCAAATGACTGTATTATTCTCAGACAGTGGGAGATCAGTGATAAAATCCATGGCAATATGGGCCCAGGGTTCCTTAGGAATGGGCAAGGGCATGAGGAGACCAGCAGGAGCTTGTGTGGAGGATTTGGACTGAGCACAGACATGACAAGCTTTAACGTAGTCTTTGACGTCTGAGCAGAGATTAGGCCACCAGTAGTGACGACTGATGAGTAGGAAGGATCGGAGGAATCCAGAATGCCCTGCCACCTTGGAATCATGTCCCCAACGAAGGATCTTAGCTCTTAGCTCAGTGGGGACAAAGGTCTTACCAGGCGGAATTTTTGACTTCAGGGTGGTAGAGTGGGCAACAATGCATGAGGTGGGAATGATCGGCTCAGGTTCAGGGGCGGACTTCTCGTCCAAAGTGTCAAATGACCTAGAGAGCGCATCAGCCCGACCGTTGCAGGAACCAGGTTTGTAGGTAATCGTGAAATTAAAACGGGCAAAGAAGAGACTCCACCTGGCCTGTCTAGGATTCAGACGTTTAGCATTCTGTAGATACTGTAAATTCTTGTGATCGGTAAAGATCGTTATGGAGTGAGGGGAACCCTCCAAGAGATGACGCCACTCCTCTAACGCCAATTTAATTGCGAGAAGTTCCCGATCACCGATGTCATAATTCCTCTCTGCCTGAGAATTTTTTTTGGAGAAGAACGCACATGGTTGGCGTCTCTTCTCAAAGATTTGAAGAAGCACAGCTCCCACCCCCATTGAGGAAGCGTCCACTTCAATAAAAAATGCATTCCCAGGATTTGGTCTCCTCAAGAGGGGGCCAGAAACAAAGGCCTGTTTCAGGTTGTGAAATGCAGAGACAGCTTCGGGAGGCCAGTCTCTGGCATTCACACCCTTCTTGGTCAAAGCGATAATAGGCGCGGCAATGGAAGAGTAATTCCTTATGAACTGCCTATAATAATTAGTGAAGCCAAAAAAGCGCTGTGTGGCCTTGAGGCTAGCAGGAAGAGGCCAGTTGGTGATAGCCAAGACCTTCCCAGGGTCCATACGAAGACCCGAACATGAGACGAAGCACCCCAAAAACAGGACCTCAGAACATTCAAAGGAACATTTCTCCAGCTTGGCATAGAGATTGTTCTCTCTAAGACGTTGAAGTACAGTGCAGACATGGCTTCTGTGGACGAGCAGATTTTCAGAAAAGATCAGAATGTCATCCAGATAGATGACAACAAACTGGTACAGCAGATCTCTGAAGATTTCATTGACAAAGTTTTGAAACACGGCTGGAGCATTACACAGACCAAAAGGCATCACCAGATATTCGTAATGCCCGTCTCTAGTGTTGAATGCAGTCTTCCATTCGTCACCCTCCCGTATTCGAATGAGATTGTACGCGCCTCTGAGATCCAACTTGGTGAAAATGGAGGCACCCTTCAACCTATCGAATAGCTCAGATATTAAGGGTAAGGGGTATCGATTTTTAATAGTAACCGCATTTAAACCCCGATAATCGATGCAGGGTCTTAAGGTACCATCCTTTTTGGCAACAAAAAAGAACCCTGCCCCTGCAGGCGATGAGGATTTCCGGATGAAACCTCTCTCCAGATTCTCTGCGACATACTCCGACATGGCCTGGGTCTCTGGGATGGACAGAGGGTAGGTACGACCCCTGGGTAGAGTTGCTCCGGGGACAAGATCAATAGCACAGTCAAAAGACCTGTGGGGAGGAAGCACCTCAGCTGATTTCTTACAGAACACATCCCGGTAATCGCTGTATGCAGCAGGAAGATCAGAAGAAACAGAAGTGGGAGCAACCGGAAGACTCTCCTTGGGGGTCACCTTGAGAAGACACGACGAGAAACATGAGGAACCCCAGGCCAGGATCTGCCCAGAGACCCAGTCCACATGTGGAGAGTGGAGCTGTAGCCAAGGGGGGCCCAATACAACTGGGGTAGAGGCCTTGGGTAGAATAAGAAAGGATATCCACTCCTGGTGGAGAATCCCTACCGACATCCTAATGGGTAGCGTCTGGAAGCGAATAGGGCCCCCTGGGAGAACAGTGCCATCAATTGCCTACCAATGGGGTAGTGAGAGGTGAAAGGGTAAGCTTCATAGAAGAAGCAGTTCTCCAATCCATAAAATTGCCGGCAGCCCCGGAATCCAGGTATGCAAGGGTTGACTGAGGAGAAGTGCCTACATGAAGAAACACCGGCAAGAGCAGGCGAGAAGGTGATGTTTCTGGGTCCAATACTCCACCTTCCAAATGTATTAGACCCGAGCGTTTCCCGGACGAAGCGAGCAGGAGTCACGAAAATGACCCTTGCCCCCACAATAGAGGCACAAGCCCAGAGTTCTGCGCCTAGCACGTTCTTCGGGGGTTAGTCTGGTCCGGCCCAGCTGCATAGGTTCTTCAGCAGGTAGAGGATGCTCCACGGAATGAAGGGAGGGGAGCTCAGACTGGCTAGGACCCAGAGAGTGCTGGCGTCTTTTTTCTAAGGACCTCTCTTGAAAACGAATGTCGATCTGGTTGCATAATGAAATTACATCGTCCAGACCGACGGGAATGGCTCTTCCCGCTAATTCGTCTTTCACTCGGTCAGAGAGGCCATGTAAAAAGGTAGCGACCAGGGCCTCATTATTCCAGCTCAATTCAGCTGTGTGGATACGGAACTGAAGAGCATATTGCCCCACTGAACTAGATTCTTGGCGAAGACGTAAGACAGCACTAGCCGCTGAAGAAGCCCGAGCCGGCTCTTCGAAGATATTACGAAAGAGCTTCAAGAAATCGGACAGACTGGAAACCACCGGATCGTTCCTCTCCCACAGGGGGGCAGCCCAGGCCAAAGCTTCACCGGAGAGGAGGGAAATGATATAGGCTACCTTAGCCCGGTCAGACAGGAAGCTTTGAGGCTGAAGCTCAAAATGAATTGTGCATTGGCTGAGAAACCCCCTGCAGGCCTTGGAGTCCCCAGAGAAACGGGACGGAGCTGGCAATCTTAGTGAGTGTGAGGCTGCGACTGGTGCGATAGGTACAGCCGCTGGTTGTAATTGGGGTTGCGGATTCGGGGTTCCCAAGGAGACCTGAAGCTGCTCGAATCGAGAAGCCAGATCCTGGAGGAATCGCATCACCTGAGTCTGATTTGATTCCTGGGTCTCAAGTCTGCGAACTATGCCCTGCAATGGATCATCCGCAGGGAGCGGGATGTCAGCCGGGTTCATGGCTGATCAAACTGTCAGGGTCACCTGTGGCCAGGTGACAGATGCACACCGTAGGGGGACAGGAGTGCATCACGAGGTAGTGAACCCTATGGCTGGCTTCTGCGGATAGGAAACTGGGTGGTTGTGGAAAGCGGGACCAGAGGAGCACAACCGGGATCCAAACGGAAGCTAGAGCCAAGATTCCCCAGGGCGCGGAGTCTAATGCCTCGTACACACGATCGTTTTTAATGTCATTTTTTAAACCAACGTTTTTCTCCTCTTTTTTTTTCATGTTTCCTCTCAAGCCTGCCTTGCGTACACACCATCATTAAAAAAAACGATCAAGCAAAGCGCAGTGACGTTCAACACGTACGACGGCACTATAAAGGGGAAGTTCCGTTCGAATGACGCCACCCTTTGGGACGCTTTTGCTAATTCCGTGTTTCCGCGTGTTAGTAAAAGTTTGGTGAGAGACGATTCGCGCTTTTCAGTCTTCGTGCTTTGAAGATCGTTTTCGGGAGTTCAGATTGCGCCTGTGGGTTCGTATCTGTTTAGCACTGCTTGTAGTCAGTTCGTATCTGTTTATTCAGTGCGGCCTGCTCTGCACGTTCGTGTTTTTCAGCTTGTTCTTCATAGGCCTTGCTGTTCTTCCGTGCGTTCTTCTAGTACGTTCTGTTCAGCCGACCGTTATCTAGCCATGTTGCGGCTACGTACTCGTCGTAGAGTTCGTGCTGTAGTTGGTGCAGGGGTTCATGCACGTATCCCGACTCCATGCCATGAGCAGGGTCAGGAGGAGTTCATGGACCAAGAATTGGTTGCTCCAGCGGCACCAATTCTGTCACATGCCTTTGTTGCGGGAGATCAGGGAGAATAATCCTGATGATTTCAGGAATTTTCTCAGGATGTCTGACCCCGTATTTCAGCAGCTGTTGGCTTTGGTGTCCCCCTATATTACCAGGCAGGACACCGTTATGCGGGAAGCCATCAGTGCTGAGCAGAGGCTCATCGCCACATTGCGATACCTGGCTACTGGGAGAAGCCTGCAGGACCTTAAGTTCTCCACAGGCATATCCCCCCAGGCTCTGGGGATCATTATACCAGAGACTTGTTCTGCCATCCTTCAAGTTTTGCAGGAGGACTATATTAAGGTAAGTGTTCTTCTTCAAAAATTCACATTGTATGGTTTTTATTTTGGGATATTTATAATTTGCTTTATTTGCAGTCCCTAATTCACATGATTCTTAGCTGCAGGGAATGTCCCCTTTCTCCCCATGTTTTATTATTTAAAGTTTGGTGTTTGAGGCCTACCTGTAAATTTGGCTTACCTAACCTCTCCAGCATGCTATCCTGGGGCCATACCTACCTTGCCTAGTCATTTCCATGTTTTTTATTCTATGTTCCATCGTAGTGCTTTACCCAAAACGCACCCTAAATTTTGCCGAGGAATGTTTCATTTTTGTTAACTTCAATACAGAGTGCTACAGCCTTCATGTGTGATATTCCCAACTCATCTTCAACCCTTCCCCCCCCCCCCCCCCCATAATTATTATTTTTTTTTTTTTCTTGCTTCCAATTTTTTATGTTTTTAACAGTTTCTACCAATGTTGGCCATGAATGTGTGTATGAAATCAGCTTTCAATGTTTCTGGCTCCAAGTATTAATTTGTTATTTCTTTAATTCCACAGTTCCCTTCTTCGCCACATGAATGGCAGAATGTGGCTTCCGAGTTTGCCCAGCGATGGAACTTTCCGAACTGTGGAGGAGCCATCGACGGCAAACATGTTCGGGTCGTCCCACCACCCCATTCGGGATCCTTTTATTATAATTATAAGGGGTTCCACAGCGTCGTGATGATGGCAGTGGTGTCGGCCACCTACGAGTTCCTCTATGTGGACGTTGGCAAGAATGGCAGGATGTCTGATGGAGGAGTTTTTGCCCAGACGGAGTTTGGAGAATGGCTCCTTTTGGATCTGCTGGCCTTGCCACCAGCGGAGCAGAATGTGGAGGGACTACCTTTTGTGTTTGTGGCGGATGAGGCGTTTGGCCTGGGACCCCATTTGATGAGGCCATTCCCGCAACGCACCCTCACCCCTGAGAGGAGGGTTTTCAATTATCGGCTGGCCAGAGCCAGAAGGGTGGTGGAAAATGCGTTTGGGATCATGGCCAGCCGATTTCGCCTCTTCCTTACCTCCATCCACCTTGCCCCATACAAATGGAACCATGTGGTTATGACGTGCTGTGTGCTGCATAATTTCCTAAGGGTGCATTCAACGAGTTATATATCTTTGAGTGGGCCTGAGGCCTCTTTAATCAATGCCGAAACTTTGGTGGCCCTGGAACCTGGCCGTCCTGGCTTGGCCCCCCCAACCGGACGTGAGGTCCGTAACCAATATGTGGACTATTTTATGGGTAGGGGGGCCATTGAAATGCCAGACAATCTCTAATAATTTTAGACTAAATAAATAAAACTTTTTAAAAAAGTAAAGATTGGTTTGTCATTTTTATTGTATAATGTTTGATGTTTCTGTTAGGTTTACCTAGTGCATTTGTTTTGCCATGTGGATTAAAAAATCTTTTAATTAGCCTTCATTGTCAGTGTAAACACCAAACATTGATTAGTTCACTCAGCACCACATTTACATAATGAAGCCACAATGATTTGTTATGTAAAATTACCTTTATTTTTTTTGTTTAGGTGGGCAACTTCCATAGAAATGTGGATGTTCCCTTAATTTCAGGTGTATTAAAACGCATGACCAGCCATGCATAAACAAACTATAGTTCTCCAAATTTTGAAAAAGCTAAACATGTGCTAGTCATTAAAGGGTAAAATAACCAAAAAAAATAGAAATCTCTGCAAGTAAAACGTTATTTGGTGTAAAAACATTAGACACGCCCAAGCACAGCCATGATATTTTGGAGCCTTTCCTCCACCCGCTTTGTATTTGCCCTGATCTCTCGCAAATCTCCCTTAATTTTTTCGAGGTCACGACAGCAGACCATCAGGTATTGGATCAGGATCTGGGCACTGTGATGTGACAACTTATTGGAGTCTTCGGCCAGAACTGCACCTAAATGTAAAAAGAAATATGTAGGATAGAATATGTAGGCCTACATCTATTTAACATGCATGTGTCTGGTTTCTCTCTGACCTGTGGTGGTGCCACATTCAACTTCCACAACATCACATTCCTCTCCATCCTGGGGTTCTGGGGGTATTGTTGTGGGTATTGCAATTCTCGTCTCATCTGAGGTAGCTTTTCGAATCCCTAGGGAGATTGAAATAAAAGGAATAGTTTCATTAGTAGCGACTCAATTTTGCTAAAATAAGAAACATGGAAAAAAACTTTTTAATCATTCTTTTGAAGCATGCTCCATTTTAATTTTTAACCCCTGTGCCAACCGGGACAAATGATTGGATACATAGGCCAAAACAGAGCATATACATTTTGTGAACAAATTTGAAACATTGTAACACCCCAAAGTATCTACACTGGATCACCTGTGTGTGACTCCCTCAAGCTTTTTGGCTTTAGGCCCACACTTGTACTACTGCGTTCAGATGTTTCATCAGCTGCTGAGCATTCACTCCCTTTAACATTACCATGCATATCGTTTTTCAAAATGAACAAATCTCCTTTGGATTAGCACACCAAAAATAAGTGTGGCCCAAATGTACTCCCCCAAATAAACAAAAAAACATCGTTTGAGGAACTGTACGGAGAAAGAGGTAAAATACGTCCGTTTACTATGCGGACGAACCTAAAAAAGATGGTATCTTTCCGTGTACTATATGAAAGTTAAAAATACACGACAGAATACAAGAAAATAATATGTACCATGGAAACTCAAAAAAAACAACTTACTTTTTAATATAACTTTCTTGATTCTTTTATATTGGTCGGCCTCCCGCAACTTCAGATCTGACCATCGTTTTCTGAGCTGTTCCTTCGTTCTGCACACCCCGAATTTTTGGTGGAGACTTTTGACCACTTTGCCCATAATTCTGGACTTGACCAGATTAGGCCTTTTATACAGACCATGCTTGGCATCATAATCCTCCTTCTTTAAAATGGCGACCATCTCCACCATTTCCTCGAATGACATGTTGGATGCCTTATATCTCCTGGGTCTTGATTTGGGCTCCTCTGTAATTTCATCCTCTGTAGAGGTAATCTCAGCCACCTGTGTCTCCGCCATGTTTTGTTCAGCACTACGAGCGAGAAGGGGCGGGGAAAGTACAATATCGAACGTCAGGGGCGGGGAAAGCGTGCGGAGTTTCACGCATGCGCTGTGTATATAAAGTGAAGATCCATGTCTGGGAAATACATTCATTTTTCGGGAGAGAGAGTTAGCAACGAACGTCGTGACCAAGGTACCTAACAATTTTACTTTTTGAGGTTCATCAGACGAGGAGATTTGTGTGCTCAAAATATGTAGACAATGCACAGTTGAGGAATGTTGCCTGAAATATATTTTTATTTTGGTTTCTCGCTTTTACAGATATCATGAATACTTTTAAAAACCCAGTCTTCATGGGGGGGTTCATCGACAAATGGCAAGAGCTCCCTATATTATGGCAAACCAAAAGTGGCGGAAATAAAAATAAAGACGCCAGGAAAGCAGCACTGGAGAGCCTGCTTGCATTTGTGCAAACAAAGATACCCACAACAACTCTCCAAGATGTCAAAAACAAAATTGGGACCATCAGAGGGACATACAGGACCCAGAGGACTATGGTCCTGAGGTCCCAGAGGTCAGGTGCACCAGCAGATAAGGTTTATAAACCCAGTCTGTGGTACTACAGTAAGCTTGCTTTTCTGGATGACCAGCTGGAAGTGCGGGAATCTCTCTCCACCCTTCCCCCCAGAGGTCAATCCAGCCTTCCTTGTACCCAACCCTCCAGCCTTCCCTGCAGCCAGTCCTCCAGCCTTCCTGTCAACCCTGCTCTGGCTTCCTCTGAGGATCAAGATCAGGGCCTTGAGGAGGCAGATTTGGAGATATGGAGCCAGGTAAAGTTTTGCTATCTATATTTCTATCGTACAAAATTGTAGATTTTAAATAGATGTTAGTATTGTTAAAGGTATGTACACTTCTACCAATAAAGTTTGTGAAGAGCAAGATACAGTAGGAGCCTAATTTTATGTGTCCAAGACAACAAAACCAGGATGCGTAATCAATGAAAAGGACATAACTTTTGGCATTGATTTCAACAATGTCTAGAGGTGAACAATGTCTGTGAATGATGATGTGGCAAAATAAATAATGTCCCTTTCTTTTTTTACAGCCAGAGCAGAGCCAGGAAGAGGGTGATGTTGGGGATCAGGAGGAGGCTGGGCCCAGTGGCACCCAGGAGGAGGCAGGGCCCAGGGGCACCCAGGAGGAGGCTGGGCCCAGTGGCACCCAGGAGGAGGCTGGGCCCAGCACAAGAGCCCAGATGCCTCCCCTGGTAGTTAAACCACGAGGGCCAAGGAGAGGTAGGCAGGTGGAGGAGGAAACCAGGGCCTTCCTCAGAGAGGCAACAGTGGCCCTCAGAGAGGCACCCTCTGTTTAAGAGGGATTTGCCGCAGTCCTCGCCCACAAACTAGGGCAAATGGAGTTGCAGCAAAAAAAATTCAGTGAGACCCTGCTATTGAAAGTCATCAATATGGGCGTGCTGGGTGAACTCACTAGGTACACGGACATAACGGAGGTTGTCCCTACTCCTCCACCTCCTCCTCCTCCTCCTACTACTCCTCCTGCCACAACCTCTCCTCCTGATCCCCAGCCTCCAAGGAAGAAACCAACCAAGGCTGCAGAGAAGGCTGGAGAGAAGGCTACAAGGAAGAGAAGAAAATAATGCCTGCTGTAGTACCACAGACTGGGGACATATAGGACTTATCTGCTGTGGCTCCTGACCTCTGGGAGCTCAAGACAAGATTGGGCTCATTTTTTGGGGGGATCTAATCTCTATTTTGGTTTGGACATCTTGGATGGTTGTTGTGGGGTCAAAGGGATGCACAAATGCAAGCAGGCTCTCCAGTGCTGCCTTCCACTGTAATTTGTTAATGTTCTGAAATAAAAAAAAAATTGAGTGCCCTTTAAATACTTGACTATGTGATTTGTATTTCAAAAGAGAGCTTGCTAGGAAGCAGGCAGGGACATCTCAAATTATATTATTGTTATTACCAGGGGACACAAACCTCCCTGAGGCCAAATGAGACACATTTGGAAGGTTGTTGTGGTAACTTTACACAAGAATAATTTAAGCCAAAATACTTAAAAAAAGGCCAAAAAAAAATAACCAAAAATAATATAAAATTTTAAGAAAAAAGGAGAATTAACTTATTTTATTATTATTAGTATTATTTAGGAGGGAGGTGCGGCTTATAAATAATATTTTATAATCATTAGAGCAATTTGGAATTACTTTAGAAACAAGTTTGGCATAAAACTCTCAATGTCAAAAGAAGAACGGAATGCGCTGCATTAAAACGATGCTATTAATTCCACCGTGACGAATGTGCCATCTCCATTTCCAACATTAGCTTTACCAAAACGAGCGCTCCCGTCTCATAGTTGCTTCTGAGCATGTGCGTTTTTTTTCACGTCGTGAAAGCATACACACTATCGTTTTTCACGTCGTTAAAAAAAACGACATGAAAAACGACTTGAAAAAAGAGAGCATGTCCGGAATTTTTAATGGCCGTTTTTCACGTCGTTAAAAATGCTCTGGAGCCTACACACGATCATTTTTAATGGCCATTTTTAAAAATGGCATTTTTAACGGCATGAAAAACGATCGTGTGTACGGGGCATAAGACCCAGCTGGTCTTCTCCAGGGCCTCTAGAGGTGAGGATGTTAGCTGCAGGCTGGGACCAGGTCGCGGCCCCTGGAGTTTCCTAGCTCACGCCCCGTAGGATAAGGGGAAAAGAGGGGAAGCAGCAGCACACGATAAGAGAGAACCGAATAACAAGCTGAAGGTCAGGGGCTACAAGCAGACAAGGATAACGAAGAACGAGCCGAAGGTCAAGGGTCACGAGCAGACAGGGATAGTCGGGGACAAGCCAATAATGTAACAGAGAGACAGACGTAGCACACGGCAGGCAGGAACCCAAACACACAATGCCTAACAAACACGTTGATCAGCAACGCAGGCTTGCAGTGCACAGGTTAATATAGTGTTCTGTGATAGGGCCTGGGGTGGAGTCAGGCTGGGAGGAGATTATAAAGGAAGCCAGGTGAAGGAGGTCTGGTCTCTAGATGAACACATGAGGAGGAAGGTAAGATGGCAGACAGACATTAATGCATATCCATGACACATTGCATATATGAATGAGCTGATCATCCTCCACTAGTAGGCTTATGGTGGACCGTGCCTGTCTGTTTTTCTTGTCCCAGTCCTGATTATTATCCTGTGGCCTCTCTGTAGTGGTAACCTCCCACAAGTCATCTTTGGATAATAGCATTTCCACTTTAAACTTCCATAGCTGATAATTGTCATTGTTCAGCTGGGCCACTGAGAGTTTAAGCTCAGAGTTTCCGGCCATTTTATCCCTCCTTTATATATAAACAGTCTTACTTGTCTATAGGAGATGTCGCTGGAAAGCTTACTTATGACGATCTTAGTTAGTTCTTAGATAGTTGGTCTCTGTTCAAGGAGAAGACATCCCTCCAGAGAGTTACCGGGACCCTTCCTTCACTGTGACTTCCGCATCAGTCCTTCGGAACGGTTTCTCCCCCGGCCTCCTCATGTAGGATACGGGTCCCCTCGCAAGGCGGCACCCTGAGATTCCTCGATCCCCGGTGGGCTCCAGCCGAAGGTGCTGGGCCCAGATCTCTGGCGCAGTCCCAGGGCTAAAGGTGCCTGGGACCCTTGACAATGAACCGCAGACCCGCCCCTGGGCTAAAGGTGCCCAGGGCGGACAGGAACGAGAACCCTGAACAGGCAGCATCTGCCCCTTTTATATCCTCTCCCAGCATGCCCAGCAGGTAGACCACATCCACTGTATGGTTGCCGAGAGGGGACACACAAGGCACAGCACTGTATCAGTGGTTAAACCCTGGCCTACTATGGCAGCGCCACCTGCAGGCCACAGGGAACTGTACACCAATACTCCACCTGTGGACAAAAATGGTTTCAAGAACTCTAACAATTAGGGTGTTTGGGCATAACTACCATCCAAACACTTCCCCTAAATTTAGCACCCCGCTACATACTCCCCCCACTAAATAGACACTGGTCCCCAGTGTCTGGAGCAAACCTATGTCCCTCAAGCCTGAGTCAACATAGACCTATTCCAGAAACTATCTACGAAAACAATTTGGAAAAAGAAAAAAAAAATGTTTGTTTGTGCCGGAACTTGAACATGGGGAAAGGGAGTTAAATGCAGAAGTTAAAGAAGAGCAGAGAAAACACATGTGTACATGACATTCTCAATGTCACATAAAACACATTTATCATTTACATTTTCCCTTCCCTCTGCAATAGCTAAACCCACCCCATTCTCAGTGATTTGCTTGGTGTCCACCTGCAGAGGAAGAAAAAGAAAACATACAACCAATAATTGACATTCCAACCTATTTACACTAGAAGTGAAAGAATTCTCCCCGAAGGAAAAACCCTTTCCTTCTAAAAAAGTAAGTTACACTTAAAATGCAATGTAAAAGTTATGCAACACCGCCACCTAGTGGAAGCGTCACCATCAAGACACTTGTCCTAAAACCTTTTTTTTCTTGAGAGTAAATCTTCCTTCTTCTTCTCCTTTGGCCCTGGCCCTGAGCTACTTCTACCCCAAAAGTCTCTGTCTCTTAGGCGCTGTGAGAGGGAGGAAAAAAACAACTACTCCCGCTCTTCCAACCAGTAGAAAACCCCATCTGAAAGGGCTAAAGTTCTTGGGCTCCAGGAGAATATACTCCAGAATAAACAAAGGCAAACATAAAAGAGTTCAGTTTCTTAAAGATAGTACTGCAGATGTGGCAACACCAATGGTTTCCAGTTTTTATCAAAAGTGTCAATGTGATATTCAGCATTGTCTTTATCTTTTCGGCAAATGACCACTTTATCGGCATGTATGTGTCTGCCGAGCATCCATGACTCTCTACATTCCTTGTACCACTTAGTAGCTGCGGCAGAACAAGAATAATATCTACGGGCCTGAGGTACCTTCAAATGAGTCCAGACAAAGTCCGCGTACCACCGATATCTATAGGCCTCCACTTCAAACAGCAACTCTTTAGGCAGGTACGGGTATTCCCATCCGTACTCGCTTGCAACTTTCTGGTTGAACAACCTCTGTAACTGGGACAATGGTGACATGGTTGCTCGATCTCCCATCCCTGGTAAAATTATGGTATCCGGGTGTCGAGGCACTTTCACTGCCTCCGGACCAGACATAGGGGCCCGCAATGACACTCTCGCCTGTATCTGTTGCTGAGGTAGCATCTCCAGTGGTGGAAGGGCAGACAACGGGACAGAGTCCTCCTCAAGCTCTGGGGGCCTCCACCCGGGGTGTAGCATCCCCAGTGACTATGGGTGAGTCCCTTTTCCTACGGGACGAGGACAGGGGTACCTTATCTCAACCCTTCCGCTCAAACAATGGCCACATCATCCCCTGGATCAGAGACTGACTCCAGGTCGGAGGTATCACATTCCTCCGCCGGCAGGTAACTCCGGGTGGATGACGAATCACCGCCTCAAAAAAGTTCAAGGGCCCTGGGGTCCCTGGCCCATGCATCCCCGATACTTCGGACCTTAGCCAAGGTCCCTTTCCCCGGCTTACCTCGGCTTGTAGCTGAAGCAGGATGTCCGGGACTTTTCCCTGTGGATGCATCCGATCCAGGCAATCGCTGGGGTGTGACTCTACCACGCCCACAGGAAGCTGTAACATAGCCGACCTTCCTCTTGGGCGGTGGGAGTGAGGACTCCGTAAAGACTGAAACAGCATCCTCCAGTCTCTCCGACTCTTGTTCCTCAAGAACCGGAACATTTTCATCCGCGACTTCCTCCGAAGTCTCAACAGTGCTCATAGGGGTGACCTGCGGAAGCTCTGGTTCCTTCTTCCAAAGTGGTGATGCCTGTAAGGCAGTTTAGACGAAAGGCCCGAGGCTTTTCAGTAGGCTGCTCCACCTTGAATAAAAACTCCTTACACTGCTCACATCTCCCGAAGGGCTGAAGATGCACCACCAGTCCCTGGCAACCGGGACAAACCACTCCAAGGGCCTCCGCCTCTCTGCAGACATAGAGAGTGAAACGACCCTAAGGCTTCAGTCGGATCCCCATATCGGTCATAGAAGCAGCAAAGGAGGTAACATTCATGGTAGTTGAATTCGGAATCCATGCGGCATTAGACGCCATGTTACCCACTCGCCGATCCATCGTGCACTGTCTCTCTGACGTCAAAGTCACCACGTGCAACTCTTCACATGGCGAGGCTCCTCCCATCTCTCTGCAAAGTCCACAGGCTTTCTTTCCTTAGGCACGCCCATGAACTACGCAGCTGGAGCTCTCCTCGTGGCGCAGTTACTTTTCTCCAAAGATGGCCGACCTCCACGGAACTTCACAGGGGGAAACAAGTTCAAACTCTGTGCTTCTTTCTACTGTGAAAATTCCGGATGAGCCCCCACGTGTAGCGCACAGACTCCTTTCTTTACCTGCATTAACTTTGGCTCCTCGCAGGAAGAGAGAGGCACACTGCACTACAAGCCCGTACCCTCCTATGTGAAGAGGTTGAGCGGTGTTGTTGATGGGTCTTCCACAGTTAGACAACCAGAGAATGTCTCTCACCTCTATTTTTAATAAAGACAAGTCCTTGTATGCCCACAGTAACTTGAATGTCCACACCAGCTGCACTCCAACGTAGAGGTTTATTTCTTATAAAACAGTCTCTGAAAGAAAAGGTTGGAGGGATAACAGGACAGCTTAAGATGTGGATGAGGTCCAGGCACAAACGTTACACAATTCACTGCTCCGATTCTCAAGCAGACTCAGTCCATTCGGATAGTCAAAATAACTTAGGACTAGCAGCCAAAATGATGCTCGAACTTTACCCTTGGTCTCTGCCACAGACCTGGTGAACTCGGTCTCTGCCACAGACCTGGTGAACTTGGTCTCTGTTCAAGGAGAAGACATCCCTCCAGAGAGTTACTGGGACCCTTCCTTCACTGTGACTTCCGCACCAGTCCTTCGGAACGGTTTCTCCCCCGGCCTCCTCATGTAGGATACGGGTCCCCTCGCAAGGCGGCACCCTGAGATTCCTTGATCCCCGGTGGGCTCCGGCCGAAGGTGCTGGGCCCAGACCTCTGGCGCAGTCCCAGGGCTAAAGGTGCCAGGGACCCTTGACAACGAACCGCAGACCCGCCCCTGGGCTAAAGGTGCCCAGGCCGGACAGGAACGAGAACCCCGAACAGGCGTCTGCCCCTTTTATATCCTCTCCCAGCAGGTAGACCACACCCACTGTATGGTTGCCGAGAGGGGACACACAAGGCACAGCACTGTTTCAGTGGTTCAACCCTGGCCTACTATGGCAGCGCCACCTGCAGGCCACAGGGAACTGTACACCAATACTCCACCTGTGGACAAAAATGGTTTCAAAAACTCTAACAATTAGGGTGTTTGGGCAGAACTACAACCCAAACACTTCCCCTAAATGTAGCACCCCGCTACACATATGTAGGCATAGGACATGCACCCTGCCACACCCCTTTTAAGGAGAATTAGCCCCAAAAAAAGTTTAATTAAATCCACAAGGGCTTTTTTTTACCGCTACTATTCCTTTATATTGGCTTTTAACCACTTAACGACCGCTCACTGTATATATACGTCGGCAGAATGGCACCGACAGGCACAATCACGTAGAGCATACGTGATTGCCTTTGTACAGTTGGGGGGTCCGATCGGACCCCCCTCCTATACAGTGAGCGGTGGCTAAGTGTCCGGGAGCGTTCCGGGATGAGGGGGCAGCCATTCGTTTCTGGCCACCCCCTCGCGATCGCTCCCGGCGAATGGAAATGCCCCCTCTGTCTGTGTCAGACAGAGGGAGCAGGAGGAAGTGATGTCATCTCTGGTGCGGCGCTCACATATACCGAGCGCCGTACAAGAGAAGATATCAGGTCAGTGCACACAACACTACACTGACACCAGGACACATAGGGACATAAATCGCCCCCCCCAGACACCCCAGATCACCCCCCAGATCACCCCCCCAGCCCCCAGTCACAGTGTCACTGATTGCAGTGACCATTTATTTAGTGATCACTGCAATCAGTGACATTTGTGACTGTAAAAGTGTCACCAAAGTTTAGTCTTAGGTCCAGTGTAGCCCCCTAACCCCCCCTAATAAAGGTTTAACCCCCTGATCACCCCCCAGATAACCCTTTCACCGCCTATCACCACTGTCGCTTAGCGATCATTTTTCTGATCGCTGTCTTAGCGTCAGTGATGCCGATCGGCAGCCAGTAATTTTTTTTAGGTTCGCCGCAGGTTTTTATAGCGTCAGGTACCCCAATATATTATCTAATAAAGGTTTAACCCCCTTGATCGCCCCCCAGGTAACCCTTTCACCCCCTATCACCACTGTCACTAAGCGATCGTTTTTCTAAACGCTGTCTTAGTGTCGGTGATGCAGATCGGTAGCTGGTAATTTTTTTAACCCTTTCACCAGTGATCACCATATAAGTGTTACGGGTGACGCTGGTTAGTTAGTTTGCTTTTTATAGTGTCAGGGCACCCGCCGTGTATATAACCCAATAAAGGTTTAACCCCCTGATCGCCCGGCGGGTGATATCAATTAGGTTTTAGCGTCAGAGAGGGTCTGAGTCACACCCCAGGCAGCGTCAGGTTAGTGCCAGTAACGCTAACACCCACGCGTGAAGCATACACCCCCCTTAGTGGTATAGTATCTGAACAGATCAATATCTGATCTGATCTATACTAGCGTCCCCAGCAGTTTAGGGTTCCCAAAAACGCAGTGTTAGCGGGATCAGCCCAGATACCTGCTGGCACCTGCGTTTTGCCCCTCCGTCCAGCCCAGGCCACCCAAGTGCAGTATCGATCGATCACTGTCACTTACAAAACAAAAACACACATAACTGCAGCGTTCGCAGAGACAGGCCTGATCCCTGCGACTCCAGTGCTGTAGGAGGTGATTTCACCACCACAGTTAAAAAAAAAAAGCAAATATGCCGAAGCATTGGGGCAGCAGGGGCGGAGGAGCGATTTTGCTCCTAATGCCGTGTACATACGGTCGAAATTCCGACGGAGGCTTGCCCGTGGAAAAGTCCGACCATGTGTGTGCGGCATAACTTTTTTGCGGGAGGATGCCCCCATGCTTCGGCATATATAAATGGTGCGTGTATGCCCATCATTGGAAGTGGATGGATGAAGGGCGGTATTCTAATGGTGGGCATACCCACCGATCAATCTCTTTTTTCGTTCAGCCAACTGGCTGCATGAAATAAAAAGATTACAATACATGTCCAACAAGGACCAGCAACGTACTGGTATGTTGCTGGACTTTGAATGTTTATACCAGAATGATGCCTGCGGGTTTAGGTATCATCTTGGTATCATTCTTTTCAGCCTGCGGCCGGCTTTCATGTAAAAGCAATCCTAGCGGCTAATTAGCCTCTGGACTGCTTTTACAAGCAGTGGGAGGGAATGCCCCCCCCGGATATAAAAAGCGCCATTGGGAAATTGGGAAAGCATTTTATCACACCGATCTTGGTGTGGTCAGATGCTTTGAGGGCAGAGGAAAAATCTAGGGTCTAGAAGACCCCAGTTTTTTCAAAAAAAGTGTACCTGTCACTACCTATTGCTATCATAGGGGATATTTACATTCCCTGAGATAACAATAAAAATGATTAAAAAAAAATACTTGGAAGGAACAATTTAAAAATAAAATAAAAAAGCAAAATTAATAATAAAAAAAAAAGAAAAAAAAAAAGCACCCCTGTCCTGCCCTGCTCTTGCCCAATGGAGAACGCAAGCGTCGGTCTGGCGTCATATGTAAACAGCAATTGCACCATGCATGTGAGGTATCACCGCGAAGGTCAGATCGAGGGCAATCATTTTAGCAGTAGACCTCTTCTGTAAATCTACTGGGGTAACCTGTAAAGGCTTTTAAAGGCTTTTAAAAATGTATGTAGTTTGTCGCCAATGCGCGTTTGTGCGAAATTTTAAAGCATGTCGTGTTTGGTATCTATGTACTCGGCCTAAGATCATCTTTTTTATTTCATCAAACATTTGGGCAATATAGTGTGTTTTAGTGCATTAAAATTAAAAAAAGTGTATTTTTTAACCCAAAAAATGCGTTTGAAAAATCGCTGCGCAAATACTGTGTAGAAAAAAAAAAATGCAACACCCACCATTTTAATCTGTAGGGCCTTTGCTTTAAAAATATATATAATGTTTGGGGGTTCAACATAATTTTCTTGCAAAAAAAAAAATGTTTTCATGTAAACAAAAAGTGTCAAAAAGGGCTTTGTCTTCAAGTGGTTAGAAGAGTGGATGTAAGCTTCCTAATGTTGTGTATAAAATGCCAGAACAGTTCAAAACCCCCCCCAAATGACCCCATTTTGGAAAGTAGACACCCCAAGCTATATACTGAGAGGCATGTCGAGTCCATGGAATATTTTATATGTTGACACAAGTTGCGGAAAAACGACAATTTTTTTTTTTTTTGGCACAAAGTTGTCACTAAATGATATATTGCTCAAACATGCCATGGGCATATGTGGAATTACACCCCAAAATACATTCTGTTGCTTCTCCTGAGTACGGGGATACCACATGTGTGAGACTTTTTGGGAGCCTAGCCACGTACGGGACCCCAAAAACCAAGCACCGCCTTCAGGCTTTCTAAGGGTGTAAATTTTTGATTTCACTTCTCACTGCCTATCACAGTTTCGGAGGCCATGGAATGCCCAGATAGCACAACCCCCCCCCCCCCCCAAATGACCCCATTTTGGAAAGTAGACACCCCAAGCTATTTGCTGAGAGGTATTGTGAGTATTTTGCAGATCTCGCTTTTTGTCACAAAGTTTTGAAAATTGAAAAAAAAAAAAAATATATATATATATATTTTCTTTCTTCATTTTCAAAAACAAATGAGAGCTGTAAAATACTCGCCATTCCTCTCAGCAAATAGCTTGGGGTGTCTATATTCCAAAATGGGGTCATTTGGGGGGGTTTTGTGCGATTTTGGCATTTTATGGCCTTCGAAACTGTGATAGGTAGTGAGGAGTGAAATCAAAAATTTGTGCCTAGAAATCCTGAAGGCGGTGCTTGGTTTTCGGGGTCCCGTACGCGGCTAGGCTCCTAAAAAGTCCCACACATGTGGTATCCCCGTACTCAGGAGAAGCAGCAAAATGTATTTTGGGGTGTAATTCCACATATAACCATGGCATGTGTGAGCAATATATCATTTAGTGACAACTTTTTGTAATTTTTTTTTTTTTTTTGTCATTATTCAATCACTTGGGACAAAAAAAAATATATTCAATGGGCTCAACAGGCCTCTCATCAATTTCCTTGGGGTGTCTACTTTCTAAAATGGGGTCATTTGGGGGGGTTTTGTGCTATTTTGGCATTTTATGGCCTTCGAAACTGTGATAGGTAGTGAGGAGTGAAATCAAAAATTTGCGCCCTTAGAAATCCTGAAGGCGGTGCTTGGTTTCCGGGGTCCCGTAGGCGGCTAGGCTCCCAAAAAGTCCCACACATGTGGTATCCCCGTACTCAGGAGAAGCAGCAAAATGTATTTTGGGGTGAAATTCCACATATGACCATGGCATGTGTGAGCAATATATCATTTAGTGACAACTTTTTGTAATTTTTTTTCAAAAAAATTCAATGGGCTCAACATGCCTCTCAGCAATTTCCTTGGGGTGTCTACTTTCCAAAATGGGGTCATTTGGGGGCGTTTTGTACTGCCCTGTCATTTTAGCACCTCAAGAAATGAGATAGGCAGTTATAAATTTAAAGCTGTGTAAATTTCAGAAAATGTACCCTAGTTTGTAAACGCTATAACTTTTGCGCAAACCAATAAATATACGCTTATTGACATTTTTTTTACTAAAAACATGTGGCTGAATACATTTTGGCCTAAATGTATGACTACAATTGAGTTTATTCGATTTTTCTTATAACAAAAAGTAGAAAATATCATTTTTTTTCAAAATTTTCGGTCTTTTTCCATTTATATCGCAAAAAATAAAAATCGCAGAGGCAATCAAATACCATTAAAAGAAAGCTCTATTTGTGGGAAGAAAAGGACGCAAATTTCGTTTGGGTACAACATTGCATGTCCGCACAATTTACAGTTAAAGCAGCGCAGTGCAAAATTCTGAATTCACCTCTGGTCCTCTAGCTACCAAATGGTCCGGGGCTTAAGTGGTTAAAATTTACAAATGCAGCAATTTAGAATTTGGATGAAAGGTTTGGCACTGGGAAACACTTTTTGAAAGATAAAAAGTGCATTTTATATACAACTATATAGATCAGAGCAAAATGAGGGACAAATGAGGGGGGGAGAGGGACAGAGGGACATTCTCCAAATCAGGGGCAGTGCCTCGAAATCGGGGATCATGCACAACATATTGCACACTTCAGTTTCTGTTTAATAACAGGCTTCGCACTGATTCTGCCTGCAGTAAATGTGGGTGGGATGTAGGAAATGTAATACACCTCTTGTATCACAGTTCTGTTACTGGACAAGTGAGGTCTCTACAATGAATGCAGTATTTGGTCACTCTTTGTGCTGTAATCCCCTTACTAGTATAGTTGACTATTCTTATACAATTACTTTAAACCAATACATTTGTTTTTAGAGCATTCTTCACTATGCATATACTGATTGCTAGGAGGTGGGTTCCCCCTAAACAAGTGAGGAATGGTTTTGGAAAATGTGGTATGTTCTTTCATTTGAAAAATGTACTTGTTTTACCTTACCCTTGTTTTACACTACCCATAGAAATTCCAGAAACTGTGGTCCCTGTGGCTTGAAAGAATTTATAACTATTTGGAAGTTCCTCTTCCTCTGGCCCTAGATCTTGATAGAGGGTTTGTAGGCAAGAGTAATGACTAGATTTACAGCACATTTTAGTATGTATATGTAGCGGGGTCTCCTTTAAGGCCCCGGAACTACGTTACCCAGAACCCCGTTCGGCACCCAGAGTGCAGTTGGCCACCACAGAGACTCATGCGAGGGACTATTTAAGAAGGAGGCGAGGCGGAGCTCGGTCTCTTTGGACACCGCGCTGCAAGCAACAGTTTCTTCCTGTGCGGATCTGCTGCAGTACAAGGCCTGAAGCCTGGGGCCTTGCGCAACTTCCGAAGAGCCTTCCACCCCACTGCGGAGCCTGGGTGGCACCAGACTTGTCGAGTGAGGACATCAGTTGGATCGGGGACCCGATCGTTGCAGACGCTGTGTGCGGAGACACAGCAGGTGGAAGTCCCGGACTGGGATCGCGTCCAGAGTGGTGAGCGAGCACTTGCTCAATCAAATAGACTTTACCGTGTTTAGGCCTATAGACTGCCTTGGCCCACCGATCGTTAGTTTGTTGTTCCATTAGGAGACCAGTAGCAGAACAGAGTTAAAGGGTCTCCAGTATTGTGTTCCTCGGGACTTTCATCAAGTGCACCACCGAAAGTTTGCATGCGAAGAAATCCCAAGTGAAAAGACTGAGATTTCTTCTATGTCAGGCCTGACCAGGGAGGGGAGATAGAATATTGTTTAGTGCGTCTCAGGGCACGTACACCATAATAGCTGCGCGCGGTGGGTTACCGCGCTGGGCCATTGTTGTGTGCTACACCTATTGCTGCAGGGCTCTGTAAGCAAGTTGCATGTGTTATGTTCTGCCTATGCCTTTTGATATACAAGTAAAGCTGTTGTATTTGATCTCTCGCCTCAGTGTGTTGTCTTACTGCAAAAGAGATTGCCCCTTGCAATACTATTGAATGTGATATAAGTTTAACCCTAGACTTACTGTGCCAGAGTGGGTCGAGTAAGATTGCCGGGGGTTGGCGGTGCTGTATACATAGCCCGAAATCAAACCAACGGCTCTCTTAACTGGGGGTAGCGCTACATATATAATATGTATAAATAACAATGGGAGTACTTGTTTTGCAGCTCTGGTAAGGCAGTCTTTTTAATAGGATTAGGCTCTTTGGAGGCTCATATTGTTACTAGTGATGTTGCTGTACCTGCCTGTGATCACTGCTTGATGTATATATACCGCTTAAGCATCTTATGTTACTTAAGCTGGTGTCCTTTCTCTGTTTGTGTTTTGTTATTTTCTGTTTTTAAAAAAAAAACTGTATGTAACCAAAAAAAACTTTCAATAAAAATTGTCTGATTTGTAAACCGCCAATGTTAAAAAAAACAAACACCTGTAAGGCAATGGCAATGGCACATTATGAAATACTCACCTTGGAACGAAGCCCTCCAGCTCTGTAAAGTCACCACTGATAGGGCTGACATGTTCCCCCTGTCTGTCTTCCTACGTGATTGGCCGGAACCGCGATTATGTCACTCCCGGGCATGGGCTCTGAAGGTCCGCCACTGTAAGCCGGACCTTTAGAGCGCATGCGCTGATGATGTCATCGGCTGCATGCACTCTGAATATCTCCTAAACTGAAGTTTAGGAGATATTCACAGTACCCACAGGTAAGCCTTATTACAGGCTTATGTGTAGGTACAAGTGGAAATACAGAGTTTACTACCACTTTAAAAAATAAATTGTTCCCTTTAACATTTCTTAAAGTAAGGGTCAGTTCACACCTATGCAGTCCAGTGCATTTTTTTCTGCATCAAAAACACATGGAAAGTAGGTTATATAGTTTATATACAGTGGGTACGGAAAGTATTCAGACCCCCTTAAATTTTTCACTCTTTGTTATATTGCAAAAAAGAAAAACTGAAATATCACATGGTCCTAAGTATTCAGACCCTTTGCTGTGACACTCCTATATTTAACTTAGGTGCTGTCCATTTCTTCTGATCATCCTTGAGATGGTTCTACACCTTCATTTTAGTCCAGCTGTGTTTGATTATACTGATTGGGCTTGATTAGGAAAGCCACACATAACACCTTACAGCTCACAGTGCATGTCAGAGCAATTGAGAATCATGAGGTCAAAGGAACTGCCTGAAGAGCTCAGAGACAGAATTGTGGCAAGGCACAGATCTGGCCAAGGTTACAAAAAAAATTCTGCTGCACTTAAGGTTCCTAAGAGCACAGTGGCCTCCATAATCCTTAAATGTAAGACGTTTGGGACGACTATAACCCTTCCTAGAGCTGGCCGTCTGGCCAAACTGAGCTATCGGGGTAGAAGAGCCTTGGTGAGAGAGGTAAAGAAGAACCCAAAGATCACTGTGGCTGAGCTCCAGAGATGCAGTCGTGAGATGGGGGAAAGTTGTAGAGAGTCAACCATCACTGCAGCCCTCCACCAGTCGGGGCTTTATGGCAGAGTGGCCCAACGGAAGCCTCTCCTCAGTGCAAGACACATGAAAGCCTGCATGGAGTTTGCTAATAAAAACCTGAAGGACTCCAAGATGGTGAGAAATAAGATTCTCTGGTCTGGGGCATCATGGTTTGGGGCTGCTTTGCTGTGTCAGGGCCTGGACAGATTGCTATCATCGAAGGAAAAATTATTTCCCAAGTTTATCAAGACATTTTGCAGGAGAACTTAAGGCCATCTGTCCACCAGCTGAAGCTCAACAGAAGATGGTTGTTTCAACAGGACAACGACCCAAAGCATAGAAGTAAATCAACAACAGAATAGCTTAAACAGAAGAAAATACGCCGTCTGGAGTGGCCCAGTCAGAGTCCTGACCTCAACCCGATTGAGATGCTGTGGCATGACCTCAAGAAAGCGATTCACACCAGACATCCCAAGAATATTGCTGAACTGAAACAGTTATGTAAAGAGGAATGGTCAAGAATTACTCCTGACCATTGTGCACGTCTGATCTGCAACTACAGGAAACGTTTGGTTGAAGTTATTGCTGCCAAAGGAGGTTCAACCAGTTATTAAACACTTCCCATCCGGGCAAATTCTGACACTTGTAAAAATCCCCATTTTTTTGCTAGAAAATTACATAGAACCCCCAAACACTATATATATATATTGTGAGGGGGTTAGCTCGGTAGCGGGTGTGTGTGACCCCCTGGATGGGCTCCCCACACAAAAACAGGCCCAGCAGACGGAGGCTGTGGTTTTCAAGATCAAAAGGTGCGGTTTATTTCTCTATTTACAGTGACAAAAACACAGCAAAGCAAAAAGAAACATAAACAAAATAAATCCTGGTCAGCTTGACCTCTGACTAAACATGCAGGTTTCCCTAACTAACAACTGGGATCAGCCTGGTGCTGTCCTAGTCCCTAAGTCCCTGGTTTAGTAAATGTCCAAACAAATAGCCACACAGGCTTTGTCTCACCGCACAGGGGTTCACTCTCCCTAGACAGTCCACACAGGTCTGGGTCCAGGCATGAGCAAACACCTAATGAAGCTGGGAGTTTTTATAGAGGCCTTAAACGAGCTGACAAGCTTCAGCTGGTCTCATCAACTCCCTGCCTGCACGACGCCCAGCACTCTCCCTAGAGGTATAAGTCGGCATAAAGCCTGAATCTGGGAGAAATATACCTACCCCCCTGGATGCAACCAGGTGACTTTACCTTCCTGCTGTCACATACCCCCCCCTCTTGTTTTAACCTTGGGGTTGGAACACCAGCAATCAGGCATTCATGTACTCGAGACAAAGCATCCACATTCCCCATTTGAACGCCAGGGCGATGCTTTACTGTGAAGTTGAATTCCTGTAGGGCCAGGAACCACCTATTTACTCTTCTATTTGTCTCCTTGTTTTGAGCCATCCACTTTAACGGAGCGTGATCCGTAACCATGTCAAAGTGCCTACCTAGCAGATAGTACCGAAGGGAATCTAGAGCCCACCTTACCGCTAAACACTCCTTTTCAACCGTGGCGTAATTTACCTCATGGGACTTCAACTTCCTGCTGAGGTAAATGACTGGGTGCTCTTCCCCGTTCCAGACCTGGGACAATACTGCTCCTAACCCCACATCTGACGCATCACTTTGTACGACAAAGTCTTTAGAGAAGTCGGGTGAGTACAACACTGGCTGGCTACATAAGGCTTGTTTCAAGAATTGGAATGCTGCCTCAGCCTCGGGGGTCCATTTAATCATGACCGACCCTTTCCCTTTCGTCAGGTTGGTTAGGGGCACAGCCTTAGAAGCAAAGTGGGGAATGAAGCGCCGATAATAACCCGCGATTCCCAGAAAGGCTCGTACCTGCTTCTTGCTGTTGGGACGTGGCCAACTCTGGATGGCCTCGACTTTGTTGAGTTGGGGTTTTATTACTCCCCTGCCAATGGTGTACCCAAGATATTTGGCCTCCTCCTGCCCAATGGTACACTTCTTGGGGTTAGCCATAAACCCCGCTTCCCGGATAGAGTCTAGGACTGCTTGCACTTTTGGCAGATGTGAGGCCCAATCTGTGCTATGGACAATTACGTCATCCAGGTAAGCCGCAGCATACTTCCGATGGGGCCTCAGTATCTGGTCCATTTTCCGCTGGAATGTGGCCGGCGCATTCTGTAACCCGAATGGCATTCTCTTATATTGGAACGCCCCGTCTGGGGTTACAAATGCGGTTTTCTCTTTGGCCGACTTGGCCAGGGGAATTTGCCAATACCCTTTTGTGAGGTCAAGAGTCGTCATGTATCGGGCTGTTCCCAGCCGGTCGATCAACTCATCTATACGTGGCATGGGGTAGGTGTCAAATTTTGTAACTTTGTTCAACTGACGAAAATCGTTACAAAATCGCCAGCTCCCATCCGGTTTAGGCACCAACACAATGGGACTAGACCAATCACTTTGGGACTCCTCTATCACCCCTAAGTTCAGCATTTTCTGTACTTCCTCCCGTATTGCCTCCCGTCGGGCCTCTGGGATCCGATAGGGTTTTAACTTCACCCTTTCACCGGGCGGGGTAATAATATCATGCTCTACCCCAGATGTTTGTCCCGGCAGCTCAGAGAACACCTCCTTGTTGCGAAGCACAAACTCCTTAACCTCCTGTTGTTGGGGTTGTGACAAGGTGGCTGCTATTCCAACCTCCGGAATCACGCAACCAGTTTGAGCTGGTGACCAAGTTTCTGCGACTAGGGACTCTCTATCCCTCCAGGCTTTCAACAGATTAACGTGATAGATCTGTTCGGGCTTTCGCCTTCCTGGTTGTCTGACCTTGTAATTCACTTCGCTCACTTTTTCCATTATCTCGTAGGGGCCTTGCCATTTGGCAAGGAATTTACTTTCAACCGTAGGGACAAGTACCAATATCCTATCCCCCGGGGAAAAGGTACGGGTCTTGGCTCCACGGTTGTACACTCTCTGCTGTGCCAACTGCGCTTGGGCCAAATGTTCCTTCACGATGGGCATTACCTGTGCAATTCGATCTTGCATCAGGGCGACATGCTCAATCACACTCCTGTGGGGAGAACTCTCACTTTCCCAAGTTTCCTTGGCAATATCCAACAGCCCTCTTGGGTGTCTCCCATACAGTAACTCAAAGGGGGAGAATCCCGTAGAGGATTGGGGCACCTCCCTAATAGCAAACATCAAATAAGGAAGTAGACCGTCCCAATCCTTTCCATCTCTATCCACCACTTTCTTCAACATTTGTTTTAGGGTTTTGTTGAATCTTTCAACCAGCCCATCGGTTTGGGGGTGATACACAGACGTACGCAATTGCGTCACTTTGAACAATTTACACAGCTCTTTCATAACCCGGGACATAAAGGGTGTACCTTTACAAATACCCACCCGGCTAAAAACAAGAGATAGCTCTTTGGCTATGGTTTTGGCCGAGGTATTTCGGAGAGGGATCGCTTCTGGATAACGGGTGGCATAGTCCATTATAACTAATATGTACTGGTGCCCCCTAGCGGACTTGATTATAGGACCTACCAAATCCATTGCGATCCTCTCAAACGGGACCTCAATGATGGGTAGAGGGACCAGCGGGCTACGGAAATGTGGCATCGGGGCCGACCTCTGACACACAGGGCAGGAGGAACAATAATTTTCTATGTCCTTCATCACCCCAGGCCAATAGAATCTCTGTAATACCCTCTCTCGGGTTTTCTCTGTCCCCAGATGACCTCCAAGAATGTGCCCATGGGCCAACTCCAACACCAACTTCCTGTAAGGTTTGGGCACCACAAGCTGCTCAACGGTTTCTTCTGCCCTTTTTGCCACCCGATACAGTAGGTCCTTCTCTACGCTGAAGTATGGGTAAGTGCAGGTATTATCTGGGTTCACTAACTCGCCATCTATTTCCACTACGTTTTCCCGTGCCTTTATTAGGGCGGGGTCTTTTAACTGTTCTGTGGCAAAATTTTCCCTGTGAACCTCAAGATCAAAAAACTCCACAGACGGTAGGTTTTCGTCTGAGGAGGTGGGCTCCTCTCCAGTTTCTTGAGTCTCGCCTGCCAATACTGACAAGGGAAATTCTGGAGAGTCCTCACCACTCTCAGAGGAGTTCTGGCTATCACCTTCCTGGTACATAGGGGCACCAGTGGGGGGCTCAGGATCATCCCACAGTTCCCAGAACTTCGGAAAATCCCTTCCCACAATGGCATCATGCGGTAATTGAGATACTAACCCCACTGGATGAGAGAGGGTACCTTTGGGGGTCTTGAAACACACTGTAGTCACTGGATACTCTCGGGTGTCCCCATGCACACAAATAACAGCTACCTTGCTATTCCCAGAGACCTCTGTTTTAACTAATTCAGCCTTTATCAGGGTCACAAGGCTACCTGAATCCAGTAATACCACAACATTTCTACCATTAATACACATTTTGCATAAATGTTTCTCAGTTCCTCGAATGGCAGTGCATGCGACTGTCGCACACAGCGACTGACGTCTGTCCGTCAGAAAGTCACATTGCATGGGTTCCTCCACAACCGGGCAATTTGCTGCAATATGTCCCGCTTGCCGGCAGCGGTAGCAAACAATCCTTTTGGCTGCCTCTTGAGCCCCCGACTTCCCAGGCTGTTCTCGCCAAACCCTGGGCAGAGCTCCCACCCTCTCACTCTCTCCACCCTCACCCCTTGGAATCATCTTATCCGCCCCTGGGGATGGTCTGGTCTTAGGGTGGAAAGTCCGAGAGTCTCTGGAAGAGGCCGTCAGGTTCTCTGCAGCCAAGTATCTCTCTACACGATCCACAAGTTTACCGGCCGTTTCTGGGTCTCCATGGCTTACCCACTTTTGAATGGCGGTAGGAAGAGCTCTCAAGAAACGATCCATCACAACACGTTCCACAATCTCCGGTGCGGACAAAGTCTCTGGCTGTAGCCACTTCCTGCTCAGGTGAATGAGATCATACATTTGAGACCTGGGGGGTTTTCCAAGCTGGAAAGTCCAGTTATGCACACGCTGAGCCCGGACAGCCAGGGTGACACCCAGCCTTGCCAATATTTCAGCTTTTAGCATCACATAGTCTTTTGCTTGGTCAGGCTCTAGGTCATAGTAAGCTTTCTGCGATTCACCAGTTAACAGAGGAGCCACCAGTCCAGCCCACTGCTCCTCAGGCCACTTTTCTCTTTCAGCAGTCCTTTCAAATGTGGTCAAAAATACCTCTGGATCATCCTCTCCAGTCATTTTTGTCAATAAACGACTCACCCCAAAGGACGCGGTATTAGTGGGACGGCTTTCCTCACTGGTCTGCGGACGTTGCTGCATTACTGCTTCCATCTGTTGTTGTAGTCTCTGCTCTTGCTTCTGCAACAGGTCTATGAAGCGGGCCTCAGATTGCTGCTGGGCTTGTTGCTGGGCTGCGAAGCTCTTTTGCAAACCTGCATTTGTCTGCTGTTGATTGGCATTTGCTAGAGCCAGCTGTTTCAGTATCTCCTCCATGCTGGCTTAAAAAAAAACTGCCCGCATTCTCCACCAACTGTGAGGGGGTTAGCTCGGTAGCGGGTGTGTGTGACCCCCTGGATGGGCTCCCCACACAAAAACAGGCCCAGCAGACGGAGGCTGTGGTTTTCAAGATCAAAAGGTGCGGTTTATTTCTCTATTTACAGTGACAAAAACACAGCAAAGCAAAAAGAAACATAAACAAAATAAATCCTGGTCAGCTTGACCTCTGACTAAACATGCAGGTTTCCCTAACTAACAACTGGGATCAGCCTGGTGCTGTCCTAGTCCCTAAGTCCCTGGTTTAGTAAATGTCCAAACAAATAGCCACACAGGCTTTGTCTCACCGCACAGGGGTTCACTCTCCCTAGACAGTCCACACAGGTCTGGGTCCAGGCATGAGCAAACACCTAATGAAGCTGGGAGTTTTTATAGAGGCCTTAAACGAGCTGACAAGCTTCAGCTGGTCTCATCAACTCCCTGCCTGCATGACGCCCAGCACTCTCCCTAGAGGTATAAGTCGGCATAAAGCCTGAATCTGGGAGAAATATACCTACCCCCCTGGATGCAACCAGGTGACTTTACCTTCCTACTGTCACAATATATATATATATATATATATATATATATATATTGTGAGGGGGTTAGCTCGGCAGCGGGTGTGTGTGACCCCCGGGATGGGCTCCCCACACAAAAACAGGCCCAGCAAACGGAGGTTGTGGTTTTCAAAATCAAAAAGGTGCGGTTTATTTTCTATTTACAGTGACAAAACACAGCAAAGCAAAAGAAACATAAACAAAATAAATCCTGGTCAACTTGACCTCTGACTAAGCATACAGGTTTCCTAACTAACAACTGGGATCAGCCTAGTGCTGTCCTAGTCCCTAAGTCCCTGGTTTTAAGTGTCCAAGCAAATAGCCACACAGGCTTTGTCTCACCGCACAAGGGTTCACTCTCTCCAGGAAGTCCACACAGGTCTGCTTCCAGGCATGAGCTAACCCCTAATGAAGCTGGGAGTTCTTATAGAGGCCTAAATGAGCTGACAAGCTTCAGCTGGTCTCATCAACTCCCTGTCTGCACGACGCCCCACACTCTCCCTAGAGGTATGAGTCATCCATGAGCCCACTAGCCTCAGCTGGGCTTATACAACTCTCCACCTAGTTGTATAAGTCGGCGTAAAGCCTGAATCTGGGCGAAATATATCTACCCCCCTGGATGCAACCAGGTGACTTTACCTTCCTGCTGTCACATACCCCCCCCCCTCTTGTTTTAACCTCGGGGTTGGAACACCAGCAATCAGGCATTCATGTACTCGAGACAAAGCATCCACATTCCCCATTTGAACGCCAGGGCGATGCTTTACTGTGAAGTTGAATTCCTGGAGGGCCAGGAACCACCTATTCACTCTTCTATTTGTTTCCTTGTTTTGAGCCATCCACTTTAACGGAGCGTGATCCGTAACCATGTCAAAGTGCCTACCTAGCAGGTAGTACCGAAGGGAATCTAGAGCCCACTTCACCGCTAAACACTCCTTTTCAACGGTGGCGTAATTTACCTCATGGGACTTCAACTTCCTGCTGAGGTAAATGACTGGGTGCTCTTCCCCGTTCCAGACCTGGGACAATACTGCTCCTAACCCCACATCTGACGCATCACTTTGTACGACAAAGTCTTTAGAGAAGTCGGGTGAGTACAACACTGGCTGGCTACATAAGGCTTGTTTCAAGAATTGGAATGCTGCCTCAGCCTCGGGGGTCCATTTAATCATGACCGACCCTTTCCCCTTCGTCAGGTTGGTTAGGGGCACACCCTTAGAAGCAAAGTGGGGAATGAATCGCCGATAATACCCAGCGATTCCCAGAAAGGCTCGTACCTGCTTCTTGCTGTTGGGACGTGGCCAACTCTGGATGGCCTCGACTTTGTTGAGTTGGGGTTTTATTACTCCCCTCCCAATGGTGTACCCAAGATATTTGGCCTCCTCCTGCCCAATGGTACACTTCTTGGGGTTAGCCGTAAACCCCGCTTCCCGAACAGAGTCCAGGACTGCTTGCACTTTTGGCAGATGTGAGGCCCAATCTGTGCTATGGACAATTACGTCATCCAGGTAAGCCGCAGCATACTTCCGATGGGGCCTCAGCATCTGGTCCATTTTCCGCTGGAATGTGGCCGGCGCATTCTGTAACCCGAACGGCATTCTTTTATATTGGAACGCCCCGTCTGGGGTTACAAATGCGGTTTTCTCTTTGGCCGACTTGGCCAGGGGGATTTGCCAATACCCTTTTGTGAGGTCAAGAGTCGTCATGTATCGGGCTGTTCCCAGCCGGTCGATCAACTCATCTATACGTGGCATGGGGTAGGTGTCAAATTTTGTAACTTTGTTCAACTGACGAAAATCGTTACAAAATCGCCAGCTCCCATCCGGTTTAGGCACCAACACAATGGGACTAGACCAATCACTTTGGGACTCCTCTATCACCCCTAAGTTCAGCATTTTCTGTACTTCCTCCCGTATTGCCTCCCGTCGGGCCTCTGGGATCCGATAGGGTTTTAACTTCACCCTTTCACCGGGCGGGGTAATGATGTCATGCTCTACCCCAGATGTTTGTCCCGGCAGCTCAGAGAATACCTCCTTGTTGCGAAGCACAAACTCCTTAACCTCCTGTTGTTGGGGTTGTGACAAGGTGGCTGCTATTCCAACCTCAGGAATCACGCAACCAGTTTGAGCTGGTGACCAAGTGTCTGCGACTAGGGACTCTCTATCCCTCCAGGCTTTCAACAGATTAACGTGATAGATCTGTTCGGGCTTTCGCCTTCCTGGTTGTCTGACCTTGTAATTCACTTCGCTCACTTTTTCCATTATCTCGTAGGGGCCTTGCCATTTGGCAAGGAATTTACTTTCAACCGTAGGGACAAGTACCAGTATCCTATCCCCCGGGGAAAAGGTACGGGTCTTGGCTCCACGGTTGTACACTCTCTGCTGTGCTAACTGCGCTTGGGCCAAATGTTCCTTCACGATGGGCATTACCTGTGCAATTCGGTCTTGCATCAGGGCGACATGCTCAATCACACTCCTGTGGGGAGAACTCTCACTTTCCCAAGTTTCCTTGGCAATATCCAACAGCCCTCTTGGGTGTCTCCCATACAGTAACTCAAAGGGGGAGAATCCCGTAGAGGATTGGGGCACCTCCCTAATAGCAAACATCAGATAAGGAAGTAGACAGTCCCAATCCTTTCCATCTCTATCCACCACTTTCTTCAACATTTGTTTTAGGGTTTTGTTGAATCTTTCAACCAGCCCATCGGTTTGGGGGTGATACACAGATGTACGTAATTGCGTCACTTTGAACAATTTACACAGCTCCTTCATAACCCGGGACATAAAGGGTGTACCTTGGTCCGTAAGCAGTTCTTTACAAATACCCACCCGGCTAAACACAAGAGATAGCTCTTTGGCTATGGTTTTGGCCGAGGTATTTCGGAGAGGGATCGCTTCTGGATAACGGGTGGCATAGTCCATTATAACTAATATGTACTGGTGCCCCCTAGCGGACTTGATTATAGGACCTACCAAATCCATGGCGATCCTCTCAAACGGGACCTCAATGATGGGGAGAGGGACCAGCGGGCTACGGAAATGTGGCATCGGGGCCGACCTCTGACACACAGGGCAGGAGGAACAATAATTTTCTATGTCCTTCATCACCCCCGGCCAATAGAATCTCTGTAATACCCTCTCTCGGGTTTTCTCTGTCCCCAGATGACCTCCAAGAATGTGCCCATGGGCCAACTCCAACACCAACTTCCTGTAAGGTTTGGGCACCACAAGCTGCTCAACGGTTTCTTCTGCCCTTTTTGCCACCCGATACAGTAGGTCCTTCTCTACGCTGAAGTATGGGTAAGTGCAGGTATTATCTGGGTTCACTAACTCGCCATCTATTTTCACTACGTTTTCCCGTGCCTTTATTAGGGCGGGGTCTTTCAACTGTTCTGTGGCAAAGTTTTCCCTGTGAACCTCAAGATCAGAAAACTCCACAGACGGTAGGTTTTCGTCTGAGGAGGTGGGCTCCTCTCCAGTTTCTTGAGTCTCCCCTGCCAATACTGATAAGGGAAATTCCGGAGAGTCCTCACCACTAGTTCTGGCTATCACATTCCTGGTACATAGGGGCACCAGTGGGGGGCTCAGGATCATCCCACAGTTCCCAGAACTTCGGAAAATCCCTTCCCACAATGGCGTCATGCGGTAACTGAGATACTAAGCCCACTGGATGAGAGAGGGTACCTTTGGGGGTCTCGAAACACACTGTAGTCACTGGATACTCTCGGGTGTCCCCATGCACACAAATAACAGCTACCTTGCTATTCCCAGAGACCTCTGTTTTAACTAACTCAGCCTTTATCAGGGTCACAAGGCTACCTGAATCCAGCAATACCACAACATTTCTACCATTAACACACATTTCGCATAAATGTTTCTCAGTTCCTCGAATGGCAGTGCATGCGACTGTCGCACACAGCGACTGACGTCTGCCCGTCAGAAAGTCACACTGCATGGGTTCCTCCAGAAGAAACTACACTCGGAACTCTTCAAAACTACTCTATCAAATAAAATAGGAACGCAAAATCTCAACCACTCAACGGAACAAACACTCAACTCCTTAAACAAAGCATTACTACAAACAGCAGACACAGTCGCTCCGAGACGCAGGGCCCTCATTCGCAGAAACAACTCCGGCTGGTTTAATGACACTCTTACCCTACTGAAGCAAGAACGCAGAAGAGCCAAAGGAGCCTGGAGAAGAAACCCAACTAAGGAAAACCACATTAATTACAAAGCACTCACTAAGAAATATCACAAAGCAATTTTCAAAGCAAAAAAGGAACATTTCTCAAACACCATCAAAAAAGGCCTAAACCGACCTCGTGAACTCTTCAAACTAGTAACTCAAACTATGAACCCCACCTGCCTAGAACCTTCAGCAAACGAAACACAAGAGTTCTGTAATGAGCTATCGGACTTTTTTATCGCCAAAATCGAAAACATTCGAGAATCAATTCAACAGAAAAAAACAACCAACCCTGCTCTGCCAAAGCAAATAGAGGAAATCAATATGAACACTATACAATTGACAAAATTTTCGCTGGTCCCGATCACCATCGACACCACCAAAAATATAATCAGAAGCCTCAGAGACAGCACATCTCCAAATGACATAATCTCTACAAAACTCCTGAAAGAATGTACCGACATTTTAGCACCCACCATAACACACCTCGTAAATCAATCATTCAAAGAAGGTATTGTTCCAATCTCTCTCAAGCAAGGCATAATCAAACCCCTCCTAAAGAAACCCAACCTGGACCCCAAAGACCCAAACTACCGCAGACCGGTAACAAGCCTCAACACCATCTCCAAGATCATGGAGAAAGCAGTAGTACAACAGCTACAACTCTATTTGGACACCCACAAACTCTTGGATCCACTACAATCAGGCTTCCGCCCAGGCCATGGCACAGAAACAGCACTTCTTAAAATATGGGATGACACCCTCGAAGCAGCAGATGACGGAGAATCATGTCTCCTGGTGCTGCTGGACCTCAGTGCAGCGTTCGACACAGTAGACCACAAAACTCTACTCATTCGCCTTAAAGAAGTAGCCGGAGTCGCAGACCCTGACCTACACTGGTTCGCATCCTTCCTAGACAATCGTTCCCAGACAGTGAAACTAGGAGCCTTCACCTCTGAAACTCGCACAATTTCTTGCGGAGTCCCCCAAGGATCACCCCTGTCACCCGTGCTCTTTAACATCTACCTCCGCCCACTCCTCAAAATCATCAGCAAACAGGGCCTGTGCTACTGACGACACCCAACTCTACTTTCGTATCACCGGGAAAAAAGACCAATATCACGGATTGGAAACCTGTCTCACATTGATCGATGAATGGATGACTGAGAATTCCCTCAAACTCAACGGATCCAAAACAGAACTCCTTCTCCTCCACGCAAACCGAAAGACAAAAACTAAGACTTCTTGGACACTCCCCACTATCCTTGGACAGACCGTTACCCCGAGCACCAAAGTCAAAAGTCTCGGAGTCATCTTTGACTCGGAGATGTCGATGGACGCACAAATTGGATCAGTAGTCAGCGGAGCTCACCATCTCCTCCGTCTACTACGTAGACTCATCCCCTTCATCCCAAAAGAGGATACAGCAGTAGTAGTTGGAACAATTATCAACTCCCGACTCGATTACGCAAACGCCCTCTACCTCGGACTACCCAAATACCAGATTTCGCGCCTACAAGTCATCCAGAACACGGCTGCCAGGCTGGTAACGGGAAAAAACCTTGGGAATCCATCACCCCATCACTAAGGACCCTTCATTGGCTAACCGTAAAGGATCGGATCACATTCAAGACCCTCTGTCTCACCCACAAGTGCACACAGGGAAACGCTCCACAATATCTATGCGAGAAGATAAAACACTACACCCCCAATCGCAATCTCCGATCAACCAACCAAAACCTCCTTCACATCCCCAAGTCCCGCTACAAATCAAAGGGAGAACGAAGATTTGCAGTCCAAGGACCACGGCTATGGAACGCTCTACCCACCAACATCCGCATGGAAGAAAACCACCTGGCCTTCAGGAAAAAACTTAAGACCCACCTATTCTGAAGGGTCAGGATGTCACTGGATGCAAAGCGCCTTGAGGCGATTTAGTTCGCATTTGTAGCGCTATACAAGTTATTCACTCACTCACTCACTCACTCACTCCACAACCGGGCAATTGGCTGCAATATGTCCCGCTTGCCGGCAGCGGTAGCAAACGATCCTTCTTGCCGCCTCTTGAGCCGCTGATTTCCCAGGCTGTTCTCGCCAAACTTGGGGTAGAGCTCCCACCCTCTCACTCTCTCCACCCTCACCCCTTGGAATCCTCTTATCCGCCCCTGGGGATGGTCTGGTCTTAGGGTGGAAAGTCCGAGTGTCTCTGGAAGAGGCCGTCAGGTTCTCTGTAGCCAAGTATTTCTCCACACGATCCACAAGACCATCGGCCGTCTCTGGGTCTCCATGGCTTACCCACTTTTGGATGGCAGTAGGAAGAGCTCTCAAAAACCGATCCATTACAACATGTTCCACAATCTTTGGTGCGGACAAAGTCTCTGGCTGTAGCCACTTTCTGCTCAGGTGAATGAGATCATACATTTGAGACCTGGGGGGTTTTCCAAGCTGGAAAGTCCAGTTATGCACACGCTGAGCCCGGACAGCCAGGGTGACACCCAGCCTTGCCAATATTTCAGCTTTTAGCATCACATAGTCTTTTGCTTGGTTAGGCTCTAGGTCATAGTAAGCTTTCTGCGATTCACCAGTTAACAGAGGAGCCACCAGTCCAGCCCACTGCTCCTCAGGCCACTTTTCTCTTTCAGCGGTCCTTTCAAATGTGGTCAAAAATACCTCTGGATCATCCTCTCCAGTCATTTTTGTCAATAAACGACTCACCCCAAAGGACGCGGTATTAGTGGGACGGCTTTCCTCACTGGTCTGCGGACGTTGCTGCATTACTGCTTCCATCTGTTGTTGTAGTCTCTGCTCTTGCTTCTGCAACAGGTCTATGAAGCGGGCCTCAGATTGCTGCTGGGCTTGTTGCTGAGCCTCCAGACTCTGTTGCAAAGTTGTGTTTGTCTGCTGCTGGGCTGCAAGGCTCTGTTGATGAGCTTGCTGCTGGGCTGCAAGGCTCTGTTGATGAGCTTGCTGCTGGGCTGCGAAGTTCTGTTGTTGAGCTGCAAGGCTCTGTTGATGAGCTGCAAGGCTCTTTTGCAAACCTGCATTTGTCTGCTGTTGATTGGCATTTGCTAGAGCCAGCTGTTTCAGTATCTCCTCCATGCTGGCTTAAAAAAAAACTGCCACTGGTTCTCCACCAACTGTGAGGGAGTTAGCTCGGCAGCGGGTGTGTGTGACCCCCGGGATGGGCTCCCCACACAAAAACAGGCCCAGCAAACGGAGGTTGTGGTTTTCAAAATCAAAAAGGTGCGGTTTATTTTCTATTTACAGTGACAAAACACAGCAAAGCAAAAGAAACATAAACAAAATAAATCCTGGTCAACTTGACCTCTGACTAAACATACAGGTTTCCTAACTAACAACTGGGATCAGCCTAGTGCTGTCCTAGTCCCTAAGTCCCTGGTTTTAAGTGTCCAAGCAAATAGCCACACAGGCTTTGTCTCACCGCACAAGGGTTCACTCTCTCCAGGAAGTCCACACAGGTCTGCTTCCAGGCATGAGCTAACCCCTAATGAAGCTGGGAGTTCTTATAGAGGCCTAAATGAGCTGACAAGCTTCAGCTGGTCTCATCAACTCCCTGTCTGCACGACGCCCCACACTCTCCCTAGAGGTATGAGTCATCCATGAGCCCACTAGCCTCAGCTGGGCTTATACAACTCTCCACCTAGTTGTATAAGTCGGCGTAAAGCCTGAATCTGGGCAAAATATATCTACCCCCCTGGATGCAACCAGGTGACTTTACCTTCCTGCTGTCACAATATATATATATATATATATATATGTTTTGTTTTAGAAAAGACCCTAGAGAATACAATGGCGGTCATTGCAACTTTTTATCTCGCACAGTATTTGTGCAATAATTTTAAAAACGCATTTTTTGGGGAAAAAAAACAGTTTCATAAATTAGAAAATATTAAAACATTAAAGTTAGCTCAATTTTTTTGCATAATGTGAAAGATGAAGTTACACCGAGTAAATAGATACCTAACATGTCACCCTTCAAAATTGCACATGTTCGTGGAATGGCGCCAAACTTCGGTACTTAAAAATCCTCATTGGCGACGCTTTAAATATTTTTACTGGTTACATGTTTTGAGTTACAGAGGAGGTCTAGAGCTAGAATTATTGCTCTCGCTCTAACGTTCGCTGCGATATCTCACATGTGTGTTCTAAACACCGTTTTCATATGTGGGCGGGATTTACGTATGCGTTTGCTTCTGCGTACGAGCTACCGGGGACAAGAGCACTTTTAAAAAAAAAAATTTTTTATTGTTCATGTTACTTTAAACTTTTTACTTTGACACTTTAAAAAAATAAATAATAATCTGATCACTTTTATTCCTATTACAAGGAATGTAAACATCCCTTGTAATAGGAATAAGCATGACAGGTCCTCTTTACAGTGAGATATGGGGTCAATAAGACCCCACATCTCACCTCTAGGCTGGGAAGCCTGAAATAAAAAAACGATCACCGCTTCCTAGCCGAGGCGTTTTTTTGAATGCAGAGGCCGGGCGTGACGTCATAACATCGCGCCTGGCCTCCGAACGATCATAGAGACTCCGGCGACCATCTGGTCCGCCGGAAATCTCTATGGTAGGCAGCTGGGGCCGGTGGATCCTGTCACCAATCACACAGGTGAGTCGGTAGAAGCACCGGAGGGTGGTGGGGGGGGGGGCGCCTGTAAGAACGATCAAGCGGTGGAACAGCCACTATGATCGTTCTTACGGTGCACAGAATTGCCGGCTCTAAAAAATTATATCTGAATGATGCCTGTAGCTGCAGACATCATTCGGATATCCCGGCTCGAAGTTAAGGACGTCCAGGGACGTCCATCTGGTAGGAAGTGGTTAAATCCAAGGGTTCACATACTTTTTCCACCTGCACTGTGAATGTTTACATGGTGTGTTCAATAAAAACATGGTAACATTTATTTTCTGTGTGTTTATTAGTTTAAGCAGACTGTGATTGTATATTGTTGTGACTTAGATGAAGATCAGATCACATTTTATGACCAATTTGTGCAGAAATCCATATAATTCCAAAAGGGTTCACATACTTTTTTTGCAACTGTATCAGGAATATGAAATGTTGGTTAACATACCCTTTTTAAGGCTATGTTTACACTTGCAGTTTGGGGGTAAAACCTCATGGATGACCCACTATTTTATTACCCTCCAATTGCTCCCCCTTAAGCTGCAAAGCCACAAGATGTACCGATGCAAAGATGCACACGTACGGCAAAAATTACCCCCCCCATCATGTTGGCGAGCGGTATGGCCTGCTGAGCGAGACCCATTCCCACTCCACTCCAAAGACATGCTGGTAGGTTAATTGGATGTTGTCCAAATTGGCCCAGTATATATGTGTGTACGACTGTCTGCCTCAAGCGTGTCCAGATCCTACGGGGTAAAATGACCGCACCAGCCAAGCAGACACTGGCTGCAAAAAGCGCCTAGAGGCGATTCAGTTCACATGTGAGCGCTATACAAGTCACTCATTCATTCATTCATTCAACTGGGGCATGCTGTGACACAGTGCTGAGGGGTTTTAAGGGATAAAACAGGTGGTGAAGTGGCATAACGCTTTCTCACCGCCTGTCAAATGGCCTCTGAAAATCGGTCTGCGGTGGATCTCTCTTCAGAGGGCAAAGCATGTGTAAGCGAGCTCTAAGGAAATAACCTATTACATTGCTGAGTGCCTGGTTACATATGATTGCCTGGGAATTGCAATGTCTGTCTACCCATTCTGTAGATTCAAGACCTGATGTTGCGTAATCCATACAGTCATTGCAGCTTGAAATATGTGGAATACGTCTATGAAATGTTGAGAGACACTCAGTATGTGGAACAAGAAAACAAACAGTATGACAGTAAATGTATTTCATGCCAAAAATGCAGCAAGTAATTTATTTTACTCAGTTTACAATCCCCATATTTTTTTTTATTAAGTTTACTACTGCGGTGATGAGTATTAGAGACAAACCCATGGTGTGCAGAACAAGCAAATTCCCAATTTACACAAATAATGTGGCTCCTTGGAAGAGTGTGTGGGTAGATGATGAAAAGATTAGTGAGTGAGGAGTGATCAGGATGATTTGTAGTGGGTGTGAAATACTTAAGAATCAACAAATGGTTTGAAATTGGCTTCAGAAAATAAATCTACATGAGTAAATGCACATGTTGTAGACTGTTACTAAAGCTCAAAAGCAAGCAACCACAAGCTCACAAGAAAACCTTGTCAGTCTATCCTTTAACCACTTAAGCCCCGGACCATTTGGTAGCTAAAGGACCAGAGGTGAATTCAGAATTTTGCACTGCACTGCTTTAACTGTAAATTGTGCGGACATGCAATGTTGTACCCAAACGAAATTTGCGTCCTTTTCTTCCCACAAATAGAGCTTTCTTTTAATGGTATTTGATTGCCTCTGCGATTTTTATTTTTTGCGATATAAACGGAAAAAGACCGAAAATTTTGAAAAAAATGATATTTTCTACTTTTTGTTATAAGAAAAATCGAATAAACTCAATTTTAGTCATACATTTAGGCCAAAATGTATTCAGCCACATGTCTTTAGTAAAAAAAATGTCAATAAGCGTATATTTATTGGTTTGCGCAAAAGTTATAGCGTCTACAAACTAGGGTACATTTTCTGGAATTTACACAGCTTTTAGTTTATGACTGCCTATCTCATTTCTTGAGGTGCTAAAATGGCAGGGCAGTACAAAACCCCCCCAAATGACCCCATTTTGGAAAGTAGACACCCCAAATAAATTGCTGAGAGGCATGTTGAGCCCATTGAATATTTTTTTTTTGTCCCAAGTGATTGAATAATGACAAAAAAATAAATAAAAAAATTACAAAAAGTTGTCACTAAATGATATATTGCTCACACATGCCATGGTTATATGTGGAATTGCACCCCAAAATACATTTTGCTGCTTCTCCTGAGTACAGGGATACCACATGTGTGGGACTTTTTAGGAGCCTAGCCACGTACGGGACCCCGGAAACCAAGCACCGCCTTCAGGATTTCTAAGGGCGCAAATTTTTGATTTCACTCCTCACTACCTATCACAGTTTTGAAGGCCATAAAATGCCAAAATAGCACAAAACCCCCCCAAATGACCCCATTTTAGAAAGTAGACACCCCAAGGAAATTGCTGAGAGGCCTGTTGAGCCCATTGAATATATATTTTTTTGTCCCAAGTGATTGAATAATGACAAAAAAAAAATAAAAAAATTACAAAAAGTTGTCACTAAATGATATATTGCTCACACATGCCATGGTTATATGTGGAATTGCACCCCAAAATACATTTTGCTGCTTCTCCTGAGTACGGGGATACCACATGTGTGGGACTTTTTAGGAGCCTAGCCGCGTACGGGACCCCGAAAACCAAGCACCGCCTTCAGGATTTCTAGGCACAAATTTTTGATTTGACTCCTCACTACCTATCACAGTTTCGAAGGCCATAAAATGCCAAAATAGCACAAAACCCCCCAAATGACCCCATTTTGGAAAGTAGACACCCCAAGCTGTTTGCTGAGAGGCATGGTGAGTATTTTACAGCTCTCATTTGTTTTTGAAAATGAAGAAAGACATTTTTTTTTCTTTTTTTTTTTTCAATTTTCAAAACTTTGTGACAAAAAGCGAGATCTGCAAAATACTCACAATACCTCTCAGCAAATAGCTTGGGGTGTCTACTTTCCAAAATGGGGTCATTTGGGGGGGTTTTGTGCCATCTGGGCATTCCGTGGCCTCCGAAACTGTGATAGGCAGTGAGAAGTGAAATCAAAAATTTACACCCTTAGAAAGCCTGAAGGCTTGCTTTTTGGGGTCCCGTACGCGGCTAGGCTCCCAAAAAGTCTCACACATGTGGTATCCCCGTACTCAGGAGAAGCAACAGAATGTATTTTGGGGTGTAATTCCACATATGCCCATGGCATGTTTGAGCAATATATCATTTAGTGACAACTTTGTGCAAAAAATAAATAAAAATTTTTATTTTTTCCACAACTTGTGTCAACATATAAAATATTCCATGGACTCGACATGCCTCTCAGTATATAGCTTGGGGTGTCTACTTTCCAAAATGGGGTCATTTGGGGGGGTTTTGAACTGTTCTGGCATTTTATACACAACATTAGGAAGCTTACATCCACTCTTCTAACCACTTGAAGACAAAGCCCTTTTTGACACTTTTTGTTTACATGAAAACATATTTTTTTTGCAAGAAAATTATATTGAACCCCCAAACATTATATATATTTTTAAAGCAAAGGCCCTACAGAATAAAATGGTGGGTGTTGCATTTTTTTTTTCTACACAGTATTTGCGCAGCGATTTTTCAAATGCATTTTTTGGGGAAAAAATACACTTTTTTTAATTTTAATGCACTAAAACACACTATATTGCCCAAATGTTTGATGAAATTAAAAAGATGATCTTAGGCCGAGTACATAGATACCAAACACGACATGCTTTAAAATTTCGCACAAACGCGCATTGGCGACAAACTACATACATTTTTAAAAGCCTTTAAAAGCCTTTACAGGTTACCCCGTTAGATTTACAGAGGAGGTCTACTGCTAAAATTACTGCCCTCGATCTGACCTTCGCGGTGATACCTCACATGCATGGTGCAATTGCTGTTTACATATGACGCCAGACCGACGCTTGCGTTCGCCATTGGGCAAGAGCAGGGCAGGACAGGGGTGCTTTTTTTTTTTTTTTTTTTTTATTATTAATTTTGCTTTTTTATTTTATTTTTAAATTGTTCCTTCCATATTTTTTTTTTTTATCATTTTTATTGTTATCTCAGGGAATGTAAATATCCCCTATGATAGCAATAGGTAGTAACAGGTACTCTTTTTTTGAAAAAACTGGGGTCTAGACCCTAGATCTTTCCTCTGCCCTCAAAGCATCTGACCACACCAAGATCGGTGTGATAAAATGCTTTCCCAATTTCCCAATGGCGCTTTTTATATCCGGGGGGGGGACATTCCCTCCCACTGCTTGTAAAAGCAGTCCAGAGGCTAATTAGCCACTAGGATTGCTTTTACATGAAAGCCGGCCGCTGGCTGAAAAGAATGATACCAAGATGATACCTAAACCCGCAGGCAGGGATGAGCCGAACACCCCCCTGTTCGGTTCGCACCAGAACCTGCGAACAGACAAAATGTTTGTGTAAACTTTAGAACCCTATTAAATACAATGGACACGAATGTTTGAAATCTAAAGTGCTAATTATAAAGGCTTATATGCAAGTTATTGTCCTAAAAAGTGTTTGGGGACCCGGGTCCTGCCCCAGGGGACATGTATCAATGCAAAAAGAAGTTTTAAAAACGGCCGTTTTTTCGGGAGCAGTGATTTTAATAATGCTTAAAATGAAAAAATAAAAGTGAAATATTCCTTTAAATTTCGTACCTGGGGGGTGTGTATGATATGCATGTGAAGTGGTGCTTGTTTCCCGTGCTTAGAACTGTCCCTGCAAAAAATTTCATTTTTGAAAGAAAAAAATGCATTTAAAACTGACTCGCGGCTATTAATGAATTGTCGGCTCCCGGCAATACATACAAAAGTCATTGATAAAAAAAAAAAAAAAAGCGTGGGGGTTCCCCAGAATTCTATTACCAGGCCCTTCAGGTCTGGAATGGATATTAAGGGGAACTCCGCCGCAAATTTAAAAAAAATTGACGTGGGGTTCCCCCAAATATTCATTCCAGGCCCTTCAGATCTGGCATGGATTTTAAGGGGAACTCCACCCCAAATTAAAAAAAAATGGCGTGGAGTCCCCCTAAAAATCCATACCAGACCCCTTATCCGAGCACGCAACCTGGCCGGCCGCAGGGGAAAAGGGGGGGACGAGAGAGCGGCCCCCCCTCCCTCCTGAACCGTACCAAGCCACATGCCCTCAACATGGGGAGGATGTCCCCATGTTGATGGGGACAAGGGCCTCATCCCCACAACCCTTGCCCGGTGGTTGTGGGGGTCTGCGGGTGGGGGGCTTATCGGAATCTGGAAGACCCCTTTAACAAAGGGGACCCCCAGATCCCGCCCCCCCCTATGTGAATTGGTAAGGGGTACATTGTACCCCTACCATTTCACGAAGAAAGCGTAATTTTTTTAAAAAAAAAAACACACAAACACCTTGAAAAAGTCCTTTATTAAAAAAAAATAACTAAAACATTCCAGCGGTGAAATCCAGTGTCCCACGGCGATCCCGATGTCCAGCGCTGTCCTTCATTGGTTGTGCCTGAGCGGACCTGATGGGGAACTCCCTCTCAGTATTTTAAATGTATAGACCCGCCCCTTCTAAAGTTCCCCATCAGGTCCGCTCAGCGGACCAGATGCGGAACATGAGAAGGGGCGGGTCTATACATGTATTACCACAGTGAGAGCAGTTCCCCATCAGGTCCGCCTCCTCGGTATGTCGGACCCGCCTACGTCATTGGCTTGAGCGGGGAACTTCCTTCACTATGTAAATTTAAATTACACAGTGAAGGAAGTTCCCCGCTCAAGCCAATGACGTAGGCGGGTCCGACATACCGAGGGGGCGGACCTGATGGGGAACTGCTCTCACTTTGGTAATACATGTATAGACCCGCCCCTTCTCATGTTCCGCATCTGGTCTGCTGAGCGGACCTGATGGGGAACTTTAGAAGGGGCGGGTCTATACATTTAAAATACTGAGAGGGAGTTCCCCATCAGGTCCGCTCAGGCACAACCAATGAAGGACAGCGCTGGACATCGGGATCGCCGTGGGACACTGGATTTCACCGCTGGAATGTTTTTTTGTTTTTTTTTTAAATAAAGGACTTTTTCAAGGTGTTTGTGTGTTTTTTTAAAAAAAATTTACGCTTTCTTCGTGAAATGGTAGGGGTACAATGTACCCCTTACCAATTCACATAGGGGGGGCCGGGATCTGGGGGTCCCCTTTGTTAAAGGGGTCTTCCAGATTCCCATAAGCCCCCCGCCCGCAGACCCCCACAACCACCGGGCAAGGGTTGTGGGGATGAGGCCCTTGTCCCCATCAACATGGGGACATCCTCCCCATGTTGAGGGCATGTGGCTTGGTACGGTTCAGGAGGGAGGGGGGCCGCTCTCTTGTCCCCCCCTTTTCCCCTGCGGCCGGCCAGGTTGCGTGCTCGGATAAGGGGTCTGGTATGGATTTTTAGGGGGACTCCACGCCATTTTTTTTAAAATTTGGGGTGGAGTTCCCCTTAAAATCCATGCCAGATCTGAAGGGCCTGGAATGGATATTTGGGGGAACCCCACGTCAATTTTTTTTTTAATTTGCGGCGGGGTTCCCCTTAATATCCATTCCAGACCTGAAGGGCCTGGTAATTGAATTCTGGGGAACCCCCACGCTTTTTTTTTTTTTTTATCAATGACTTTTGTATGTATTGCCGGGAGCCGACAATTCATTAATAGCCGCGAGTCAGTTTTAAATGCATTTTTTTCTTTCAAAAATGACATTTTTTGCAGGGACAGTTCTAAGCACGGGAAACATGCGCCACTTTACATGCATATCATACACACCCCCCAGGTACGAAATTTAAAGGAATATTTCACTTTTATTTTTTCATTTTAAGCATTATTAAAATCACTGCTCCCGAAAAAACGGCCGTTTTTAAAACTTCTTTTTGCATTGATACATGTCCCCTGGGGCAGGACCCCGGTCCCCAAACACTTTTTAGGACAATAACTTGCATATAAGCCTTTATATTTAGCACTTTAGATTTCTCCCATAGATTTTTCGAATTTGCCGCGAACACTCCAATTTGTTCGCTGGTCGGCGAACTGGCGAACAGGCAATGTTCGAGTCGAACATGAGTTCGACTCGAACTCGAAGCTCATCCCTACCCGCAGGCATCAATCTGGTATAACCATTCAAAGTCCAGCAACATACCAGTACGTTGCTGGTCCTTGTTGGACATGTATTGTAATCTTTTTTTTCATGCAGCCAGGTGGCTGAACGAAAAAAGAGATTGATCGGTGGGTATGCCCACCATTAGAATACCGCCCTTCATCCACCCACTTCTAATGATGGGCATACATGCACCATTTATATATGCCGAAGCATGGGGGCATCCTCCCGCAAAAAAGTTATGCCGCACACACATGGTCGGACTTTTCCACGGGCAAGCCTCCGTCGGAATTTCGACCATATGTACGCGGCATTAGGAGCAAAATCACTCCTCCGCCCCTGCAGCCCCAATGCTTCGGCATATTTGCTTTTTTTTTTTTAACTGTGGTGGTGAAATCACCTCCTACAGCACTGGAGTCGCAGGGATCAGGCCTGTCTCTGAGAACGCTGCAGTTATGTGTGTTGTGTTTTGTAAGTGACAGTGATCGATCGATACTGCACTTGGGTGGCCTGGGCTGGACGGAGGGGCAAAACGCAGGTGCTAGCAGGTATCTGGGCTGATCCCGCTAACACTGCATTTTTGGGAACCCTAAACTGCTGGGGACGCTAGTATAGATCTGATCCGATCAGATATTGATCTGTTCAGATACTATACCACTAAGGGAGGTGTATGCTTCACGCGTGGGTGTTAGCGTTACTGGCACTAACCTGACGCTGCCTGGGGTGTGACGCAGACCCTCTCTGACGCTAAAACCTAATTGATATCACCCGCCGGGCGATCAGGGGGTTAAACCTTTATTGGGTTATATACGGCGGGTGCCCTGACACTATAAAAAGCAAACTAACTAACCAGCGTCACCCGTAACACTTATATGATGATCACTGGTGAAAGGGTTAACTAGGGGCAATTAGGGGGTTAAAACCTTTATTAGATAATATATGGGGGTACCTGACGCTATAAAAACCTGCGGCGAACCTAAAAAAAATTACTGGCTACCGATCTGCATCACCGACGCTAAGACAGCGATCAGAAAAATGATCGCTTAGCGACAGTGGTGATAGGGGGTGAAAGGGTTACCTGGGGGGGCGATCAAGGGGGTTAAACCTTTATTAGATAATTTATGGGGGTACCTGACGCTATAAAAACCTGCGGCGAACCTAAAAAAAATTACTGGCTACCGATCTGCATCACCGACGCTAAGACAGCGATCAGAAAATTGATCGCTTAGCGACAGCGGTGATAGGGGGTGAAAGGGTTACCTGGGGGGCGATCAAGGGGGTTAAACCTTTATTAGATAATTTATGGGGGTACCTGATGCTATAAAAACCTGCGGCGAACCTAAAAAAAAAAATACTGGCTACTGATCTGCATCACCGACGCTAAGACAGCGATCAGAAAAATTATCGCTTAGCGACAGTGGTGATAGGGGGTGAAAGGGTTACCTGGGGGGCAATCAAGGGGGTTAAACCTTTATTAGATAATTTATGGGGGTACCTGACGCTATAAAAACCTGCGGCGAACCTAAAAATAATTACTGGCTACCGATCTGCATCACAGACGCTAAGACAGCGATCAGAAAAATGATCGCTTAGCGACAGTGGTGATAGGGGGTGAAAGGTTTACCTGGGTGGCGATCAAGGGGGTTAAACCTTTATTAGATAATTTATGGGGGTACCTGACGCTATAAAAACCTGCGGCGAACCTAAAAAAAAAATACTGGCTACCGATCTGCATCACCGATGCTAAGACATCGATCAGAAAAATGATCGCTTAGCGACAGTGGTGATAGGGGGTGAAAGGGTTATCTGGGGGGTGATCAAGGGGTTAAACCTTTATTGGGGGGGGTTAGGGGGCTACACTGGACCTAAAACTAAACTGTAGTGACACTTTTACAGTCACAAATGTCACTGATTGCTGTGATCAGTAAATAAATGGTCACTGCAATCAGTGACACTGTGACTGGGGGCTGGGGGGTGATCTGGGGGGGCCTGGGGGGGCGATTTATGTGCCTATGTGTGCTGGTATTAGTGTAGTGTTTGTGCACTAACCTTGATGTCTTCTCTTGTACGGCGCTCGGTATATGTGAGCGCCGCACAAGAGATGACATCACTTCCTCCTGCTTCCTCTGCCTGTGTGTACATTACACAGACAGAGGGGGTATTTCCATTCGCCGGGAGCGATCGCGGGGGGGTGGCCGGAATCGAACGGCCGCCCCCTCATGTCGGATCGCTCCCAGACGAATTCCGACCGCTCACTGTACAGAAGGGGGGTCCGATTGGACCCCCCAACTGTACAAAGGCAATCACGTATGCTCTACGTGATTGTGCCTGTCGGTGCCATTGTGCCGACGTATATATACAGTGAGCGGTCGTTAAGTGGTTAATAAAACTTTAATAGCTTTGGATTATTTTTATATTCAAAACTGCATATAAGGGATAGAGAGGGCAAGCATTTGGCTGGTGTGTAGTGTCCCCAAGACCTTCTTGCTCCTATAAGCCCCCCAACTGGCTACAAGCCTTATAACAGCTTTTCCTAACCTTTTTAACACAGAGGAACCCTTGAAATAACTTTCAGGTCTCAGGGAACCGCTGTTAATAATTACCATATCTACAACTCATGATACATTAGTGTAATGGTCATTGGGAAGAATGCTCCTTACACTGGTCATCATTGGGAAGAATTACCCCCTACAGCAGTGTTTCTCAACCTTTTTTTCAGTTAAGGCACCCTTTAAAATGATTGACAATCTCGAGGCACCGTTTGAAAATTATGGAGAGCGGCGAGGAGACTGGGATACAGGGATGATGTGCAGGCAACTGATATCCTCCATACCATTTGATGCAGCCATTGGTCGTTAGTAGTAATGGGCTGTTTGTGTCGAACATGAGTTTGACTCAAACGTTGCCTGTTCGCCCGTTCACCGAACAGCGAACAATTTGGGGTGTTCGCGGCAAATTTGAAGTCTATGGGAGAAATCAAAAGTGCTCATTTTAAAGGTTAATATGTAAGGTATTGTCATAAAAAGTGTTTGGGGACCCGGGTCCTGCCCCAGGGGACATGTATCAATGCAATAAAAAAGTTTTAAAAAAGGCTGTTTTTTCAGGAGCAGTGATTTTAATAATGGTTAAAGTGAAACAATAAAAGTGAAATATTCCTTTAAATTTCGTACCTGGGGGGTGTCTATAGTATCCCTGTAAAGTAGCACATGTTTCCCGTGTTTAGAACTGTCCCTGCACAAAATGTGATTTCTAAAGGAAAAAATTTAATTTAAAACTACTCGTGGCTATTAATGAATTTTCGGGTCCCGGAAATACAGATCAAAGTCATTGAAAAAAACAAAAAAAAGCGTGGGGGTCCCCCCCAAATTCCATATCAGGCCCTTCAGGTCTGGTATGGATATGAAGAGGAACCCTGCGCCATTTAAAAAAAAATGGCGTGGGGTTCCCCCCAAAAATCCATACCAGACCCTTCAGGTCTGGTATGGATTTTAAGGGGAACCCCGCAACAAAATAAAAAAAAATGGCGTGGGGTTCCCCCCAAAAATCCATACCAGACCCTTATCCGAGCACGCAACCTGGCAGGCTGCAGAAAAAGAGGGGGGACGAGAGAGCGCCCCCCCCCGAACTGTACCAGGCCACATGCCTTCAACATAGGGAGGATGTCCCCATGTTGATGGGGACAAGGGCCTTATCCCCACAACCCTTGCCCGGTGGTTGTGGGGGTCTGCTGGAGGGGGGCTTATCGGAATCTGGAAGCCCCTTTTAACAAAGGGGACCCCCAGATGCCGGCCCCCCATGTGAATTGGTAACGGGGTACATTGTACCCCTACCATTTCACCCAAAAAAGTGACAAAAAAGGTAAAAAAAACACACACACCAGCTTGTATACAATTTTTGGCCAATTTGTAGGTATTTTGCCAAGGCACCAGTAAAGAAACCTCAAGGGCATCCTGGTTGAAAAAGGCTGCCCTAAAGACAGCTATAAAGATCAAATGTCCCTGTGGGAACTTATCTAGAGGCATCTTATCTTAGAGGCAGAAACTACTCTGTTCTTTTAAGAAAAAAAGTGGTTAAGGTTGTCCTTTGACTTATCCCATGGTGACCAGTTTATTAGGGATCTTCCTCTTGTTCTTTAAGTCTCTGGGAAGTAATGTTGAACGCATATTTGACATGTACATTATGAAGTCCTGTTGGTGCTTCTTGTTGTTCAATATACATTGAATTGTTGATTTTATATCTACATTGTGTACATTGGTGTACTGCTATAGTTTGTACTGTGTTTGTACTACTGTCTTAAGCCCTGAACACACGATCGGATTTCCTATGGATTCTAATCCGATGGACTTCCATCAGTCTTGCCTACACACCATCAGTCAAAAATCCGACCGTCCCAAACGCCGTGACGTAAAACACTCCGACAAGCTGAGAAAATTAAGTTCAATGCTTCTGAGCATGCGTCGACTTGATTCTGAGCATGCGTGGGTTTTTTGTCCAATGGAGTTCCACACAGACGATCGGAATTTGCTATCGTTTTTTTTCCCAACGGATACATTTAAAGCATGTTCTTTTTTTTCTCACCGATGGGAAAAAAACGATAGGGCCCATACATGATCGGTTTGTCCGATGAGAAAAGTCCATCAGACTGTTTTCATCGGTAAAACCGATCGTGTGTTCACAGCATAACTGTCCTAGACATACCTTTTCTTATGAAAATAAAATATTTGAAAAAAAAAAGAGGCAGAAATTGCTCATTGCTCAAGAAACCCTAGCAACCTTAAGAGGTACCCTAGGTTTCCATGGAACCCAGGTTGAGAAACCCTGCCTTATAGGAGACATGGCTCAGGAGGAGCAGCTCATAATTTTACAGGAATGCACAAATGCCAGCCGTTAAACATGATGGAAACAGTAAGTGTGGTGTGGTGTGGACTAAACCCAGGACTCCAATGCTTCAAATCAATATGGCTAACTATATAACCATTGTACCGCCATCACGCTCTATGGATGCATATACAACAGACAAAAATCCTTCAAGATCTCTGCCTGATCTATAAAATTAGACTACCTACCTTAACTGTATAATATCTATAGATATTTGATTTTGCTCACCAAAGCTGTGGGGGATTGGAAGATTAAGAAAAATATTTCACAAACAGCAATGTTCTTAATCACTGGAAAGATCTTTCAGCAATCTTTTTAAGACAAACATTTTCAACTCAAAATGTACCTTTATACCAGCCTGAATGTAACTCAACACATATTAACTAATTTACAAGACTAAATGTACAAGACCGCTGATTGTCAGGATGTCAGATGCTCATAATCAGAATATATCAGAATATTTACATTACCATGTCTTCTGACAACAAGTGACTCACGCCACTATGGAGGTCAGTGTACATGCTGAAGGCCTATAATCTCTGCTGATCCATAATCCTCTCTAAAAACCAACTGACAGATGCACGCAGGGACAGAGGGTGGCAGGAAACTCTGCCTGCCCACAAGGCTCAGCTCGTTGATTCTCAGGCAATACACCTGAAGCTCTGCCACTCTTATCTCTCCACTGGTCCTCTTCCTGAATGCCATGCAGTAATTTCCTCACTCCTCCTGTGCCATGCTGGTGATGCTCCTGGCAGAATGTGTACCACGATTATGGTGATCAGTACACTTGCTATGCTACTGCGACGGCATTTCTTCAACAAAGTGCAGCCGTACGTATTCTGAGAAACTGTCACCCAGCATTCTATACTGGCAGCAAGCTAGCATCTAAATAATCTAATAGCTACCCTGCTGTGCTGAATATTTGCAAACCTGTTGGGTGACTTGCCTTCTGTATCAGTGCTCTTTCAGTATTGCATCTTTTGCGTGTTTTTAAAGCATACTCTATCTAAAGCCCATTTTTTTTTAATATTTTGGGTGGAGTTGGATAGGGTTAAAACCCTGTCCGTGTTTGCCATCTGTGTCTCGTTAGGGAGATTTCCCTTTACTTCCCATTCTGGAGACTCAACAGGAAGTGAGAGAAGGTCTTTTCAATGTGAAGGATATCCCCTTTTCAGACAGTTGTCATGGGAAAAAGCGTCCCATTGAAAGATTTTCCCACTATTCCTAATTTGATGGCAACTCAAAATTTACCTTCACATTCTTTCCTGGTGAGACTGGTGATGAGGACAATTCGAGTGAGTAAATCTCCCCAATGGGGACACAGACAGCAATTGAAACTGAAATGGAGTTTTAACCCCTTACTTCTATCCAAATCTAAAGGTTTTGCTCTAATTATAGTTTAAGTAAACAATGTGCCAAATATCCATGATTATCTGACAAAGGTGGATGCCAGGTTGCTGTCAAAATCTCTTTTAAGTCATTAAAGTTATTCCTTGGCGGCATCTTGATAACATTTTAGGTCTTTTTTCACACTTTCTTTTTGTTTTTAAAATTCAGTTTTTGCTTTGGGTATTTATTATAAATTTATTGGTATTTTGCAGACTTGCTGAAGTAGCTGATGATAACCCAACTCGAGGACAGCATGTGGCATCAGCATCACCAGGCGGGTGAGTTCAACCACATAATTTGCTAGCATTTATAATGATGTATCTGAAACTAGCCATAGGCAGGTTGCTTGACTGTAGAATGTAAAAGGAGGGAACAAGCATTTGGGCCTGCCTTCATGGGCTTGCAGCAGCCCCGCCTACTTCCCACCTAAATCTTTTTTATAATAATTCTGAGGTAAAGGAGTAATACAATTTTATAAGTTACTGTCTCTTTAAGGATTCGAGATGAGGGGTTATTTAACCAATTGTAAGCTGTGGAAGCTTCTAGAAGGTATTGGTACCCCTATATAAAGGGGGGCTATGTGGAGTTTCCCTCACAGCTGGTCAAGCCTTAGGCAAAAGAGCTACCCACCCTACCCTCCCTGTCGTTGGTACTTATGTGGTTTAAGTCACCCTGGATTTCTGGGGGGGGGGGTGTTTAATGTTAGTTTAATTATTTGGGCTTGAGTTCCAATAACTGAGCTTACATATTTATTGGATTTCTGATTTATGGAATTTTTGATTTAATAAAAATTTTAATAATATTTACTATTTGATACCAATAAAGTGCCACGGCCATTATTTTATGCCAAATATACTTTTTTCCGTGTGTTTTTTCGTTATTTATTAAGGCGGTAAGGTTTTAGAATGTTTCTTATTTTTGAGTTCAATCTTGTGGTGTGGGCTAAATGCAATCCCATATTTTGGTTACTGTCTCTTTATGGATTCGAGATGAGGGGTTATTTAACCAATTGGAAGCTGTGGAAGCTTCTAGAAGGTATTGGTACCCCTATATAAAGGGGGGCTATGTGGAGTTTCCCTCACAGCTGGTCAAGCCTTAGGCAAAAGAGCTACCCACCCTACCCTCCCTGTCGTTGGTACTTATGTGGTTTAAGTCACCCTGGATTTCTGGGGGGGGGGGTTGTTTAATGTTAGTTTAATTATTTGGGCTCGAGTTCCAATAACTGAGCTTACATATTTATTGGATTTCTGATTTATGGAATTTTTGATTTAATAAAAATTTTAATAATATTTACTATTTGATACCAATAAAGTGCCACGGCCATTATTTTATGCCAAATATACTTTTTTTTGTGTGTTTTTTCGTTATTTATTAAGTCGGTAAGGTTTTAGAATGTTTCTTATTTTTGAGTTCAATCTTGTGGTGTGGGCTAAATGCAATCCCATATTTTGTCACCTGATTTGTACAGTATATCCACTGTTATATAGACATCTTACACATATGTGTATGAGCCAAAATTTCTCTATTTGAATGTTGTTCAACCCCCTCATAGTCTGGAGTCCTTGGTATTAATAATGCCAAAAAATAAATAAAACCCGGGCTTCTACAGACCATACACAATACTAGATATAATCATTATCATATAATGAAATACTATGGTATGTGATTTAAATAGTGTACTAAATTAGGACATGTGCCAGCTTTTTTGTTTTTTTGTTATAGGATATTGATGATATCTAGTATTGTGTATGATCTGTAGAAGTCCATAAAGCATTTTTTTTCTGAGTTTTAACCAGAGTATGTACAGACAGTCTAATTTTACCCAATTTTAATTCTTTTATTTTTTAAGTTTGCTATCTTGAGGTTATCAGTTACACACAAACAAGATACACGATCTACGTCAAGTTGAAGTATACCAAAGCTGTTGCATGTATTAGTACCTTAAGAACTCCAGACAATACGTATTTGTTTTGGTTAGAGTAGAGATGGGTTTTTGCTGTCTTGAGGGACGGAAACGAAATAGAAAAATCTCTCCAATGGTCACAGAGCCATCACTTTTTTTGTAGTAATGTTCAGAATGGTTAGAATCCCTGTAAAGTTTTCATTGCGTCTTGTACTGTAATCATATGGATAAAGGTGATGGGAAATCACCTCTGTGAGGTAAAAGCCAGCAATAGTGATGAGCCGAACACCCCCGGTTTCGGTTCGCACCAGAACCCGCGAACGGACCGAAAGTTCGTACGAACATTAGAACCCTATTAAATACAATGGATGCGAACGTTCGAATTCTAAAGTGCTAATTATAACAACTATTATGCATGTTATTGTCCTAAAAAGGGTTTGGGAACCCGGGTTGTGCACCAGGGGACATGTATCAATGCAAAAAGAAGTTTTAAAAACGGTCGTTTTTCGGGAGCAGTCATTTTAATGATGCATAAAGTGAAAAAAAAAAGTCAAATATTCCTTTAAATATCATACCTGGGGGGTGTCTAAAGTATGCCTGTGAAGTGCCACGTGTTTCCCGTGTTTAGAACTGTCCCTGCACAAAATGACACTTCTAAAGGAAAAAAAAGCCATTTAAAACTGCTTGCGGCTTTAATGTAATGTCTGGTCCCGGTAATATGGATGAAAATCTTTAAGAAAAATGGCATAGCTACCCCATGACCCCCCCCCCCTACCCCAGCCCATTACCAGCCTCTTTGGGTCTTGTATGGATATTAAGGGGAACCCCGCACATAAAATAAAAAAGGCCCTATATACTCTGAACAGCCGTATACAGGCGGTGCATACAAGACAGGGACTGTAGGTTTGTTCTTATGTAGAATCTGTTTGTAATTTTGAACAGGTACATTGTTTAAGTGTAGCTCCAGCCCAAAAATCTATTTTTAAACTTTTTGGAAAACATAGGTAAGGGTTATCACCCCTGTAACATTTGTTTTGCTGTCTGTGCCCCTGTTCAGAACATTTCACCTCACTTTCCGTCCCAATGACAACTGTTTTTGAAATGTGGTGTTTTTCTTGAAACAAGGATTGCTGATAAAGCATCAGTACAGAGGAGACACCTTTCTCCCATATTAATTCTTACAGGAGAGAATTTTCCTTCCAAGGGGTAGATTTCCTCTCACTTCCTGTTGTCTTCTTGCGTTTGCAAGTAGGAGTCGTTTGTAAGTTGGATGTTTGAAAGTAGGGACCTGCCGTATATACTCTGCAGAAATAGGCCCCTTAGTTGTTGGTGTTGGCACAACACTGTAAGCACTCACAGTTACTCTTGGTTGGTGCTGGAACGCCCTGCTGTCAACTATTATATCAGGAATTTTAATTACATATAATTGTTGAACAGTGGTAGTAAAAATTGGGCCTTTGATGGTGGTGCTGGTGCCACAACACTGTAAGCCCTGACAGTTACTCTTGGTGGGTGCAGCAATGGGCCCTGCTGTGAATTATTAGATCAAGAATTGTAATTGCATGCCCCTGTTGAACAGGGGCTGAAAAATTGGGCCTTTCGTGGTGGTGGTGGTGGTGGTGGTGTTGCCACAACACTGTAAGCCCTCAGAGTTACTCTTGGTGGGTGCAGGAATGGGCCCTGCTGTGAATTATTAGATCAAGAATTGTAATTACATGCCCCTTTTGAACAGGGGCTGAAAAATTGGGCCTTTCGTGGTGGTGGTGGTGGTGGCGTTGCCACAACACTGTAAGCCCTCAGAGTTACTCTTGGTGGGTGCAGGAATGGGCCCTGCTGTGAATTATTAGATCAAGAATTGTAATTACATGCCCCTTTTGAACAGGGGCTGAAAAATTGGGCCTTTCGTGGTGGTGGTGGTGGTGGTGGTGGCGTTGCCACAACACTGTAAGCCCTCAGAGTTACTCTTGGTGGGTGCAGCAATGGGCCCTGCTGTGAATCATTAGATCAAGAATTGTAATTACATGCCCCTGTTGAACAGGGGCTGAAAAATTGGGCCTTAGGCACTGGTGGCACAACACTACAACCCCTCACAGATACTGTACTTGGAGCACAGCAATGAGCCCTGTTGCAAAGTATTGCTTCAAAAATTGTAATGACACGCCCCTGTTAAACAGGGGCTGAAAAATTGGGCCTTAGGCACTGGTGCCACAACACTCCAACCCCTCACAGATACTGTACTTGGAGCACAGCAATGAGCCCTATGGCAAATTATTGCTAAAAAAATTGGGCCTTAGCCACTGGTGGCGGCACCCATAAACAAAAATGATCTTCCAAGCTATCATCATCAATCGTATCATTGAGGACTCAGAGGAGGAGGATAGCCAGTCAACATAACAGCACAGGCACTCAGCATCAGCATCAGTCTTGAAGGGATGTGACATGTTAAAATCAATTAGTCTGTTATATCAGCATCAGGTGTGTGGTAGCTGGTGGTGATCCAAGACTGGTTCATCTTGATGAAAGTCAGTCGATCAACCGAGTCGGTGGACAGGCGCACCCTGTGATCCGTGACAAATCCTCCAGCAGCACTGAATGTGCGTTCCGAAAGAACGCTGGATGCAGGACAGGCCAGTAGCTCAATTGCATACTGTGCAAGCTCTGGCCAGTGATCCATCCTCAAGACCCAGTAAGCCAGAGGATTTTCGGTGGGGAAGGTGTCCAAGTCTGACCTTGCCCCTAGATATTCCTGCACCATGTTTATCAGACGCTGGCGATGGTTGCTGGAACCGATCATACTTTGGGGCTGCGGACTAAAGAATTGTCTGAACGCATCGGTCAGACGGCCACCTTCCCCACCGCTCCTTCTTTGACTGGCCGAAGCCTCAGCAACTCGTTGTCCCGGACCAGGAGTTTGTAACCTCCCAGTCTCTGGGAACGCGTTGCACAGACCTTTCTGCAAGGCCTCCCGGAGTTGTCTCATCCTCTGCTCCCTCTGCGACGGTAACATAAGGTCCGCAACCTTACCCTTGTACCGTGGATCAAGGAGAGTGGCCAGCCAGTAATGGTCCCTCTCCTTGATCCGAAGAATACGAGGATCCTTCCGCAGACTTTGCAGGATCAGGGAGGCCATGCAGCGTAGGTTTGCTGAGGCATTCGCTCCGGAGTCCTCTGGGTCACTAAGGACGACATGATCCGCAGCCACCTCCTCCCAGCCACGTACAAGTCCACTGGTTTCTTGGGACTGTAAATCATCCCTAAAAGACTGCTGCTGATGATGCTGAGTGCCAGCCTCCACCTCCATGCTGACACAATCCTCCTCCTCCTCCTCCTCCTCCTCCTCCTCCTCCTCTTCCTGTGCGATGGGTGGGACAGAAGGAACACTGTCTGGGTAAAGGGGGCCTTGAGAGGCAAGGAAGTCCTCCTCTTCCTGCCTCTGTTCTGCCTCAAGTGCCCTGTCCATTAGACTTGTGCACAACGAAAAAATTCGTTCCGTTTCGGTTCGTTTCTTTCCGGTCCTGTTGATTCGTAATCATTCGTAATTTTGCTAGACGGGATTTTTCGTGTTCGGACTCATTCGTATTTTTGCAAGCGACATTTTTCGTTGAATTTTTTGTTGCTTTATAATTCGTACTTTCGGTAGAGTACGTTGTTTTTCGTTGATTCTGGACACAACTCCTACTTTCGTAACTTTTTTTGGGTTCGTTGATTCGTAATTTTCCGTGTCTCTCTCACAACGACGCTGCCTATTATGCCTAATGTGCTTCGAATGGATTTGTACTTTTCTAAATACATAGCGGTTATTTGTAACGATTCGAAATCTCGTATTTTACTTTCGTTTTTTACATGCGGCTATAGGCTCCGCCCCTGTACACCATTTTGAGAGGGTTCAGCACGGTGAGGGAGAAGCAGAGAGCAGAGCAGAGTGTTATTGTGCTTCGAATGGATTCGAAATCTCGTATTTTACTTTCGTTTTTTACATGCGGCTATAACCTCCGCCCCTGTACACCATTTTGAGAGGGAGTTCAGCACGATGTGGGAGAAGCAGAGAGCAGAGCAGAGTGAGTGTTATTGTGCTTCGTATGGATTCGTACATTCGTAACTTTTTCATAACGAATTATGCCGAAGACATTCGGGCATTCGCTATTTGCGGTATAATTTATTTCGGATTCGGTCTTATTCGTAATTGCTTTGTTCGGAAATTCGAATGCTTCCGAATGTCCGAAAGTTGCTAAATTCGGACGAATTTCAATTCGTTACGAAACGAATTGCACAAGCCTACTGTCCATTATTCCACGCAGCGTGTGCTCCAACAGGTGGACAAGAGGTACAGTGTCACTGATGCATGCACTGTCACTGCTCACCATCCTCGTGGCCTCCTCAAATGGTGCCAGGACAGTGCATGCATCCCTGATCATGCCCCACTGGCGTGGAGAAAAAAAACCAAGCTCCCCTGACCCTGTCCTGGTGCCGTAGTCGCACAGGTACTCATTGATGGCCCTCTGCTGCGTGTGCAGCCGCTGCAGCATGGCCAACGTTGAGTTCCACCTGGTGGGCATGTCACATATAAGGCGGTTCTTGGGCAGGTTCAACTCCTTTTGCAGCTCAGCCAGGCGAGCACTGGCATTATAAGATCTGCGGAAATGCACACAGACTTTCCTGGCCTGCCTCAGGACATCCTGTAAGCCCGGGTACCTGCCCAAGAACCGCTGCACCACCAGGTTAAGGACGTGAGCCACACAGGGCACATGGGTCAGTTGTCCCTGTCGGAGGGCGGAGAGGAGGTTGGTGCCATTGTCGCAAACCACCATTCCTGGCTTAAGCTGGCGTGGCGTCAACCACCTCTCGGCCTGGCCCTGCAGAGCAGACAGGACCTCTGCCCCAGTGTGGCTTCTGTCCCCCAAACACACCAGCGCAAGCACGGCATGGCATCTTTTTGCCTGCGTACTTGCGTAGCCCCTTGAACGGCTACGGAGCACCGCTGGTTCAGAGGACAAAGCACAGGAAGAGGCCATGGAGGAAGAAGAAGAGGAGGGGGTGGAGGAGAGAGGTGTGTCACAACCAGTAGTAGCATTTTGGAGGCGTGGCGGTGGAACAACCTCCAACACTACTGCACCTTGTCCTGCATCCTTCCCAGCTGCCAAAAGAGTGACCCAATGGGCCGTGAAAGAAAGGTAACGTCCCTGTCCATGCCTGCTGGACCATGAGTCAGCGGTAATATGCACCTTACCGCTGACCGCCCTGTCCAGCGAGGCCAAGACATTGCCTTCCACATGCCGGTAGAGAGCCGGAATAGCCTTCCGTGAGAAAAAGTGGCGTTTGGGAACCTGCCACTGAGGAACCGCACATTGCACAAACTCACGGAAGGGGGCCGAGTCTACCAACTGAAAAGGCAGCAGTTGAAGCGCTAGCAATTTAGCCAAGCTAGCATTCAACCGCTGGGCATGTGGATGGCTGGGAGTGAACTTCTTTCGACGGTCCAGCAGCTGGGGCAGGGAAATTTGCCTGCTAGAATCGGACGTCGGTGTACTGCTAGCAGAGTGGCCGCAAGTACTTGGCTGTGACACACCTAATTCTACACCTTCATTCCTCTCAGTGCATGTTTCAGAGAGGACTGAAGTTATAGTGGGGTTGGAGATCCCAGCTGATGCGGTGCAAGGAGAGGTCCGCTTTGTTCTTTGGTGTGGGTCTTTGAGGTAGGCTTGCCAACGAGCTGCATGGCAGGTCAACATATGTCTGGTCAGGCATGTGGTACCCAAGCGGCTGATGTTTTGGCCACGCGATATACGCTTGAGACATATGTTGCAAACAGCAGCTGTGCGATCTGATGCACTAGCCTCAAAAAAGGCCCACACCAAAGAACTTTTTGAATGACGGGCAGAGGCAGCGCCCTGCACAGGCGGAGCTCTGCGGTGTGATTCCGTCGGTGTACTGCCCTTACGCTGGCCACCAAAGGGCATCCTGCCTCGTTGGAGATGTGCCTCCTCCTCATCCTCCTCCTCCTCCTCTCTCCTATTAGGCACCCACGTGGAGTCAGTGACCTCATCATCCCCTCCCTCCTCATCACTGGAGCCAATCTGGCAGTATGCTGCAGCTGCTGGAACATGACTGCCAGATTGGTGTCCTTCTTGAGCATCCCCTCTGTCTGCTCTCACGCTACTGCCTTCCTGTAGCTGGGTTTCATCATCAGACCCTTCGAAACGCTGGGCATCCTCCTGGAGCATGTACCCAACACTGTGCTCAAACAGTTCGGGGGACTCCTCAGGAGGAGGACATGGTGGGTCTAGGGAAGGAGTGACTGATGATGAGTCTGACATTGATACCAGGGAAGAGGACGCTTTGGCAGCTGCTTTGCCAGTACCCTGAGCCTGGGTGAGAGAGGATGAGGAGGAGGAGGAGGGCTTGGTCATCCACTCTACCAAGTCTTCGGCATGATATGGCTCAACATGTCCAGCTGCCGAAAAGAAGGACAAGCGTGTCCCATGGCCATGTGCTGATGACAATGCACCGCGTCCACGACCAGCACTGTTGCCCCCAGACACAGAGCCTGCTTGCCCTCTTTTATTGCCTCCTGACTGTCTGCCTCTCCTTGTTTGCCTTCCAGACATTCTAATAGATGGCCTGCAGGGAGATGGGAAAAAAGCAATAAAGGCTACCTTCAGGTGTCCTTCTCTGTCCCTTTACTTAAGGATTTCTAAATATGGTTGAGGATGATTGCTTTTGCACAGAATAGCACAACGACAATTTCCCTGACTGTCCAAAAAACAAGGATTTCAAAGATGGTTGATGAGGAATGCTTTAGCAAACTATAGCACAAGGAGAATTTCCCTCACTGTCCTTCCCTGTCCCTAGAAACAAGGATTATCACAGTGAAAGAAACTGACACTCTTCCTACCTATAGTTTTCTGTCCCTAGAAAAAATGTTTTTTTAAAGCACACTATAGCACAAGGAGAATTTCCCTCACTGTCCTTCCCTGTCCCTAGAAACAAGGATTATCACAGTGAAAGAAACTGACACTCTTCCTACCTATAGTTTTCTGTCCCTAGAAAAAATGTTTTTTTAAAGCACACTATAGCACAAGGAGAATTTCCCTCACTGTCCTTCCCTGTCCCTAGAAACAAGGATTATCACAGTGAAAGAAACTGACACTCTTCCTACCTATAGTTTTCTGTCCCTAGAAAAAATGTTTTTTTAAAGCACACTATAGCACAAGGAGAATTTCCCTCACTGTCCTTCCCTGTCCCTAGAAACAAGGATTATCACAGTGAAAGAAACTGACACTCTTCCTACCTATAGTTTTCTGTCCCTAGAAAAAATGTTTTTTTAAAGCACACTATAGCACAAGGAGAATTTCCCTCACTGTCCTTCCCTGTCCCTAGAAACAAGGATTATCACAGTGAAAGAAACTGACACTCTTCCTACCTATAGTTTTCTGTCCCTAGAAAAATTTTTCTTTTTAAAGCACACTATAGCACAAGGAGAATTTCCCTCACTGTCCTTCCCTGTCCCTAGAAACAAGGATTTGCACAGTAAAACACACTGACACTCTCCCTACCTATCTTTCTCTTTCCCTAAACTAAAGGAATCCAGGTTAAGCAAGAAAAAATAAATGTCACTGTCCCTGCCTATGCTTCTCTTTCCCTGCTCCGGAACACACTACACTAGGCCGCCGTGCTGGCGGCCTTTTATAGTGTGGGGCGTGTACTAAACACCCTCAGCAATAATTGGCCACAGGCATCCTGCCTGTGGCCAATCATTGCTCTCCTCGCTGCCGGCGCTGTGATTGGCCAAGCATGCGGGGTCACAGTGCATGCTTGGCCAATCACAGCGCCTGGATGACACTGCGATGGCGTAGTGCATTGTGGGCCGTCCGCGTCACTCGAATTAGGCGCGAACGGCCCAAATCGTTCGATCTTCGTCGAACGATCGAACAGCCGATGTTCGAGTCGAACGTATGTTCGACTCGAACACCGAGCTCATCCCTAGCCAGCAATAACAAACAGACAATCTAGCCCTTCCTCAATTTAACCACTTCGGCCCCGGACCATTTGGCTGGCCAAAGACCAGAGAACTTTTTGCGATTCGGCACTGCGTCGCTTTAACTGACAATTACGCGGTCGTGCGACGTGGCTCCCAAACAAAATCGATGTCTTTTTTTCCCCACAAATAGAGCTTTTTTTTGGTGGTATTTGATCACCTCTTTTTATTTTTTGCACTATAAACAAAAAAAGAGCGACAATTTTGAAAAAAAACCCGATTTTTTTACTTTTTGCTATAATAAATATGCCCTATATATATATATATATATATATATATATATATATATATATATATATAAAAAAAAAAAAAAAAAGTGTTTTCCTCAGTTTAGGCAGATACGTATTCTTCTACATATTTTTGGTAAAAAAAAAACGCAATAAGCGTTTAATTGGTTTGCACAAAAGTTATAGCGTTTACAAAATAGGGGATAGTTTTATGGCATTTTTATTAATAATTAATTTTTACTAGAAATGGCGGCGATCAGCGATTTTTATCGTGACTGCGACATTATGCGGACACATTGGACGCTTTTGGTGCTATTTTGGGACCATTCACATTTACACAGCGATCAGTGCTATAAATATGCACTTATTACTGTGTAAATGTGACTGGCAGTGAAGGAGTTAACCAGGAGGGGGCGCTGAAGGGGTTAAGTGTGTCCTAGGGATGTGTTCTAACTGTAGGGGGATGGGCTATGTGTGACACGACACTGATCACCACTCCCGATTATAGGGAGCGGTGATCAGTGTCCTGTCACTAGGAAGAATGGGGAAATGCTTGTTTACATTAGCATTTCCCCGTTCTTCCTCTCCGTGAGACGATCGCGGGCATCCCAGCGGACATCGAGTCCGTGGGACCCGCGATCACACTCACGGAGCTTGCTGCGGGTGCCCACAATGCCGCGTCTTAAAGGTGACGTACAGGTATATTAATTAGTCACACCACTTCCTCAAACTTAATCTATCCAAAACTGAACTGATCATTTTTCCTCCCCCTGATCTCTCTGTCAAAATTGTTGGCACAACTATCAGCCCATTCCTACATGCCAAGGTCCTAGGAGTAGTCCTGGACTCTGAACTCTCCTTTAAGCCTTACGTCCAATCACTGTCCAAATCTTGCCGCCTCAACCTCCGCAACATCTCCAAAATACGCCCCTTTTCTAACCAATGACTCAACAAAGCTCCTAATTCACTCCCTGGTCATCTCTCGCCTCGATTACTGCAACTCCCTCCTCATTGGCTTACCTCTGCATATTCTATCCCCCCTTCAGTCCATCATGAATGCTGCTGCCAGACTCATCCACCTTACCAACCACTCTGTCTCTGCTACTCCTCTCTGTCAATCCCTCCACTGGCTTCCGCTTCCCCAACAAATTAAATTCAAAATATTAACAACTACCTACAAAGCCATCCACAACACTGCCCCCAGCTACATCACTGACCTAGTCTCTAAATACCAACCTAATCGTTCTCTTCGTTCTTCTCAAGACCTCCTGCTCTCTAGCTCTCTCATCACCTGCTCCCATGCTTATCTCCAGGACTTTTCCAGAGCCTCTCCAAGCCTATGGAAGTCCTTACCCCAATCTGTCCATCCATCTCCTTTTCTATTAGCCTTTAGAGGATCCCTAAAAACCCTCCTCTTCAGAGAAGCCTATCCTATCCACACCTAACAACTGTATTTTCATTTTGTCCACCTGATCATCCCCCACAGCTACTAGCCTTTGTTTCACTTGACCCTCCCTTCTAGACTGTAAGCTCTAACGAGCAGGGCCCTCTGATCCCTCTGTATTGAATTGTATTGTGACTGTACTGTCTTCCCTGATGTTGTAAAGCGCTGCGCAAACTGTTGGCGCTATATAAATCCTGTATAATAAAAATAATAATAATCTGCCTGCACGTGCCATTCTGCCGACATATATCGGTGTGAGGAAGTCAGCAAGCGGTTAAATTATGAAAAACAGGTTTATTTCGCTTATCGTCCATGGACTGACACAGCTGGATACTGTAAACGTGTGGGTATATGTCCCTGCTTGCAGGAGAAGATCTAGGCAGAATGTTAGATGTTAGAAACATTCTAGAACAAACCAGAGCTAAACAGCCCCGCCCGGGAGGGCGGTCCCTCCGGACATTACCCTCCCACCTGCAGTCAGCAGACCCCAGTTTTTTTCTGCCTAGCAGAAGGAGAAGACGTGGCTCTCTTAGGAGCCAGTCTCCTGGAAGATTTTACTTTTAAATTCTATTCCTTTGGGAATTTTATTATTTTATTTTTGAGACCTTCAATCAACTGTTGGCTGGGCAACAGGTTGGGTACACTAGTATCCTCGTAGTCTTCCCTGTCTGACCATCGAGCGTGCTGATCCTCGCCTTGTGTTCGTGAGACTCAGTTCACGACATACCCCATGGCTCCAGGGGTGGCCGGGTTGCTTTCATGCTCCCGCGGTCCTCTCAAGATTGAACAGTATCTACTGTATCTCTCGTGGTGGACCAGGCCGACAGCTACGCAGTAGGATGTGATAGGTCTGTCTGAAACAAGCCAGTGGGTCCCTCTAGGGACGATTAAGTAGTCTCTCCTGCTGCAAGGTGAGTACATACTGGCTGTGTTTCTGTGTGTAGGGGTTTCTCCCTGTCTCCCCCCCCTGTTATGCTGCTCTCTGCACCCTGTACTGGTGCTGTGCTGTGGGGTGCTTGGGGGTCACTCTGGCCTGGCTGGGCGCTCATGTCTGCATTTTTTTCTGGTGTGTGAGGTGATTATTGCGTGCGCCGTTAGCGCGCGCATTAGCGGGAGCTTTGAATTTCCCATTTTCTTCTGGCCGCCGCGCATTTATTTTCAATTCTAGTGGCGGCGGCGCAAATCCCCTCACAATCTCCTCAGACTGAGTGGTCCTTAAGGGTTGGTGGGTCCTCCGGGTATCCCCTCCCCAGCCTCAGCGTAGCCAGTGGGTGGACTGTATATTCACTGTATAGTGTATAAGGTCTCAGAGGGTGGCGTTATGGAGTCTGATACACCTGCTCTCCACACTTGCCTGGGGCAACTGGCAGTGCTGCACAGTTAAACATGTTCATATGTTTCCTGCACCTGCGGTCCTTATGGACCAGTTGTCAGCAGTCCTGGAATCATTCCTTGTCAGAATGGAAGCGGTGTGTGAGCAAAAGGAGCTATAAGCCCCCTCCCCCCACAAAAATCTTTAGTGAAGGAGTGCTCTGAGTCAGATATGGGCCTAGCTACTGTGCTCAGGACCCTACCTCTGAATATTTAATATTTATGAACAGGACATTCCCTTGTGAGGAAGACTCCAGTTCTGTGTCAGTGAATGACAGGGCGCTTGTAAGAGATCTCATTGATGATGTGAGGAACACTCTCAAGCTGGAATTGCTGTGACAAGTTTTTCTTTTACACAGCTTCCTCATTGTTTTCCTCACACGCTGCCACAGAGCAGCATGGATGATACATGGTGGGGGGGAGGACTTTATTCATTTATGTCTCTAGTCCCTGTGAGCCTTCTGTGTGATATCCTGAGACAACATTTCCCGCCATTTCCTGGGGAACGCTTGAGCTCTGACAGACACACGCTCTGAGGGTCAGAGGTTACCTGTTACCTGCATGCTGCTTCGGCAGCACAGTCAAGCAGGTTGGAATGATACAGAGAAGATTTATGCGCCTCCGCGCCATAATTTAAACTCATCCTATACCTCTACACTGCATACATTCACAGTGTATGTATGTGTTATTGGTCTCTGTGTCTGCGTGGGTGTTCCCCCACGTTCCAATGCTGTGTTTCAGTGCCATGCATGATATAAACGTACAAAATATGTTTATGCACGACTCCAGATACATTCACAGTATATGTATGTATTATACTCTCTGGGTCGGCGGGGGCTCCGGTGTCCTCCCGCACTCTCATGGTATGTGCGCTTCGGCTCTCTGCACAGTATAGATATGTTCAATATGTTTGTTGCACATACTATACATGTTTACAGTATGGGTATACTGTTTGCGTGGGGTTCCTCTGGGTACTTCGGTTTCCCCCCACGCTCCAATGAAAATGCACAGCATAAACATGTGCAATATGTTGATTCACATGCTATCATTCCTACATGGTATCTGTGTGCTGTCTGCGTGGAGTTCTTCTGGGTGTTCCGGTTTCCTCCCATGGGCTGACGGTATTTGCGCCTTTGGCCTTCTGCACAGTTAAACATGTTCAATGTTTATCACGCATGCTATAATATCTACACGGTATGTGTAGGCAGTCTGTGTGGTTTTCCTCCGGGTACTCCGGTTCCCTCCCACACTCCATTGGTATGGGCGCTTCGGCGCTATGCACAGTCTAAATTTGTGCGATTGGATATCCACATACTAACATACCTACCTGGTATGTCTGTGCAGTCTGCGTGGGTTTCTGCCCACGCTACATGACATGCATGTCTTTGGTGCAATACACGGTGTAAACATACACATTATGTTTATACACTACACTAAATACATTCACAGTAGTTGTAGGTATTGCATTCTCTGAGTATGCGTGGGGTACTTTGGTTCCTCCCATGCGCCAATGGTGTGCGTGCCTTCGGTGCTATGCACACATGAGCTTGTGCAAAATGTTTAGCACACACACTATAATACCTACATGGTATGCGTATGCAGTCTGCATGGGTTTCCGCCCACGCTACATGACATGCATGCCTTTGGTGCAATACACGGTGTAAACATACACATTATGTCTATACACTACACTAAATACATTCACAGTAGTTGTAGGTATTGCATTCTCTGAGTATGCGTGGGGTACTTCGGTTCCTCCCACGCGCCAACAGTGTACGCGCCTTCGGTGCTATGCACACATGGGCTTGTGCAAAATGTTTAGCACACATACTATAATACCTACACGGTATGCTTATGCAGTCTGCATGGGTTTCATCCGGGTTTCTCCCCTGCGTTCCAATGGTGTGCGCATTCTCAGCGCTATGCACAGTATAAACATGTGCAATTTGTTTATTCGCAGGCTAACATACCTACACGGTTGTGTACGCAATCTGCGTGGCTGGTTTACGTCCAAGCCCCGATGATGTGCGCGCCTTCGTCGCTGGCACAGTATATACGTGTTTAATAGGTTTATCCACACATACTAAACTACATACGCCGTATGTGGTGGTATTATGCTCTTTGTGGCTGGGTGGGTTTCCTCCCACACTCTATTTGCACGTTTGACGCAATACATAGTATAAACTATGTGTTTGTACAATCAGCACTTATCCATGGGTAGTTGCTGGATGGATTATTGTAACAAGGATCCCTGGTTTCAGGGGTATCACTTTCCACCTGCTTTCAGTGGTGATTAGAAGCGCTGGCTTGGACTGTGTTTGCCAGGCTGAGATTAGCGTTACGCCCGTTAGTGGCTGCGTCTCTGGCGTTTTTTGTAGCTCAATGACTGGGCAAAAGCCTCTGCTTCATCCATCAGTCGTCTAGCAGGTTCACTGCAACTGCTTTAGCCTTTAGGGTCTCTGTGCCCGGGGTGGGTTTGCGCCACCTATGGAGGCTGAGGTACTAGTCCTCTGACTAGTCCTCCAACAGTTGAGGCACCCTGTACACTAGGGCCTCCCTTCTCCGATACTTTGCGGAGTCTCTTTCGGATTTTCATACATCTCGCTGCAAGACGGTCATGTCGGCCGTGTGCATTGCAGGGGAAGGGTCCTTGCATCCGGAGGTGTTTCCACCTCCTTTACCGGAGGTGGGGCACCGGAAGTGGACCTTATGGCCTCTCAACTCACTCGCAAGGTGGCAAGATCGTGGTCAGGTCCAGGGACCCCTGGGCGGACGCGTCAGACGCGTTTGAAGCCCGTGGGGGCAGTATCGCCTGATATATGCTTACCCTCCGCTACTGTTGTTGCCTCGCCTGCTTCGCAGAGTAGGGGCTGAGGCCATTCCAGTGATCCTCATTGCTCCGGAACGGCGACATTGGTACGCCGATCTACTTTGGCTAGTCGCAGACGTTCCTGGCGACTGCCTATTGGGGTGGACCTTCTGTCTCATGATCCCATACTTCATCCTGCTTTACAGTCCTTGGCTTTAATGGCATGGCTGTTTTAAAGCCAAGTGCTGAAGGACCGAGTTCTCTCATATTCGGTCATCTCTTCTATGTTGTTGACACGGGAATCTTCCTCCAGAAAAATATCTCACCGTACCTGGAAGGCTTACGTCGCTATGCGAGAAACTTGAGTGGCATCCTCGGATGTATTCCGTTCCCAGGATTTTGCTGTTCTTACAGCGTGGTGTGACCCAAAAGCTGGCCTTGCATACCTTTTTTTGAGGGTTGGATTTCGGCCCGGGCTGTCTTTTTTTCAACGACCGCTACCGGGCCATTCCTTGATTAGCACCTTTTGTGCAGGGGATTCGCCATGTGATCCCCCCTGTCAAGCCTCCTCTCCCTACTTGGGATCTGAATTTGATGCATCTTGGTTCTCCAAGAACATCCCTTTGAGAATATCAGAGAGATTCCTCTCTTGACCTTGTCCCGGAAGTTGGCCTTCTTAGTGGCCATTGCTTCGGTTAGACGGATGTCTGAGTTGGCGGCCTTGTCCGGCAAGTCGCCTTACTTGGTCCTCCATAAGGATATGGTGGTGTTGTGCCCACGACCGTTCTTCTTTTCTAAGGATGGTCTCGGCCCTTCACCTTAAGAAGGCCATTGTTCTTCCATCCTTGTGTCCTCACCCATCACATCCCTGAGAGTTTGCGCTTCATACATTAAGATGGGTACAAGCCTTACGAGTGTACCTGTCTGCTACTGTTTCCATTCGGAAATCTGTGTCTGGTCCAAAACAGGGCCGAACGGTGTCGTCTGCCACCGTCTCTAGGTGGATCAGGCAGACCGTCATACAGGCCTATGCCCTTAAGGGCGGGCGCCATCCTTTCCGGTTGCGGCGCATTCCACCAAGGCAATTGGTGCTTCCTGGGCCTTTCCGACATCAAGCGTCGGTTGCACAAGTGTGCAAGGCGACAACCTGGTCGTCCGTTCATACCTTTTCAAGATTTTATAAGGTTGATGTTGCTGCATCTTCGGATGCTCCCTTCAGCTGCAAAGCATTGCAGGCCGCTGTTTAATGTTGCAACTCCTCCGTTCAGGAGCTCTGCTTGTTTGGAGTGAAGTTTTGGTTGTTCCTTTACTACTGCTCCCACCCTTCTGATACTGCTTTGGGACGTCCCACACGTTTACAGTATCCAGCTGTGTCAGTCCATGGACGATAAGAGAAAATAGGATTTTTGTACTCACCGTAAAATCCATTTCTCTGACGTCCATGGACTGACACAGCACCCACCCTTCCTTTTAAGGTTTGTACTGCTTTGTTACGAACTGAGGTCTGCTGACTGCAGATGGGAGGGTAATGTCCGGAGGGACCGCCCCCCTGGGCGGGGCTGTTCAGCTCTGGTTTGTTCTAGAATGTTTCTAACATCTAACATTCTGCCTAGATCTTCTCCTGCGAGCAGGGACATATACCCACACGTTTACAGTATCCAGCTGTGTCAGTCCATGGACGTCAGAGAAATGGATTTTACGGTGAGTACAAAAATCCTATTTTTTTCCACATACATGACTGAGGTGTGCTCAGTGGCTTGCAGTTTGAAAATCCTCGTTGGATGAGGAGTGTTAGTGAGAGAACAGTTGAAAAGAAGAAAATTCTAGGTGGAAGGAGAGCAGATGAAAATTACTCTTAGTTCTAATATGAGGAGGCATCCCAACTTTCCTCTAGCCATTCTTGCTTATTGTTTATCCTCCCAGGAGACATCTAAAAGGTCTCTAGAGATGCTTACTTTAATATAGTTCTCTGTACAGTGTTCTGTGACAATCATTAGACTGAGAATCCAAACTGGTAGGTCTTCTAGGAGAGCTCTCAGGAGCATTGAATACGGGTAAACGTGTGACAGTCCTAAAAAAAGTTTTAATTTGTCTGTATTTTTAAAATATATTTTTTTAAGTGGATATAAAAATATGAAAGTAGATTTAAAAACATGACCTCAAGCTAGTAGGAGAAAAGTTTAAAATTGATCTTACAAAATATTATTTTACCAAAAGAGTAGTTGGAGACAGAGTAGTTGGAGTCAGTAAACAGTACGTGGATTCAGACATGCATCTATGCTCAAAAAAATTTATAAATAAAAAGACTCATGGTCTTTTTTCTGCTCCGTCACTCTTCTACAATTCTTTCTTTTTTTTGTCAATAGAAACCTTTGAATAATAAAATCTTGGAGCTTACAGTTCTTGAGATGTGGTTGCTGTATTTGTTTTTGGAATGAATAGTGTTGTCATCCTAATCGGGACATATTCTCTTAATGCAGAATGTTCCTATGTAAAGCCATGTACGTCATGTCTATGGGCGGCCCGTATGTCTATGGGCAGCAGTATGCAGCACCTGGACTCTGCAGGCATGGAAAAAGACAGTTTTACATTGTATGCCTCGAATGTGTCCATGTGCATGCCTTACCTTTCTGTATTAGGACAACAGAAGCAAAGCAGGACAACAAACTCTGCCACTCTTCTCTTGCCCATAACATAGAGGGGCATGGTTCTCTAGTCTTCAGAATTAGCCAGTTCAACAGATCTGGTAACAGTAGAGGCAGAGAGCACAGGAAGTGACCAGCTGACAAGATTTCTGGCAACATCAATAGGGAATGCTTGCATGTATCAAACAGATATAATAACATGCTTTTTAATGATATATTTAATAAACCAAAACGGACCAAAAAGGCAGACGTTCATTGTCAGTGGTTACCCATTATGTGCCAAGGACTCTTAGTGAAAACCAAAATTGGAGGGTACAAAGTTTGAGAGACCTTCTGTGATTCAGCTTGACATCTGAAGTGATGTAACATGTCTTCTGTGTTGTATGCAGGGTTACAGGGCGACACTAATTGGAAGACATACACTTCTCAGGAATCTATGAAGGTAGAAACCATATCAGAAAATTTACTTTGAAGTGGATATAAAAGGTACCTGATATAAAAAAAAATGCAATGGGAATGTTTTATCATGGTCTTTCATTAGAGATCATTCAGTGGCCGGGTAGGTTTGTTATTGTCTGTAGGTAGCTTGACATTGGATGTACATGTAATGGTAAATGTGTATTCGATTTAAAATTGTAAATGATAAATTGTTAAAATAACATAGATAAAGATTGATTTGGTTGAATTAAGTTGGATTTTCCACCAAGACTGATATTTACTTTTCAATTGAGATGATGATTTACGGATCAAATTGCTCATTTTAAGCAATATTTTTTTTGAATTTGAAATTATTGTCATATCAAATTGTCACCTTGTGTTATGTGTATGGCCAATACAAGTAAATGTGCATGGACATTTGAGTTTTTCTGTTAAGTTTATTAATTTATTGCTGCTTTGTCATGAATCTCCATGCTTTTCAAAAGTATCCCAAAAGGATCCAATAAGAAAAAAAAACCTTTCCTTGGAAGCACATGAAACCATGTACAGTTAATAATACACAAGTAAGAGCAATAAAGAACAGTATACCATAGATACCAATCAGAAATCAGCTATCATTAGCCAGTGCAGTCTAGGCTGCTGTAACCTTGATTTTGGTTGGCTACTGCAAAGTTCTCTGCTGTGTACCTTGAAAATATTTTAATTTTTGTAAAGCAACAGTGCATAGTTTATATATGCCTAGTTACAAATACTGTGCGTTTAGATTACGATTAAAGTTGAACTATAGCCAAAACTTTTTTTTTTCATTTTGGATAGAGCAAGGAAGGGTTATAACCCCTGTCCAATTTTTTTATTTTTTTTTGCCATCTGTGTCCCATTGTGGAGATTTACCTTCACTTCCTGCCCCATAGCCAGACAGGAAGTGAGAGGAAATCCCTGTAAATCAAGGGAATTCCTTGGGGACCCTGAGGTTACCATTGGAAGATTTCCCCTCTATTACTTTCCTGGGCACAACCCAAAATGTGGGTAATTTCTCTTACTTTCACTTTAGAAAGGGTGAACCTCCTTAATGGGGGCAAGGCAGCGAAAAAAAAACAAACTGTCAGGTGTTCTAATTCCCCTCCACTCTATCCAAAACTAAAAAAAAGTTTTGCCTTTAGTTATACTTTAATAACTGCACATACAATTCCTTTATAGCAGACCTTTCAGTAACTTTACAAATCTACTCACTTAAAGTGAGTAAAAATACCACATTTTGAGGAATTCAACCAATGAGGACAGCTGTTCCAGTGACAAATGTCTATGAAGGAATTTCCTTTTTACTTCGTAGAGATATCCACTCACTTCCTGCTTTGTCTACAGGACAAGAAGTGAAAGGAACTCTCTGGAATGGAAAAATAAATGCCTTTCCCTTTTTGCCCGTAGGTGGTGTTACCACCTCAGGCACCTGTTGGGATACAGGCAGATTATGGTACATTGAGTGGCCCCTCTCGGCAGTGGTATAGTGGGAGTGGTCAACCCGTTGTGCCTGCTGGGAGGGGATACTTAAGGGGCAGGCGCCATTGATTGGTGTTCATTCCTCTGGGCGCAAGGTGTGTGTGTGGTCCTGGTCTCGGGGCCACGTTGGCCCGAGGCAGCATCGCTACTTAGTAGGCCCCGCTAGTCTGGCTGGGGCCTATATCCAGAGAAGGGACCCAAAGCTTTCCATTCAAATGGGGAGGAAAAATCTTAGTGAAGAAATCCAGGGGAGGATCTGCCCCGGAGGACACCGGCACAATACTGCTGTCTCGGGAGAGGCCTGGCAACTTCAGTAAGGAGGGATCCATTATGCTACAAGCCCTACAGTTCGCCGGATCGGCTTAAAGGTTCTTAAAACTGTACGGCTGGAAGTTTGGGACTTTGAAATCCTGTGGCAGAGGGTTCCTGGACTATCCAATTGATTACTTTAACACAAGTCTGTGGCAGAGACTTTGTACACTTAAAACAGGTCTGTGGCAGAGACCCAACTCATCTTGGGCAGTCTGTGGCAGAGACTGTCCTATTGCTGATCCAATATCCACTCTAACATTGAGAGTGGTGAGTGACTTTGAACTTCTACCTTTGTCAACCTTTAGTGGCGAGTGCCTGAACCTTCCCCTGCTCTTCTATACCTTCTACTTCTCAACATTTACTGCATATGGAAAAATAAAGCCTAACTGTTTGAGGTTTTACATTGGTGTGGACATTGCATTAATACAGACTTTCCTACCCGGACAACGCAGCTGAAGAGGTAACGTGCAAAACCCAAAAATAATCAGCGGCCATGAAGAGGGTATTGCTACACTTACTTAAGTCCTTTCTCGATTCAACGATGTGCCTTTTTTTTTTACCAGTGCTGTTCTTCACCCTGGTCCCACAGGGCAGATTGATAGCAGCGAGAGCCATTGGCTCCTGCTGCTGTCAATCAAATCCAGTAAGGAGGGATTGGGGGCGGAGCTGAGTTGTGCTGTGTGTGTCAGTGAACACCCACAGCTCGGCTCAGGACTTGGGAGCAAGCTATGGGGGCAGACACAGAAGAGGAGGAGCATAGAGCGCCAGCGGGGGAATGCAGATAAGGCGGTTCTGGACCAATCTGTGCAATACCAGTGCACAGAGCAGGTAAAGTATTTTTTAAATTTAGGTTAAAAAAGGAGGCTTCAGAATTAGTTTAAAATGTCTAAAACAACGTTTGGCTTTAGATACATTTTAACATAAAAAAAATAATTCTTATGCCAGGTCCACGTCAATACCCTAAGGCTACTTTCACACTAAGGTGCTGGATGCGCTGGCGGTATAGCGGCGCTATTTTTAGCGCCGCTATACCGTTTTTTTTGCCGCGATTTGCGGGCGCTACCGGGGGTATTTTAACCCCCGCTAGCGGCCGAAAAAGGGTTAAAAACGCCCGCAATAACGCCTCTTTGAGGCGTTTTGCGGGCGTATTAGAGGCGCTACCCCATTGATTTCAATGGGCAGGGGCGCTATAGGAGCGCTATTTTTAGCGCTCCTATTGCACCTCAAAGATGCGGCTTGCAGGAGTTTTTTGAGCCTCCTGCAAGCGCAACGCTCCAGTGTGAAAGCCCTCGGGCTTTCACATTGGATAGTATTGAGAGGCTTTTTTGGGGCGCATTGCAGGCGCTATTTAGAGCGCAATAGCGCCTGCAAAGCGCCTCAGTGTGAAAGGGGCCTTAAAGTCAACACAAGTGATGATAAGTTAACATTTAACTATAATCCTATGTAAAAACATTATAGCCACAAAACACGTTATTTGGTAAAATAAAGAAACTTGATGTTCATTAATGCAAACGATATCAACCTATTCTTATACCTATAACTTCGGGTGCCTCTGGTGATTAGACCACCGAAGTGTTATTTTTGCAGACTCCTTTTCTATGTACTGATACTTCACTGTTGTATCATTGAGCACAATTTTAAAGTTCCTACCACTGCTATTTTAATGCACTGTTAAGGCAGAGCGAATTGTGTGCTCCATCACTAGGTAGAGTGTTGTGCTTGCACACTTCCTTTTTTCCACTATTCAGCTTAAAGGAAAATGGAGGGTGGCTTCCTTCCTCTTGTTATTTGAAAGCAATTTTTTCAGGGTAGTTTGAGTTCTTGGAATCTCTGATTTCCTACTATGGTAGGAGCTTGCCCTTAAGAATGATTCCACTTAATATAGCAGCCCTTACTTAAGAGGAGTCCTTTTTCCCTCAACACAAAACTGCACCCCTTGTGGTTCTTGGTCCTGCTAAGCCCTATCCATCTTCCTGAAAGATTTCTTGACCTACAGAGTCAACAAGTATCAGTCTCCACTGTTCCATAGTAAGGACTTGACTCTTCAGCTCTGGACCATGTTCATATTATTCACATTGTGGAACTCTTATGCCGCGTACACACGATTGTTTTTAATGTCATTTTCAAAAACGAAATTTTTCTCGACGTGGTTTTTCTTGTTTCCTCTCAAGCCAGCCTTGCATACACACGTTCATTAAAAAAAACGCTCGAGCAAAGCGCAGTGACGTACAACACGTACGACGGCACTATAAAGGGGAAGTTCCGTTCGAATGGCGCCACCCTTCATGTTAGTAAAGTTTGTTGAGCAACGATTCGCGCTTTTCAGCCTTGTGCTTTTCAGTCCGTTACAGCGTGACGAATGTGCTATCTCCATTACGAACGCTAGTTTTACCAGAACGTGCGCTCCCATCTCATACTTGATTCTGAGCATGCATGGTTTTTTTCCCCTCGTAAACGCATACACACTACCGTTTTTCACGTCGTTAAAAAAAACGACGTGAAAAACGACGTGAAAAAATAGAGCAGGTTCTCATTTTTTTTAGGCCATTTTTCACGTCGTTAAAAATGCTCTGGAGCCTACACACGATCGTTTTTAATGGCCAATCTAAAAAATTGCATTTTTAACGACGTGAAAAACGATCGTGTGTACGCGGCATTAGAAGACCTTCACTGAAGTGAGTTTGCCTCCTAGATTGTCGCAGTTTGTATAAAGCCAAGGGTCCTTTTTTAGGCAATCTTTGTCTAGATGTGACTTGCCAACTACTTGGTGCTATTACCCTGGATCATCTTTGAGTAGCACTGTTTGACCTAAATCCTTCCTAATAAGTTCACTCCATTTGGACCTTTTTTGGTGTGTAGCCATTTTTCCCTTACACTCCTTTGGGGTTTTCAGGGTTGTTTAGTGAATTCTCTTTTAGTATAGTACACCCTTCTCATGCAATCTCTCAGCCCTTTTTTATTTCTCCCTCTAAGTTAAAGCGTAAGTAAACCCATCTATAAAACAGTTTCATTTCCGGCATGTGCCGGAAATGTAACACTTCCATTGGTTGTGCTCTCAACCAAACTGACAAACCATCCAATGACTTGTGTCATAACTGATCACATGTGTAGCATCATGGCAGTTGTAGATTAAACAGAGGCCAAGATGGCAGCTTCCTTGGCTGAAAATGATAGTGGGGTTTACTTACACTTTAAGCTAGCCATAGATGGGTAGGATTTCTAATGAAAATTCTTAGTAAAAGAATGTTCTGAGAAAGTTTTGTTCATTTTTCTATTCATTAGTGGGTCAAATCAATGTTTGTTTTTCAGCGCAGTGATGAGAAAATTGAAAGGTGCAGGGTGGATTTTTTTTTTTCTTAAATTAACAAATTTCAGTGGTTTTCATTCAGTAAAGTCCATTCATTTCAAAATCAAATGTTAAGAGCAAACAAAACTTTTCAAACAGCATCCTAATGTTTTGAGAATTTCGATTTTCATATGAATTTTCCTAAGCATTTGGTTCAAAATTCCACCAATCTATGGCCAGCTTTAGGGAGTCTGGAATCTGGCCAAAGAACCAAGTTGGTTTGCTCAGACCAAAAAGACTCTGAGCAAGGAGGATATGGTCCCCTCCCCCCTTTCTGGGTGCACCCCTTCCCCTTTCTGGATGTATCCTTTGTCTGGTTCTCTGAAATAGACAGTTCCCGAGTTGTTGAGGGAACTGTTGTTTGGTCTTTTGGTCTGATCTCTTCTGAACATCATCTGGAGGCTGCACGATCTTCACCTCCATAAAGTTTTGAAATTTCCCCTTGCTACAGACAGGGCAACCCATTCCCATAAGGCCTGATTCACACCAATGCATTTTTAGCACTTTTTGCATTTTGCAGATTTGCACTACAGTCCATTTAACATGCTTTCCCAGGGAACACGTTCTGTAGTGCAAATCTGCAAAATGCACTAAAAATGCATAGGTGTAAATCGGGCCTTATAGACAGTGCTGAGTGAGTAATTGGTGACTACACTGTCTTTCTGAATTCAATATATTTTCTTTAACCACTTAACAACCACCTGCCGACAAATAACGTCGACAAGGTGGTTGCTTAACTCTGGGAGGACGTTATATAACGTCCTCCCAGAATCGCGCTCCCGCGCGCCCCCTGGGGCGCGCACACGGGAAACTCCGTGACCGCCGGGTCCAGAGGACCCGGCGGATCACGAATCGCGGTAAATCGCCGCTGATAGCGGCCGTTTACCACGTGATCGCTCCGTCAAATGACGGAGCAATCACTTGTAAACAGACCGGCGTCATTTGATGACGCCGGTTCCTCCCTCCCCTCTCTGTACCGATCGGTACAGTGTGAGAGGGGAGGGGGAGGGAGCGGATGGCAGCAGCAGCACTGTGGGCTGGATCTGTGACAATTGCAGTCACAGATCCATCCATCCATCCATCCCTGCTCAGCCATCCCTGTGCTATACCCTGCCAATACTCTGCAATACACCCTGCCAATACTCTGCAAAATACCCTGCCAATACTCTGCAATACCCTGGTGCAATACTCTGCAATACCCTGCGAAATACTCTGCAATACCCTGGTGCAATACTCTGCAATACCCTGGTGCAATACTCTGCAATACCCTGCGAAATACTCTGCAATACCCTGCGAAATACTCTGCAATACCCTGCAAAATACTCTGCAATACCCTGCAAAATACTCTGCAATACCCTGCAAAATACTCTGCAAAATACTCTGCAATACCCTGCACAATACTCTGCAATACCCTGCACAATACTCTGCAATACCCTGCACAATACTCTGCAATACCCGCCACAATACTCTGCAATACCCTCCACAATACTCTGCAATACCCTCCACAATACTCTGCAATACCCTCCACAATACCCTGTGCAATACCCTCCACAATACCCTGTGCAATACCCGTGCAATACCCTGCCATACACCGCAATACCCTGCCATACACCGCAATACCCTGCCATAGTCCGCAATACTCCGCAATGCCCTGCAATACTCCGCAATGCCCGGCAATACTCCGCAATGCCCGGCAATACTCCGCAATGCCCGGCAATACTCTGCAATAACCACTTCCCGTCCTCCGGCCGTCATATGACGTCCTTGACTTTGTGCGGGGATATCTGAATGATGGGAGCAGCTACAGGCATCATTCAGATATTAGCTTTTTCAGCCGGCGATTCCCTACACCATAAGAACAATCATAGCGGCTGTTCCGCCGCTTGATCATTCTTACGGGAGGCGAGAGGGGATGCCCCCCCCCTCCCGCTGCCCTCCGGTGCTTCTACCGACTCACCGCTACGATCAAAGCCAGGATTGTTGTTTTTTTTTTTTGTTTTTTTTTCAGGCTTCCCAGCCTAGAGGTGAGATGTGGGGTCTTATTGACACCCCCCCCCCCCATATCTCACTGTAAAGAGGACCTGTCATGCCATATTCCTATTACAAGGGATGTTTACGTTCCTTGTAATAGGTATAAAAGTGATCAAAAAAATGTTTAGGGCGGAAAAACATGTCAAACTAAAATAAATAAAGTAAAATGAAGAATAAAATATATTTTTTTTTTTAAAGCGCCCCTGTCCCCGTGAGCTCGCATACAGAAGCGAACGCATACGTAAGTCCCGCCCACATATGAAAACGGTTTTCAAACCACACATGTGAGGTATCTCTGCGAACGTTAGAGCGAGAGCAATCATTTTGGCCCTAGACCTCCTCTGTAACTCAAAACATGTAACCAGTAAAAATATTTAAAGCGTCGCCTATGGGGATTTTTTAAGTAGCGAAGTTTGGCGCCATTCCACGAGTGTGTGCAATTTTTAAGGGCGACATGTTAGGTATCTATTTACTCGGCGTAACTTCATCTTTCACATTATGCAAAAACATTGGGCTAACTTTACTGTTTTTTTTTTTTTTTAAGCACAAAACATTTTTTTTCCGTAAAAAACGCGTTAAAAAAATTGCTGCGCAAATATCGTGCGAGATAAAAAGTTGCAACAACCACCATTATATTCTCTAAGGTCTTTGCTAAAAAAACATATATAATGTTTTGGGGTTCTATGTAATTTTCTAGCAAATAAATGATGATTTTTACATGTAGGAGAGAAATGTCAGAATTGGCCTTGGTGCTCCAGAACGCCTGAAGGTGCTCCCTGCATGTTGGGCCTCTGTATGTGGCCACGCTGTGTAAAAGTCTCACACATGTGGTATCGCCATACTCAGGAGTAATAGCAGAATGTGTTTTGGGGTGTAATTTGTGGAATGCATATGCTGTGTGTGAGAAATAACCTGCTAATATGACAATTTTGTGAAAAAAAAAAAGAGAAAAAAAAAATCTTGATTTTGCAAAGAATTGTGGGAAAAAATGACAACTTCAAAAAACTCACAATGCCTCTTTCTGAATACCTTGGAATGTCTTCTTTCCAAAAAGGGGTCATTTGGGGGGTATTTGTACTTTTCTGGCATGTTAGGGTCTCAAGAATTGAGATAGGCCGTCAGTACTTCAGGTGTGATCAATTTTCAGATATTGGCACCATAGCGTGTGGACTCTATAACTTTCACAAAGACCAAATAATATCCACCAATTTGTACTTATTTTTACCAAAGATATGTAGCAGTATAAATTTTGGCCAAAATTTATGAAGAAAAAATAGTAATTTGCAAAATTTTATAACAGAAACGAAAAAAAAAATCATTTTTTTACAAAATTTTCAGTCTTTTTTCTCTTATAGCGCAAAAAATAAAAAACCCAACAGTGATTAAATACCACCAAAAGAAAGCTCTATTTGTGTGAAAAAAAGGACAAAAATTTCATATGGGTACAGTGTTGTATGACTGAGTAATTGTCATTCAAAATGTGAGAGCACCGAAAGCTGAAAATTGGTCTGGTTATTAAGGGGGTTTAAGTGCCCAGTGGTCAAGTGGTTAAGATTACCAATTCTGACCATTCCCATTATGCACAGAGGGAGTTCTGCACCCTTTCTAACAAGTATCCGTTGCTGTAAGGTTCTGTACTTCATTGGAGCATTAGCAGGGTAGACATCACTTGGCATTTCCCAGCCCCTCAGTTGGACTGCTTTCTGAATTTCCTGTCCCAGCTGTTTAAGAATTTCTATAATTCCTGTATGCCTCAATGGATGATAAAGAAAATAAGATTGTTGTACTTACCATAAAATCTTTTGTTGAAGTCCATTGAAGGACACAGGTCCTGCCCCTCTGTGATACTGACCTTATGTACTGATCACAAAATGTAGAAGTGACAGAGGTGGGGTTTTATGGGGGCTGGCTTATTGCCTTTTTGTTTGCCAGTATCCCACCTTCCGAATGTGGCAGTGTAACCCAACTGTTTAAGAATTTTTTGTGTACCTCAATGGACTTCAAGAAAAAATTGTAGCGCCCTCCCCAAAAGGTTGGGACGCTATCTAAAATATAGAGGGATGTCTGAGCCAGTAGTTGGGCTCAGGCGGTTGAGTTACATTTAAATTTGCCTCTGTTCTAGTTGTGGATTGCCTGATAGTAATTACCCTTTTTGCCTGTAGGTGGAGTTACCACCTCAGGCACCTGTTGGAACACGGGCAAACCATGGTGCATTGAGTGGCCCTTCTCGGCAGTGATACGGTGGGAGTGGTGAACCCGCTGTGTCTGCTGGGAGGGGATACTTAAGGGACAGACGCCATTGATCGGGGCCCGTTCCCACCCCGCAGCCCTCCGGGCGCGAGGTATGTGTGTGTGGTTCTGGTCTCGGGCCACGTTTGTCCGAGGCTTCATCGCTATCTAGTAGGCCCAGCTATTCTGGCTGTGGCCTACATTCAGAGAGGGGATACCAAGCTGTCCGTCCGAATGGGGAGGAAGCTATCTTGGTGAAGGAGACCAGGGAAAGACCTGCCCTGGAGGGGACCGGCAAAGTGCTGCTGTCTCGGATGAGGCCTGGTGACTTTATCAAGGAGGGATCCACTGTACTACAAGCCCTACAGTTCGCCGGATTGGCTTAAAGGCTCTTTCACTGTACGGCTGGAAGTTTGGGACTTTGAAATCCTGTGGCAGAGGATTCCTGGACTATCCTTTCATTCAACTTTAAAAGGTCTGTGGCAGAGACCCATTTTCTTTCAAGAGGTATGTGGCAGAGACCCATTTCATCTTGGGCAGTCTGTGGCAGAGACTACCCCATTGCTGATTTGTGTGTCATCCCGACTGCTAGGCCATGTGAGAGGGGACTATCCGGGTGACCAATACCCACTAAACACTGAGAGTGGTAAGTGACTGTGAACTGATATTTTTGCTAGTAACGGTGAGTGCCTGAACCTTCCCCATCTCTTCTATACCTTCTACTTCTCAACGTTCTCTGCATAAGAAAATAAAGCCTAACTGTTTGAGGTTTTACATGTGTGAAAAAAGAAAAAAGATTCGACATAGGAGAGAAAAGATTTGTTATTATAGAGAGAAAAGATTCGACATAGAGAGAAAAGATCACTGCTGGAATTGGGTGGGGGAAGTAAAATAAAAATAAAGTTGATGATGAATGTTTTTGGCTGATTGTAACCAAAGAGGAGGAGCAGTAAAATAGCTAGAATGACGAAGATTCGACAAAGCATCGAAAGTTAGAAGATTCGACGGTGCAGCAAAACTGTACGACGCTGCAATCGTACATTTCCGGTCAAATGCATCCGCCCATAGGCTATAGAAGAATTCTAATGTTGGTTGACTAGTAATAGTAATGAATAAATATAATTATTACTAGTCATACAACATTAGAATTCTTCTATAGCTTGTGGGCGGAACATTCGACCGGAAATGTATGATTGCAGCGTCGTACAGTTTCACTGCTCCGTCGAATCTTCTTTGAACATTCGACAGACACCATAAGCCTTCAATGACAGATTCGACCTTAATTAATTCAGATTTTCGGACGAATGCAATTTCTAACGAAAAAACGAAATAAATAAAAATGAATTTCGGGAGTAACTAAATAAATTTATTTTTTGCATTACTATAGACTTTCTTACCCGGACAATATATTACTATTTAATTACTAATATATTAATATTAGTAATTAAATTACTAATATATTACTATTAATATATTACTATTGCATTACTATAGACTTTCTTACCCGGACAACGAAGCTGAAGAGGTAACGTACAAAACCCAAAACTAACCAGCAGCTCCTACGGGGGTAGTGCTACATAATTTATGGTAAGTACAAAAATATGTAGTGGGGTATGGCCCTTATATCCCCCTGAGACTACAGTACCCAGTGCGCAACGGGACACCCAGGGTGCATTGCCCTGCGCAAGGACTGCTGGGGTGGGTTATTTAACCGAAGGGCGGGGCTGAATTCGGACTCTTTGGACACCGCCCGCCCAGCAAGAGGAACTCCTTTCCGAGCCTGCTGAGATAGAAGGCCTGAAGCCTGGGCCTTTCTCCAAAGAGCCTTCCGCTCTCGCTGAGGAACCGGAGGGATGTCTTTTCCTGCTGTTGCAGTATCATCGTCAGGAGGACCGAAGACCCGGAGGTCGTGAGATCTGTGTACCAAGACACAGCAGCGGAAGACAAGGACACGGACTGGTCCAGTTGGGTGAGAGAGCACCTGCTCAGAGAACTATATAGGATCTCTAGGCCCAATAACTGTTATCCGTAGTTATCAGTAGTGTTTGCTGCTGCGCGCCGGAGAGGCCGTGCATCGGAGTTACTTTAGAGATTTGTTCTAAGTCCACCAAGTTATCCCAACTCCTTTTACCCTGTGGATTACAGTTTATTTCTTCAACAATTGCACCACCGTTTTGCTAGTGAAGATTTTCCCCTACAGAACTTCTACACAGTACAGTCAGGCCTGACTTAGCGTAGACATTTCTGGGCGCCATTTTGTCCACGAGGGAGGATAGCTGCAGCGGGGACTGTTAATGTTATGCATAGTAGACATGTGCATTCGTTTTCGTCCGAATGCATTTTCGTCTGAATTTCAGCTATTTTCGTTATCGTTTTAACAAACGAAAACGAAAGCACAGAATCCGAAAACCGAAAGATCCGACATAAACAAATGCTTTATTTTCGTTTTCGTTGCTACAACAGTTCGATATAGATAGGAGATTCGACGTGATGCTGACAATAACAATCTGTGTCTATCGAACCTGTGGTCGAATGTGCCTAACCTTAACTCTATTAGTCCAAGATTATTCTACATAGGAGAGAAAAGATTCGACATTATAGAGAGAAAAGATTCGTCATAGGAGAGAAAGATTCGACATAGGAGAGAAAAGATTCGACATAGGAGAGAAAAGATTCGACATAGGAGAGAAAAGATTCGACATAGGAGAGAAAAGATTCGACATATAGAGAGAAAAGATTCGACATAGGAGAGAAAAGATTCGACATAGGAGAGAAAAGATTTGTTATTATAGAGAGAAAAGATTCGACATAGAGAGAAAAGATCACTGCTGGAATTGGGTAGGGAAAGTAAAATAAAAATAAATTGATGATGAATGTTTTTGGCTGATTGTAACCAAAGAGGAGGAGCAGTAAAATAGCTAGAATGACGAAGATTCGACAAAGCATCGAAAGTTAGAAGATTCGACGGTGCAGCAAAACTGTACGACGCTGCAATCGTACATTTCCGGTCAAATGCATCCGCCCATAGGCTATAGAAGAATTCTAATGTTGGTTGACTAGTAATAGTAATGAATAAATATAATTATTACTAGTCATACAACATTAGAATTCTTCTATAGCTTGTGGGCGGAACATTCGACCGGAAATGTATGATTGCAGCGTCGTACAGTTTCACTGCTCCGTCGAATCTTCTTTGAACATTCGACAGACACCATAAGCCTTCAATGACAGATTCGACCTTAATTAATTCAGATTTTCGGACGAATGCAATTTCTAACGAAAAAACGAAATAAATAAAAACGAATTTCGGGAGTAACTAAATAAATTTATTTTTCGGACGAAAACGAAATTCCGAAACGAAATATTTCAGTGTGCACATGTCTAATGCATAGTACTGTATACCTATCTGTTTGTTGAGATACTCTTTTATTGCAGGGCTCTGCACATGATATGTACACTGTTGATTACATGCTTACCCAACAAATCTGAGTAAAAGTGCAAGGGCTAAGTACACTGGTGTTTGTGTCATTTACTTTGCAGAAGAGACGGTTAAGGATAGCTATACTTTATTGCTGTGTGTGTTTTACAACAGGATTGTGTATCCGTGAGTTGCAGGCCACACAATCCTATTATCCCCTACTAACTGTGCCAAGGGAGGTTAGGGCTAATTGTTTGGGGTTCACAGCGGTGCACTACAGGGCCCAAAAATTATACTGGCAGCCCTCTTAGCTGGGAGTATCGCTACATATAATTTTATTATTTTGACATCACTTTTACACAAAGCAGATCAGGACAGATCTATGCATGTTTTTGTGTGTTAGCCTTGACATCCACTTTACGTAACGATTGCAGTATGCATGTGTAGCACACGGACCCTTTTCTCCTGCCTACCTTCTCCTTGCAGGGATAAAGGCACACCGTGCCACATGCCCGGATCCTCCTGGTATAAGAGGTTGAGCGGTGTTCTTACAATTTTGGGTCCTGCAGCGAGTTACCTCCCTCCATTGGTTCTCGTCCCTAGAGTATAGTGAAAAGTCTGTATTCTTCCTCCCAAAGAAAGCCAATGTCCAAACAGTGTTTAAACTCCAAACAGACGAGTTTATTTTATCTTGCTTGAAACAGATTTGGGAATAGGTTGAAGATAGAGACAAAGTAGGTAGAGGGACAGGTTCAGGCACGCGACACCCAACTACCCTATTCTTCACTCAAGCCTGAGTATGAATTGCTCACCCGGATAGATCCCTCTCACAGTTCTAGCAGCCGGAGTGAAACACGAACAGTTCCTTTAAGTTAGTCCCCTTCACAGACAAGTCTAAGTAATTCTCTGCCACAGAATCCTTAGTTACTGAGTTAGAACTTTGAAACTCCCATAGATTTATAGAGACCATAGGTGTCAATGGGACACGCTACAGGAGCTATACTGCAACTCACAAATCCTCTGATAGGTAACCAGGCCTCTTCTTCACCATGAATTCCTTTACTGATCCATCGGACAGGTCCTCCCCCGGTTTCCTCTCCTTCAGAGCGGGCCACCCTCACACGGGTTCCCTGGGACTCCAGTGTGTTGGTTGTAGACCCAGTTGAAGGTACTGGGCCTACCTGGAACGTTGTAGCCTCGAGCTAAAGGTGCCCGAGAGACTCCTCGACCAGTTCACACACCCCCCGGCCAGCAAGGCACCAGGGGTCCTTGGAATCCCCCTGGCACACCACCCCCATGAGGCACACTCTCCTCCTTCTCTCCTAGATCATGGCGTCTGCCATTTATGTACCCTCTCCCGGCATGCACAGCAGGCAGAACCCGCCCACCACACGGCAGCTGAGAGAGGACACCAAATCCTACCACAACGCCACCTGCGTGTTCAACCCGAGAACTGGGCAACAGCGCCACCTCAGGCCCAGGGGAACTATACACCAGGCAACAACATGGCAGAGCAGAGTCCATATTAAACAGAATTGTAGAATCTGAGCCATACTATTGCCCAGACTGCCCCTAAATTTACAGCATAGCGACCCCATGTTTGGGGGTCCCGCTACACATGTATGACTGATTGTAGGAATTGACAAAAATACTTACAGTATGTGTAGGATGCTTGTGTCTGGGCTAGTCTTGTCATTTTATTGAAAAACATTATCTGTGCAGTATGATGAGAATGAGTGAAACGTTCACAATCAAAACGTGATCAGACTGAGAAGACTAGGCTAGTATTTTCCTTTCAAAAGCTCAGTAGGGTATCCCCAAGCTAATACAGATCTGAGGGACTGCACAGTGAAATGCAATAGAAACATGAGATCAAATGTACAGTATCAAAGTAAAAATGATGTGTCTGCATCTACCCATAGCAATCAATCAGATTCCAGAAACTGAAACACTGCCCCTGAAAAATTATTTCTGTAATGTCATCGGTGGCTGAACCTATTCAGACATTTTTGTTTCAGATAATTTAGATACATTTAGCCCACGTTCACACTGGGACTGCGGGAGTGAAGCCTGCGAGTTCAGCTGAACTCGCACGATTTCACTCCCGCTGGCAGTCCCGATTTCAGCCACGATTTCAGAGACATCTGAAACAGATGTCAATGTAAATCGCGGCTGAAATCGCAAAAAGTAGTACAGAAACTACTTTTTGTAATCGGTGCAGCGCCGCAGATGCGGCGTCGCACCGATCAGGTCGGTGCCATTGCCCGCAATTTGCGGCAAATTTCGCCAATTTGACATGTCAAATCGCATGTCAAATCGCACCAGTGTGAACCAGGGCTGAGACACACTTTATTAAAACCGAGGTTGAAAAAGATGTAAACCCAATTGCTGAAATTTCATATAAACTAAAACATGTTAAAGTCATTTTCTTTTTAAATCTGCAGCTTTAACACTTGGTGATTCTTCATGAAGGTACCTTGGCAGGCACTTCCTGTTATTTGCCTCGTACACACGATCGGATTTCCATCGGACAAATCCGTGGAAATTTGTCCAAAGGGCATTGGCCGTGAACTTGTTCTGCATACAGACGGCAAAACTTTGTCAGCCAACAAATACAAAACTATGTGGTTTTTCTGCTCTTTAGCGCCACCCTTTGGGCAACTTCTGCTAATGTTGTGCTATGGTTAGCATTGCTTCTGAGCATGCGTGTTTGTACTTTGGATTTTTTTCTGACAGACTTGTGTACACACGATCGGATAATCCGTCATCACACATTTTGTTGTCGGAAAATTTTAAAGCATGCTATCCCACATTTGTTGACAGAAATTCTGACAACAATTGTTCCGATGGAGCATACAAACGGTCGGATTATCCGAAAAAAAACCCTGCCATCACACAATTCCCATCTAAAAATCTGATCGCGTGTACAAGGCAATAGGGTGACAACACTTTGTCACTGCCTCCCTGTATTGTCTCCTTGTCTCACAATTTTACAACGGAGACTGCAAGCTGCCATGCCAATGCACAAGGTGGACTATGGTGTAAAAATCAGGAAACCTGTCCATGCAGCTTTCTCAGGAGCCAATGCATGGAGACAGAAAGTGGCTTCAAGAAGGCTGCTGCAGATTAGCAATGCCGATATATACAACAAAGGATGAAACAGTATATTTTTTATTTTATAAAAATGGCAATTGTTTATGTAGCGGGGTATCATTTTTTCTAAAGAGACTACAGTTCCCAGCACGCTTTAGGACACCCAGGGTGCATTTCCCCCGCGCAAAGACTGCTGGGGTGGACTTTATAATAAGGTGACCAGATTTTTAAAATGAAATCCGGGGACATATTTTTTTTTTGCTAGTAACGACGGCAATCAGTGACTCTCTGCCCGCCGCCGCCGCCCATCACACAGCCTGTCAAGTCTCACTCTCCGGGCCCCCGGCTACTGGGTGGGGAGCGGAGGAAGATCACTCTGCCAGGGAAGGCAAGGAGATAGGCAGGCGACTGGCCAGGACTTGAGCCAAGGCAGAAGAACATGTGAGCGGAGCTGAATGGGCATGCACCCGAAACGGAAGAAATATTCCCTCCGCTCCGACCAGCACATGATCATCAGAAAAGGGCACAGATAATTAAAAAAAATACACCCCGCCCCCCCCTAAGCTAGTAAGAGCGGAGGGGTGTAATTCAGACTTTTTTTATTCTGCACTGACTGTCTTTGAAATTGCCCCAGCCCCTGTTCAAATCCAATCCGGGGACAAAACCGGGGACAGACTTGGTCCGGGGACAGTGTCCTCAATCCGGGGACTGTCCCCAGAAACCGGGGATGTCTGGTCACCCTACTTTATAAGGGAGAGGCGGGGACTGCTTCTCTCTCTTTGGACACCGCCCTCCCAGCAAGAGGATCCCTGTGCTGACCTGCTGTGTGTGCAAGGTCTGAAGCCTGGGCCTTGCATTTTCTTCCAAAGAGCCTTCCGCTCCACCGAGGAGCCTGCGGAGCGTCTGACCCTGTTGTGAAGAGTTGTCATCAGGAGGATCGAAGACCTGGGCGTTGTGGACACTGTGAAGCGAGTCACAGTAGCGGAGGTACCAGACAGGGACTGGTCTGGTCGGGTGAGAGAGCGACTGCTCAGAGACGCATATTATTAACTTTGTGCCTATTTAACTTTATCCAGGCCCATCAGTGGTTACAGTTACATTCTGGGGAGACTGTCTGCTGAACTGAGTTTACTAGCCTCTCCAGCTTTACAAAGTTAGCAATCATCGCTACCCCATTGGATTACAATTTGTTCTTTAAGTGCACCACCGTGTTTTTGCTAGCGAAGATTTCTTCATCAAACTTTACCCCAAGTTATAGTCAGGCCTGACTGGGTAGTGTAGGACATTGCTGGGCGCCATCTTGCTCACGAGGGAGGATAGCTGCAGCGGGGTCTGTTAAACTGTCATTACATTGCTGAATGTTTTATCTTTTGATAAGTATACTTGTATTGCAGGGATCTGCATGTGACATTGCATTCTGTTTTACCCTTTTAACCTTTACTAATAGTAAATAACCTATAGTTAAGTATATTGGTTGTCAGTCTCAATTACTGTGCTATATTATAAAGGGGACTGTGTCATATAGAATACTAGAGAGAGAGTGCAATTCTATAATCCCTTTTCCTAACTGTGTCACGAGAGGTTAGAGCCAATTGCCAGGGGTTGACAGCGGTGCACTACAAGGCCCAAAAACAAACAAGGCAGCCCTCTTAACTGGGGGTGTCGCTACATTTAGGATACACGGTGCTGCAGTAAAGTAAGTGCCATTCACTTGGGATTTACAAGACAGATCTTGTATGTGCCAGTGTAGCCTCCATGAGGACTGCTCTTAATGCAGTTTAGCAGCATGCTACAACAGGCAGTACAACAGAAAGGCCTGTGTATGAGCAATTACTCATTTCCACAACCAGGAAAATAGCTAACAGATGAAAATATTGGGCAGCTCAAGTTGCGGCCTGCAAAGCATTGTGCCATAGAATGGTGAAGCCTGCCTCTGTCATTACAGGAAGGCTATTGAGAGATGCAGGGTGTGATTACAGGGATTCTGTGGATGTCCCCAGGATTCTCAGACTGCTTCCAGCACGGTGTTACTGCAACTGTGCCATATTTCAGTTACTGGACTGTAACTTTTATTGATAGAAATTCTGTGTGCTGGAGCCATTGTCAGCCGTGTACATCAGGTGTATGACAGGAAGGTGACGAAAGGCCCCCCTCCTCCCCCTCTGCACAACAAAGCCTTGTAGGGGGGAGGTGTGGAGATGGGGAAAGGAACTCTGCAGTCCAGTCACGCTGAGGCTGAGCTCCAGAGAGCATTGCCTATGGAGGCAGAGCATGCTGGGAGATGGGGAGCAGCAGGGAGCTGTGTGCTACAGCAGATTACAAATACACAGAATCAATCTTATTCTTCACTGCAAAGAGGAAGGGGGTGGCTGTATGTCCAGAGATTTACATCAGATATGCACACACGGCCATATGTGTGGTGGAATGAATATCCTGTATATGGTCACCCACACTATAGTCTATTTACAAATATCACATATGAACTGAGACCATACACTTGTGGTGTCCCACGACAAGTAATGACAACTGTTTTCTTTCATACATATGTAGTCATATATGCATAAATAGACACAGGGCTTCTTTGCTGTACAGCTGTTCTACCACATATCTTAAATGGATAAGTCCCATTAATCAACAAAAATTACTATCTGTATATGCATAGGAATGACAAAAAAGAAAAGAAAACAAAGCTACTTAGACCCAGTTTATATTTATACATTTGTATTGTGCTCAAGCAGCATCCTGTTTTGTTAAATTCCTCCTGAAAAGTAATTTTCTGCTATGTGAGTGTGCCTAGGCACTCCTGTGCATACAGTTTCATAGCTGTATGTTTCCAATGTGAGATTAATGCCCCGTACACACGATCGAGTTTCTCGGCGGTGAAAACACTGCCGTGAAACCCGACGGGAAAAACGAGGACCGGCTTGGTCACCTTTTCGCTGTGTACACACGGCCATTTTTCACGACAGGTTTTCTCTTGGTCGAGAAAACCGTCTGTGTGTAGGCTCCCTAGCAGTGTTTCCCTATGGGAAAACTGCTGAGGAAAAAAACGCTGCGATTCGCAACGAGAAAAATTTAGTGCATGTTTTAAATTTTCTCGTCGTGATTCTCAGCGGTTTTCTCGTCGGGAAAACTGCTGGAGAGCCTACACACGGCCGTTTTTCTCGTCCAAGAGAAAACATGACAGTTTTCCCGACGAGAAAACTGATTGTGTGTACTCGGCATCAGGCCCCTTTCACACTGAGGCGTTTTTCAGGCGTTTTTAAAAGAAATTCCTGCAAACAGCTTTTTTGGAGCATCTTTGGGGCGCATAAAATAGCGCTGTAAAAATGCCTATCCCCATTGAAATGAATGAGTACCTCTGTAAAAACGCGGTAAAAATGCCCAGAAGCTGTGGGAAGGTCACATGGCCGCAGTAAAGTGGAGGATTGTGGGATACCAAATAATCCTGTAGCGGCCTCACCCTCTCTCTCTTCTTTAACGGTTACTTTGGCTTCGGTCTAGGGGTACCTTGAAGGGGAGAGCGAGGTGCGCCACGGCCCATGTCCTCTAGTCTAGATTACAGCATGTAGAGGTGAAGGCCAGTATCAGATTACCTTCGGCTGTGTATACGCTCAGAGCCAGGTCTGTTCTGCTGATAACTCCCCTTTGCTCCCAGTAATTGGAGTACCTCACACTGAAAAAGGTCCAACACGTATTTATTCCATAACGGCAAACAAATAGTCCTTTGCGAGCAGACAGTTTGAGACCCATAGAACAGTTCACTATTGGTGGGGAGTAGGTCAAGGCACAATCCTTAAAGAAACTAAACCGTTGAGGTTTCACCAACGGTTGCTAAGCACAGTGGCTGTTAAATGGACTTTTGGTACAGAGTCTCTTCCAGCGTCTCTAGTGAACAGGAACTGGAGTTACCTTCGCTACGTTGCAGCCCCTGTCAGGGGGAAGACATCCCTCCAAGGGAGTTACCAGAGGCCCCGCCGTCACCCGATTAATGCTGTACCGGGCTATTTGGAAGGGTTACACTCCCCGGCCTCCTCGCCTCAGATACGGGTCCCAACACCTTAGGGCCCCTCGGACTCCTCCACCCTCGCGGAACCCAGTCGAAGTTACTGGGTCCCAGGCCTTGGCCGTAGTACCTCACCCCAGGCTTAAGGTGCCTGGGATGGACTCCATCCCTCGCTCCGGCCAGGTCAAGGGCACCTGGGCCCGGAACTCCGGAACGCCAGCACCCAGTTTGAAGGTGCCTGGGTGAGGCCGCGTCCTCCAACTCTGAACCCCGAGGTCAGGGCGTCCGCCCCTTTTATCTCCTCACCCTTTGCATCACAGCGGGTTCCCCACCCCGCTGTACCGGTGCTGGGAAAGGACAAAAAGGTACAGTTTTGCGGTGCAGGTTCAACTCCGACCCAGGGCGACAACTCCACCTGCAGGCCACAGGGAACCTTGCACCACCAGAGTCCTCCAAGAACCACAAAAGGGATTCTCAGATTCCCTAACAATTAGTACATCTGGGTTAAATAACCCAGATGCTCCCCCCCAATATTAAATACCCGCTACAATCCTTTTTACCGCAAAAACGCGGTAAAAACGCAGTAAAAACGCATAGGCGTTAGCACTATTTTTAGCGCTAACGTGGTAAAAACGCGGTAATAACGCTAATCATTTTTAGCACGTTATTGCAACGCCTCAGTGTGAAAGGGGCCTAAGGCAGGGTTCACACTGCTCCAACATGAAAGTCACATGACTTTGACTCGACTTTGATGGGACTTCAACACAACTTTGACGTGACTTATGCTGGCCATACACTATACGAAATTCATTTTTTTAGACAGTTTGTTTGTTTTTCAGACAGTTAATGGGCACAAAATCGATAATCATTGGGATGTTTTTGAGCCGAAAAAACAAAGGACAAGATTGGAAATTTATCTGCCGAACGAATGATAAATTGTAAGGTTAATGTGTTTCCCGTACGAACTGTCTGCACTAGGTATATGTAATAAACGAACAAAATCCACCCTGAATTGAAACTGGAAAGTGTTTTGCCTAGTTTAAATTTGATATGGTATGTTTCAGCTGTGAGCAATCCACCCTGAATTGAAACTGGAAAGTGTTTTGCCTAGTTTAAATTTGATATGGTATGTTGTGTTTGCTTAGCCCTCTATAGACCTGTCCACATTACAATGCTTTATTTATCTGCCTTGTCTTACCCAAAATTATGGCCCAGTGACTTTTAGTGCCCTTTTGCTGATCTGGCTCTGTAGTAAGAATTTTGCCCTGTTGACCAGCAAACCTTTATTACCTCCTGATTAGATATTTGAAAAGCACCCACCCCCTATCAGTATAAATATAAGCATCGTTCTGGGTGAAGCAATAGCAGGGGGGCTCAATAGCAACTGGGGCTATTTTCTACAACTGGGGTTTTTTCGATAAGTGGACACACTTCTGACTCTGCACTTCAGCGAATGCAGAAAGCGAAGGAACACCTTACTATTACTTACTTACTATTTGCTACACAGGTATATTTTTCACACTTTCTGCTCTTCCTTCCCCTTCTAAAATGCACTGTCTAACACTCCTTCTGACGGCTGTGTCTTCTATCCTTAAACTGTCTTTCCTACACCCCCCTTCTCCACCCCACACCTTATACATATCATCCTCACTTCTGTCCTCTCCCAATTACTGCACTCACCAAATCTGGCTAATTGTATATTCACACACCCAATATTCCAAACCACTGGGGCATGTCCCCCCACATAAATCACATTCCCACATCACCTCCCTCACCCTTCTGCTTCTCCTAGCCTCTGGTGATGTATCCCCAAACCCTGGGCCTCCTTCATCTAACTGTGCTCAACGCACCCATTACCCTACACCCTCTGGCTGCAGCCGCAATGCACACAACCTAGTTCCCATTCCTCTCCTTCCCAAGACCAGACTCCCTTTCTCTTGCGCCCTTTGGAACGCTCGCTCTGTCTGTAATAAACTCACCTCCCTCCACGATCTATTTATCGCTAACTCATTTAATCTACTCGCCGTCATCGAAACCTGGCTTCACGAATCTGACACTGTGGCTTCTGCTGCTCTATCCCACGGTGGTCTTCTCTGGACTCACTCACCCAGATCCAGTGGACGCAAAGGTGGGGGTGTTGGAATCCTTTTAGCCCCACATAGCACCTTTCAGGTACTTCACCCACCTCCCTCTCTGCCACTCTCCTCATTTGAGGCACATTGCATTCGTCTCTTCTCCCCAGTTTGCCTAAGAATAGCTGTGATTTACCGGCCCCCCGGTCCACTATCTTCCTTTCTTGATGATTTCTCTGCCTGGTTACCCTACTTTCTCTCTTCTGAAATCCCCACAATCATTCTTGGCGACTTCAACATCCCTATTAATAATAACTCTCCTGCAACTTCCAAACTTCTCAGTCTAACCTCCTCCTTTGATCTGAAGGAATGGATACATGCTCCTACTCACTCTGAAGGCAATACCCTTGACCTTGTCTTTTCCTACCTATGCACTCCATGCAACCTCTCCAACTATCCTAGCCCCCTCTCTGATCACCACCTTATTAATTTCACTCTCTCCCTCTCCTCCGCCTCCTCTTCCCCCCAACGCCTAACGGTTACTCGTAGAAACCTTCACAATATCAACCCTTCTCTTCTATGCTCTGCAACTGACCACCTCTATGACAAAATCGCACCCCTGTCCTGCACCCACTTAGCCACTTCTGTCTACAACACTACACTTCTAGCATCACTGGACAGAGTGGCCCCCCTCACTACACACAGAATAAGGCCCCGCCTCCTACAACCTTGGCAAACAGATGATACTAGAAGTCTGAAAAAGCACAGCCGTGCTCTCGAGCGCCAATGGCGTAAGACTAAGTCCCAGAAAGATTTCGGCCAGTATAAATCTGCCCTCCAAATATACAATTCCAGCCTCCTCACTGCCAAGCAGACCTATTTCATCACCCTCATTAAAAACGTATCATCCCGTCCCCGTCAACTCTTCTCTACCTTCAACTCACTCCTTCGTCCCCCACTGCCTCCACCCACTAACTCACTCACTGCCCAGGAGATTGCCAATCACTTCAAACAAAAGATTGATAGAATTTGCGAGGAAATCTGTACAGTTCAGATGCCCTCTATGCTATACACCTCATGCCCACAGGTACAATCTTTACTTCCCTCTTTCAATCCCACCACTATAGACGAGGTTGCTAAATTACTTGCTAATGTCCATCTTACCACCAGCGCTCTGGATCCTGTTCCCTCGCAAATGCTACGTTCACCCTCTGGCTCTATTCTACGCTCTATAACCCACATCTTCAATCTCTCCCTCTCTTCTGGCATCTTCCCTAACTCTTTGAAACATGCACTAGTCAGCCCCATACTTAAAAAGCCCTCTCTGGACACATCCAATCTTGACAACCTGCGCCCTATCTCCTTGCTCCCCTTTTTATCCAAACTCCTTGAATGTCTAGTCTACAACCGATTGAGCGTCCACCTTGCTGATAATAATCTTCTTGATCCCCTTCAGTCTGGATTTCGTCCTCAGCATTCCACAGAAACTGCCCTCCTAAAACTAACAAATGATATACTAACGGCCAAAACTAAGGGACACTATTCCGTACTCCTACTTGTGGACCTCTCTGCTGCCTTCGATACGGTTGACCACCCCCTCCTCCTCAAAAAACTCCATGCCTTTGGTCTCCGCGACTGTACTCTTCGCTGGTTCTCTAACTACTTATCCAACCGCACCTTTAGCGTTACTTACAACTCTACTTCCTCCTCTCCCCTTCCTTTCTCAATTGGGGTCCCCCAAGGTTCTGTTCTTGGACCTCGCCTATTTTCAATCTACACCTCTTCCCTGGGTCAGCTGATAGCCTCCCACGGCTTCCAATACCACCTCTATGCTGACGACACTCAAATCTATTTCTCTGCCCCTCAACTCACTTCTTCATTTGCCTCACGTATCTCTAAATTACTATCGGATATATCAGTTTGGATGTCACATCACTTCCTCAAACTTAATCTATCCAAAACTGAACTGGTCATTTTTCCTCCTCCTCGTGCCTCCTCCCCCGATCTCTGTTAAAATTGATGGCACAACTATCAGCCCATCCCCACACGCCAAGGTCCTAGGAGAAGTTCTGGACTCTGAACTCTCCTTTAATCCTCACATCCAATCACTGTCCAAATCTTGCCGCATCAACCTCCGCAACATCTCCAAAATACGCCCTTTTTTTAACCAAAGACACAACAAAGCTCCTTATCCACTCCCTGGTCATTTCTCGCCTCGATTACTGCAACTCCCTCCTCATTGGCTTACCTCAGAAAACTTTAACCCCCCTTCAGTCCATCATGAATGCTGCTGCTAGACTCATCCACCTTACCACAACCGCTCTGTGTCTCCTTCTCCTCTCTGTCAATCCCTCCACTGGCTTCCGCTCACCCAACTAATTAAATTCAAAATACTAACGACCACCTACAAAGCCATCCACAACACTGCCCCTAGATACATCACTGACCTAGTCTCAAAATACCAACCTAATCGTTCTCTTCATTCTTCTCAAGACCTCCTGCTCTCTAGCTCGCTCATCACCTCCTCCCATGCTCGACTCCAGGATTTTTTCAGAGCCTCTCCAAGCCTATGGAACTCCTTACCCCAATCTGTCCATCAATCTCCTTCTCTATTAGCCTTTAGAGGATCCCTAAAAACCCTCCTCTTCAGAGAAGCCTAGCCCACCCACACCTAACAACTATATTTCCATTCTGTCCACCTGATCATCCCCCACCGCTAATACCCTTTGTTTCACGTGACCCTCCCTTCTAGACTGTAAGCTCTAACGAGCAGGGCCCTCTGCTCCCTCTGTATTGAATTGTATTGTGATTGTATTGTCTTCCTTGATGTTGTAAAGCGCTGCGCAAACTGTTGGCGCTATATAAATCCTGTATAATAATAATAATGTCCACTGAACGAATTATCGGTCATTACATGATGGCACTATCGTTTGCGCTCACGGCCAAAGGTTCGGACAATTTTTCGTTTAGTGTATGGCCAGCATTAGAAGCAACTTTGAATCAACTTCAGGGAATGCCTGTGTAATCTTCCTGTAATGCCAGATCCAAATCAGATCAATTAAGCGAGGATTCGACTTGGATGCAACTTCTTTTCAATTCTACGTGCTAAAATCGGACAGAAGTCGGACCAAAGTAGTGCAGGAACCTTTTCCAAAGTTAGACCTACACAAGTCGGACCATATAAGACGGCTCTCATAGGGAAACTTTGATGCGACATGTGCTCTCAAACTCGGAGCGCATGTCGCACCAGTGTCAACCAGGCCTAAGGAACTTCTGCCCCTGACTGTCACTACTTGTTACTGAATGTCACTTCTCTGCTGCTCACTGTTCTCCTTGCTGAGGGCTATGAAATGTGAAAGCAAAACCCTCTACCAAGATGGCCACCTCCACATAGAGCCAAAGTGCAGAACAAGGCATAGTACAGTGTCTTGAAAAGTCATTCATACCCCTTGAAATTTTCAACATTTTGTCATGTTACAACTTAAAATGTAAATGTATTTTATTGGGATTTTATGTGATAGACCAACACAAAGTGGCACATAATTGTGAAGTGGAAGGAAAATGATAAATGGTTTTCATTTTTTTTTACAAATAAATATGTGAAAAGTGTGGTGTGCCTTTGTATTCAGCCCCCCTGAGTCAATACTTTGTAGAACCACCTTTCACTGTATCTACAGCTGTAAGTCTTTTTGAGTATGTCTCTACCAGCTTTGCACATCTAGAGAGTGACATTTTTGCCCATTCTTCTTTGCAAAATAGCTCAAGCTCTGTCAGATTGGATGGAGAGCGTCTGTAAACAGCAATTTTCAAGTCTTGTCAGAGATTCTCCATTGGATTTAGGTCTGGACTTTGACTGGGCCATTCTAACACATGAATATGCTTTGATACAAACCATTCCATTGTTGCTCTGGATGTATGTTTTGGGTTGTTGTCCTGCTGAATGGTGAACCTCCGCCCCAGTCTCAAGTTTTTTGCAGGCTCAAACAAGTTTTCTTCTAAGATTGCCTTGTATTTGGCTCTATCCATCTCGCCATCAACTCTGACCAGCTTCCCTGACCCTGTTAAAGAAAAGCACCACACAGCGTGATGCTGCCACCACCATGTTTCACGGTGAGGATGGTGTGTTCAGAGTGATGTGCAGTGTTAGTTTTCTAACACACATAGAGTTTTGCTTTTAGGCCAAAAAGTTCACTTTTGGTCTCATCTGACCAGAGCACCTTCTTCCACGTTGCTGTGTCCTCCACATGGCTTCTCGCAAACTGCAAACAGGACTTCTTATGGCTTTTTTTCAACAATGGCTTTCTTCTTGCCACTCTTCCATAAATGCCAGATTTGTGGAGTGCACAACTAATAGTTGTCCTGTGAACATATTCTCCCACCAGAGCTGTGGATCTCTGCAGCTCCTCCAGAGTTACCATGGGCCTCTTGGCTGTTTCTCTGATTAATGATCTCCTTGCCTTGCTTGTCAGTTTAGGTGGACGGCCATGTCTTGGTAGGTTTGCAGTTGTGCCAGGCTCTTTCCATTTTCAGATGATGAATTGAACAGTGATTTGTGAGATGTTCAAAGCTTGGGATATTTTTTTATAACCTAACCCTACTTTAAACTTCTCCACAACTTTATCCCTGACCTGTCTGGTGTGTTCCTTGGTCTTCATGTTGCTGTTTGTTCACTAATAGGGATGAGCCGAACACCCCCCGGTTCGGTTTGCGGCAAAACATGCGAACGGGCCAAAAGTTTGCGCGAACATTCGAACACCATTAAAGTCTATGGGACCCGAACGTCAAAAATCAAAAGTGCGAATTTTAAAGGCTAATATGCAAGTTATTGTCCTAAAAAGTGTTTGGGGACCCGGGTTTTAAAAACTGCAGTTTTTTCGGGTGCAGTGATTTTAATAATGCTTAAAGTGGAAAAAATAAAAGTGAAATATTCCTTTAAATATCATACCTGGGGGGTGTCTATTGTATGCCTGTAAAGTGGTGCGTGTTTCCCGTGTTTAGAACAGTCCCTGCACAAAATGATGTTTCTAAAAGGACTAAAAGTCATTTAAAACTGCTTGCAGCTTTAATGTAATGTTGGGTCCCGGCAATATAGATGAAAATTATTGAGAAAAACGGCATGGGTACTCCCCTCCCCCCAGCCCATTACCAAGCCCTTTGGGTCTTGTATGGATATTAAGGGGAACCCCTGCACCCAAATTAAAAAAAAGAAAAGGCGTGGGGACCCCAGGCCCTATATACTCTGAACAGCAGTATACAGGCAGTCCCCGAGTTACAAACAACATAGGGACTGTAGGTTTGTTCTTAAGTTGAATCTGTTTGTAATTTGGAACAGGTACAAATTGTAAGTGTAGCTCCAGCCAAAACATCTATTTTTAAGCTTTTTGGATAACATAGGGAAGGGTCTATCACTCCTGTAACATTTGTTTTGCTGTCTGTGCCCCTGTTCAGAAGATTTCACCTCACTTCCTGTCCCAATGACAATTGGATTTTGAAAATTTGGGGTTATTAGGGAAACAAGGATTGGTGGTGATAAAGCATCAGTGGAGACACCTTTTTCCCATATTAACTCTTACAGGAGAGAATTTCCCTTCCTAGGGGTAGATTTCCTCTCACTTCCTGTTGTTTCCCTCCGTTTGTAAGTAGGAGTCGTTTGTAAGTTGGATGTTAGAAAGTAGGGGACCGCCTGTATATACTATACGGCCTGCCCTATATACTCTGTAGAAAATTGGGCCTTAGGTGTTGGTGGTACCAGAACACTGTAAGCCCTCCCAGTTACTCTTGGTGGGCGCAGGAACGGACCCTGCTGTGAAATATTAGATCAAAATTTGTAATTACAAGCCCCCTGTTAAACTGGGGCAGAAAAATTGGGCCTTAGGCAGTGGTGGTGGTGCCACAACACTGCAACCCCTCACAAATACTCTAGTTGAGCACAGGAACGAGCCCTGCTGTGAAATATTACAGCAAAAATTGTAATTACACGCCCCTGTTAACCACTTCCTTACTGGGCACTTAAACCCCCTTCGTACCCAGACCAATTTTCAGCTTTCAGCGCTGACGCACTTTGAATGACAATTGCGCGGTCATACAACGCTGTACCCAAATTATATTTTTATAATTTTTTCCCCACAAATAGAGATTTCTTTTGGTGGTATTTGATCACCTCTGCGGTTTTTATTTTTTGCGCTATAAACAAAAAAACACAGAAAATTTTGAAAAAAAAACACAGTATTGTTTTAGTTTTTGTTATAATAATATACCAATTTTTTTTAAAAAAATTTTTTTTCTCAGTTTAGGCCGATACGTACTCTTCTATTTATTTTTGGTAAAAAAAATTGCAATAAGCGTATAGTGATTGGTTTGCGCAAAAGTTATAGCGCCTACAAAATAGGGGATAGAATTATGACATTTTTATTATATTTTTTTTTTTTTTACTAGTAATGGCGGCGATCTGCGATTTTTGTCAGGCCTGCGATATTGCGGCGGACATATCGGACACTTTTGACACTATTTTGGGACCATTCACATTTATACAGCGAACAGTGCTATAAAAATGCACTGATTACTGTATAAATGTGACTGGCAGGGAAGGGGTTAACACTAGGGGGCGAGGAAGGGGTTAAATGTGTGCCCTATTTGTGATTCTTACTGTGTGGGGGAGGGGACTGACTGGGGGAGGTGACCGATCTGTGTCCCTATGTACAAGGGACACAGCATCTGTCTCCTCTCCCTGACAGGACATGGATCTCTGTGTTTACACACAGAGATCCACGTCCTGCCTCTGTAACTGCCGATCGAATGTACCTGGCGGACATCGCGGCCACCAGGCACGCTCCTCGGCATCACGTGATGCGCGCCGCACAGCTGTTCCCCGCCGCGCGCCCTCGGCGGCGCGCGGCGGGATGTAAACAGAGAAGGACGTCCTGGGGACGTCCTCTCGGCACTTGAGAGCCGCGCTGCAGCCGTCTTTCGGCTATAGCGCGGGTCTCAAGTGGTTAAACAGGGGGAGAAAAATTGGGCCCCTGGTAATGCAGACAGGAGGCACAGGAGTGTGGAAGGGTAAGAGAGTATGGTGAGTAGTTGCTGGAAGACGGCTCAGGATCGGGATGCAGAAGGGAAGATGAACCACACAAGCTGCAGGCAGGTAGGCAGGTATACTGGAGAGTCAAAGGCAAGCCATGGTCAGATGCAGGCGAAGTCCAAGTAACAAGCTGAGTGGTCAGAAGGTCAAGGTTCAGGCAAATAGCAGGGGCAGGGTAAACAGGGAGCTGCAGATCAGACAGCACCGATCTGAAGTATTCCAGGGGTTTAAATGGACTGTTTGGTGCGCATCGGCGCACACACATACCGTGTGCGCACATAACGCGCGCGCACATGCACCCGTGCGCACAGGCACACCATCGCGCACAGGCGCGCACGCCCGTAGTCCGGGATGTGAACCAGCATGCACAGGAGCATGCACAACAGCGCGCACCGGAATGCACATATCAGCGCAAATCGGCACGCGGGCATGCACCAAGGCGACAAACAACACGTCCGGCAAGGTGAGTTCTCTGACACTTAATGCCCCATACACACGATCGTTTTTCATGCCGTTAAAAATGCCATTTTAAAAAATGGCCATTAAAAATGATCGTGTGGAGGCTCCAGAGCATTTTTAACGACGTGAAAAACGGCCATTAAAAATTCCGGACATGCTCTCTTTTTTCACGTCGTTTTTCATGTCGTTTTTTTTAACGACGTGAAAAACGATAGTGTGTATGCTTTCACGACGTGAAAAAAAACGCGCATGCTCAGAATCAAGTATGAGACGGGAGCGCTCGTTCTGGTAAAACTAGCGTTCGTAATGGAGATAGCACATTCATTACACAGTAACGGACTGAAAAGCGCGAATCGTCGCTCAACAAACTTTACTAACATGAAGGGTGGCGCCATTCGAACGGAACTTCCCCTTTATAGTGCCGTCGTACGTGTTGAACGTCACTGCGCTTTGCTTGATCGTTTTTTTTAATGATGGTGTGTACGCAAGGCAGGCTTGAGAGCAAACAAGAAAAAAAATGACGAGAAAAACGTCAGTTTTAAAAATGACATTAAAAATGATCGTGTGTATGGGGCATTAGGCACTGATGGTGGTGCCACAACACTGCAACCCCTGACAGATACTCTAGTTGAACGCAGGAACGAGCTCTGCTGTGGAATATTACAGCAAAAATTGTAATTACATGCCCCTGTTAAACAGGGGCATAAAAATTGGGCCTTAGGCACTGGTGGTGATGCTCTGAAACAAAAATGTTCTTAGAAGCTAACAACATGAACATTGAGGAGGAATAGGATAGTCACTCAGCATAACAGAATAGTCATTCAGCATCCGCATAGGCAGTCTTCAAGGGATCTCACATTCATAGAAAAATGAATCGGTTACATCAGCATCAGGTGCTTGGTAGCTGGTGATCCAAGACTGATTCATTTTTATGAAGGTGAGCCGATCAACTGAGTCTGTGGACAGGTGCACTCTGTGATCGGTTACAAAGCCTCCAGTAGCACTGAATGTGCGTTTAGAAAGAACGCTGGATGCAGGACAGGCCAATAGCTCAATTGCATATTGTGCAAGCTCTGGCCAGTGATCCATCCTCAAGACCCAGTAACCCAGTGGATTTTCGGTTGGAAAGGTCTCCAAGTCTGATCTTGCCCCTAGGTATTCCTGCACCATGTAAATCAGACGCTGGCGATGGTTGCTGGAACCGATCAGACCTTGGGGCTGCGGACTAAAGAATTGTCTGAACGCATCGGTCAGACGGCCACCTTCTCCACCGCTCCTTCTGTGACTGACTGAAGCCTCAGCAACACGTTGTCCAGGAGGACCAGGAAATTGTAACCTCCCAGGCTCTGGAAACGCATTGCACAAACCTTTCTGCAAGGCCTCCCGAAGATGTTTCATCCTGTGCGAAGGCTGGATAAGTTCCGCAACTTTACCCTTGTAACGTGGATCAAGAAGGGTTGCCAGCCAGTAATGATCCCTCTTCTTGATACTACGAATCCGAGGGTCCTTTCACAGGCTTTACAGGATCAGGGAGGCCATGCAGCATAGGTTTGCTGAGGCATTCGATCCGAAGTCCTCTGGGTCACTAAGGATGACATGATCTGCAGCCACCTCCTCCCAGTCACGTACAAGTCCATGGGTTTCTGGGGACTGAAAACGGTCCCTTGAAGACTGCTGCTGATGCTGAGTGCTAGGCTCCACTACCATGCTGACACAATCCTCCTCCTCCTCTTCCTGTGTGATCGACGGGCCCGCAGGAACACTGTCTGGATAAAGGGGGCCTTGAGCCTCCCTCTGTTCTGCCTCAAGTGCCCTGAGCATTATTCCATGCAGCGTGTGCTCCAACAGGAAGACAAAAGGGACAGTATCACTGATGCATGCACCGTCACTGCTCACCATCCTCGTGGCCTCCTCAAATGGTGACAGGACAGTGCATGCATCCTTGATCAGTAGCCACTGGCGTGGCAAAAAAAAGCCAAGCTCTTCTGACCCTGTCCTGGTGCCATACTCACACAGGTACTCATTGATGGCCCTCTGCTGCATGTGCAGCTGCTGCAGCATTGCCAACGTTGAGTTCCACCTGATGGGCATGTCACAGATAAGGCGGTTCTTGGACAGGTTGCATTCCTTTTGAAGGTCAGCCAGAAGAGCACTGGCATTATATGACCGGCGGAAATGCCCACAGACTTTGCTGGCCTGCCTCAAGAGATCCTGTAAGTCCGGGTACCTGCACAAGAACCGCTGCACCACCAAATTAAGGATGTGGGCCAAACAGGGAACATGGGTCAAGCGTCCCTGTTGGAGGGTGGAGAGAAGGTTGGTGCCATTGTCGCAAACCACCATTCCTGGCTGAAGCTGGTGTGGCATCAACCACCTCTGAGCCTGCCCCTGCAGAGCTGACAGAATCTCTAGCCCAGTGTGGCTCCTGTCCCCTAAGCAGACCAACTCAAGCACCGCATGGCATCTTTTTGCCTGAGTGCTTGCGTAGCCCCTTGAACGCCTATGGAGCACCGCGGGTTCCAAGGACAAATCAGCAGAGGAAGAGGCCATAGAGGAAGAAGAGGAGGGAGTGGAGGAGAGAACTGTGACAGAATCACCACTACTAGCATTTTGGAGGCGTGGTGGCGGAACAAGCTCCAACAATACTGCACCCTGTCATGCATCCTTCCCAGCTGCCAGCAGAGTTACCCAGTGCGCCGTGAAAGAAAGGTAACGTCCCTGTCCATGCTTGCTGGACCATGAGTCAGCGGTAATATGCACCATACCGCTGACCACCCTGTCCAACGAGGCCAAGACATTGCCTTTCACATGCCGGTAGAGAGCCGGAATGGCCTTCCGAGAAAAAAAAATGGTGTTTGGGAACCTGCCACTGGAGGTACCGCACATTCCACAAATTTGCAAAAGATGGCAGAGTCTACCAGCTGAAAAGGCAGCAGTTGGAGTGCTAGCAATTTAGCCAAACTAGCATTCGGCCGCTGAGCATGTGGATGGCTGGGACCGAATTTCTTAAGACGGTTTACAACTGGGGTAGGGAAATTTGCCTGCTGCAATCAGATTTAGGTGTAGCGCTAGCAGATTCCCCGCAAGTGCTTGGAACACCTAATTCTACACCTTCATTCCTCTCAGTGCAGATTTCTAAGAGGACTGAAGGTATAGTGGGGTTGGAGATCCCAGCTGATCTGGAGCAAGGAGAGGTCCGCCCTGTTCTTTGGTGTGGGTCTTTTAAGTACTGCTGCTAACGGACTGCATGGGAGGTCGACATATGTCTGGTCAAGCATGTGGTGCCCAAGCGGCTGCTGTTTTGGCCACGCTTGATACGCTTCAGACATATGTTTCAAACAGCAACGGTGCGATCTAGGGTTGTCCCGATACCGATACTAGTATCGGTATCGGGACCGATACCAAGCATTTGCGCGCAAATTCTCCCGATGCCCAGTCCGATACTTTTTTTTTTTTCAGAGCGGACGCAGAGAGGGGGTGGAGAGCGGGGGGCGGAGAGCAGGACGGAGAGCGTGGCGGGGGGCGGAGACCAGGGCGGAGAGCGGGGCGGAGAGTGGGGCGGGGGGCGGAGACCAAGGCGGAGAGCGGGGCGGAGAGTGGGGCGGGGGCGGAGACCAAGGCGGAGAGCGGGGCGGAGAGTGGGGCGGGGGGCGGAGACCAAGGCGGAGAGTGGGACGGAGAGTGCGGCAGGGGTCGGAGACCAGGGCGGAGAGCGAGTCCCTCACCTGCAGTTGAAACTGGTAAGCTGGCAGGGGTGCAGGGCGCAGCCGCATCAGGATCGGTGACCGGTGCTGTCGCATTCGGTCGCCGTCAGCGGCTGAACGTCCCCACGCCCATCTTGGTACACCTTGCACTCGGCTGCAGTAAGCAGCAGCAGACATCTTGTTATACCCAGCCTGAGCTATATGGGCTGGGTGTAACAAGATGTCTGCTGCTGCTTACTTCAGCCGAGTGCAGGGTGTACCAAGATGGGCGTTGCACTAGTTTTTTTTTAAATCCTGTGTCGTCTTTTTTTTCCCGCAGCATTTCAGTGCCAGCCACCTATCAGTACCCACAAGTGCTACCTATCAGTGCAATCAGTGCCATCTACCAGTGCCACCTACCAGGTGGCACTGGTAGATGGCACTGATAGGTAGCACTTGTGGGCACTGATAGTGCAATCAGTGCCACCAAGTGCTACCTATCAGTGCTGTCAGTGCCCACAAGTGCCATCTATCAGTGCCACCTTTCAGTGCTATCAGTGCCTACAAGTGCCACATATCAGTGCCTACAAGTGCCACATATCAGTGCCCACAAGTGCCACTTATCAGTGCCCACAAGTGCCACCTATCAGTGCAATCAGTGCCATCTATCAGTGCCAGCCACCTATTAGTGCCCATCAGAGCCAGTCACCAGTCAGTGCCCATAAGTGCCACCTGTCAGTGCCACCTATCAGTCCCCATCTTTCAAACTGTCACATGACATTGAAAAAAAAGTATCGGTAATCGGTATCGGCGAGTACTTGGAAAAAAGTATCGGTACTTGTACTCGGTCCTAAAAAAGTGGTATCGGGACAACCCTAGTGCGATCTGCTGCACACGTCTCAAAAAAGGCCCACACCAAAGAACTTTTCAGAATATGTCAGGAGTCAGCAGCGCCCTGCATATGCGTAGCTCTGCGGTGTGATGCAGTCAGGTGGCTGCCCTTAAGCTGGCTCCTGGGGGGCATCCTGCCTCGTTGGAGATGTGCCTCCTCCTCCTCTCTTCTATCAGGCACCCACGTAGAGTCAGTGACCTCATCATCCCCTCCCTCCTCGTCATTGGAGCAAACTTGGCAGTATGCTGCAGCTGGGGGAACATGACTGCCAGTTTCTTGTCCTTCTTGGGCACCCCCCTCTCTGGGCTCACGTTACTGCCTTCATCCTCAACCTGGGTACCATCATCGGAGCCTTCAAAATGCTGCGCATCCTCCTGCAGCATGTACCCGACACTGTGGTCGAACAGTTCGGGGGACTCCTCAGGGCTAGGGAAGGAGTGACTGATGACATTGAGCCAATGGAATAGGCCGCTTTGGCAGCTGCATTGCCAGGCAAAGTACTCTGAGCCTGGGTGACAGAGGATGAGGAGGATGAGGATGGCTTTGTTATCCACTCTACCAACTCTTCTGCATGTTGTGGCTCAACACGGCCAGCTGCCGAAAAAAAGGACAAGCGTGCCCCACGACCACGTGCTGAGGATGCACCGTGTCCATGACCAGCACTGTTGGCTGTAGACACAGAGCCTGCTTGCCCTCTTTTAGTGGCCTGTGAGCATCTGTCTCTCCTTGGTGGCCTGCCAGACATGCTGTAAAATTGGATTAGCAAAACACCGCCTGAAGTTTACTAGAAAAAGTACACCAGGAATGGCCTGCAGTCAGATATGGGCTTGGCTAGACTAGAATGCAGTGGATATATATATATATATATATATATATATGTGTAGGAGACTGTATATATATTTAATGCACTGCAGATCACTGAATCACCTGCCTGCCTGCCTGAAAGTTTATTTGAACACGTACACCAGGAATGGCCTACAGTCAGATATAGGCTTGGCTAGACTAGAATGCAGTGGATATATACTGTGTAGGAGGCTGTATATATATTTAATGCACTGCAGATCACTGAATCATCTGCCTGCCTGACAGTATATTAGAAAAAGTACACCAAGAACAGCCTGCAGTCAGATCTAGCAACACTGGATGCAGTGGAGATATATATATATATATATATATATATATATATATATATATATATACAAGCCTGTATATTAGAAGCACTGCAGTTCACTGAGTCACCTGCCTGCCTGACAGTATATTAGAAAAAGTACACCCCACCCTCCATCATTAGGGATGTGGCGCAAACGAGTAGAATATCTGAATATGATGGAGGATCTGGTCTGGACCTCCCGGCAGAAACGGGGGGTTTATTTGGAGACTTGGTCCCAATGGAAAATTTTTAAATACTCAGATGAGGGAAGAAGCCTCATAGATGTGAACTGAGCAGATGCTATTGGTAGATACTGGGGATGTGAGGGGGGGAGAGAGAGGGGGGAGGGGAGGTTGTTTCTTTTTTTCTTTTTTTTTGGGGGGTGGGGGAAGGGGAAAATATGAAACAAAGAGAGAAGTACAAATAAAAAAGGGACGGAAAGCCCCCCCACCCAGACCTGGGGACAAGGAGCAGGACCCAGGAGGAAGAGGGGATGGATGCCCACTGAGATGTGTATTGAAAAGCAGAGGACTGAGATTTGATGTAATAAGGTGATAGGAGGTGATTAAGGGTACGAGGAAACAGGAATAAAGTATATGATGGTATATCACAAATAGCAGATAAAGCTGGATAATGTGTTATGTATGAGATGTACGAAATGTACCTTGTTTTTTTTTCTCTTGTTGCTTGTTTCAAAACAAAATAAAAAGGAAAAATTGGGAAAAAATAAAAAGTACACCAGGAACAGCCTGCAGTCAGATATAGCTACATTGGATACAGTGGATATATACACTGGGTACAGAAAGTATTCTGACCCCCTTAAATTTTTCACTCTTTGTTATATTGCAGCCATTTGCTAAAATCATTTAAGTAATTTTTTTTCCTCATTAATGTACACACAGCACCCCATATTGACAGAAAAACACTGAATTGTTGACATTTTTGCAGATTTATTAAAAAAGAAAAACTGAAATATCACATGGCCCTAAGTATTCAGACCCTTTGCTCAGTATTTAGTAGAAGCACCCTTTTGATCTAATACAGCCATGAGTCTTTTTGGGAAAGATGCAACAAGTTTTTCACACCTGGATTTGGGGATCCTCTGCCATTCCTCCTTGCAGATCCTCTCCAGTTCTATCAGCTTGGATGGTAAACGTTGGTGGACAGCCATTTTTAGGTCTCTCCAGACATGCTCAATTGGGTTTAAGTCAGGGCTCTGGCTGGGCCATTCAAGAACAGTTACGGAGTTGTTGTGAAGCCACTCCTTTGTTATTTTAGCTGTGTGCTTAGGGTCATTGTCTTGTTGGAAGGTAAACCTTCAGCCCAGTCCGAGGTCCTGAGCACTCTGGAGAAGGTTTTCATCCAGGATATCCCTGTACTTGGCCGCATTCATCTTTCCCTCAATTGCAACCAGTCGTCCTGTCCCTGCAGCTGAAAAACACCCCCACAGCATGATGCTGCCACCACCATGCTTCACTGTTGGGACTGTATTGGACAGGTGATGAGCAGTGCCTGGTTTTCTCCACACATACCGCTTAGAATTAAAGCCAAAAAGTTCTATCTTGGTCTCATCAGACCAGAGAATCTTATTTCTCACCATCTTGAAGTCCTTCAGGTGTTTTTTAGCAAACTCCATGCAGGCTTTCATGTGTCTTGCACTAAGGAGAGGCTTCCGTCTGGCCACTCTGCCATAAAGCCCCGAATGGTGGAGGGCTGCAGTGATGGTTGACTTTCTACAACTTTCTCCCATCTCCCGACTGCATCTCTGGAGCTCAGCCACAGTGATCTTTGGGTTCTTCTTTACCTCTCTCACCAAGGTTCTTCTCCCCCGATAGCTCAGTTTGGCCGGACGGTTCTGGTCGTCCCAAACGTCTTCCATTGAAGGATTATGGAGGCCACTGTGCTCTTAGGAACCTTAAGTGCAGCAGAAATTTTTTGTAACCTTGGCCAGATCTGTGCCTTGCCACAATTCTGTCTCTGAGCTCTTCAGGTAGTTCCTTTGACCTCATGATTCTCATTTGCTCTGACATGCACTGTGAGCTGTAAGGTCTTATATAGACAGGTGTGTGGCTTTCCTAATCAAGTCCAATCAGTATAATCAAACACAGCTGGACTCAAATGAAGGTGTAGAACCATCTCAAGGATGATCAGAAGAAATGGACAGCACCTGAGGTAAATATATGAGTGTCACAGCAAAGGGTCTGAATACTTGTGACCATGTGATATTTCAGTTTTTCTTTTTTAATAAATCTGCAAAAATGTCAACAATTATGTGTTTTTCTGTCAATATGGCTCTCTTTGCTGACGGCGCTGTCATTGGCCGTAGCATGCGGGTCATAGTGCATGCTTGGCCAATAATCAGACAGCAATACACTGCGATGTCGCAGTGCATTATGGGGCGTGACGCGCTGCTCGAATTTGGCGCGAACGCCCCATAATGTTCGAATTTCAACGAACGGGCAAACAGCCAATGTTCGAGTCGAACTCATGTTCGACCCGAATAGAAAGCTCAACCCTATTCACTAACAAAACTCTGAGGGCTTTACAGAGCAGCTGTATTTATACTCTGATTAAATTACACACAGGTGGACTCTATTTATTAGATTTCAGTTAGGGGTATCAGAGTAAAGGCTGAATACAAATGCAAGACACATTTTTTAGATATTTATTTGTAAAAAATTTGTAAAACCATTTATCATTTTTCTTCCACTTCACAATTATGTGCCACTTTGTGTTGGTCTATCACATAAAATCCCAATAAAATACATTTACATTTTTGGATGTAACATGACAAAATGTGGAAAATTTCAAGGGGTGTGAATACTTTTTCAAGGCAGTGTAAGTCAGAAGTCAGTAATGGGAAAAATATCAGCTGTAGGGAGAGCACAGGCAATACTCCTGACTAGTCTGGTGCCCTCGTTTGCCTTAGGCACATCTTCCAGAGTAAACACCCGTGTTGCAGCATGCATCTATTAATATACTAATCTGCATCTACTGTGGCATCTATTGATAGCAGATAGTGGATTTTACAGCCCATTCATAAAATACAGGCCAGCTACTAGCCTACAGTGTATGACACAGTTCTTTTGTGATACTAAACTAAGTTTTTAAGTACCTTCAGCAGCTGATTTAACCACTTGCCTACTGGGCACTTTCTCCCCTTCCTGCCCAGGCCAATTTTCAGCTTTCAGTGTTGTCTCACTTTGAATGACAATTGCGCGGTCATGCAGCACTGTACCCATATGACATTTGTATATATTTTATATATTTTTTTCACACAAATAAAGCTTTCTTTTGGTGGTATTTAATCACCACTGGGTTTTTATTTTTTGTTAACCAAAACGACAAAAGACTGAACATTGTGAAAACAAAAAAAATAATGTTTTTGTTTCTGTTATAACATTTTGCAAATAAGCAATTTTTCTCCTTCACTGGTGTGTGCTAAGACTGCACTGATGGGGAATGATAGGCTGCACTGATGAGCACTGATGAGGCTGCACTGATGAGGTGGCACTGATGGGCACTAATAAGGCTGCACTGATAGGTGGCACTGATAGGTGGCACTGATAGGTGGCACTGATGGGGTGCATTGATAGGCAGCACTGATAGGCACTGTTGAGACTGCTTTGATAATCAGGACACTGATGATTAGTGCCTTGATTATTAGAGTAGATGTCCCCTATCACACTTGCTGGTTACGGGCTCTCCTCTCCTCACGCTGTGACAGCGCGTGAGGAAAGTAATGCCGATAACCAGCAAGTGTGGTCATTCGGATATAGCGCAGTCAAGAAGTGGTTAATCACTTACAGGCAGTTTCTTTATCTATTAATCCTCATGTATGTTCCAGTTTAAGCTAGTGCCATTAGTTATGTACTAGGTTTGCTGCTTCGGGGTGTCTCCTTTCTATCTAGCATCCTATGGAGCCACCCTTACATGCAGAGACTACTTGTGTCTCCTTACACTGTGTACATTTATAGAAACACACAGCCCCATAGCATATGATGGCAAGACATTCACCTGCTGCTCCTTTCTCCAAGCTAACAGATTGACTGGAGACTAAAATGTCTACTATTACTCTCTTTCCTGTGAGGACTGGAAGTTTCGGGAAGCAGCATTGAGAAAGCAGGAGCCAGCAGCATTGAAAGTTGTAAACTGGAAGTGCTGGGGTAAGAATTTCAACAAATAGTTTAGCTTGTGTTTTTTTAGGGGGCTCAATGTGTTAAACTAGAAAATGTGAGGGTTTTATAATAATTTAAAAAAGTAAAGAGAACGCCTAGATTGGAAGAGAGGCCAATCACATGACTTTGCCTGGTCACTAGATTGGGCTGTCTCCCCAGCTTTTTTTCATTCATTTGAATGATGCTTCACTTGAATCAGATTCCTAAACCAAGTAATGCATAATGCACATTTTTAAAGTGCACCACAGTGCTCTGTAAATATATATTTTTTGGCTGCCATAAGGCCATACCACTGCTTTATAAATGGGCCCTTTGTGTCATTGACGAAGCGCAGAACATTCTAAATCAGAAGGCATCTACATGTCTCACTTCCATCACAAACCCCAAAAACAAGAGGTTTTATTTTTCATTTTAAGATAGTGGTCAGAGCCATAAAAATCATATATCTTTATGCCTCTTGACCAACTATACAACCATAAACAGTAGAAAGTGCAATAGAGCCATCTTCAACAAGACTCTAAATGCCAAACTTCCATCACAAATCCCAAAAACAAGGGTGTAACGAAACATCTCACACTCCGCTTGAGTGCTTTCCTGCCCAGAGACAAAGTGACCTATCACGAAATGCGTAGGGCAGAACGAGCGGCGTGCTGACGTCATCACCCTCCACTGCTCAATCTCCATACAGACGGGTTTGTTTGTTTGTGGCCGGCCGGCACAACAGACTTAAGGCTGTTCTTTTATCTACAAAATGTGGGTTTTTTATCTATATGTCAAGTTTACAATAAACCCCAAAGATTTTACACCATCGAGGCATCCTCTTTCCTTTGCATGTTTATCCAACTGGTCATTATGTTTTGGAAGTGCTGATCGTTTAACCTGTGGACACGGTGGCTATCAGTATCCAGCTGGGATTTATTATATGCGGTTTAAGTTCCTCTGTTATAGGGGACCAAGGTGCTCTGGTAAGCAGGTCTACTTACTAATGGTGGTGGATTTCACTTCGGTCTCCAGTCTTCAAGTGAAGAATCTGATTGCCATTTGGATATGTGCACGGGTGTATCAACACAGACGTCATATATGGACTAATTTTCAAACATTTGCAATTTATGGACTTATTTATGCGGTCACTTCATTGATGGTTCACTGTCATATATATTCAATTTGTGCACTTCATGCATCAATGTTTTTCACTTTATGTATGAGTTTTAGATGAATGTTTACATATCTTTATATATATCGCAATTCATTTAGATATATTGTGGTTTGTTAAATCAACCTTACGGTCCCTGGGAAAACATTGATTCATCCAGGTTTAACGCAACTATATATATTTTTTCCATTACTTATTCACTGATATACGTTTTCAGGTTAGTTGCTGCTTATAACTTGAGCTTAGGCATTCTTATGGTCCACCACTGAGCGCAGTTTCTTTTTTCTTTCCTAATAAATTCAGAATGCCTGTTTTAAATCACAGTAGAATATCTGTATAGATCTGTAAAGCTGACCACAAACAAAAAAATCATTGTATTGTCTATGTGGAATGTTAGAAAAAAAAAAATATCTTACAATGGAAATGTAAGAAAAATAATTAAAAGAAGGGATTTTAATGTGCTTAACCACCTTTAAAATATACATAAGTCTCAACGAATCCTCCAAGTTATTTAGTTACTGTTTCTTACAAGCTCAAATGAGTTTTATTAAAGGCACATTAAGCAGGTAGTATCATTACATTTTATTCACTATTCTGCCCCCTATGGAACCAAGTACATGTACAATCAGTACTTTGTCCCATGTTGCTAAGTGTAGCTATGAGGTCGGACTGGGTGCCCCCACCCCTCTATGGCAAGGTGGGGTAGGAAGGAGACGTCTGCTTCATGGCGGTTTCTTGTCTCGGCAATTTTCCGAGACAAGCAGTGGCAAGAGGAATAGAGAGGGAGAGGAGCCAGGTCAACCTCCCATCCCTCTGCATTCCTCTTGCTACTGCTTGTTTTGGAAAGTGCTTCCAGTCGGGACAAGCGGCCATTGGGGAAGCAGCCGTCTCCTATCTAGCTATGTTGTTGGACCGGCCAGGGCATAAAGGAGAGGCCCAGACTGACCTCATAACTACACTTTGGGAGCACCTAGCACCATGGGACAAAGTAATACATTTACTTTCCCTCATAGGGGATAGAATAGTGAAAAATCTTTTTTATTGATACATCTGCTTTATCAGCCATTCTCAACCAGGGTTCCTCCAGATCGCTAGAGGTTCCTTGAGCTGTGTATGATTGACCCCCTGTTTCATTGTGCCTACATAGATCTGGGACCAATCGCAATTAGCAAAGCCAGCAGCCTGACACCAATAATGGTTCTAGGTGTCTTTTAAGGGTGGCATTCTGACCACCAATGTAAGGGAGGGGAATTATTTCTACTGACCACCAATGTAAGTTAGGGGAATTCTCCTTACTGACCACAAATGTAAGGGGCATTTTTCCCATTGATACCCAACTACTTTGTTTTAGAAAGGGTTCCCTGAGACATGGCCTGACCTTATATTAGGGATTCCTCTGGGTAAAAAGGTTGCTAAAGGCTGCAGTATATAGTATTTTCAATGTTCTTTTAGATATAGAAGTGCATTTTGTAATTGTCTGTTAGTTGGCTGACTCATTAAAAACAATGCACTCCATTTGTGGCTGATGTTTTAGCTCAACAGTTGTAAATCAGAGAGGTTGGTGGGTTTTTGCAGTTGCTCTACAATATCTATGTTTAATACAATAAAAAGAATATAACATAACAAACTTTCTTAAAATGTGAAAGTTGTCTAATCTTTTTTTTTAAAGCTGAACTTGCAGTCAATGGTACAGTCTGTACAGCAGAGGGAGAAGCATAACAGGGAACCAATTACTGTGTTTCCCCGAAAATAAGACGGGGTCTTATATAAATTTTTGCTACAAAAAACACACTAGGGCTTATTTTCAGTGGATGTCTTATATTAACCACTTAAGGACCAAGCCTGTTTTTCAGATTCGGTGTTTACAAGTTTAAAACAGTTTTTTTGCTAGAAAATTACTTAGAACCCCCAAACATTATATATTGTTTTTTTTCTAACATCCTAGAGAATAGATTAGCGGCCATTGCAATACTTTTTGTCACATCGTATTTGCGCAGCGGTCTTACAAGCGCACTTTTTTGGGAAAAAATTCACTTTTTTGAATTAAAAAATAAGACAACAGTAAAGTTAGCCCAATTTTTTTTTTATATTGTGAAAGATAATGTTACGCCGAGTAAATTGATACCCAACATGTCACACTTCAAAATTGCGCCCGCTCGTGGAATGGCGTCAAACTTTTACCCTTAAAAATCTCCATAGGCAACGTTTAAAAAATTCTGCAGGTTGCATCTTTTGAGTTACAGAGGAGGTCTAGGGCTAGAATTATTGCTCTGGCTCTAATGATTGCGGGGATACCTCACATGTGTGATTTGAACACCGTTTTCATATGCGGGTGCTACTCACGTTTGCGTTCGCTTCTGCGCGCGAGCTCGTCGGGACGGGGCGCTTTAAAAAAAAAAAATGTTTTCCTATTTATTTTACTTGATTCTATTTATTTTTACACTGTTTAAAAAAAAAATGGATCACTTTTATTCCTATTACAAGGAATGTAAACATCTCTTTTAATAGAAAAAAGAATGACAGGTCCTCTTAAATATGAGATCTGGGGTCAAAAAAGACCTCAGATCTCATATTTACACTAAAATGCAATAAAAAATAAAAAAATGTCATTTGAAAAAATGACAAAAGAAAAATGTTCCTTTAAGACGTATGGGCGGAGCTGGCGTTTTGACGTCAGCGCCGCCCTGCTATGGTATGGAGACGAGTGGGGGCCATCTTCCCCTCACTCTTATTCATACCACAGAGGGAAAAGGACCCGATCGCCTACGCCGCTACCGACGGCTCCGGTAAGCGGCGGAGGGCGCGGGAGGGGGGGGGGCCCTCTTCCACCGCCGATAACGGTGATCTCGCGGCTAATCCGCCGCGAAGACCACCATTATCGTAAACAGGACCGCTCACTGAAGAGATGAATATCTCGGTTGTGGCAGCAGCTGCTGCCGTTACCGAGATATCCCTCTTCAAAAAATGACGTATATATACAGTGAGCGGTCATTAAGTGGTTAATTACGGTATTAAAGTGGTTGTAACCCAAAAAAATTTAAATAAAAATTCTGTTCCTGTAAAGCATGATAGCACAGTGCTTGTGCTGCATCATTTACCCCTCTCTCTACGTTATAAAAATCAAACCCTCCTCCCAATGTCAGGTAAGAAGTCAGTTTAATCATTTAAAAAAATACATCTTGCTTAAAATCCTTGTCAAATACTTTTAATAAAAATATAATACTGGTACATTAGTGTGTCCACAGTTTCAAACCATAAAAAATACCTTTACAGCTCCCCTGGGCATTCACGTGTGATCTGCTCTTCTTCTCTGAGATCCCTGCTGACGTCAGCCCGCTCCAAGTACTGCAGAGGGAGGGGCCACAGACATCAGTGGGGAGGAGAGGATGAGAGAGAGTAGAGCCGAGATCCAGCTGATGTCAGCTGGGAGGAGAGGAAGAGAGAGAAGAGCCGAGATCCCGCTGACGTCAGCACGCTCCATACACTGAAGAGGAAGGGGCTGCAGACATCAGTGGGGAGGAGAGGATAAGAGAGAAGACCCGAGATCCAGCTGACGTCAGCGGGGAGGAGAGGAAGAGAGAGAAGAGCCTGAGATCCCGCTGACGTCAGCCCGCTCTATACACTTAAGAGGAAGGGGCTGCAGATATCAGCCGGGACGAGAGAAGAGGACCTCCGGCAGCTGTAAAACATTGCATTAATAATACATTAATAAACAGAGACACTGCACCAGTATACAGTAATGCATTACAGTTTTTTTAGTGAACTTTGATAGGGCTTATTTTCAGGGAAGGGCTTATATTGCAGCCTGCCCTGATAATCGCACTAGGTCTTACTTTCGGGGTAGGGCTTATTTTTGGGGAAAACGCGGTAGATGTGCTACATTACAAGGAGCCTTGCTAATAGGAGGGCAGAGCAGAGTGACAGAGAGATTAGCTCATCAGTCTGCTGCTTCTCTTTTAACTGTCCAGTCACAGGCTGGGGGTGAGGTGGTCACCTGTAAGTAAAAATGCACTTGCACCAGAGAAAGATCAGGTCCATTGCCCTGCTAGACAGGGCAGTGCTGTGGGGCAGAGCTGTGTAAATCTCAAGACTAGATGGATGTGTAGCGGGTATGCACTTTCCCGGGTGTAAATTTGAATCTGGCGGTGACACCAGTGATGTGTGATTCCCTGCGGCCCAGCAGGTGGCGCTGTCGCCCTGGGCTGGGGTTGAACCATTGCTGTGTGCCGTACCCCTTTTTTGTCCTCCCTCGGCAGCGGTATGGTGGGGCGGGGAACCCGCCGTGCTTGCTGGGAGAGGGTATAAAGGGGCCGGCCATCTTTGTCACGGGGTTCGTAGTCCCAGGCACCTTTAAGCCTGCGGACGGTGGTTCGTACCGGTCCTCTGGGTGGCCTAGGCCTAGAGGACCACCGGAGATCGTGTTCCATCCCAGGCACCTTTAGCCTGGGGTGAGGTACTTGAATGGAGGTCTGGAGCTCAGTGCCCAACACTGAGTTCCGTGAGGGAAGGAGATCCTAGGGAACCCAGGGATTGGGTACCCGAATCCGGAAGGCGCAATGGACCGGGGGGAGCTCCTCACTTGAAGACCCAGTGCAGCATATTGCCGGTGACAGGTGAGCCTCTCGTCGGAGACCGCCTGGAAGGAAATTCCCCCTCGTGCTGAGACCGCAACCCACTTTCAGGGAGGAAAATGGAGAACGATTGTGTCTGGGCCTATTCGCATCCACACCTCCTTCCCTGTGCTGTTCTTCAAGGGAGTTCAACTGTTTGTGTTCATTCGCATGAGAATAAAGGAGTGTTGGACTTTAATGGTGTGGGGCTCATTTCTGACGGACATGGCTCAAGGTGACTCTCGGAGGGAGGATCCAGGTGCACAACACTGACCCGAAGGTAAATTAAGAACGTTGCCTATACCGCACTGATACATGTGGTGGAGGCCTGGCGTGGTGTCCCCGCTCTCTCCCCTCTGAGATACCCCTAGACAAGAGACAGACGAGCAAGAACAAGAGAGGGGAGTGAGGAGGCCACTACAGATGTAAATACAAATCCTTTGGCAGACAAAACAGTTCTGTGTATTTAGTTGTTTATCCGGAGTTCAGCTTTAAAACCCAACTGAATATTTTGTTTAAAAAAAAAAAATAGATTCTAGGTGCCTCAAAACAACAGGTGAGTAAAGTGCTCCAGTTCATTTACTTTGGAAAAAAGCCAAAGTCTGGGTAGAAAGACTCTAGACCAGAGAAGGACCCTTGCTCTGTGTATGTAAGCAGTGATCTACCTTCAGAGGTCTGACATGTCCCCTGCAAAGTCAGCTGGGTTATACTCTACAATCAGCAAAACACATTTAGCTCAGTGTACATTCAATAGAAAACTGCAAGCCGGTAGGTACATATGTGTTATTGCAGAAGAGACACGGCATTACGATTAAGTCACAATCCCCATCTAATCCAATCAGAGAATGCTTTGTATTCATTGGAAAAAAAATACAAGGCTTTCTTTGAATGGCAGCCAAGTAACCACCTGGTTACTATGCAGAAGGGCAGTTGATCTTCTGGATCCAGTAGACTGCCGCTATCACTTTAGTAGCCCTGAATACAGTGATTTGCAGCTTCAACAGGGATTGGTCAGGTATAGGGTTGCCACCTCATTCCTTTAAACCCGAACTCATATAAAATGCACAGATTCTGAGGCTAATTTAATGTAGATAAGGCACCAAATGAGTTTAATTACCCCCTTAATCAGCCACAGCACCTGTGTAATTCATATGTGTTTGGGTTTAAAGGGATGAGGTGGCAACCCTAGTCAGGTTTGCATACCTCCCAACATTTTGAGATGGGAATGAGGGACACCTACTAGCAAATGTATGTAGGCATAGGACACGCCTCACGCCACACCCCCTTAAAGGTGAGTTAACCAAAAAAAAAAGGTTAAATAAATCCGCAAGGGCTTTTTTTTTGACCACTGCGATTCCTTTATACTTGCCTTTAAAATTTACAAATGCAGCAATTTTAGAAATTGGATGAAAGGTTTAGCACTGGGAAACACTTTTTGAAAGATAAAAAGTGCATTTTATATACAACTTTATACAGTAGATCAGACCAAAATGAGGGACAAATGAGGGGAAAAGAGGGATAGAGCGACATTGCTCCAAATCAGGGACAGTCCCTCCAAATCAGAGACAGTTGGGAGCTATGGGTATGAGATATAATTACTTACATTGCTCCAAGCTGGAATAATACTACTATGGCATAAAAATCATACCTAAACTTTAGCTTTATATTAGGGGTCATAGGTAGAATAAAGGCATCATTTACTTCTGTGAGTGTCAAATGCTGAGAAGACTGGAATGGAAGGGAGGTAGAAGGCACAGACTGCTGGGAGAGAAGTATACTACCACCTGTATTGCAGAGTAGTGACATTTGCATTTGTTTAGGAACCTAAAGCAGCCCATAGATTTGGTTTTCTGACCTTCCACCATGGGGAGAAGAAAGAAAATCACTTGATTACCCCATCAACATAGTCATAGTAATGGGGGAATGCCTCCCGCAGCACTATTGGGTCCTGCCGGTGGGGGAAGGGGGGTTGCAGGGAGCCTTCCCGGCCGGTAGAACACAATGATTACTGCTAGAGGCTATATCCACCAGCAGTAAATTGCATGTAAAACAATCCAACAAACTGATTGTACCCAAGTCCATCGATGAGTCAACTTGGGTACAATCAGCCTGCCCATAGATGGATCTAATTTCGATCTATGTATGGCTGGACTAACAGGGTCTCATTAAGCTAAATACTGCAGTAACAGCTTGGTAATATGTGTTTACTGAAAATGTAATATACCTCCCCGTCTTGCATAATGAAAACTCAGATAATACTTAGTGATTTTTATAAGAATGCACTTGGTTATAACAAAAAAAAACTTGTGTTCCTTTGTGTTTCTGCAGGTCTTGTCATTAGCTGTTTGCACCCCGTGTTCAGTATGAGTAGTGAAGTGGTAAGTGTGGAACGCGCCTAATAACTGAGGGTTGCTTGGAGATCTTATTTTGTTAAGGCCCGGTTCACATATATGCAAATTGGATACAGGTTTCCCCGCATCCAATTTGCATGACATGCGAGTCTGCCCGGCTCGCAATGGAGCCCCAGCCCGCAATCCAAAAGGGTCCTGTGCGTCTTTGGGTCCGGTTCAGGTGCCATTCAGGTAAAATACCTGAATGGCATCTGAACTGGTGAACAGGGACGCACTGGACCTCATGCTGGAAACCATGGCTGCACATATGTGAACCCGGCCTAAAACATGCTCTGGAATAGCAACCTTCACTTGGATACAGCTATTAGTTAAAGAAAACAAGTGACCTCTCTAGTGACCTCTCTAATATCCTAAAAAGGACCTTAAAGGATATGTTCACCTTTTTGAGCATGTTACACATTAGACCCAAAGGGTCCAATGTGTAACATGCTTCAGGACTGCCCCTCTGCACCCCCCCTTTTTTCCCCGTAACAGCAGTTGGGGGATCTCCTCCCCGCACCTGCTGCCACTTTTTCACCTACACAGCCGCATCATTCTTTCACAGCAATATGTAAATGAATAATCTGCAAGTCCACTGCTGCAGACAGCTTGTTAGTTCAAGGGCGCTGATGAGTGCTTCCACCAGCTGACACTTTCTCCAGCTTAGTAACGGTCTGCCCATATGGAGGTACGGGCAAGCAAGCTGGTGGCGGTGTCTGCAGGAGCCTCACTTTGCACTCGCAATCTACTGATCGCGGGTGCAATGCTCTGCAGGCACATGAAAGTAAAAAAAATGCACATTTTTTTCCTGCAAAAATATGTGCATTGATAATTATTATTTTCTTAACCACTAGCTTCCCAAGCCAATTCTGACAATTCTATCACACATGTAAAAATCAGCATTTTTTTGTTAGAAAATGGCTTAGAACCCCCAAACATTATATATTTTTTAAGCAGAGGCCCTAGAGAATAAAATGGTGGGTGTCACACAATAGTTTTTTCAAAACAAATTTATGGGGAAAAAATACACTTTAATGAATATTAGGGAATACAAACACAATATAATACCCAATATTTTGGTAAAATATAAAAGATGATGTTACTCAGAGTAAACAGATACCAAATATGTCATGCTTTATAATTGCACACACCCGTGGAATGGCGACAAACTACGGTACTTTAATCAATAGGCAACGTTTAAAAGCCTTTACAGGTTACCAGTTTAGAGTTACACAGGAGGTCTGGCCCTAGAATTATTGCTTTCACTCTGACGTTTTACCTCAGATATGTGGTGCGATCACTGTTTACATATGCATGCAGGATCCACGTGTGCGTTCGCCTTTGCGCATGAGCATGGGGGGATGGGGCGCTATTAAAAAATATATATATATTGTTATTTATTTTATTTAATCACATCCCTTGTGATAGCATGGGCAGTGGCAGTTCTTCTTTATGGAAAGGTCTGTTAGATTCCAGATCTCTCCTCTGGCCTTCAAAGCAGCAGATCAAACAAAGACCGGTTTGATCTGCTGCTTCACATGGTGGTCACTGTTTTTAAACAAACAAACCGGAAGTGACTTAATCTTTGTTGCTTCTAGTTTCTGACATCACTCAGTTCCTCTCACTCTGTCTGGGGAAACTGATGCCATCGGTCATATGCTTACCGGGCTCCCCGATCGGATGGGAGGACCTGTTAAAGACTGGCAGTAGGGGAGTGGGACCCCTTTCCACCACCTGTAAAAGTAATCGAGAGGCTGCATAGCCGCTTGGATTAATTTTACTACATAGAGATTTGCCTGCTTGAAAAAATGATACCAGGATCATAGTTGTAGCCTTAACCATGATCCCACTATAAGGGCTTCAATACCAGGCCGTATATATACATACGGTGGTGTTGAAGCGGTTAAAGGTGAACTTATGCTTTAAGTCCAGTAACTTACAGGAATCAAAATGTATCTAAACCCAAAAACAAAAAATTTAATACATTGTAGTTTACCAGTCGTTAGATGTCGTGGCTATATTAGTTTTCTTTTTTCAAGCTTATTTTCTTTAATTTTCATTTGGTGTTTTGCCCCTTTACCCCACTTTTGTCAGTCAAATCTTTTTTTAATTCTGCAAATCAATCTTATGATTTACAAACGTCAGCCTCCATGACATCCAACCATGCAGCTGACACTGCAGGCTCAGCAACGTAGCTTCCTATGACACTTCTCCACCTGCAGCCTTCTCACTAATAGGGATGGGCTCGAGCGGGTTCGGGTCGTACCCTCCAGGAAGCCGTCACTGTACACAGCCAATCATAGGAAGTGAGACATTTCCCGGCCCACAGCTGCACATACACACGTTGCCTATGATTGATGGTGTGCAGCAGGGCCGCCATCAGGGGGGTACAGCCGATACAACTGTAAGGGGCCCCGGGGCCCGCCCAAGCCAGAAAAAGGCAGGACGAGTGAAGGGGAGCCAAGTTGTGCACGATTTTGCAGCTTCTGCGTCTCTCTGTGTCATTGTGCTCAAAAATCGAGCTCTTTACTGCCACCTCTGTCTACTATGTGCATGTGCACCCCTCGCGTGAGCTTCCTGTACTGTGCTCTTCTGTGTCAGCAACATGCCAGCTTTGTGAAAACGAGCTGGGACTAGGTAGGAAGATTTCCTTTACAAGTAGGGGCTGTTTGTGTACAGGGAGGGGCCAGAGGCTTGTGTGTTTACAAACTTGTGTATGTGTGGGGCTGACATATGTACGGGTGTGAGGGGGGCTGCATATATACAGGTGTGGGGGTCTGACATATATACAGGAGTGAGGGGGGGCTGACATATATACAGAAGTGAGGGGGCTGACATATATACAGGATTGAGGGGAGATGGCATATATACAGGTGTGAGGGGGGCTGGCATATATACAGGTGTGGTGGTCTGACATATATACAGGTGTGGTGGTCTGACATATATACAGGTGTGGGGGGGGCTGACATATATACAGGAGTGAGGGGGGCTGACATATATACAGGAGTGAGGGGGGCTGACATATATACAGGATTGAGGAGGGATGGCATATATACAGGTGTGAGGGGGGCTAGCATATATACAGGTGTGGGGGGGCTGGCATATTTACAGATGTGGGGGTCTGACATATATACAGGTGTGGGGGCGGCTGACATATATACAGGATTGAGGGGGGCTGACATATATACAGGATTGAGGGGGGCTGACAAATATACAGGAGTGAGGGGGGCTAACATATATACAGAAGTGAGGGGGGCTGACATATATACAGGAGTGAGGGGGGGCTGACATATATACAGGATTGAGGGGGGGGCTGAGTGCGTACAGGTGAGGTGGCCGGTTTGTAGATTTGGTGGGATGGCCCGTGGGACAGCCCTGGATAATGTTGGTGGCCAGGCTCGGGGGAGGGGGGGGACCCAGGCCTAAAGCTGTGTAAGGGGCCCAAAAATTTCTGATTGCTGCCCTGATGTGCAGTGAGGGCTTCCTGGCGGGTACGATCCGAACACGCCCGAGTCCATCATTACTCACTAATTAGTAAATCAGCATCAGGGGCTTTAACATCACACTGACACTATTCAAATGGTTAGAAGTTTCTAACTTGTCTTTTTCAGCTTCATTATTAGCAGTAACCACTTGAATACCTTACATGCCAAGGCAAATGGTCACTCCATTAGGCACCAGATCTTCCCTGGAATTGCCTTTTTTATTAAAAAAAATACTATTGTCACTTCATAAGGAGCAGATATTTACATAAATATGAATGTACATTTTAATATACACCTGCTCTGACTTGTTAATGTGGATAAGAAGTGATTGGAAGGGTGTCATTTCAGGCCTTTAAAACAGATAGCATGGCTCCAGCTAATCTTTTTTGAAAGTATTAACAAGTCCATTAATTATTGACAAGAAACTTTGGTATAGGCTTGTAAAATTGTGCCCTAGAAGCAATAAACACAGTTCATTGTGTAACCTTACATTCCTTCTACAGTGCAATTACCTGGACTGTCACCTATACACCCACTGAGGGCTCATTTCTGACAGTTATGAATCCCATCCTGATGCAGAAGGAGCGCAGAGGGGATCGGCGATCAGATCTTAGCATGACGCTACAAAATCCTTGTGGCAAACAGGCACATGAGAGGCGCCAAGGACAAAGGTCCCTCGCCCAGGTGACAAGTAGCAGATGGCTTTGTCTGCAGAGAGATTAAAGGATTTTGCATGCATTAAAACGACTTGTGTGGATTTCTTGATTAATCACGTGAAGAGACCTGCTCCTATGAATAACCTATCAGTGGTTTGTACACAGCATTATAACAAATGGAAAACAATACCAGCAAGCGTCCATACACAAATGAACAGATAGATACATTATCACAACACCAATCCAACACTTAGGCTCCATGCACACTGGACACTAAAATAATGTTATAAAAACGCCAGTAGCTTTGCAGGGAGTCTTTCAATGTTTTTTAATGTTTTTGCATTAGCGTTTATTAGCGTTTTTTAGCATTTTTCAGCGTTTTTTTAATACATTTTTTTTTCAATGGATCAAAAACGCGAGCCAGCGTTTTTCGGCGTTTTGCGTTTTTTGAGGCCAATAAACGGCACTTTGAATGTGATCTTCGGGCGTTCAGAAAAAAGCACATAAACTCCACTGCTCATTAAAGCTGAAAAACTTCCATGTGTGCATGGACACATAGGCTAACATAGAGTGGAGTTTATGGACTTTGAAAAAAAACACCCGAACTGCAGTTTATCAGCTCCAGTGTGCATGGAGCCTAAAGCTGGCCATGCATTATATAAATGTTCTTATTCGATTTCCTTTAGATTTACCTTCAACTATTTAGTGCAGAGTTTCTCAAACTTTTTTGTCTTGCAGCGCACCAAAAAGATCTAAAAAATTTAACGGCACACCTGAAAAGATTTAACAATTTTTATTGTGAAGAACTTATTTATTTTTACATATGGTATATCTTTCATTTTAAGTTTAATGTGAAGTAGACATGTGCATGACGAAAATGTTGTTTAGCTTCTCTTTGATTCGTTAATCTAGTTTGTTTTGCTAAATTCGGTAGATTCGTTAAATTCAGATTTGTAATTTTTCGAATTTTCATCGAATTTAGTGATTTTTTTCGATTCAAAGCGTTCAAATCGATACATTTTGAATTGGTCAAAACCAAAATGTTATATTTTTTTCAATTCGAATGCGGCAAATTGAACAAACAAAAGAAAAATCTTCATCAAACCATTACAATGACACTTTAAGTCACATTTGGCTTAACAAAGACAGCAATATTATTTCAAAATGGTACACTAATAACACACACACAGTCTTTGATTTCAGAAATATGTTTACAGTTCGAATTCGAATGCAAAAATAGGATTTTTATAACAGCTTACCTGTAAAATCCTTTTCTTGGAGTACATCACGGGACACAGAGCGACATAGTCATTACTAATGGGTTATATAGATACCGTCAGGTGCTGGCACTGGCAACTTCCAAAACCGGAAGTACCCTCCCCTATATAAGCCCCTCCCATCCGGGAGCACCTCAGTTTTGTAGCAAAGCAATAAGTGTCCCCAAAGAGGGGCGGGAGCTCTGTGTCCCGTGATGTACTCCAAGAAAAGGATTTTACAGGTAAGCTGTTATAAAAATCCTATTTTCTTTCTCGTACATCACGGGACACAGAGCGACATAGTCATTACTAATGGGATGTCCTAAAGCAATGCCAAATGAGGGGGGGGGATACACCATATATAAGCTGAGCGCTATCAGACATGAGGATCTTTTGCGGCCTGCAACACACTGCGCCCAAAGGCGACATCCTCCTGACTTCTAACGTCCACCTGGTAGAACCTAGTAAACGTGTGTACTGAAGACCATGTTGCGGCCTTACAGATTTGAGCCAGGGAGGCCTGGTGATGCACTGCCCATGAAGTTCCAACTGCTCTCGTGGAGTGCGCTCTAACTTTGAACGGAGGCGGTCTCCTTCTCAAGCCATAGGCTTGTATTATGACCTGTCGAATCCACTTGGCTAAAGTAGATTTTGACGCTGCCTGACCCTTTCTGGGGCCTTCCGGCAGAATAAACAAAGTATCCGTTCTGCGAATCTGAGCAGTGGCTTTTAGATAAGCTTTAACTGCTCTTACTACATCCAAAGAATGCAATAACTTTTCCTCTACCGAAGTAGGTTTGGGGAAAAAAGAAGGAAGAACCACATCTTGGTTCAAATGAAACCTCGATACCACCTTAGGAAGAAAGGCTGGATGAGGACGTAACACTACTCTGTCCTTATGGATAACCAGATATGGCTCCTTACAGGACATAGCTGCTAATTCCGATACTCTTTTAGCCGAACAAATGGCTACTAGAAAAATCAATTTCCTGGTGAGAAGCACCAAGGAAATATGCTGTAATGGTTCAAATGGTTGTTTCTGTAGAACCGACAGAACCAAGTTTAGATCCCATGGACATATGGGAATATTAACCGGAGGACTAATACGCATCACTCCTTGTATAAAGGCTTTGACTAGTGAATGCGAAGCCAAGGGCCTTTGAAAAAATATTGACAAGGCCGAATTCTGACCCTTGATAGTACTCAAGGCAAGCTTCCTATCTACAGCCCATTGTAGGAAGTCCAGAATCCTACCTATTACGTATTTACGTGGATGCCATTTCTTGGCCTCACACCAGGCGATGTACGCCTTCCAGATTCTATAGTAGATCTGCCTGGATACCGGCTTCCTGGCATTGATCATGGTAGATACCACAGCATTAGAGAGCCCTCTCTTTTTTAGAATGTGGGCTTCAATAGCCAGGCCGTCAAACCTAGGGCTGGTAAGGAAGGGTGGTATATCGGTCCTTGCGAAAGCAGGTCCGGACGATGTGGGAGGGTCCAAGGACTCCCCACAGACATTTTTACAATCTCCACGTACCATGCTCTTCGGGGCCACGCTGGAGCCACCAGAATCACTGGTTTCTTTTCTACCCTGATTCTGCGGAGTAATCGAGGTAACAATTGTGGCGGTGGGAATGCATATATCAGCTTGAACTGATCCCAAGGGAACACTAGGGCATCCGAGCCGCACGCTAGGGGATCCCTTGTCCAAGAGACAAACCTGTCCACTTTTGTGTTGAATCTGGATGCTAGCAGATCTACATCCGGTGTTCCCCACCGCTGACATATTGTCCGGAAAACCTCGGGATGAAGGGACCATTCCCCTGGGCATAATTGTTGGCGACTTAGAAAGTCCGCCTTCCAATTCTCCACTCCTGGAATGAATACCGCAGATATGGCTGGGACATATCTTTCTGCCCATTTCAGGATGTAATTTACTTCCCTTTGGGCTGCACGACTCCTGGTGCCCCCCTGACGATTGATATATGCCACTGCTGTGGCATTGTCTGATTGAACTCTGACAGGGGACCCTTGGAGTTTGGATGTCCATGCTACTAGGGCATACCGGGCTGCTCGTATCTCTAAGAGATTGATGGGCAGGGCCTTTTCTGCTTCTGACCACTTGCCCTGGAGAGACCATTGCTCCAGTACTGCTCCCCAGCCTATAAGGCTGGCATCTGTAGTGACCACCTTCCAGGAAATCGGACTGAAGGATTTCCCTCTTTCCAGATTCTGGGGAACCAACCACCAGCGGAGGCTCTTGCGAACGGAAGGGGACAAGGACATTGGTAAGTCCAGAGCCTGAACTTTTTTGTTCCAGGCTGACAGTATGGCCCTTTGCAATTTCCTTGAATGGAATTGACCGTAGGGTACTGCTTCGAATGATGCCACCATTTTTCCCAGCAGCCTCATGCACAGGCGTATGGATGGCTGTCTTTTTGAACCCACTAAGTGGATCAAATCTCTCAAAGACGACCCCTTTTCTTGAGGCAAGAAAATTTTTCTCTGGTCTGAATCCAGCCTTAGCCCCAAGTATTCCAGACTTTTGACTGGTTTTAGGGCTGACTTGTCTCGGTTGATAATCCAACCGTGATATTCCAGAAACTTGATTGTCTCGTGAACAACCACTTCTAGTTTTTCCACGGAGTGGTCTATCAGCAACAAGTCGTCTAGATATGCCATTATCGTTACACCTCGTGTCCTTAGATTGGCCAATAATGGGGCCAGAATTTTTGTGAACACTCTTGGTGCTGTGGCCAGACCGAAGGGTAAGGCTCTGAACTGAAAATGGCGCCCTTCTACCGCAAAGCGTAGAAATTTTTGGTGGGCTGGAAAGATGGGAATGTGCAAATAAGCATCTTTGATGTCGATCGAGGCTAACCATTCCTCCCCTTGTAGGGCAGTGGCTACCGATCGGATCGACTCCATCCGGAAAGTCCTGATATGTAGGAATTTGTTTAGCCCTTTTAGATTTAATATGGGCCTCACGTCCCCGTTTGGCTTCGGAACTGTAAAGAGGTTTGAGTAAAACCCGAACCCCCATTCTTCCAGGGGAACCTCTATAATTACTGCTTGGAGCAATAATTGTTCCAGTGCCAACAGGAGGGATCCTCTCTTCTGGGGATCCCTTGGCACGTTTGACCTTATAAAGCGGGAAGGAGGGGAGTTTTTTAACTCCAATTTGTATCCCAGATTTACTGCGGAGAGCACCCATCTGTCTCGGATCGTGTCCCGCCAGGTCTCTGTGAACAACTGAAGTCTTCCCCCCACCCGATTGAGTGGGGGCAACCCTTCATGCATTTGACTTTGGGGGAGGTTTTGTACCTCTCCTGCTCCAGGGCTTCTTGTTACCCTGCAACTGTCCCTGATTTTTACCTCCGGGATTTGACCGAGGAGGCCGTCGGAACTATTTCACAGCCGATGTCCTAGGGACTGGAGAAGCCGGCCTCTTAAAAGAGGGACCTCTAACTCTATTTTTAACCGGCAAAAGTGTACTTTTACCGCTGGAAATTCTCTGGATATACTTGTCCAGGTCTTCCCCGAATAAGCGCTCACCATGAAATGGGAAGCTGACCAGCAATTTTTTACAGGGAGCTTCAGCAGACCAGTTTTTGAGCCATAGAAGCCTGCGCATATGTACTACAGACAGCGTAAGGCGGGAGGCCTGATGGATTGAATCCTTTATGGCGTCCACCGCAAAGCATAAGGCTCTAGGTAGATCAGCTAGGGCAAGAGCCTGCTGATCTGGCAAGTCCCTTAAGACCTGTTTCAACTGATCCTTCACTGCTTGGCAGACCCCAATAGCTGCCACTGCTGGTTGTGTCACCAATCCTGCTGTAGAAAAAGCAGATTTTAATAAGGACTCCAATTTTTTATCTATTGGGTCCTTGAACATTTGGACATTATCCACCGGACATGTCAGTGATTTATTCACACAAGAGATGGCTGCGTCCACTGTAGGGACCTTCCATTTTCTGATGAACTTATCCTCCATGGGATAGACCACCGGAAATCTCTTAGGGGGAGTAAATATTTTGTCAGGATGCTCCCAATCCTGGTAAATGAGCCCTTCCAGTAAAGGATGGATCGGAAAGGAACAAACAGTCTGGGGAGCTTTTAGCGACCCCAACGAGGAGACAGAAGTGGATGATGGCTCCGCAAGTGGCATTTTAAATGCTGATCGGACCATATTAGTCAGGGACTGAACCCATAACCTTTCAGCATGTGATGCTGAGAACGGCTCTTCCACTGTTGATTCCTCTACAACCGAATCGACCTCATCCTGATCCCCTTCAGGTAGGTCGATCCCTGTATGGGACTGTTGCTCTGTTAACAGGCACTCTGAGGGAGGAGACGGAGATCGGGCTCTTTTCTCCTGTGACAGGGAAGCCGCGATCAATGCTGACAATCTCTCTTCCAGCCCTCCCAGAGCTGAGGAAAAAACCTCCTCTGTTACATACACAGGAGCAGGTGAACTGAGGACAGCCACAGTACCAGGTACTCCTGAGGGTGCTCTACGGTCACTAACCTCTGATTCTTCAGGGGAGACTGGTGCAGCCAAAGCATGCCCAAGATCCTCAGAGCCCGATGGAGACCCCCTATTCCTCCTGGAATTTCTAGTCCCGGAGTTTTTAGACGGCATATTCCTAAGCCACAAAGCTGAGGTATTCCAGCCGAAATACACCAGTTACTGACAATAGTCTAGCATAAATGCTGCTATAAGAAACAGTTGGTGTCTACTAATGTGCCTTTCTAGGGGATGCCTGTATCAACCGCTTGCTGTATGCCCTTTTTTAAATGTTGCCAGCTCTGTCTCTGTACTTCATAGCCAGCTCACCACACAAAATTGTGATTTTTAACATGCTGGGACGCCCGCACATGCGCAGAAGCGCTGCGGCGCGCACAGAGCGTCATCCCCCAGGCTCCGCCCCCTTTCCCGGCTCACCTCTATATATAGAGGCGCGTGCACGCGCGCGGCCACGTGCGCCTTTGGCGCTAATTTCGAAAAATGGAAACTAGGGACAAGAGCCAGGGCCCCTCTTTGCCGCAGGCCGGGGGATGGACGAGCATTGCAACATGGCAGAGGAAGCAGTTTCCCATAAGAGAACTCACCATCTGCCTGGACTTGCTCTGCTGAGAAGAAACTAGTCCACATGACAAGAAAACATTCCACAGCGGCCTCTAGTGGACAAACACAGGTACCGCAGTCTAATATATTAAATATATAAAAAAAAAAAATTATTTTTTTTTCTTGACCACCATTAAAAATTATTACATTTTTTTAGTAGTTACAGGCATGCACAGAATTTTGCGGGAATACCATTAGGTAACAGACAGAAAGACAAATTAGGCTTGGGGGTCCCCCAACAGAACCAAGTTCCTGGGGGCCCCCACTTACCTGTTCCCCGCCGCAGGACTTTGTTTGGTCCACAAAAGCCCAAACTTCACCTATCACGGCAGGCATTGTAATCAAACCTTCAGGGACCGGGTTCCCAAGGATTCCACTCCCCTGGACCTGTATAGCACCCTGCACAGAAAACATCTTGGTTTTGGGTATGACCAGAGCTCTGGATCCCAGGGTCCAGCTCTCCTAAGAGAAGCATTACAGGCAAAACCTTGCTCTTCTCTGCAAGGCCCGGGTACCGACCGTTTAGCTATGAAGCTTTTTTGGTCGGATCCGGAATAGCTTACTGAGGCCCAAAAGAACCTGTACGCAAGCTCAGTGAAAAACACATGTTTCTTCTTGGCCAACACCTTAGACACTGGCAAAAAACTGAGGTGCTCCCGGATGGGAGGGGCTTATATAGGGGAGGGTACTTCCGGTTTTGGAAGTTGCCAGTGCCAGCACCTGACGGTATCTATATAACCCATTAGTAATGACTATGTCGCTCTGTGTCCCGTGATGTACGAGAAAGAAATGTTTTTGTTATTTTTTCCGAAATTCAGACGAATTTCGTTTAGTTATTCTGAGAATTCGGTAAACTTCATTTATACTGTAATCCGGGAATTTAGATATATCCAAATCTCAGAATAATGAAAAATTTGTCCAAATATTGATTTAGAACTAAACGAACTGCACATGTCTAATGTGAAGGATGTGCCTGCTTTCGAGAGAAAATCAGATTGAAGCAATTGTAATCTTCTTTGTACTTTCGCTTGCTTCCTTGCTTTTCATTTACCAATTTCCTCTTTCAGAGTTCAAGACTTGATTAAGTATTTCTCTATCACTAAACAATAAAAAACTTTTTTTATTAGCATCAATGTTGGAATAGAACGGTCTCTATTATAATATAATTAGAGCGATCGAGTTCTCCCAAGATCTTGCACAAGTCTTGTGTTATGAAAGGAACCAATGACAGAGATTGCGTTTTTATGTTACTTTTTTAACTTTTGCCACATTGAATTGTCATAAAATTTTTAGATATGTTCAAGGTTTCAAAACGCTAGCAATTTTAAATATTTTTCAAAACTCCCACGGCACACCTGCAAATCTCACGCGGCACACTAGTATGAAACGGCACACAGTTTAAGAATCACTGATTTAGTGCAAGGCCTGCCTGATTACATAAAAATTTAAAGTGTTTGGCCCCTTTCACATGGGCGCCTCCCCTAAGCGGAATCTTCATGCTCAGCAGGGGATCTATCCACTGATCCCTGCTGAGCAGGCAGATGACGCTATACAGAGCAAACACAGACACAGTCCCGCTCTCCTCTTTGGGTCAATCCTCTATGGGGCAATCCGGTGGATCGGATCGGATGGCAACGGACTGCCTGTCCGTCTCCATCCGAAGCCATCCGATCCGATCCACCAAACAGATGGAAAATAGAACCACCATCCGTCTGCTTTTGGTGGACAGGATCGGATCGGATGGTGGCAGGTGGCAGCGGACATGTGTCCGATGACTTCAGCGGCTCCACAGAGGACAATGCAGGGTCCGATCAGGGGTACACCCGAAAAACTGACAGTGTGACCTCACATTATATGGGCTTGGTAAATCCAAAAGAAAATTTTACAAGAAAATTGTATAATGTATGACCAGCCTTACTTCACTTTAAATGTGTATCTTGGTATACCTGTATGATTTGATAGATAGATAGATAGATAGATAGATAGATAGATAGATAGATAGATAGATAAAGTGGCTTATATAAAAGTTTATTTTACACACTATAAAATTTGGTATTTTAAGCCCGTTTCATCAAATCTTTGCCTCCTCTACCACTGGACTACAATACAAAATTGCTTTTATTTGGTCTTATAAATCATACACATAACTCACTTCCAGTTCATATTTATCACTTCTCCTTTAGGCTAGGTTCACACTGCTGCGAATTCTATTGCGAATTTGAGCCGTTGTTTCGCTTTGCTTTATCTAGCAAGGTTACTCTGTGGTATAACAAGGAAGCTGAGACTTCTGCAGTGTGTAAATGTGCTTTTACTATACAAGATGCTGTACATACAAAACTATCACAATATTAGGAATATACTACAAGACTGACAGATCTCTATAACAAGCAAAATGCCTAGCAAATAGAACAGCCTATGGTCTATAACAGTAAATACATTTAAAGGTTACTTAACTTTGATTACTCGTGATCTCCATTGGCAATGATTCTTCTTGGAGACCAGGTCCTGTTCTTCTTCCTGAGTGGCTTCTCACTGATCTTACAGCAACATTGTGTGTCTCCCTCCTAGCTTAGGCCTGCTTTTATGTGTACTGTTTACCATTGTTACCAAACAGAAAACATAGATGTTTACTGTAGCTGTATTTCAACAATAGCATTGAATACAACAATGCTATCTACCTATTGTCTACTCAAAACGAAACCTGTAATCTAAACTGCAATTCTTTTCAGTTTGAGAGCTGAAAGAAATCTCAAACAGGTAATGTACTAAATACAACAATGGTATCTAATCCCATTGTGTGAAAAAAAAGCATTTGTTTGAGAAATCTACTCAAACCAAAAGGCTGACAGGTAATCTGACCAACTCACTATTGTAAAATTGTCCCATGTATCCTATGTCTGATTAATATAATAAAAATCATATTTTTAACAAACGCAATACAGCTGTTGCGATTGCTCAAATTTGCAAGTCATTTAAATATCATTGTTTTACATTAGTGCCGTTCACATCAATGCGTTGCGAATCTAAGCTGCGGGAAAAAAGGGTCCTGTGCGAGTTTGATCCGTGTGCGATGCAAATTCAGCTTTATAGACTGGCATTCGCTGAAATCGCGGCCGCGAAACGCGGCAAAATTGTGGCAAATTCACGGGAAAATCGCAGCCGCAGTGTGAACCTAGCTTTAATGTTGTTTTGGTTTTTGCACTTTGCATGTATCTCTTCTCTAACATTTTTGGTCTCTTTCCAGGGACTTACTACGGTACTTTGGCCAGTTTTCTTTAATGCTTTTTAATAGGTCTGCTCTTTCTATGATTTGCAAAGAATTAAAAGGACTCTTCCTTTGCATGACTGATGGATGTGCAGATTGCTGAGGCTCCGGCAACCTATTAAATTAAACAATTCTTCCTCCTTCCCCTCCCAAATTGACCAGACGACACAGTAAAAAATGTTTGGAGTCGAAGCATAGCAGCCTTTTTATTATTCTTTCAAACAAATGAAATACAAAAAACTTCATAAACACTCGTAATGCATAAATACATTCAATACATAACCCATTAACAAAAAAACTCAGCCTAATCCTACCTGGTCTAAAGATCTTTGAAGGCCTATTAACTTTTGATAAACCGGTTGTATCTGTCACCCCATGAAAGGCCACCAGCCGCAACTTACACCGCCTCAGGGACAATTACCACTTACTTACTACCAGATACAACCAACTTAAAACCCCTGATGTTACCATTGTATTATTAGGAAGGGAAGGGACACCCATACCTCCAGATGGGCCCAACCCCCCTAATTCCCCAGTATTTTCTCCAGCACCGCCTTCAAAGACACAATAGACCTCCCGCCGCTGCTATGACTAGTAATAAAATAACCCACTATTGAACAGTCTGGTAAAACGTACCCACCTAAACTTCCCGCTATGGAAACCAAACCACATTAGTACAAAATTGGCGAAAAACATCCCCAGGCCAAACCAACTAGGGAGGATGGGAGAAACCTTTCTGATTCTGTGAGAAGCTCCGACTGATCTCCGACAGAAAAACCTCCTCCCCTCCACACCCTACCAGACACCCCCCATCATTACACAATCATGTAGGAGAATAACCCCTTTTCATATCATACCACCATTCACTCTGCCTCACTGCCCACCCCAGTCATGCTGGACCTCTTCCCTGTTTCACTTTGCTCCAGGCCATATACTTTACTTTCTAAACCTATCTTTTGCCTCTCTTCTTTACATTCCCTCATTTCTCTCTTTTAATCTGTATCCTGCAAACATTTTTCTCTCGAGTAGCATCTTTATTAGTGATCCATAAAAACAACATAAGTGCTCAAACAGAACGCCTCCAAAACCCAGCATGTTTCACCATTTACATAGGCCACTTAGAGAGGGGGTACAGGCAGTCATCTCATATTGGGACCATGCCTCATTGGGTCAACAGTGGGTTCTGGGCATGATGGGAGGGCCCACGGGTAATACAACACACCCAATATATCTTGCTTTTACATTCCCATGAACCTAAAATTCGCACCTTTTTTCTGTCTTTACAGAAACCTGCACTCACAAGTCACTTAAGCACCTCGCCTATACACATCAGGCATGGTTGCCAGGTCATTCAAAACAAGATATAGGTGTGTGTGAACCCGCGCAATGGACTAAATACCAGCAGACAATAAATAATAATAAATAATTATAAAAACTATAAGAACTGCTGCCTCTACAGATTACTGCCACCTAGGTGTAGTAAGAAATATGTGTAAAAGAAGTGTACATGTGGCGCTGTTCTGTAATTCAATATATATATATATAAAAAGTGTACCTGTGTATACATAAAGGCTGTATTCCTATAAGCAAACAACAATAATATTGTGCAAATGACGCTCCAGATGACGTCAGTATGACAAAACCGGTAGGGCGGGCTAGCACAGATCGCATCACTTCCGGTCGGACCACATAAGTGTCAGCATTACATGCCTTTTTAAATCGAATGAAATGTGAGTACCTTTCCACTCAATTACCTAATAAACAGTGTTCCAAACAGTATCACACTATTGGGCATTTGCCTTTCTTCTTTTTCCATGGGTCACAATTGCAAGCCATCATAGCAGTGTTAAGTGAAACGCCAGAGTGCCCCACAGTGGCAGACACTGTGAATGCTCCATATCCCCAGTAGGGGTGAGATATCTGGTGAGTGCAATTCAAATAAGAGCACGATAGCCACGTTTGCTGTGATCACCATAAGAATACAACGGTTTTTCACAAGACACGCATCACGTTTGTTCAGCAATCAAACAAAAAAGTGACTTTTTCCCAACATAATTTAAAATAAACTTTGTATCATTCACCTAATTTTTCTATTTTTATTTTTCAAATTTTTTTTTAATTTCTATTTTTATTATATTTTTATGATACTCCTTCACTTTTATTTATGCACATTGGATAATATATGTGGAATTTGTATGCTTTTTTTGCATTATTTGCACTTTGCACGTATTCCAAAGTTGCACACTGTGGAATTTAAGAATTATTATTTATCTATTTATTATTTGCACAATATTATTGTTGTCTGCTTGTAGGAATACAGCCTTTACGTATGCACAGGTACACTTTTTATATATATATATATATATATATATATATATATATATATATATATATATATTGAATTACAGAACAGCGCCACATCTACACTTCTTTTACTCTTTCAAAACAAGGTTTTTGTGATTGTTGCAGCAAGCGGCAAAATGGGTCATTCGGTGACCCCAGGGCTCTATTAGAGCGGACATAAAAAAGTAACTGCTCTACCTGTTAAAAAAAAAAAAAACGCCTGCCCAATTTTTAACAAAAGACCAACATGAACCTGCTTAAAAACTGTCACTCCAAACTGGAGCTGACATCTGCAGAAACCAGTCAGATTCTCTATGGCAGCTCCACGTTAGAATTTCTGTATTGGTTCTATAAAAAGTGGGTTGCTCACAGTAATGAGTTAATTGTTGCCTCATATGTTAACAAATAAAAAGTTAGCTGGAATTTTGTTAGGGTCGGCACCTTTTTTTACCTTATCTAAATAAAATTAAAAAAAACATATTTATATCGTTGCTTACCAGCTGTTAGATCCGTGGTCTGCTTTATTTCGATTTTTTCTTTCTTTCTCTTTTTTACCTGGTGAGCTTACCAGTAACACAATTTCGGTCCTAGGGTAATACCCCTCATTCACTGTACTGTATCTCTGAAAGGGTAACTCCACTTTTGTAAGGAAAAAAATCTAAAATTCAAAAAATAAAATATAGGTTATACAATTGCATCACAAGTCATATTGTAATTGAATTTTCCTGACAGACTCCATGGCAGCCTACATGTGGGTTAACCCCGCCTCCTCTCCAATGCTATAGGACCCCATACCCATAAAAGTAAGCTCACCTCTCAGCACTGTGTTCCTTTTTTGTCCTCCTCCAATGGACCTGAAGCATGCACGGCTGAGCAGATTCCCGGATGGATGGATGGATTGATGGATGGATCGCACACCTTTAGCGGTGCAGCTCGGAGCCCAGCCATGGGCGGGTGGAGAGCTTACAGCAACCACGAACAACTGGATGGGAGTTGCTACAGTGCGCCCAAGATCCCTCGGCTGGCAAGGTCTGCTACTTTATTTTCCATGCTCCATGGCAGTCGCATCTTTGTTTTGTTTGTTGTGTCTATGTCCCATGCCCCTGCTCTCCCTAATGGCGGCTGGTGACCCGAATCTCGGGCGCCGCCGCCGTTCGTGCATGCGCAGTGTCTGCTCTCAGAGGGAGGCTTGGTTCGCGCATGCGCGGTTCGGCGGGTCTCTCGGCAGCCACGCAGGCGCAGATGAGAGACTTTCCTCCACGCAGGTGCCCTGGATGAATGAGGCAGGCGAGGAATTTAAAAGCTGATGCTCGCCTGTGCCATTTGGGATCTCCCCTGACAGGCGAGCAGAGGCTACTGGATCTCCCTGCTGGTTTTTCTTCTCACAAGGTCAGTGTGCTTTTAAATTTAAAGGCAGAGTATGAAATGTTTTGTGTCTATTCTGTATTATCATAATCTAGGGGTGTATGTATATGTGTATATAATACATGTTTACACTGTATAATGCCTATCGTCATGCTGTGCGGTTTTTGTTAAAGGGCAAGTTACCTATTTATTTTTTTGTATGATACTGTAGGTTTTCTTTGTCAACTTGTCTCTATTGTGACACTCTAGTCCAGAAATTATGGACCATTCACCGCTTACATGTGGCCAGCCCTCACGCACAAGGTATGTGCGGGAGAGGGGAGGGCTTGGGGTTCAGTCGCAAGTATTGTTGCTCGACGGCTTATCTTTCTCCCCCAATTCCCCCCTTTTTTTTCTTCTAGCCCTTCTGCAGATCTTCAAATTGACACAGACCTTGCCATGCCGCAGCATTTGTCAACTTCAAAATCAAAACACAGACGTGATTCCCCGTCTGGAGGAGAAGCTTCCATTCCTCCTCCAGACACCGCTCCCACCGCCAGGACAGTTATTCTGATCGGAGAGCCTGCTGGGGATGCGGCTCACGAGTCCCAGAGGGCAAATCGTTATGCAGCCATTGCTATGCCCATGCGGTTGGGGAAAAAGAGACAGAGGATCAACGGATCGAGTCTCTAGTGAAACAGGTGGTGCAACGTTCTCTAAAAGAGATGGATGCTTCCCACGCACAAAGCCAGTCCAACACTACTCGATCTGGCTCCCCGGCTGATGTGGTCCATGAAGTCCCAGGTCCTTCCCAGCCCTACGCATCCTCGCCTCTTCCCTCGGAAGGAGAATTGGAGAGTGATGAAGGGAGTGTGGAATTCGATTTCTCTCAAGTGACTCCGCTTATTAAGGCGGTCAAAAAGGCCCTTATGTGGGAAGATCCATCTACTCCCCCAGCTAAACAGAATTTTTTTTTCAAGCGCCTGGGGAAAGAGCGCCCAAGTTTTCCGCTTTTAGCTGAACTAAAGGGCATTTTTGACGAGGAGTGGAGCAAAGTGGACAGGAAGTCCTCGATGACGAATAAAGCCTCCAGAATGTATCCCTTCAAGGCACATGAGGTAAAATACCTGGAGAATATTCCTCCTGTGGACGCAGTGGTAATGCGTCTGGCTAAACACGTCACGCTCCCTCTAGAAGACGCAGTCTCCTTTAAGGGCAGTCTTGACAGAAGAATGGATCAGGACCTCAAAAGAATTTACGGTCTTGCTGGGACAGCTTGTAAACCCGCCCTAGCCTTGGCAGCTATGTCTAAGGCTATGGAGGCATGGATGGAGAATGTAGATTCCTTCCTTAGAGGTGTTTCAGAAGAGCTAGCCAGTAACTCAGCAGCAGAGCTAAAACTAGCGGTGGCCTTCTTGGGAGAAGCATTGGTTGATCTGATCTGTCTACTGTCCAGGATTATGCTATCCTCAGTTACAGCTAAACAAGCCCTATGGCTACTCCCTTGGCAGGCTGACCCGTCTTCTAAGAAAACATGGTGCAAGATTCCTTTCGAAGGATCATCGCTGTTTGGTAACAAACTAGATGACGCCATAGCTAAGGCCACAGGCGGAAAATCTGGCTTTCCTCCACAGGACAAGCGTCCACAGGGTTGAAGGAAGCCCCAGTTCAGAAGACGCAGCCCGAAGCGTTCGAGGGAAGCACGCTCCTATAGACCCGGCCGGGACTTCAGAAGAAACTGGAGTAGAGGCCAAGCGTCCTTTCGCAAGCCAGCAAAGAGCCAAGCATCCAGTGGTCGCGATCAGGCTAAATCCTTTTGAGATTTTGCCCGCCCAGACGGGTCGGCTAGGAGCATGCCTGCTCCTCTTCTGGCACGTCTGGGTGGCCTCAATCTCAGACTTCTGGGTCGTCAAGACAGTGTCGTCAGGTCACGCATGGTCCTTCTCCAGCATTCCTCCCCCCAGATTTGTCTCAACCCTACTCCCAAGTACGGAAGAGCAAAAACAGGCCCTACTGTCCTACGTAGATCTGCTGAAAACCCAGGGAGCAGTACTGTGTGTCCCAGAGGAAGAACAGTTCCAAGGTGTGTACTCCCCCTTTTCTTAGTCCAAAAGAAAAGCGGTGCCTGGCGCCCGGTAATAGACTTGACTGAACAAATTTATAAGGCACGGAAAATTCAAAATGGAGACTCTGTCAACAATCCAACAAGCCATCCAACCAGGCGACTGGATGATTTCGATAGACCTGAAAGACACCTATTTTCATGTGCCAGTGGCAAAGGACTTTCTAAAGTACCTCCGGTTCCATGTCGGGCAGGAACATCTAAAATTCATCTGCCTGCCATTCTGTTTGACAACTTCCCCTCGGGTTTTCACCAAGGTCCTCTTGGCCGTAGTGGCCCTCATCAGGTTAAAGGGTGTGCGTCTTTACCATTATTTAGACGACCTCCTAGTTCTGTCCTCAAACAGAGAACAGCTGCTGGTGCACAGAGAACAAGTGATCTCAACCCTTTCCAGCTTTGGATGGCTTTTAAACCTGGAAAAAAGCCACCTGGATCTAGCCCAACGCTTAATTTACTTAGGGGCTCTGTTCAACACAGTGGAGAACACCATCTCCCTGCCGGTAGAAAAGATTCCGGTGATTCGGAAGAGGATTTCTCGCGCTCTGGATGCTCCTCATCTGAAAGCATCACAATGCCTAAGAATCATTGGCACAACCCCCATGGTCAAATGAGATCTATTGAGGTTACGCCCTTTTCAGTCAGGGTTCCTCCGGCAGTGGAAGTCAGGGGACAAGAGTCAACTCATCCACATATCCGCAACAATGAGGAACAGCCTCTTCTGGTGGCTCCAACTCAAGAATTTGCAAAAATGTCACTCCATTGCCCCCATCTCCTGGGTCACAATCACGACCGATGCCAGCGGTTCCGGCTGGGGGGCTCTCTGTGGTCAGAACCTTGCTCAAGGCAGGTGGGACGCTCGCCTCCGCAACCCAGGCTCAAATGTCCTAGAGCTCCGGGCAGCTTGGTGTGCCCTCCAATCCTTTTCTCGGTTTCTGAAAGGAGAATCGGTGTTGATCAGGATGGACAACACTACAGCAGTGTCATACGTGAAGAGACAAGGGGGGACACGGAGTTCCACACTTCTTTTAGAAGTCGAGCCCATCTTGACTTGGGCCCAGAAAAATCTGGCCAACATATCAGCAGTTTTTATTCCGGGAGTACAGAACTCACAGGCGGTTCTCCTCTCACAAACTCGTCTAGACAACAACGAGTGGTCCCTCCACATACAGTCCTTCAACTGGATTCTGTCCATGGGAGTCAATCCCGAAGTGGACCTATTCGCTTCCCTCTACAATTCCAAAGTAGTGAAGTTCTACTCTCAGGGCCGTTGGAGCCAGGCAGTCGGAACAGATGCCCTGACGGACAGATGGAGGTTCAGGAGGGCATACGCATTTCCCCCGATCCCGATAATTCTTAAATTCCTGAGGAGACTTCAAGCGGAATCAGCCGAAGTAACAGTGGTGGCTCCTTACTAGCCAAACAGGCCTTGGTTTCCCCTCCTGATCCAACTGATCTACCGGGACCCGGTACCTCTTCCTCTCAGGCCGGACCTTCTCTCTCAAGGGTCACTCCTACACCCTTGTCCGGCACTGATGAGACTGACGGTCTGGTTCTTGAGATGGAGAGGCTGGGATCCCAAGGTTGCACCTCTAGAGTGATGTCTACACTGTTAAGCTCAAGAAGGGCAAGTACCAACAAGGTTTATAGAAGAATCTGGGCCAAATTTGTTGAGTTCTCCTCTGTTTCAGGGAAGTCCTTCAGAAATCCGGGAGTTCAGGATGTGCTTAGTTTTCTGCAAACCGGACTAGACTTACCCTTATCTGTTAGTTCTTTTATTAGTACAAGTTTCGGTCTTGTCAGCCTTCTCTGGGGTCTCATGGGCAGTCCATCCCTTAGTCAGACAATTCTTTCGGGGGGGCATCAAGAATTAAGCCCCAAAGGAAACCAAGATTTGCCAAGTGGGATCTTCCCCTTGTTCTAGATTCACTGACTGGACTCAGTACGTCGGGGCCCTCCCCGTCCTCCATTAAGAACTTTTCAGCGAATGTAGCCTTCTTAGTAGCCATCACCTCGGCTAAGAGGGTCTCTGAGATCAGGTCTCTGGGTCATGAAGAACCTTTTCTAACATTTTTCCCGGATCGAGTAGTCCTTATACCCATGTTGGGTTCAAATCCAAAAGTGTCTTCGGTATTTCACGAAAATCGAGAAATTGTTCTACCTACATTTAAGACTCCAGATTCCAGTGAAACTCATCCCCTGGATATAGGTGAAATCCTAAAGGAGTATTTGCAAATTACTTCTTCCTTCAGACGATCTGCCCATCTGTTTGTTTTACATTCTGGAAACAACAAAGGGAAGAAAGCTTCAACCAGGACAATTGCATCATGGATTGTTCAAACAATCCAGCAAGCATACAGGGCTAAGGGCTTGGCTCCTCCACAGGCGGTGACGGCACACTCCACCAGAAGGATGGCAGCATCCTGGTCGGCGGCCCAACATGTGGCTCCAGATGTCATTTTTAAAGCGGCCTTGTGGGCCTCTATTAATACATTTATGGCCCATTACTGCATTGAACCCACATCATTGTCTTCTGTTAATTTTGGGTTAAGAATCCTATCGGTTGACATGACAAATTAAAGCTTTTCTGTTCAGCATACCCACCCGTGTGGTCTGGCTAGTTATTTCCCACACGTAGGCTGCCATGGAGTCTGTCAGGAAAAAGGAAAATTTATTATCAAATAGTTACCGTAATTTTCCTTTCCTGATGGACTCCATGGCAGACGGAGTTCCCACGCTGAAAGAAAATATTAATGAAAGAAAGAAAGTAAGTGTCCAAGAGTCGGCTAGTTACGGAACACAGTGCTGAGAGGTGAGCTTACGTTTATGGGTATGGGATCCTATAGCATTGGAGAGGAGGCGGGGTTAACCCACACGTAGGCTGCCATGGAGTCCATTAGGAAAGTAAAATTACGGTAAGTATTTGATAATACATTTTCCTTTTTTTCACTTTAAATAGATTTTTATTGAGAAATTTTAAAGAGGAACTGCACTCTGCTCACATAATTTGTAATAAAAACATCTTTGCCATTCTGAAGCTTTCCTCCAACCACTTTGCATATTATTTTATATATATTGTGATTCTGTACTGGCCAAATATGCTGCAGAAATCTCCCCCCGCTAAGTCTGGCTGCATCCATTTTAACTGTGGGCAGCTAAAGCTGCTGCCTGTTCCCTTCCTGAAATTAAACAGACCTCCAGCTCTGCAGCTCTCATTGGCCCTCTTATGACTCATCCCCCCTCTCTTCCTGGCAAACTCTCATGGCTAGGCTAATGACCAGACAAGAAACAGGAAGTGGGTTGTAAAGGTATTTGCTGGCAGAAAAAAATGCTTTGTTATCCAAAGTTAAAACAACAAGGACAGAAGATTTAATAGATGGAAAGATAAAAAAAATGACTGAATGTCCACCTTAAGTACAAAACATAGCGTACATTTTTTTTTGGGTAATTGCCAAGAAGATGTTAGACAGCTGGAAGTAATTTAATGTTTTTGAAAAATGACATTTCCATTTTCTGTAAAATGCAATGCAGTATGGCTACCTAGAGGCGTTCTGTACACAGATGATGTACAGAATTACCCCCCAGATATGTAATTCCTGCTTGACTGATTGGCTTACTAATTTTCCCAGAAGTCTGCACAAAGATACAATTCAAATTCTGTGCATTCCCTGCAACAAAAATATCCTTTTTGGTGAGATACTCCTAAAAGGGAAATTACGTCTAAAGGGATGCAGACCCTGCAATTGTTTTCAGTAAAGCCCTGCAGGTGAAGCAGCTGATTGATAATTATAAAACCACTCCCATACAGATTCACTCGGCACAAACAAAGATTTCTTCAGAATATCAACAGGTAGGAATCTGCAACAAAGTTTGTTAAGATCCTTGCAGTGTACATTGATCACTCAGAAAGGAATGTTTTGTTAACAAAAGTGGAGTTACTCTTTAAGGAGCAGCGTTGTCACTTTAGACTGCTCTTGTAGTTTGGACAACAAAACTCTATCCTTGGCTTCATCTCTATTGCAAAAGTTGAAGGGGGATTGTAGTTCACAGAAAAACTGTTTTCACTTCAATGTTGGTGTTCTGGCAGCATCAATCGTATTTTTTCTGTATGGGAAGAAGACATATTTAGCCTGAACCTAATGTGGCTGCATTATCTAAGGAAAGGAAAGCTGCAATATATTACATTTTTGTCCCTGGGTTTAGTTTTGTTGTTTTCATTATAGTTGTATGTGTTATTTCATATATGCAGTAAATGAGTTAAGAGGTGTTAGGGCCATGTTGGATCACCAATAAATGGGTGAAGGCTAAGGTGACCAGATTTTTAAAATGAAATCTGGGGACATATTTTTTTTTTACTAGTAATGATGGCAATCAGCTACTCTCTTCCCATCACTGCCACCACCCACCTCACAGCCTGTCAAGTCTTACTCTCCGGGCCTGGCTACTACTGGGTGGGGAGCGGAGGAAGATCACTCCATCAGGGAAGGCAAGGAGATGAGCAGATAGGCGGCTGGCCGAGACTTGAGCCAAAGCAGAAGAAAATGCGAGCAGAGATGAATAGGCCCGCGCCCGAAACTGAAGAAATATTCCCCCCGCTCCGACCAGCACATGATCACCAGAAAGGGGCACAGATAAGGGAAAAAAATACACCCCCTAAGCTAGTAGGAGCAGCAGAATTTGTATTTTTAATTTTGCACTGACTGTCTTTGAAATTGTCCCAGCCCCTGTTCAAATCCAATCCGGGGACAAAACCGGGGACAGACTTGGTTCGGGGACAGTGTCCTCAATCCAGGGACTGTCCCCGGAAACCGGGGATGTCTGGTCACCCTAGTGAAGGCAGGACTTTTGTACTGGGCCTGGCAGGGGCTGCCTGGGTCCTATGGAAGAGATGGGGGCCCTGTCAGGTAGGCTATACAGGGTCCTATGATATCTAGTGGTGGCCCGGTTTAAATGGCTTTGTCAAGGAAGGCGTGTCATGCAGAGGTGGAAAATTAAAGTAGTATTAAAGGCTCAACTTACAAAAATGTATTCCCAATAACCAGGGCAACACTTCCCTATTTATTATTTTGTTCAAATTTATGCCCAAAGACTTTCATTTTTCACCGTCCACTGGCGCTGATTGCAGAGCCTGAATTTTCAACTCAGAGAGCACACTAAAGCCCTGTACACACAATCGGAATTCCGGTGAAGCTGACCGTCCCAAACGCTGTGACGTACAACACGTACGACGGCACTATAAATGGGAAGTTCAAATACCAATGGCGCCACCCTTTGGGCTGCTTTTGCTGATTTTGTGTTACCGCGTGTTAGTAAAAGTTTCGTGAGAGCCGATTCGCGCTTTTCAGTCTCCGTGCTTTTCAGTCCGTTACAGCATGACGAATGTGCTATCTCCATTACGAACGCTAGTTTTACCAGAACGAGCACTCCCGTCTCCTAATTCAGTCTGAGCACACAGAGTTCCACACAGACGATCGGAATTTCCTATCGTTTTTTATTCCATCGGAAAAATTTAAAACATGTTCTATTTTTTTTCACCGATGGAAATAAGTCCGATGGGGCCCACACACGATCGGTTTGTCCATTGAAAACAGTCCATTGGACTGTTTTCATCGGTAAAACCGACCGTGTGTACAGGGCTTGAGGGTACGTTCACATTGGAGGAGGGTTTGAAATTGTGCGAGTTCAGCTGAAAACACACAATTTCAAATCCGCATTTCATTGTGAGTTCAGGGGTGATTTGAAAGACATCTGTACACAGATGTCTATTGAAATCGCCCCTGAAGTCGCCAAAAGTAACTACTTTTGGAAATCGATGCAACGCCGTCTTTTCGATTAATTGATTGGGACAATGCCGTTGCTGGAAAAAGGCTGCGATTTGACATGTCAAATCGCTCAGATGTGAATGGGGGCTTACTGTGTAACATATTGTGCAGCTTTAATAAAACTTTATGAGCAATAAAGAAAACATGCCTTAAAGTGGTTGTAAACCCAACCACACAACTTGCACCTACAGGTAAGCCTAGATTAAGGCTTACCTGTAGGAGCAAGAAATATCTCCTTAACCTACACGGTTAAAGACATATTTTCAGAAAACCCTGCACCGATGTGTACGGCGCCTGCGCGGCGTAGACAACCGCGCAGGCGCACTGAGCGTTGCCAGTTTTCTCAATGGAGCTTGCCAATTTTCTCAATGGAGAAAGCCGGCCCTGCGCGCATGTGTGTGACGTCATCGCCGCTCTGGCCAATCACAGCGCCGGAGCGGCGATAACAGGAAGACAGTCGGAGCGGACATGGCAGCGGGGACGAGGAGCGCTTCGGAGGCTTCGATCTGAGGTAAGTGTCTTTTTCTTGCAGGTGTCATTTTTTTTTTTTTTTCGAAAAGTGGATTTACAACCACTTTAAGTAATACATTCTACGAGACCTGTGAGCCGTGGTTCACAGTGGAGTGATTTGGCATGCGATTTGACATGTCATGACATGTCAAATCGCATGCCAAATCGACAGCAATGGCACCGTCCGAATCGGTGCGACGCTGCATTTGAGGAGTTGCACCGATTCCCAAAAGTAGTTTCTGTAATACTTTTGGCGACTTCGGGGTGCGATTTCCATAGACATCTGTGCAGCAACCCGCACAGATGTCTCTGAAATCGCCCCCGAAGTTGGGACTGACATGCGAGAATGAAATTGTGCGAGTTCAGCTGAACTCGCATGATTTCATTCCCGCTGTCAGTGTGACCCAGGGCTGAGCCCAGGTTCACACTGGGCTGCGGGAATGAAGCCATGCAAGTTCAGCTGAACTCGCACAATTTCATTCCCGCATGTCAGTCCCAACTCCCGCTTGTCAGTCGAGATTTCGGCCGCGATTACAGAGACATCTGTGCAGCTTTCTGCACAGATGTCAATGTAAATCGTGGACCGAAATCGCAAAAAGTAGTACAGAAACGACTTTTTGAAATCGGTGCAGCGCCGCAAATGCGGCGTTGCACCGATTAGGATGGTGCCATTGCCGGCAATTGCTGGCAAATGCCGCCGATTTGACATGCGATTTGACATGTCAAATCGCACCAGTGTGAACCAGGGCTAAATGTAAGAGAAGTGATACATATGAAGTGGCAGTTAATTAGGTTTATGGCTTTTAAAATAGTCCATTTGGGGAGAATGCAAAGGTTAAACAATATCTCAGTGGCAATTATCACCAGGAAAAACAGAGAGAGTGGATCTCACCAGCAGCGACACAGGCAGTATTTGCACAAACGTCTAATCTTTCCCTATGTACTAAGAAAAAAAAAAACGTTTTAGATAGACTTTTTTTCCAACTTTCCACTAAAAGGAGAATATTAATTACCGATAAATGTCAACCCAATAGTTTAGGATGGAAGGCAATGTAAAATAGACATTTACTTTCATTCTTGTGAAACAGCCACTTCTACACCTAAGGCCCCATGCAAACTGGGCACTGAGCTACAGGCAGGAAGCACAGGTGCACTGACATGCCCCACTGCTGGCAGCCTATCAAGCTCTATGAGAGGCTTACAGCTTCTGCGGCTGGACGGTGCACCTAGTGGTACAAGTGTTTAGGGTAATATGTGTCCAGGGACGGATGCCAAGAACGCAGACTTCTTGTTTTCTGGGCATTCTTCCATGAGCACATACTGCCCAAAATGTTCTTAGCACTAGGTGCAACATTCAGCCGCAGCAGCTGTCAGCCTCACATAGAGTCTGCCAGGCTGCCAGAAGCAGCGCTAAACTGTGTCCTCCACAAACAACGAAATGCCAGAGCTGGTATTAAACACCCAGCGCACATGGCACCTAAATAGCTACAAGTGAGACTCACAGGACTGCAGGATATATGTAATGCTGTGATCCTCTTATCCTTAGCTCGAGTAGCTGTATAGAATTTTCTGTGTGGCAGGAGTTGAGAGACACCCTCTCTGGAAGTGTTCAAAAGAAGTCTCAAACACATCTGCTCAGCCAGGCATTTGGCAGCAATTAAATTCATTTTATCACATTGACAAAATCTACAACTCAGTCATTTATGCAATGTAACGAGCTTTGAATTTATGGCAGGGAAGTACTAAATAAGAATAAATACAAGGCATCAAAAGACTACTGAAAACAAGGGAAGAATAAAATGCACACTTGCATGATGATAAGCCTACTGAGCTTGTTGATCAATGTGGAAGATCAGGCTGATTCCTTCCTCCCGTGCATGACCTTTGTTCAGTAGTGTATTTAGGTTTTGTGCTGCCCTAGGCCTGACTAAACTTGTGCACCCCCTAATTTCAATATGACCCACCCCTTTCTGTCAAGGACACACCCCTTGATGTTTAAGACCCGCCCTGAAATTTTCGAGTGGGGACACTAGTTCTAAATAAACTGAAAGGGGCTATAACATTTCCTTACTCTATCCAAAATGAAAAAAAAAAAAAACAGCGTTGCCTATGTTAGCAACCATGGACTTACCTGAGCTTTTCCTTATAATGATCAAAGGATCTATTTATGAATGTTTTCACGCAAGATTCCTGAAGATTTCTAATTTGATAAAATGTGAGGATCCTTTGCGAAAACTGTGAGCAAACCTTTAAAAAAAAGTCCCCTAGCATAATGACAAAACAATAACTATGATCCCTAAAAAAAGAAAAAAATCAATAACCAATGACTGATAGTAAATGAAAATTTAAAAAATGTAAAGGATAATGGTAAAAATGTAATTAAAATCCTCAGAAAAATAATAGCTAAGGGAAGAAGAGAAGGAAGGTGTTTATTAGGGTTAAAAAAAAAAAAAAAAAGGCATACATTTTTTTTATAGGGGTTCCTTGCAGACATTTGCAGACTACGTTGTAATTTTACAATAACTTTGTATTATAATAGCAATTACTGGCTGTCAGCTGGAAATTGCCAGTAATATTAGTGGGGGAGAGGGGCTGAACGTAGATAAGCCCTAGAAACGTTGTTGAAGTTCTTTTATATGTTTATATGTTGGCTCCTGCTGCTATCAGCAGGGGGTGAGGACAAAGCTGCCCAATACTGCAGGTGTGCAACCATAGGAAAAGGTTGCACACCTGCGGAGAAAGGAGCCTAGAGCGCTGGCAGGGGACCCAAGAAGAGGAGGTTCAGGATCGCTCTAACTGATTAGGCAAATAAGTATAACATGTTTGTTATTTTAATTTTAAAAATAAATCAATAAACCTTAAAGTGACTTTATAAACTACCTTGGACCTGTTTTTGTGCCAAAAGACATTAGCCTCATCAGTTTACACTAAAAACAAATAAAAAAAAAAAGAAAAGGGAAAAAACACAGCTACAAAAAACAAAAATGCATTAAAGTGCATGTTACAGAAATGCACCATGCATGTGTTAATACATTGCAGTGCCATTAATTTTCAAAGGCATCCAAACACACTAAGACAATACACCTCTGATGCACATGAATTGCAGCACAATGCAATACATGGTATTGAACTACATGTTGTTATGCGCTTCATTAGAAAAAGTGCTGCATGTGTGCTTTTTTTGTCAGTTCTGGTGTGTTGGTAGCCCATTAGCTTAACAAGGCTGGCTTAATGTATTGCACGTTAATACACAAATTAATGCAACATGCTATATAAATCCTGTATAATAACAATAATATTATAACACACCAGAATGTAAAGGTGAAAATGTTTTTTCTTAATGTAATAAACAAAACTCCTACTGTTACAACTACTACTAGTTTAAAGCTAAAACAGTACTTATTAGAAGCTGGAAAGCCAAAGACCTTTTAGGCTGGGTTCACACTATTGCGAATTGGATGCAGATTTACCAGATACAATTCGCATGTCAGGAGATTGTGAGATTGTGTAGGATTTGACATAACTAACTTAGTATGCATATGGCAATAGTACTGCCCCTGTGGCAACACTAGGAGGAGGAAGAGGGTGGGAAGCACCTTTGTACGGCTGTCCTTAAATTTTGACTACAGCTGCACGTGGATACTCTCAGGCTGGGTTCACACTATTGCGAATTTCTGCATCCAATTTGCATGTCAGGAGATTGTGACCGGCTCTATATGGAGCCTGTTCACACCTCCCTGGAGCGGCTCCAGTGCGAATTGCACAGGGTCCTGTGCGTCGTCTGGTGCCTTTCAGATCCAAAAATTCTGACTGAAACGGTGAACAGGGATGCACCGGTCCCCTGCTGTGAGCAGCTCTGTGCGGCAGTGTGAACCCAACTTAATACAGCCCTATCATAAACAGCCTGGAGCAATACATATCTGCTAAAGTTGGGTAAGTGACCTATACTAAAATACAGACAAGTTAAGTTTCATGGGATTTTCACAATGATTGTTATAATTTTGCTACATTAATAATAAGGGTTTACAAAAATGTATAAGATAATAAAAATTCATTTGATAGCAGGCATGCATATGCTATAATGTACAGAAGACAAATTGATCACAATAAATCTTCTAGGCAATAAAGACATGTTTGGTCTTTTTCAAATCATAATTTCATTCTGTCCAATAATATGTTGGTTGTTGGACTGTTAAACTGTAGAAAAAAAGAGCGAAAGATCAAATCAAAGGGCCAGTGTGTTAACTGACATTAGCATTCAGAACACTTTTGAATAGGGACACCGACTCACCCTAGGTGGGTGGTGCCTTTTCCTTTTGCCCTGAAATTGGATAACAAGTATGAAAAGCAGAGACGGGGAGAGCCCCATAAAGTTTAGTTTAGGACAGATTAGGACAGCGGTCTTCACCTAATAGTGAAAATCCCTTTAATAGTTAGATAATAATATACAAAAATTCATAAAGACAATGGGCAGATGATATAAAATGAAAAAACAATAAGAACAAAGTAGCCACAGGTGTGCACACCCACGAAACAAACAATTACACCAATATTACCAAAAGTCTATGGACTATCTCAAGTGTCGTGACAGTTTAAGGCCTACAGAAAAAAGGCTCAACTGGAAAGATCAAGGGAAAGAGAGTTCCGAAATGTCCTTCAGCAGTGTCAACTGATGATTAGATTATGCAGACACCCTGCAGACTTCGTATACCTCAAGAACCGAGATCATCCAGATGATGGTAAATGGTACATTAACATTAATCATGCATAGACATAGATTACAGCAGTTTTTAAAGTTACATCAGGACATACATGCATGGGATCAAGGAGGGGAGCAGGGGTAGGTATAATGCGGTGGCGCTTGCCTGATAACGGCTTGAACAAACACACTGCAAACCATCGTTCGCTCATTTTCCAAGATCTACCAAGCTGTCGACCAGGTTAATGTTGTAAAAAGTCTACTTAGAGAAGAGCACCCTATAGTAGTATTACTCACAATAAGTTGATCATAAGGAAGTGCCTAGAAATATGAATATAGATCAAATACTTGGCAATAAGGGCCAAAACACTTCAGAACTCCTACATCACGTTTCTCGGGTCTTTTGATTCAGTGTTGATTTGCTCAGTGACACCTTCTGGAGGGTCTACAAAAAATTGCTGCAATTAGCAGCTTCAGTTATTTCTTTTTCGTACATCACGGGACACAGAGCGACTTAGTCATTACTAATGGGTTATATAGTTTACCTTCAGGTGTTGGCACTGGCCAATTCCAAACCGGAAGTACCCTCCCCTATATAAGCCCCTCCCACCCGGGAGCACCTCAGTTTTTTGCCAGTGTCTAAGGTGTTGGCCAAAGAGTAACATGTGTTTTCACTGGGCTTGCGTACAGGTTCTTTTGGGCCTTAGTAAGCTGTTCCGGATCCCACCAAAAAAGCTTCATAGCTAAACGGTCGGTACCCGGGCCTTGCAGCAGAAGAGCAAGGTTTTGCCTGTAATGCTTCTCTTAGGAGGGCTGGACCCTGGGATCCAGAGCTCTGGTCATACCCACGACCAAGACGCTGTCTGTGCAGGGTGCTATACAGGTCCAGGGGAGTGGAATCCTTGGGAACCCGGTCCCTGAAGGTTTAATTACAATGCCTGCCGTGATAGGTGAAGTTTGGACTTTTGTGGACCAAACAAAGTCCTGCGGCGGGGATCAGGTAAGTGGGGGCCCTCAGGAACTTGGTTCTATTGGGGGACCCCCGAGCCTAATTTGTCTTTCTGTCTGTTACCTAACGGTATTCCCGCTAAATATCTGTGTTTGCCTATAACTACTGAAAATGTAAAATTTTAATAGTAGTCAAGAAAAAAAAAAAAAAACAGGGACCGCGGTACCTGTGTTAAACCACTAGAGGCCGCTGTAGTCCATTTTTCTTGTAAATGTGGATCTTTGGTTTTCTCAACTCAAAAGATCCAGGCAGCTGGTAAGTTTCTCTGAGGGAATCCACTTCCTCTGCCCTGTTGCTGCGTTCATCCACCGCACAGGCCCTCCGGCAAAAAGGGCCCTGGCTCCTAGTCCTCTGTTGGTTTTCGAAAAGGGCGCCATTGGCGCACGGGCGCGCGCGCGGGCGCGTGCACGCGCCTCCTATGAAAAAAAAGGGGCGGGGCGGGTGGATGACGCTCGATGCGCGCCGCGGCGCTTCTGCGCATGTGCGGGCGTCCCAGCATGGTTAAAAGACACAGTACAAGTGTCAGCTGCATGCAAACAGAGCTAGCAACAAACAGTGGCACACAGAGGCGGTTGATGCAGGCATCCCCATAGAAAGGCACTTTAGTGGACACCAGCTGGTATATAGCAGCACCTGTGTTAGACTATTACCAGCAAAAATTGGTGTATGACGACGGGAATACCTCAGCTTTGTGCTTAAAGGATATGTCGTCCAGACGCTCCGGAAATAGATCTTCCAGGAAGCCAAAGGGGTCTCCATCGGGCTCTGAGGATATTGGGCATGCTTGCACTGCACCAATCTCCCCTGAGAATGCAGAGGTCAGTAGCCGTAGAAACCCCGCAGGAATGCCTGGTGCTGCGGCTGTCCCCAGTCCACCTGCTCCTGTATATATAACAGAGGAGGTTTTATCCTCAACTCTGGGAGGATTGGAAGAGAGATTAACAGCATTGATCGCTGCTTCCCTGTCACAGGAAAAGCGCGTCCGATCTCCGTCTCCTCCTTCAGAGTGCCTGTTAGTGGAGGAACAGCCCCACACAGAGATCGACCTACCTGAAGGGGATCAGGATGAGGTTGATTCACTTATAGAGGAATCAACAGTGGAAGAACCTTTCTCAGCTTCTCAGGCTGAAAGATTATGGGTTCAGTCTCTGACTAACATGGTCCGATCAGCATTTAAAATGCCTCTGGCGGAACCACCATCCACTACGGTTTCCTCGCTGGGGTCGCTAAAAGCTCCCCAGGCGGTCTGTTCCTTCCCAATCCACCCTTTATTAGAAGGGCTTATTTACCAGGATTGGGAGCATCCTGATAAAATATTTGCTCCCCCCAAGAGATTTCCGGTAATCTATCCCATGGAGGATAAGTTCATAAGAAAATGGAGGGTCCCTATAGTGGACGCAGCCATCTCTTCTGTTAACAAATCACTGACATGTCCAGTAGATAATGTTCCAATGTTCAAAGACCCAATAGATAAAAAATTGGAGTCTTTACTAAAATCTGCTTTCTCTACAGCAAGTATGGTGACACAACCTGCGGTAGCAGCGATTGGAGTCTGCCAAGCAGTGAAAGATCAGTTGAAACAAGTCTTAAGGGACTTACCAGATCAGCAGGCTCATGCCCTAGCTGACCTGCCTAGAGCCTTGTGTTTTGCGGTGGACGCCATAAAGGATACAATCCAACAGGCCTCCCGCTTTACGCTGTCTATAGTACATATGCGTAGGCTTCTGTGGCTCAAAAACTGGTCTGCTGAAGCTCCCTGTAAAAAACTGCTGGTTAGCTTCCCATTTCATGGAGAACGCTTATTTGGAGAAGATCTGGACAAATATATCCAGAAAATTTCTGCCGGTAAAAGTTCACTCTTACCGGTTAAGAACAAGGGTAGAAGTCCTTCTTTTAAGAGGCCTACCTCTCCAGTCCCGGGCACATCGGCTGTGAAGCAGTTCCGACGGCCTCCGCGGTCAAATTCAGGGGGCAGAAATCAGGGACAATCACAGGGTAACAAGAAGCCCTGGATCAAGAGAGGTACAAAACCTCCCCCTAAGGCATGAAGTATTGCCCCCGCTCAATCGGGTGGGGGGAAGACTTCAGTTGTTCACAGAGACCTGGCGGGACACCATCAGAGACAGATGGGTGCTCTCCGCAGTAAGTCTGGGATACAAGCTGGAGTTAAAAGGCACTCCTCCTGCCCAATTTATGAGGTCAAACGTGCCAAGAGATCCCCAAAAGAGAGGATCCCTCCTTCTGGCACTAGAACAACTATTGCTCCAAGGGGTAATCATGAAGGTTCCCCTGGAAGAAAGCGGATTCGGGTTTTACTCGAACCTTTTCACAGTCCCCAAACCAAATGGGGACGTGAGGCCCATATTAAATCTAAAAGGGCTAAACAAGTTCCTAAATATCAGGACCTTTCGGATGGAGTCGATCCGATCAGTGGCCACCGCCCTACAAGGGCAGGAATGGCTAGCCTCGATCGACATAAGGGATGCTTATCTGCATATTCCCATCTTTCCGGCCCATCAGAAATTTCTACGCTTTGCAGTAGAAGGGCGCCATTTTCAGTTCAGAGCCTTACCTTTCGGTCTGGCCACAGCACCACGAGTGTTCACAAAAATTCTGGCCCCATTATTGGCCAATCTAAGAACACAGGGTGTAACGATAATGGCATATCTAGACGACCTGCTACTAATAGACCACTCAGTGGAAAAGCTGGAAGTAGCTATTCACAAGACAATCGAGTATCTGGAATATCACGGTTGGATTATCAACCGGGACAAGTCAGCTCTAAGACCAGTCAAAAGTCTGGAATACTTAGGGCTAAGGCTGGATTCAAATCAGAGAAAGATTTTCTTACCTCCAGAGAAGGTGTCGTCTTTAAGAAATTTGACCCACTTAGTGGGTACAAAAAGAAAACCATCCATACGTCTCTGCATGAGGCTGCTGGGAAAGATGGTGGCTTCATTCGAAGCGGTACCCTACGGTCAATTCCATTCAAGGAATTTGCAAAGGGCCATACTGTCAGCCTGGAACAAAAAAGTTCAGGCTTTAGACTTACCAATGTCCCTGTCCCCTTCCGTTCGCAAGAGCCTCCATTGGTGGTTGGTGCCCCAGAATCTGGAAAGAGGGAAACCCTTCAGTCCGGTTTCTTGGAAGGTGGTCACTACAGATGCCAGCCTCATCGGCTGGGGGGCAGTGCTGGAGCAATGGTCTCTCCAGGGCAGGTGGTCAGAAGCAGAAAAGGCCCTGCCCATCAATCTCTTAGAGATACGAGCAGCCCGGTATGCCCTAGTAGCATGGACATCCAAACTCCAGGGGTCCCCTGTCAGAATTCAATCAGACAATGCCACGGCAGTGGCATATATCAATCATCAGGGTGGCACCAAAAGTCGTGCAGCCCAGAAGGAAGCAAATTGCATCCTGGAGTGGGCAGAAAGATATGTCCCAGCCATATCCGCGGTTTTCATCCCAGGAGTGGAAAATTGGAGAGCGGACTTTCTAAGTCGCCAACAATTATGCCCGGGGGAATGGTCTCTTCACCCCGAGGTTTTCCAGGCAATATGCCAGCGGTGGGGAACACCGGATGTAGATCTGCTAGCATCCAGATTCAACGCAAAGGTGGACAGGTTTGTGTCTCGCACAAGGGATCCCCTAGCTTGCGGCTCGGATGCCCTAGTGTTCCCTTGGGATCGGTTCAAGCTGATATATGCATTCCCACCGCCACAATTGTTACCGCGATTACTCCGCAGAATCAGGGTAGAAAAGAAACCAGTGATTCTGGTGGCTCCAGCGTGGCCCCGAAGGGCATGGTACGCGGAGATGGTAAAAATGTCAGTGAGGAGTCCTTGGACCCTCCCACTTCGTCCGGACCTGCTGTCGCAAGGACCGATATACCACCCTTCCTTACCAGCCCTAGGTTTGACGGCCTGGCTATTGAAGCCCACATTCTGAAAAAGAGAGGGCTCTCTAATTCTGTGGTATCTACCATGATCAATGCCAGGAAACCGGTATCCAGGCAGATCTATTATAGGATCTGGAAAGCGTACATTACGTGGTGTGAGACCAAGAAATGGCATCCACGTAAGTACATGATAGGGAGGATTCTGGACTTCCTACAGTGGGCTGTAGATAGGAAGCTGGCCTTGAGTACTATCAAGGGTCAGATTTCGGCCTTGTCAATATTTTTTCAAAGGCCCTTGGCTTCGCATTCACTAGTCAAAGCCTTTATACAAGGAGTGATGCGTATTAGCCCTCCGGTTAGTATTCCCATATGTCCTTGGGACTTAAACCTGGTTCTGTCGGTTCTACAGAAACAACCGTTTGAACCATTACAACACATTTCCTTGGTTCTTCTCACCAGGAAATTGGTTTTCTTAGTAGCCATTTGTTCGGCTAAAAGAGTGTCGGAATTAGCAGCTATGTCCTGTAAGGAGCCATATCTGGTTGTCCATAAGGACAGAGTAGTATTACGTCCTCATCCAGCCTTTCTTCCTAAGGTGGTATCGAGGTTTCATTTGAACCAAGATGTGGTTCTTCCTTCTTTTTTCCCCAAACCTATCTCAGTAGAGGAAAAGTTATTACATTCTTTGGATGTGGTAAGAGCAGTTAAAGCTTATCTAAAAGCCACTGCTCAGATTCGCAGAACGGATTCTTTGTTTGTTCTGCCGGAAGGCCCCAGAAGGGGTCAGGCAGCATCAAAATCTACTTTAGCCAAGTGGATTCGACAGGTCATAATACAAGCCTATGGCTTGAGAAAGAGACCGCCTCCGTTCAAAGTTAGGGCGCACTCCACAAGAGCGGTTGGAACTTCATGGGCAGTGCATCACCAGGCCTCCCTGGCTCAAGTATGTAAGGCCGCAACATGGTCTTCGGTACACACGTTTACTAGATTCTATCAGGTAGACGTTAGAAGTCAGGAGGATGTCGCCTTTGGGCGCAGTGTGTTGCAGGCCGCAAAAGATCCTCATGCCTGATGGCGCCCAGCTTATGTACCCCCCCCCTCATTTGGCATTGCTTTGGGACGTCCCATTAGTAATGACTAAGTCGCTCTGTGTCCCGTGATGTACGAAAAAGAAAAAGGGATTTTTATAACAGCTTACCTGTAAAATCCTTTTCTTGGAGTACATCACGGGACACAGAGCTCCCACCCCTCTTTTTGGGACACTTATTGCTTGGCTACAAAACTGAGGTGCTCCCGGGTGGGAGGGGCTTATATAGGGGAGGGTACTTCCGGTTTGGAATTGGCCAGTGCCAACACCTGAAGGTAAACTATATAACCCATTAGTAATGACTAAGTCGCTCTGTGTCCCGTGATGTACTCCAAGAAAAGGATTTTACAGGTAAGCTGTTATAAAAATCCCTTTTTTTTACTATCAAAACTGATACTAAAAGAGTCATTCATGAGAGCTGGTGACTAACTGAACTTACTCTGCATGGAATCAAAAACTAGGCAAACTTTGCAAGTGCTATTTTACATTAAGCCCTCGTTCGCACCGGGCCGATTTGGCATGCGATTTGACATGTCAAATCGCATGTCAAAGTGGAGCCTATTGCCGCCAATGGCACCGTCTGAATCTGTGCGACGCCGACTTTACGGCGCCGCACCGATTTCCAAAAGTAGTTCCTGCACTACTTTTGGTGACTTCGGGGGCGATTTCAATAGACATCTGTCAGAGAACTCACCTTTCTGGACGTGTTGTGCATACTCCTGTGCGCGCTGGTTCACGTCCTGGACTGCGGGTGCGCGCGCCTGTGCGCGATGGTATGCCTGTGCACGCTGGTGCATGTGCGCGTGCGCCGATGCGCGCGCGCCATTGCGTGCGCCGATGCGCGCCAAACAGTCCATTTAAACCCCTGGAATACTTCAGACCGGTGCTGTCTGATCTGCAGTTACCTGTGACCTTTTGCTCCTGATACCTGTCTGAACACTTGTCTCTTGATTACCCAGCCTGCCCATCGGATTACCCTTGTCTCCTGCCTGCACCTGACCTCGGCTAGTCTTGACCTTGAACCTGCCTGTTCCTCTGTACTTCGCTGCCTGCCTGTTGCCGATCCTGCCTGTGACCCGACCATCCCGCTCTGCTCCTGCTCAGCATCCTCTGCCTGTGTTCCTGTTTTCTGTTGCCTGTCCGGCTGGACACCTACTCCTCTGCACCTGGATCCAGAGCCGCATCCCCTGCAATTACCTGCCAGGCTCTCATACCATTCCGCACTCCCGCGCCTCCTGTTCATACTATCAGGGGCCGTGAGTCGGATACGTAAGGGAGACCTTCCTCTGCTCCATTGGGCTCACCAGTCTGGTACGTATAAGTCTGACAGTATCAGACAGCCATGCCCAAGCCCGAGCAAGGAACCACTCCCATAGAGGAACTTTGTAGACACTTGGCGGGTCTAACGCAAGCTGTGAAGGATCTTCAACAAGGCTACACAAGATTGGAAGAACGGGTTCACGTCCTGTCTTCGCCCACCAGTCCACAAGGCACTGCCGCAGCTGCACCCTCTGTAGTGATGCTACCTCCCGAGCCCAGGGTACCCACGCCCGACAGGTTTTCGGGTGAACGCAGTAAATTTCGGACTTTTCACAATGCCTGCAAACTCTACTTCGCTCTACAACCTCGCACCTTTTCTTTGGAAGTAACTAAAGTAGGCTTCGTAATCTCCCTCCTGTCTGGTGAACCTCAAACCTGGGCCCACCGTCTCTTGGAGCAAAAAGCGGAATCCCTGAATCATCTAACCACATTTTTTGCCGCTATGTCTCAGCTTTATGAGGACCCCCAGCGGACTGCCACTGCCGAGTCTGCACTATATGCTCTACAGCAAGGTCACCGAGCAGCGGAAGATTATGTGGCAGAGTTCAGAAGGGGGAGTTCCGACACCAATTGGAACACCGCTGCCCTGCGTTATCAATTCCGGATGGGACTATCTGATGCACTTAAGGACGAACTGGCACGGGTCGGTACTCCTCCAACTTTGGATGGTCTCATTAATCTGTCTATCCAAATCGACTGACGCTTACGGGAGCGCCACTCCGAGAAGTCCACCAGCCAACTTCGACCCACCTGGATGCTGCCTAAGGTCCCCAGTTTTCCCAGCCAGGCCCCTTCGTCTCCAGCCGTCCTAGTCTCTGACGCTCCTGAGTCCAGGCAGCTGGGTCTACTTCGTCCTTCCCTCACCCCGGAAGAACGACAGCGCAGATGGATCCACAACCTTTGTATGTACTGCGGAGGACCAGGGCACTATGTGAGGTCTTGCCCTGCCAAGATGCATAAAATCCTCCCGACCTCTTCCTTGTGCACATCTGTTCTACCTAAACCAGCTTCTCACCTTGCTCTTCCCATCCTGCTGCAGCTACCAGGAAAAGATACTCCGATCCCAGTCTCCGTCATAATTGACTCTGGGGCATGCAGTTGCTTCATTGACCTATCATTTGCTGCCAACCTCCACATTCCTCTTCAGCCTAAGACCCGGGGACTTGCTGTGCACCTTGCTGATGGGTCCACCATTAAATCCGGCCCTGTTACACAGGAAACTGTTCCATTGCTGGCCACCATGGCCACCCATCATCAGGAATTTCTACGCCTTGATGCTATCTCCTCACCCCTGTTCCCTATCATCTTGGGGATTCCCTGGCTGCAAGCCCATAACCCCAGTATTGATTGGGCCACGGGGGAGATCAAGTTCTTGTCCAGCTACTGCCAGCAGCACTGTTTGCAACAAACCTCAGTTAACTCCCAACAACTGCTCTGCCTTGATACTGACTCTGAGCTACGGCAGTCAGTCCCCGCACCCTATCATGACTTTCTGGACGTGTTCAGCAAGAAGGGGGCAGAGACACTTCCTCCTCATAGGCCTTATGACTGCCCTATAGAGTTATTACCAGGAACTGAAGTCCCGTTTGGAAGAATCTTCCCTTTGACTGAGCAGGAGCTGGGCACTCTGAAGGTCTATATCGACGAAAACCTAAAGAAGGGGTTTATTCGCCCCTCTACCTCTCCGGCCGGTGCTGGCATCTTTTTTGTCGAAAAAAAGGACCATTCATTACGACCCTGCATTGACTATCGGAAATTGAACAAAATTACAATTAAGAACCGTTACCCACTGCCTCTGGTGCCTGAACTTTTCCAAAGGTTGGGATCTGCGGTCATCTTTACTAAACTTGACCTCCGAGGAGCCTACAATTTAATCCGTATTCGAGAGGGGGACGAGTGGAAAACGGCTTTTCGTACCCGATTCGGGCACTTCGAGTACCTTGTTATGCCCTTCGGGCTGTGTAATGCACCGGCAACGTTCCAACATTTTGTCAACGACATCTTCCGTGACTATCTGGATTTGTACGTTATAGTTTACCTGGATGACATCCTGATCTTCTCTCCCTCAGTAAGTGACCACCGCAGGCATGTCCGAAATGTTCTAACCCGGCTCAGGCCGCATGGACTTTATGCTAAACCAGAGAAATGCGCATTTGAACTGCAATGCATCCAGTTTTTGGGATTAATAATTTCTGTTGAGGGCATCAAAATGGATCCTCAGAAGGTTTCTGCCATCCTGGACTGGCCAGCTCCTACAGATAAAAAGGGGGTTCAGCGCTTTATCGGTTTTTCGAATTTTTACCGGAAGTTTATCAGAAACTTTTCTGCGATAATCGCTCCCCTTACTGAACTAACCAAGCAAGGAACCCGATTCTTCTGGTCGTCCAAGGCTCAAACCGCCTTTGAAAAGCTCAAGGAATTGTTCACCTCTGCCTCCATCTTGAAACACCCTGACCCTGCTTTACCGTTTGTCCTCGAAGTTGACGCTTCAGAAATCGCGGTAGGGGCTGTGCTATCCCAACGGCAAGGAGCCAAATCTCTCCTCTATCCAGTGGCCTTCTTCTCTCGTAAGCTCTCCACAGCGGAAAAGAATTATGACGTGGGAGATCGGGAGCTTCTGGCCATCAAGGCCGCATTAGAAGAGTGGCGTTACCTACTTGAGGGTGCTGCACATCCCATCTTGGTCTACACCGACCATAAAAACTTAGAGTATCTAAGAACGGCCAAGAGATTGAAACCACGGCAGGCAAGGTGGGCACTTTTTTTTTCAAGATTCCCGTTTCACATTACGTACAGACCTGGGTCAAAAAATACCAAGCCCGATGCTCTCTCCCGCATGTTTACCGATTCAGAGAAGTCTATATCTCCAGACACCATCCTCCCTTCGGGGAACTTTCTGTTGCTTCAAGGGGATCTCATTTTCCGAATTAAACAAGCCTCTGCCGGACTAACCTCGTTTCCTGACACCTGTGTAAGGGCACAAGATGGGCTGATGTGGCATAAAGACAAGATTGTGGTCCCAGAGAACTTAAGGGTAGCAGTGCTAGAACTTTGCCACGACCATAAATTGGCTGGACACTTTGGTGCGCTGAAGACAGCTGAATTGATACAGCGCACGTTTTGGTGGCCTCAACTTATGAGCAACTGTAAAAGCTATGTGGAGTCATGTAATACCTGTTCCCGAAGCAAGAGTAGCCGGGCAAGAGCCTGGGGTCTATTAAAGCCTCTACCTGTCCCAGAAAGACCTTGGCAGATGATCTCGATGGATTTCATCGTGGAACTTCCCCTGGCTGAGGGGTTTTCTACTATTTTTGTTGTAGTGGACAGATTGTCCAAAATGGCCCACTTTCTGCCTATGAAAGGCACACCTTCGGCTATGGAAACGGCGAAGATCTTTATCAAAGAGATAGTGAGGTTGCACGGAGTTCCAGCCAGCATTGTGTCCGATCGAGGTGTTCAGTTCACCTCCAGGTTCTGGTAGGCTCTTTGTGGTTCTTTGGAGATCGAGTTGGCTTTTTCTTCTGCTTATCACCCCCAGTCAAACGGGCAAACGGAAAGGACCAACCAGACTTTAGAGCAGTACCTCCGTTGCTTCTCCTCTTTCTCACAGGATGACTGGGCCTCCTTACTGCCTATTGCAGAGTTTGCGTATAATAATTCTCTGCATTCTGCTATCAAGCAGACGACATTTTTTGCTAACTACGGCTTCCACCCATCCTTCCTGCCCAGTACTATACCTGAATGTGCTATTCCTGCAGTTTCCGAAACTATGGACTTCTTCCTCACTAACAAAAAACTTTTACAGGAAACCATGTCCAAGACTCAGGAATATAATAAAAAGATGTTCGACAGGAAGAAGCGAGGAGAGCTTATTCTGGAACCTGGCAACCAAGTATGGTTGTCTACAGTTAACCTAAAGATGGCCTGCCCCTCCAGGAAACTGGGTCCCAGATTTATGGGGCCTTTTTCTGTTAAGAGAAAGATTAATGACGTGACCTATGAACTTGACTTACCTGACTCTCTGAAGGTCCACCCAGTCTTCCATGTGACGCTGCTGAAGCCTGTTGTTCCTAACCCCTTTTCTGGCCGAAGTACCGGTCCACCAGAACCCATAATAGTCAACAATGAGGAAGAATTTGAGGTGGAGGCTATCTTGAATTGTAGGAGAAGATACAATCAGATACAATATTTGATAAAATGGAAGGGCTATGGACCAGAGGATAATTCCTGGGAACCCGGAAGCAGCATACATGCTGAAGAACTTATGCAGGCCTTCAAAAGGTCCCATGCCACGAAAATTGCCCAATTGGGCCTCCGGAGGCTGCCCTTAAGGGGGGGCACTGTCAGAGAACTCACCTTGCTGGACGTGTTGTGCATACTCCTGTGCGCGCTGGTTCACGTCCTGGACTGCGGGTGCGCGCGCCTGTGCGCAATGGTATGCCTGTGCGCGCTGGTGCATGTGCGCGCTTGCGTGTGCCGATGCGCGCACGCCATTGCGTGCGCCGATGCGCGCCAAACAGTCCATTTAAACCCCTGGAATACTTCAGACCGGTGCTGTCTGATCTGCAGTTACCTGTGACCTTTTGCTCCTGATACCTGTCTGAACACTTGTCTCTTGATTACCCGGCCTGCCCATCGGATTACCCTTGTCTCCTGCCTGCACCTGACCTCGGCTAGTCTTGACCTTGAACCTGCCTTTTCCTCTGTACTTCGCTGCCTGCCTGTTGCCGATCCTGCCTGTGACCCGACCATCCCGCTCTGCTCCTGCTCAGCATCCTCTGCCTGTGTTCCTGTTTTCTGTTGCCTGTCCGGCCGGACACCTACTCCTCTGCACCTGTATCCAGAACCGCATCCCCTGCAATTACCCGCCAGGCTCTCATACCATTCCGCACTCCCGCGCCTCCTGTTCATACTATCAGGGGCCGTGAGTCGGATACGTAAGGGAGACCTTCCTCTGCTCCATTGGGCTCACCAATCTGGTACGTATAAGTCTGACAACATCTGTGCATGAACCCACACAGATGTCTCTCAAATCATCCCTGAAGTCGGACTGAAATGCCGGTTTGGAATCTTGCGAGTTCAGCTGAACTCGCACAAGATGGCCCAATTACGGCAGAAGAATTTTTAGGAGCCCTGAAAATATTAAAAGCAGGTAAGGCTCCCGGCCCGGACGGATTTACACTGATGTATTATAAGACCTTTGCAGAAAAATTGACACAAAGATTCTTGGGGGCTTTTAACTCGGTACGAGAGGGGCAAAAGATACCGGATGAGACATTGATGGCTCACATAACAGTAATCCCCAAAGAGGGGAAAGATCCTTCTCAATGTGCGAGTTATCGTCCAATTTCCTTGTTAAACGTGGACTTAAAGATTTTGACGAAAATACTTGCAAATAGATTATTACCGTACATCCCTGCCCTAATACATCCTGACCAAGTGGGGTTTACGCCTAAGAGAGAAGGTAAGGAAAATACACAACGGGTTTTAAGTGCTATACACTATGTGCAAAATCAGCAAAAACCCTTAGTGTTGTTATCTATCGATGCAGAAAAAGCATTTGACAGGGTAGACTGGACTTTTTTAAAAACCACTTTGCAACATATAGGACTGAGGAAGGGGATACAAAATTGGATTATGAGCTTATACTCCACACCTAAAGCTAGGGTCAAGGTAAATGATATACTCTCGGAACCCTTTGATATTTGTAATGGAACACGGCAGGGATGTCCGCTATCGCCTATTATTTTTATTTTGACGCTGGAACCACTCTTAAGAACAATAAGGGCTAACTCAGATATCAGGGGTATATCAGTAAAGGGAAAGGATCAGAAACTAGCTGCATTTGCGGACGACCTCTTGTTTTTTGTAACCACGCCGGCACTCTCCCTTCCACCTTTACTGTCATAAATACGTGAATATGGGAGGTTGTCCAACTTTAAGGTAAACTACAATAAATCAGAAGCAATGGGTGTGGAGGTGGACATAGCTTTGCAACAACAGCTATCCACCTTTTTCTCTTTTAGATGGACAGAATCTCATATAGGATATCTGGGAATAAAAATACCGAGCCGACTAAATAGAACATTTAAACTTAATTTTGCCCCCTTAGCAAGGCAAATCAAACTAGATCTACAGAAGTGGGATAAGGAGGTCTTTACGTGGTTCGGCAGAATTAATATCATAAAAATGAACGTAATGCCAAGATTGTTATAGTTGCTACAGACCCTACCCATTAAGATACCCCCAGGATTTCTGAGGGATCTGAGAACTAGGTTTGCAACGTTTATATGGGCAGGAAAACCAGCAAGAGTCCGAAGAGACATCTTGACTCTACCTAAAGAGAAAGGAGGGGTGGGATTCCCAGATCCGGTTGGGTACCATGAAGCCCTACACCTAACAAGGGTTACAGACTGGTGTGTATTTCAAAAAGACAAGCCATGGATACATTTGGAACAGGCAACGTCCGAGTTAACCTTGGAGGGTTTAGTATGGCTCCAGGACCCGTTGATACCGCAGACAGTAAAATGCCATCCGACGGTGGGCGCCACACTTCTGTATGTGAAAAAGGTATTAAAAAAAAACAAAATGACGATGTATCCGAGCCTAATGACCCCAATTGTGGGTAATCCGGCCTTTGAACCAGGCTTAAAAGATCGAGGTTTTAGGAGTTTAAATCGACAGGGTAAAGGTAGACTCGTACACTTCATGAAGGACAACCGAGTGATGTCCAGGGAGGAGATTGAGCATGAGTTTTCTGGGGAATTGGACTCATTTAGGAGAATGCAGCTGAATGCTTTTCTCCGATCAATATCAAAGCGAATGACAGAAGGAACAACACTCTCTAAGTTTGAGGAGCTATGCCTAAAAGGGGAATCAGTGGGACACCCAGTGTCCCTGCTGTATGCCTTGTTGACCGAGTTAAAAGCCCCGCAAGAACTGGGTTTTATACAGGCTTGGGAAAGAGACCTAGGGATTACACTATCCGAGACGCAGAAAAATAAGATGTTTAGGTTCACACATAAGGCCTCACTAGCAACTAGATACCAAGAAGGGGGGTACAAGATACTAACCAGGTGGTACAGAACCCCAGCAGTATTAAATCGAATGTATCCACAAGTGTCAAACCTTTGCTGGCGATGTCAAGGAGCAGTGGGCACATTGTTGCACATTTTTTGGGAATGCTCAGGAGTTAGGGATTTTTGGAAAATGGTCTCCGTAACGATTACAGAAATTACAGATGTGTCTCTTGAAGAAAATCCGGTTACTTTTTTGCTATTCGATATTCCCCTCTCGACCGAAAAGTTTAAAAAATCATTGATGAGACATCTGCTTACTACAGCAAAAGCATGTATTCTAGCCTTATGGAAAAGTACCATTCCCCCAACTAGAGCACAATGGTTTAATAAGATAACAGAAATCCAACAAATGGAAAAATTCACCATGATTATAAGGGAGCAGGAGGACAAATACCGACAAACTTGGGCTCCCTATGATATATATAGGGAGCGGCTGAGATAGTGGGGGGGGGTATGGAGGGAGGTTGGGTGGAGGAGGAGACCGGTGGATGTGAATAATCTTCAATAAATCTTTTTTTTTTTTTCCTCTCTCTCTCTGCCTTTTTCTATTTATCTTACTATTTCCAACTTTTCTATAAACCTGTTCAAGGCCCGAACACTTAGGGCAAACTGTCTAAGGGAAGGGGGACAATCAGGGGGGGTCCCAGGGGAATAAAAACGAAACAAAGATAAAGATATTAAAGTAGAATAGGAAAAAGGTATCGGGTACAGTGACTAAAGAGGAGAGAGAGGAGGGAGGAACTAGAGGAATGGAATGTATTTCATTAATTGTTATATAGATAGATCTTCCTCTACTAACATCCCATTAATAGCTGAGATTTGTGAGGATGTGTAAAAAGTAGGAAACGTAAAATAGGGGGAAGATGCTATGAGTGAACTAACAGAATCATGTGTATAGATGCATTATATGAAATGTTGTATAACTATCTTTGTGAATGTAAAAGAAAACGTAAAAATAAAGAATTGATAAAAAAATAAAAGAATTGCTATAGAAATTTAACTTTCTACTGTTTGTGTGGGTAAAGGGTGAGGCTGGGAGTGCAATCCTCACATTCTGATTGCTACAATTGATGTCAGACTACCACAGTCACAATTACTACCAAAGACACTGGGGCATTTATTACTCCCACTGATCCTGGAGTTTTATCACTACCACAGACGCAGGGGTATTTAGTTCCTACCACCAATGCTGGGGCATTTATTACTCCCCTTATGCTGAGGCATTTATTTACTACCACTAAACCTGGGGCATGACATGGTCTGGTATGGATTTTGGGGGGACCCCCACGTCGCTTTTTTTTACATTTTGGCACAGGGTTCCCCTTAAAATCCATACCAGACCTCAAGGGTCTGGTATGGATTTTGGGGGGGACCCCCACGCCATTTAAATACACTGCCTGCACGCTACTAAATAACCCGCTGCCTAATCTAGCTCAATCTATCTCCGTCCACACACTATACACGGCTGCTATGTAAGCAGCCTTATATAGTGTGGGGCGTGGACCTCCTGAGTCATGATTGGCCAAAGGCACCCTGCCTTTGGCCAATTATGGCTCTCTCAGCAGAGTGCACTGTGATTGGCCAAAGCATGCAGGTCAGGTGCATGCTTTGGCCATTCATCAGATGTCAATGCACTGCGATCTCGCAGTGCATTATGGGGTGTTTTGTGGCGCTCGCATTTCCCGCAAATGCCCCATATGTTTGGTTCATTTGCGAGCAAACGAACACCTGATGTTCGAGTCGAACTAACGTTCGACTCAATCCACGGGCTCATCCCTAATGGCTACCAATACAGGTGCATTTGCTTATCCCACTCATCTCTGACAGAGTTGCATGTATAGCTCTAACTTACCTCTAACGCAGGTGCATTAATAAAGCTCCCTGACTACTGATGCATTTGCTTTTATTACTCCCAGTGGAATTACAGGGGCATTTCCCACTTTTACTGACCTCCAATGTAGGGGTGCCTTTCATTTACACTGACACCAATAATTTTTTAACTCCAACTGATGCCAGGATATTTATTACACTCACTAGGCACTGACACAGTGGCCGTGCGTCCATAGAGGGCGCAGGAGCGCCGCCCCCTCTCTTCTGCACCCGTCAATCCATATTAGATAGATTCATGCACCAGCCGCACTGACACGGAGGCATTTTTTACTCTTACTAATGCATAGGCATTAATTACTCTAACTAACCTCTGAAACTGGGGCATTTTTCATTCCTGCTTGCCCTTTTAATATTTTTGGGCATGCCTGATCTTTAGAAATATCTCATACTACAATGACAAGATTTACCAGTTTTTACCACTGTGACCTTTGCTTTATGCACTGATATAGGACAGTACAGTAGGTATGTATGGCATTCACTTACATCATTGATGTATATCATCATGAAAAAGAGGAATCCAATATTTTAGTTCACCTAGGAAAAACAAGAGCTTCAATAAATATTTTTCGCAAGGTAAAGTGTAAAGGTCTATTTCTTTCACTGGAAACAGAAAAGTAAGTTAAAGGTCAACCTAACCCAATAGGTTAATGTTCAGAGTGGTGAAATAAAGAAAATGTGATATTAACCTTTATCTTCCTTCATCTGTCAACAAGATTCATCACTTTTGACAGTCCATGCTGGCTGGTCTTTCTTTTGCCGATTGGAGCTCTTCCTGTACATGACCGAGATGACATCATATGACTTAGCGCCCTGCATAGAACTGTGCATTACATTAACATTTAAATAAGAGTTTAATATAAGGGATAAAATATAACTTTTTTTTTTTTGCATTTATAATGATGGTCTCCCTCAACGCTTTCACATCTCACCATGATGGTAGAAGAATTTAGTGAGGGGTTGTTTGTCAAGGCAAAGGCTGGCACAAGCCCCCTGAAGAAACTGAACCATTGCACTGTGGTACACAGTTGTTGGCAGCACAAAATTTGGTCTACTTCACCACCCACACCCTCCCTTATGACACTGCAGACTATAAATAGACCGTGATATTAGAAGGGCAGAAGGAACGTAGAGAATACCCTCCAACATGACCCAGCAGGCAATGCTGGGACAAGGCCATCCAGGGCAAAGATGCCAGACTACGTCCCCCTTCTCTTATGGTTAGGTCGCCCACATCCCTGCAATACACGATTGCACCCTGGGCAGCCGCCCCTCCTGCCCACTCCTTGTCCCGGCCGTGCCAGCAGGTGCAAAACACTGCTCCTATCATTTCTTTAGATTTATGAATACACTCACTGAACATTTAAAAGCTAATTCAACTCTTTGCAAAAAAAAAAAGAAGAAATGTACACACGATCGGTTTTCCCGGCGGTAAAAAGTCCGCCGGAAAAAAACGAGGGGAAAAACAAGAACTTGATTGACAGCTTTTCCCCCCTACACACGGCTGGTTTTCCTGGCAGTAAAAACTGCCATGAGAGCTTTGGCCGGGAATCCCGGCCGTGTGTATGCTCCATCGCAGTGTTTCCCATAGGAAAACTGTAGGGAAATAGACCGCCGGGAATTCCAGCAGGAAAAAAGAAAACATGTTCTAATTTTTCCCGGCGGTTTTCCTGTCGGGAAAATTGCGATGGAGCATACACACGGCCGGGATTCTCGGCCAAGAGCTCTCATGGCAGTTTTCCTGCCAGGAAAAACAGTTGTGTGTACGAGGCAATACTGCACAAAGAAAAATGTGCGTTTATTATTTTTTGTACTGAGTCTGCATGAGGATTGTGGCTGCAATGCTCTGGTTCATGCAGACTCTTCATCCAGCTCAGGTCTGGTACAGATATTTATTTATGGAGCTGGAGGAAGTATCAACAGACTACAAATGCAGTGACATCACCGCATTTGTGCTCCATTGAGAATTACGATTCTTTCCTATGCTGACAGATGGAACTTGTCCTATGCACAAATCTCAGGGAGACTGACAAATCTTGAATCGTTCTACATTTACAATTAGAATTTTTTTTTTTTTTTTATCTTTATTATTTATTTTTTGTACATAAAGAAAATTAGAGAAAAATTTATGCAATGCACAAATGTAAGAATACATGTGAACATAATACTTCCTGGAACATCCGTAGAAGATAAGGGCATTTAGCCTCCTTCAGATGGGGATCATATAAGAACAACAAATTTTACCCCCTGCCTAGTGCAACCTAGCTGCCCTGTGGCAACCCCTTAACCCACCAAAATACAGGAGGCAACTTGTCACAAAGAAAGAGAAAGGCAGAAAGAGCTACCAAAAGGCAGAAAGTAGAATGGTAGACATCCAAAGGGTTGGTTGGCCTTGGGGTCCGCCCCTCCCAGAGTGAGAACATAAAGAAAGACCAATAAAATCAAACTGCTATATCCTGTAATCCAACCTTAGCCTCCTAAAACAATGAAAAAATGCATTTAACACAGCGTATAAGAACTTAAAAGCTATTTTAAACAGGATGCAGATAAATCAGAAAGCTTTCCTGCCCTGGAGTCCTCGCTGGTGCTCAGTATCACTACATGGTATCAACAGCAGATCAGTTTTTGATGCTGTAAAATTATCACCCTGAAAAGCTTGAAGGGCTGGCTACTGTCGAACAAGAATACTGGCAAACCAGCATTTGATCAGCAATCGCAGCCAGTGGCTGCAAACACTGATCTGTGTATTCTGGCGGGGGAGTCCCCCCTGTCAGAATACAATTTCTCTGCAGGCGAGATCGCTGCATCAACATCGCTTGTGTTGATGCATCAATTAGCTGTTTTTTTTTTATTCAAACAGCTGGTTGAATGAAAAAAAAAAAATAGCTACAAGACAAAAAAAAATGTAGCGGGTACTTACTTTCCCGGGCGCATTTTTTGAATCTAGCTGTGACATCAGTGCTATGTTCCCTGCGGTCCACCAGGTGGCGCTGCCACCATGGCTGGAGGGACGAATATCACTGTGTGTCAGGCCTCCTTTTTGTCCTCTCTCGGTAGCGGTATGGTGGGGCGGGGAACCCGCCGTGCTTGCTGGGAGAGGGGATAAAGGGGCCGGCCATCTTGGTCACGGGGTCTTGGTCCCAAGCACCTTCAGCTTGTGGACGTGGGTTCGGGCTAATCCCCTAGGAGGCCTCGGCCTACGGGACCACCGGAGATCGTGTTCCACCCCAGGCACCTTCAGCCCTGGGGTGAGGTACTTGCAAGAAGGTCCGGAGCTCAGTGCCCAACACTGAGTTCCGCAAGGGAAGGGTCCTAAGGCACTTCGGGGATGGAGGCCTGAATCTGAGTAAGACGCAATGGACCGGGGAGAGCTCCTCACTCGAAGACAAGGTGCAGCAGACTGCCGGTGACGGGTGAGTCTCTTGTCGGAGACCGTCCAGAAGGATCCCCTTCACCTCGTGCGGAGACCATAGCCCACTCTCCAGGAGGAGAGTGGAGGACCGAATTTGTGTCTGGGCCTATTCACACTCACACCTCCTTTTCTGTTCTATCTATCAAGGGAGTCCTTGTATGGTGTGTTCTAATAAAGGAGTGTTGGACTTTAATAGTGTGAGGCTCAATTCCTGGCGGACGAAGTTCACGGTGACTCTTGGAGGGAGGATCTGGGTGCACGACACAGACCCGAAGGTAAATGAGACATTGCTGATACCACAGGTATTCCCACGTGGTGGAGGCTAGGCGTAGCCCACCCGCTCTCTCTCTCTCCACCCTACCAGATACCCCTAGACAAGAGACAGTGCGAGCCGCACGGAGAGAGAAGAGGGGCAGTTGCTACACGTGGGGGCTCGGGTCCGGTATTGTGTTGTGCATCACAGTATGGAACAAGTCTGCTGGATGAGTTAACTGAATAGGCCAAAGTGCAGCCCTGCTCGAAGTCGTGGAATTGACCCTAGACAAGGGAAAGGCCCGCGCAGGAAGAGCGGTGAACGGGGGAGGCCCAGCCGTGTGAGGTACTACACGTGGGGGCTTCTAATTGCACTGCGCCAACAGACACAACCCCACCGCTTAGTTCGTGGGCGTGGCTCAACCAAAGAAAGTGAAAAAGCCTGTGAACTGGAGCGAGGGGAGGAGTCCAATACGTGAGAGGGCTACACGTGGGACATTGGCGCGAAAACTCTGCAGTGTGCGATGGACCAGCAACAAGTCACCATGTTTGGACATACTTCATGGATTCCAGTTCACCCTGCTACTACCACGATGACTGCTGCTGCTCTGATAACGGATACCGGGATCCGGCTGAAGCCAAGGGGTCGATTCGCCCTGTATTCGTGCATGGACGTAGAGGCCCTGGGTGTAATTTGTCCCGGGTGCTCGGGACTGGTGTGCCACCTGAAGCCCTTCGGACAATGTGAGGCCTGTGGGGAGTTCCTGTTCGAGGTGGATCCGGTAGTTGAAAGGCCGAGAACCATCTACCCAGGCCGGGCTTCAGGTAACACTACTCGCAGAGGAGGAATTACTGCTGTAAAAGCCATCCCAGCGCACACTGCAGCGACCGAGGAGGAGGTCGTTAAAATTCAACGGGAGAAATCCGAGGATGCTGACTCGATCACCACTGTCTCACAGCGTCCGCCACTGAAGAAGAGAACCAGCATGGTGGCCCCGACCAGTGGTGGTGGCAGACCATCTCGCCAGCTTACGCCAGGCCTAGACGGATCCGTTGATGAGTGTTCCGGACGTCCTGCTTCAAGTAAAGGCCGAGGTGAATCGGGCAAAGAGACTTGGTGCATGGGCGGAGGTGCCGGGAAGGCATGGCCCAGTACGCCTGCGGGAGGTGTTAGCTCCGTCTCTACAACGGGCTACATACCCGCGGAGGAGTGTGATACTTCGGATCTGGAGTCGCTCTCTGATATGGGAGATGACACAGCTATTGACGAACTGTTCGCAGAGAAGGGCTGGAACAAAGTACCGCTAGCTTTGCTCCGAAGGCCTCGGGATTCACCCATGTGCACGGGGGAGAGTACACCCCGGGTGGAGGCACCAGCGCCTGGACAGGGGTCCTGTCCCCAGCCCGCCTCTACATCTCCGGTGCCGCCTGCATCAGGTACTGGGGAGCAGAAGTTGATACTACGGGCACCCATGCCCCAATCAGAAGTGGTCAAGGCCCCTCGCCATCCGGACTCTATAGTTCTACCCGGTGAAGGGGACAAAGCCACAATGCCTCCGCTGTCAAGGCTTCAGAGACTCTTCTGCCAGAAAGTTGCTGCTGACTACGGGTGGGAATACCCGTACCTTCCCAAGGAGTTACTCTACGAAGTGGAGGTGTACCGAGAGCGCTGGTATAATGACTTTGTGTGGGCCCACCTTAAGGTCCCACACGCCCGCAGGTATTTGACATGCTCTCCAAAGACATCTCAGCGGTTCAAAGACTGCAAGGCAGAGTGGATGAGGGGAAGACACATCCATGCGGACAAGGTGCTGATCCGACGCAAAGAAGGTGAAGATGTGGAGTACCATTTGGAGACCATGGACCGGCATTTGAAGCCTCTTGTCCTGCCGTATCCCCGCTTCTACCTCTGAGGAGCAAGAGACTCCATTTGTTTGCTTTGTTTCAAAAGGACCTTGCACTCCCTGAACTTTGCTGTTTGATTTTTTATTTTTTTTGCTGGTGCCATCATCAGTGCTTTTGCCCCGGAAAAAGGGTGCTTGTGTCATTCCAAGGAAGAACTGTTCCAGTTGTTGTTCTTTCCTCTCCGGTGAGAAGTTGCAGACTTTGGGGTAGATAGGGCCCGGAGTCAAGCAGCAAGAAAAGAAAAGATGGTTCAACGGGTGCAGTTACCGCGAGGCTGTCACCAGGTGGCAGTCTCGTGCAACATTACACATTGTACACGCTCACACTGGAGGAAAAGATATTTCTCTTCGGAGGAGTTTCTTTTTCTCTCACACATACCCATGTGTCAGGGTTTTATTGTTTCTTTTCTCTTCCCTCTGCAGGAGAGCGTCCCGTCAAGATTATGGAACCTGGGGTGGTTCTAAGTTAGGATGGGAGGGAAAAGTATAATGTTTTAAATGTTGTCTTTCACTCCTCTTTTGTTGCAGGGGCTCAGACACAACTTCTCCGTTAGGATAGTTTCCTAAAAATTTTAGTTTTTTAAAATTGTTAGTTGATTTCTGGATTGGATTATGTCAGCCGTTGAGGGCGTGATTCACTCCAGACACTGGGGTCCAGTGTCAAAAGACAGGGGGGAATGTGTAGCGGGTACTTACTTTCCCGGGTGAATTTTTTGAATCTAGCTGTGACATCAGTGCTATGTTCCCTGCGGTCCACCAGGTGGCGCTGCCACCGTGGCCGGAGGGACGAATATCCCTGTGTGTCGAGCCTCCTTTTTGTCCTCTCTCGGTAGCGGTATGGTGGGGCGGGGAACCCACCGTGCTTGCTGGGAGAGGGGATAAAGGGGCCGGCCATCTTGGTCACGGGGTCTTGGTCCCAAGCACCTTCAGCTTGTGGACGTGGGTTCGGGCTAGTCCCCTAGGAGGCCTCGGCCTAGGGGACCACCGGAGATCGTGTTCCACCCCAGGCACCTTCAGCCCTGGGGTGAGGTACTTGCAAGAAGGTCCGGAGCTCAGTGCCCAACACTGAGTTCCGCGAGGGAAGGGTCCTAAGGCACTTCGGGGATGGAGGCCTGAATCTGAGTAAGACGCAATGGACCGGGGAGAGCTCCTCACTCGAAGACCCGGTGCAGCAGACTGCCGGTGACGGGTGAGTCTCTTGTCGGAGACCGTCCAGAAGGATCCCCTTCACCTCGTGCGGAGACCATAGCCCACTCTCCAGGAGGAGAGTGAAGGACCGAATTTGTGTCTGGGCCTATTCACATTCACACCTCCTTTTCTGTTCTATCTATCAAGGGAGTCCCTGTATGGTGTGTTCTAATAAAGGAGTGTTGGACTTTAATGGTGTGAGGCCTCGTACACACGACCGAGTTTCTCGGCAAGAACCAGCAAGAAACTTGCTGGCAGAGATGTCTTGCCGAGAAATTTGTTCGTGTGTATGGTTTCTCGTCAAGAAAACCGACAAGTAATCTCGACGAGAAAATAGAGAACCTGCTCTCTATTTTCTTGTCGAGATTCTCGTCAGCCTGTTTCTCGACGAGAAAAGTGAGTGTGTGTACACTTACCTGTCCTCCGGGAAGCCCGCGCATGTTCGAAATGAATTTGACGCATGCGCGGTAGCTTCCTAGGCATAGGTAGGGTATACCAAGATAGCGGCGACGGCATCGAATGTGACGAGCGCATGCTCGTCGTAGTCGATGACGTCACCGCGTACGCTCCATTCAAAGAACCGCGGGTTCTTTGAATCGAGCGTGTGTACACTCGGCCGGGACAAGTTTCTTGTCCAAGGATCTCGTCGAAAAAAACAACGTGTTTTTTTCGACGAGAAACTCGGCCGTGTGTACGAAGCTTCAGGCTCAATTCCTGGCGGACGAAGTTCACAGTGACTCTTGGAGGGAGGATCCGGGTGCACGACACAGACCTGAAGGTAAATGAGACATTGCTGATACCTCAGGTATTCCCACGTGGTGGAGGCTAGGCGTAGCCCACCCGCTCTCTCTCTCTCCACCCTACCAGATACCCCTAGACAAGAGACAGTGCGAGCCGCACGGAGAGAGAAGAGGGGCAGGCGCTACAAAAACAACACAACATTTTGCAGAGCCATGCAGCAGGTGGCGGTGTGATGAATGTTTTATTGCATCACACAGCAGTACACTTGCTGTGCGGCGACATGAGAGAATAATGCAGAGCGGTGCGATATTATATAGACATGTTGCACAGGGGCGGATCCAGAGTCTTTTCTCGGGAGGGGCACTGCCAAAAAATATGTTTCTTTGTGGGAAATTTATCGGGGAAATGGCTGGTGTCGGCGCTTCAATCATCCCGGCACCTCGGTTGTTATGGTGTCAGGATGATTGAAGCGCATTATTTCTATTATTACATTGTAATATAAAATTAAATAGTTCAATGCAGAATCAGTGGGAGCCCCGAGTGTGTCACTTGCCACCGTCGCCTGCAATTAGGGAGCCCTGAGCGTGTCACTTACCACACGTTGCGGATTGTCACTTGCCACGTCACCTGCCACATCTTGTGGATTGTCACTTGCCACACCTTGTGGATTGTCACTTGCCACATCACCTGTCACACCTTGTGGATTGTCACTTGCCACATCACCTGCCACACCTTGCGGATTGTCACTTGCCACGTCACCTGCAACACCTTGCTGATTGTCACTTGCCTGCCACCAGATGCAGATTGTCATTTGCCACGTCACCTGACACAATCTGCGGATTGTCACTTGCCAAGTTGCCTGCCACACATTGCGGATTGTCACTAACTTGCCTGCTAAGGTGTAGTTTTGGTTGTCTCTTGCTGTGTCCCAGACTCCCAGAGTCAGGCAGCAGAGAGATAATGTAATCTCTCTGCTGCCTGCACAGTGAGGGCGGAAGTCACTGCAGGAATGCAGGGCAGGCATGGGCGGTGAGAGATGATCTCATCTCTCTGCTCCCCCGCTCCCGGCTAGCCGATTGGCCAGCTGCCACACTGAGCCTGCACTTTCACTCTCACCTGCGCTGCCAACACACTGAGCAGCACGGTCTGCCCACGAACCGCGTCACCCGCTCACAAACCACGCCGCAAGCGGAGCCGCCCGCTTTCTTACGCGTCTGTGGAGCCGCACGCTATCGCACCTGCCCGCAGAGCGGCCCGACGTGACTCGCTGACGTCACTCGTTGCTAGACGCCAAGCGGCCCAGGCGTTAGCAACGAGTGCAGGGAAGAGGCTCCACCCACCTCCTCCTCTGCTCCTGGTATCGTGTCAGTGTGCCGCGTAACTACATTAGATGAGTCTCTCTCTCGGCGCCGCTGATCGGCTGATGTGAGAAACAGAGAGAGACTCAGAGAGGCAGCGGCAGCCGCAGAACAAGTACTGTATATACTTGAGTATAAGCCGACCCGAATATAAGCGGAGGTACCTAATTTTACCCCAAAAACTGGGAAAACTTATTGACTCGAGTATAAGCCTAGGGTGTCCATCTGCATGCCTCACTGTGCCTCACTTTGCCTCACTGTGCCCATGCCTCACTGTGCCCATGCTTCACTGTGCCCATGACTAGACTGATGTTTAACATGGGAGTCTATGGAAAGAGTGCCCGGCTTTGAAAAATCGGTTCTCCCAGACACAAAACTTTGCACACTTGTAGAGGAGACATGGTGCTACATGTGTGCCACGTTTTGGGTCCAGGAGACCTACGACCGGCCGGTACCGGGTCCGCAAAGTCACCAGAGAAATTACCGTTTAACATTGGAGTCTATGGAAGGGGTGCCCGGGTTTAAAAAATCAGTGCTCCCCGGCCCTAAGTCCTCCAGACACCAAACTTTGCACACTTGTAGAGGAGACATGGGGCTATATGTGTGCCACGTTTGGGGTCCAGGGAAACTATGGTCGGCCGGTACCGGGTCCCCAAATTTCGGAAGATCAGGCGCAAAAAAAAAAAAAAACAGAGCAAGCAAGTGAGTGTGACAGATGGTCTTGGGGGGGGGGGGGGGGCAATTGCCCTGTTGCCCCCCCCCCTGGATCCGCCCCTGATGTTGCATCACACTGCTCTGGAACGCAGTCTAATACCGTGTCCTGGTCTGAACATGACAACACAAGTAACACAAAATACACAAGTAACTGCAATGACACCCAGAAAACAATAGTTTTCTGGGTGTCATTGCAGTTACTTGTGTTTTTCGCTATGCACATTACAAATCCCATAGTCCCTAGTCCATCTCAGGAGTGAGCAAGGGCAGAGTGAGTAACATTATAGTACAGGGAATGAATACTAAAGCCTTTCATGTGTAACTCAAAAAGAGAAGTTCTCATAAGTCGACATTACGCACCTTGTTAGGTTCTTTTTTCATGCCAAACTGGGTATCAATCCATGCATAATAAAGGCAATCTACAGTATATTGACAATGTATATAATTACATGGCAATAAATTGCTAAGATTTTCTAACATTTAGGAAAACTAACCTTAAAGAGGCACTGTCACTATCTTCTGCCCTGGCAACTAAACACAGGCTGGCACTCAGTTTTTTGTGTGCTCACAGAAATGTTGGCTGAAATTTTAAGAGCTCAAAGCGATGATATCAGCTCCATAATTGTGCCAAAAGATGAATACTTATGGGAATATCGGACCCTCAAACTTCCAAGCAATTTACAGGGCTGTCCTCCTGTTTCCGGCCCCCTACATCATCACTATAAAAGAGCGTTACTAAAAACCACTGCCTAAAAAGCTTGCTGTCATTGTTTACTAGGAAGCAGGGATGAGCCGAACACCCCCCTGTTCGGTTCGCACCAGAACCTGCGAACAGACAAAATGTTCGTGTAAACTTTAGAACCCTATTAAATACAATGGACTCGAACGTTCGAAATCTAAAGTGTTAATTATAAAGGCTAATATGCAAGTTATTGTCCTAAAAAGTGTTTGGGGACCTGGGTCCTGCCCCAGGGGACATGTATCAATGCAAAAAGAAGTTTTAAAAACGGCCGTTTTTTCGGGAGCAGTGATTTTAATAATGCTTAAAATGAAAAAATAAAAGTGAAATATTCCTTTAAATTTCGTACCTGGGGGGTGTGTATGATATGCATGTGAAGTGGCGCATGTTTCCCGTGCTTAGAACTGTCCCTGCAAAAAATGTCATTTTTGAAAGAAAAAAAAATGCATTTAAAACTGACTCGCGGCTATTAATGAATTGTCGGCTCCCGGCAATACATACAAAAGTCATTGAGAAAAAAAAAAAAAAAAGCGTGGGGGTTCCCCAGAATTCAATTACCAGGCCCTTCAGGTCTGGAATGGATATTAAGGGGAACCCCGCCGCAAATAAAAAAAAAATTGACGTGGGGTTCCCCCAAATATCCATTCCAGGCCCTTCAGATCTGGCATGGATTTTAAGGGGAACTCCACCCCAAATTAAAAAAAAAATGGCGTGGAGTCCCCCCAAAAATCCATACCAGACCCCTTATCCGAGCATGCAACCTGGCCGGCCGCAGGGGAAAAGGGGGGGACGAGAGAGCGGCCCCCCCTCCCTCCTGAACCGTACCAAGCCACATGCCCTCAACATGGGGAGGATGTCCCCATGTTGATGGGGACAAGGGCCTCATCCCCACAACCCTTGCCCGGTGGTTGTGGGGGTCTGCGGGCGGGGGGCTTATCGGAATCTGGAAGACCCCTTTAACAAAAGGGGACCCCCAGATCCCGGCCCCCCCTATGTGAATTGGTAAGGGGTACATTGTACCCCTACCATTTCACGAAGAAAGCGTAAAAAAATGTTTAAAAAAACACACAAACACCTTGAAAAAGTCCTTTATTTAAAAAAAAAAAAAAAAAACATTCCAGCGGTGAAATCCAGTGTCCCGCGGCGATCCCGATGTCCAGCGCTGTCCGTCATTGGTTGTGCCTGAGCGGACCTGATGGGGAACTCCTTCTCAGTATTTTAAATGTATAGACCCGCCCCTTCTAAAGTTCCCCATCAGGTCCGCTCAGCGGACGAGATGCGGAACATGAGAAGGGGCGGGTCTATACATGTATTACCAAAGTGAGAGCAGTTCCCCATCAGGTCCGCCCCCTCGGTATGTCAGACCCGCCTACGTCATTGGCTTGAGCGGGGAACTTCCTTCACTGTGTAATTTAAATTTACATAGTGAAGGAAGTTCCCCGCTCAAGCCAATGACGTAGGCGGGTCCGACATACCGAGGAGGCGGACCTGATGGGGAACTGCTCTCACTTTGGTAATACATGTATAGACCCGCCCCTTCTCATGTTCCGCATCTGGTCCGCTGAGCGGACCTGATGGGGAACTTTAGAAGGGGCGGGTCTATACATTTAAAATACTGAGAGGGAGTTCCCCATCAGGTCCGCTCAGGCACAACCAATGACGGACAGCGCTGGACATCGGGATCGCCGCGGGACACTGGATTTCACCGCTGGAATGTTTTTTTTTTTTTTTTTTAAATAAAGGACTTTTTCAAGGTGTTTGTGTGTTTTTTTAAACATTTTTTAACGCTTTCTTCGTGAAATGGTAGGGGTACAATGTACCCCTTACCAATTCACATGGGGGGGGGGGGCAGGATCTGGGGGTCCTCTTTGTTAAAGGGGTCTTCCAGATTCCGATAAGCCCCCCGCCCGCAGACCCCCACAACCACCGGGCAAGGGTTGTGGGGATGAGGCCCTTGTCCCCATCAACATGGGGACATCCTCCCCATGTTGAGGGCATGTGGCCTGGTACGGTTCAGGAGGGAGGGGGGGCCGCTCTCTCGTCCCCCCCTTTTCCCCTGCGACCGGCCAGGTTGCATGCTCGGATAAGGGGTCTGGTATGGATTTTTAGGGGGACTCCACGCCATTTTTTTTTTAATTTGGGGTGGAGTTCCCCTTAAAATCCATGCCAGATCTGAAGGGCCTGGAATGGATATTTGGGGGAACCCCACGTCAATTTTTTTTTTATTTGCGGCGGGGTTCCCCTTAATATCCATTCCAGACCTGAAGGGCCTGGTAATTGAATTCTGGGGAACCCCCACGCTTTTTTTTTTTTTTTTCTCAATGACTTTTGTATGTATTGCCGGGAGCCGACAATTCATTAATAGCCGCGAGTCAGTTTTAAATGCATTTTTTTCTTTCAAAAATGACACTTTTTGCAGGGACAGTTCTAAGCACGGGAAACATGCGCCACTTCACATGCATATCATACACACCCCCCAGGTACGAAATTTAAAGGAATATTTCACTTTTATTTTTTCATTTTAAGCATTATTAAAATCACTGCTCCCGAAAAAACGGCCGTTTTTAAAACTTCTTTTTGCATTGATACATGTCCCCTGGGGCAGGACCCGGGTCCCCAAACACTTTTTAGGACAATAACTTGCATATAAGCCTTTATAATTAGCACTTTAGATTTCTCCCATAGATTTTTCGAATTTGCCGCGAACACCCCAATTTGTTCGCTGTTCGGCGAACGGGCGAACAGGCAATGTTCGAGTCGAACATGAGTTCGACTCGAACTCGAAGCTCATCCCTACTAGGAAGCGGCTTTCAGAGCACATGTGTCAAACACTAGGCCCACGGGCCAAAACCATTTATGTGGCCCTCACACCCAGGACTTTTTTTCAGCTGGGATGTGGTGAAACTCTGTTCCACCACCTCCAGCTCTTAAGCCCTGTACACAGGATCGGATAACCTATGGATTCTAATCCGATGGTTTTTTCCATCGGAAATCCGATGAAACTGTCTTCCATCAGTCTTGCCCACACACCATCAGTCAAAAAACGGACTGTTTCAAACGCGGTGATGTAAAACACTCCGATGAGCCGAGAAAAATTAAGTTCAATGCTTCTGAGCATGGGTCGACTTGATTCTGAGCATGCGTGGGTTTTTTATCCGATGGATTTCCACACAGACGATCGGATTTTGCTATCGTTTTTTTTCCCATCGGATAAATTTAAAACATGTTCTATTTTTTCACACTGATGGAAAAAAGACAGATGGGGCCAATACATGATCGGTTCGTCTGATGAAAACAGTCCATCGGACTGTTTTCATCGGTAAAACCGATCGTGTGTACACGACTTTACCCTCTGCTCCCTTGTAAACACAGAAGCCATCCATCTTCCTCTCTGCAGCTCTCACAGATCCCTTCCTGCTCTGTACTCATGGTGGGGACACGGGAGATGCAGATACAGGTGCATTGTGGGATGGGGCATCACGTGGTAAGCTGCACTGTGATCCCGTTCTGTGCCCAGATGCCAACCAATGATCTCCCTGCAAGTGAGACAGAGAGGTGGAGCTATCTACACTGCCGGGAGGTACTAGAGTCAGGCCTAGTAGGTGAGATGTGAGGAAGCTTTTAGGGAAACGGGAGGGGGGATAAGGACCGTGGAATGTGCAGAGGACAGAGCCTGGGAGGGGTGGAAGTGAGATGTGGAGAGCCTGTAAAAGAGGGCTGAACCTGCACACTGTGCATAGCATACCCCTAAATCCTGCACTCTTTATGTAGCTCACTCCTCAACCCTGCACTCTGTACACAGTGCACCCCTGAACTCTGCACTCTGTGCATAGGGCACTCCTGAAACAGCAATCGGTACATAGCACACCCTGAACTCTGTGCATAGGGCACCCCTAAAACTGTACTTTGTACATTATAGCGCATCCCTGAACCCCGCACATAATGTACTCTGTTCTTGCTGAAGAAATATGTGGATGTGGAGGCCGGGGGAAGGGTGGGTGGGTGCTGAAGCTTGGAAATTTTAGGCTCTGACACTTCCGGAAGTGTTGATTTTGTGGAAAAACTGCAGTGCTGAATTCACACAATATTAATATATTATCGGACAGGATTTATATAGCACCAACAGTTTAACAGTTTGTACAAAATGGAGGGAGACAGTACAGTTGCAACACAATTCAATACAAGGGGGATCAGAGGGCCCTGTTTGTGAGAGCTTACAATCTAAATGGACACAGATTGCCAGCCTGTATGTATTTAGTTGTCAGGATAGAACACAGGGTCTCTTTAAGTTAGACAAGCTCTGGCCCTCTAAGCAACATGCGTTGTATAAATGTGCATAAATTGTGTTTTTTATTTAAAAAAAAGATTCAAATATGCTGCTGCTTTCATGCTGTGCATCCGTCTCCCGTGCCATTATCTTCATTTCTTCAAGTCAAGAATTTCCAATGTTTAAAACTTCACATCCCCCTATCAAGTTCATGAGTATATTTACCGAAGGCTGAACTATTTCCAAGACACACCTAACTAAAGAATGTAATTATATCTGCGTACATTCCAGAGATTTTCTGTAAGTGTTCCGCATTAGATGTACATTTTGTTACTTCATATTCACATAAACAAATTGCAGGCATCTACAAGATTAAATGCAGCTGTTAAAATATTTTCTTCAGAATGCAGACACTTACTATTATGAGCACATTCAAGTGACTTGTAGATAAACATATCACGGTACTGCACGGAACAGAACATTTATGTGGTAGCAACATCTTTGCTATACTTCTACCATTCAGAGTACTCCCTCTTTCGACAACACCAATTATTGGATATGTGGCAGAGTGTAATGACTATAATGTATCTCGCTGGCCCTTTTGTGCACCACAGTAACAATCCGTCAGGCTAAAGAGTCATATTGTTATTAAAGTGGATGTAAACCCACTCTCATCCTTTCTAAACTACTGCCATAGTGCTGATCTATAAGGATATAGATGCCTCCTGCGTGTATCCTTATCTGTCAAATGTCTCCCCTCTGTCTGTTATAAGAACTGAAAAACTGCAGATTCTGTGAGTGGATCTGTTGTCTGGAGCTCAGTGGGTGGAGTCATGATGTCAGTAGACTCCCCGCCCACCTATACACTCCCCTTGTCAACATGCATTTTCTCCTGTGTATTCCTTCTGCTATGATCACTAACATCCAGTCAAAATACAGAAAAGTAACTACATGACTTCAGAAAAGGAGTGGGAGTGGGAATCAAAAAATAATGCCTGTCTAAAGCTAGTGCACGAGATATGTAAATAACCTGTCACTCAAAGCAAGGGGGCGGAACGGACAAAGGTAACTCTGTTTGTCTGTTTTATCTCACTGAACAATAAAAGAGGATTGCTCAGAGCTGGATTAACTCTTTGTTGCAAGACCTGGCACAAATGATAGGAAATCTTATACTCTATGTTGTGAAAAATTTCGGGTTTACATCCACTTTAAGACATGCATTTGTACTTGTCCTTGCAGACCCTGAAAAATTATATGTTACTGTAACGGGAAGGCCCGGCGAACCCAGAATCTCTTAGAAAGTATGAGATACCCTTGCTTCGGCTTCCCCAATGCCTCTTATGTGTAAACCACCCTGTGTCCCTATTAGGGGCACAGGGTGAATGAAAACCCCACTATGACCTGTGCTAATCAGATTCAATGCTGTATATACATTGTTGTGACAGGGGTCACGTTGGGCACAGGGTGAGCAAGGAAATAATGGACATTGAGAATATGTATTGGATTGTTTTAAAATGGGTCTGTAATGTTATTCCCCAATATTTCCCAGGATCTGTAAATAGTTGTTCTGTTGATCCTGAACTCAACAGGTTAAATTAAGAGATGCTGATATGTTCCCTGTCTGCTTGTGTAATGGTAATGAACCTCACTTATGCTACAGAGCCTTTCATTGGGAAATGTGTATTGAGAGCCGTTATGTATCTATTGTGGCTTGTGGGAATTAAGCCTGTAATTATAGGTATTGTCCTCTGGCAGCCAGACAGGCTGGAGGAACACAAAAGGTCTTGCATAATCCTTTAAACTGAAATGTGGATTAGATGTGGATTGGGAGACAGAAAGGGCATGTGTCTGAGCTATTCACTGTAGTTAATTGGCTCATGTAAATTGGGTCTGGTCAGAGGTGTATGATGAGAGGAGGGTCAGAAGCTTCTCTCTGGGGATATAAAAGTTGGAGTGTTTTGCAATAATAAAGTCAGTTCATTTTGGAAGGATACAGAGTGTGTCTCGTTCTTTTGGAAGGATTAATTCCTATGGGAAGTGGTCGTCTGACTGTGGAGGATCGGCAGCGAATTTGTGTCCAGGACAGGGAATATCTTTAAACGGCGTTAAACCCCTTTCATATTTGGGGTGTCGTTACAGTTACCTTGACTGAAAATCAATAATTTGGAGCACCATGGTGAACAGTCTCTGCAAGCTGTGTCTACATTCTGCTTTGTCATAAACAACCTGCCCCTGGCCACCACTACTGTGTGGTGTTAGAAGACATGAGACTGGCACGTCATTGGGCTGAATGAACAGACTGACTTATGATGACAGCAGCAGTTCATAGTGCAGCAGAATGTAAATGCAGCTTAGGGAGACTGCAGGCCATGCTGCAGGAAACAAGACACATCTTCATTAAAGTATACAGTTTCTAAACCCAAGAACAAAAATGTAATATATTTACCAATCTTCAGATGTGATGGACACATTTGTCTTCATGTTTCAAGTACATTTTGCAAAAGTTCAGAAAATGCCTATTGGTCTTGCCGGAAGCATGGTGTCCTTGTCACTTCCTCTGCATTGAACTGAAACAATGTTATCGTCCTTCCAAGATATCTTTTGTAAAATACAAACCCCCCACCCCCTGTTTAACAGAGATGAAGAGATGAGAATGCGTTTGTAGTCCACATTAGTAAAGTAGCTTAAAGCGGAGTTCCACTAAAAATGGAACTTCCACTTTTTGGAATCCCCCCCCTCTGGTGTCACATTTGGCACCTTTCAGGGGGGAGGAGGGAGCAGATACCTGTGTAATACAGGTATTTGCTTCCACTTCCGGGCATAGATCACCTTGGTGATCGAAGTGACCTGCGCCACTTCCAGCGCCTATTCTGTCCTCCCCCGCTGTCTTCTGGGGTACACACAGGTCCCAGAAGACAGCAGGGACCAGTGAAGATGCGCAGCGCGACTCGCGCATGCACAATAGGGAACCAGGAAGTGAAGCCGCAAGGCTTCACTTCCTGATTCCCTAACCGAGGATGGCGGCGGCAGCAGCCGAGAGCCAACCGATAGATCGGCTTCGGCTGCCGACATCGCGGGCGCCCTGGACAGGTAAGTGTCCATGTATTAAAAGTCAGCAGCTGCAGTATTTGTAGCTGCTGGCTTTTAATATTTCTTTTTTCGGCGGACCTCCGCTTAAAAGTGGAAGTAAACTTCCTCTGCTGACATTTACCTATGGGTAAGCCTATAATGAGGCTTACCTATAGGTAGTGTAAAATATCTCCTAAACATGTACTGTTTAGGATTTATTTACCTTACATGCAGCCAGTGACATCACTGGCGCATGCACTCCGAAGAAACGACCACGGGTGCCGTTGCTTCTGAGCCCTGTGCCATCAGTGCGCGATAGTGACATCATCGCGGCTCCTGCCACTCACAGCACCGGAGCCTGTGAACCCGAAATTAACTCTGGGAAAGATGTCAGCCATCTCAGCGGTGTGCGGGCACCGCTGGAAGGCTTCGTTCTAAGGTAAGTATTTCATAATGAGCTAGTATGCCATGCATACTAGCTCATTATGCCTTTGTCTTGCAGGTTTTTTTCTTAGTTTACAGCCTCTTTAAGGTGATAACACTACTCCTCTATAGACTCAGAGAGTGGTCACCCTAGGGCAGGAAGTGCAATACAAGGAGATTTCTTTGTTTTTGGTTTCAGATATATTTTAATGGCAATAGCCATTTTTCAGAGGCTGCTGGTACAAGTTTAAGTCCATGTCATAGTCAAAGAATACTTTAAACAGTCATGTGAAGATAGTAAGGGCCTGACTAACCCAAAAAGTGTAGAGAAAATGTGGAAGTAGTACTGAGCACAGTGTCACCCTAATTGTCCTCAATAATCACAAATCAGTAACAAAAATGTTCAGACTAAAATCTCATGTTTATGCTAGACAGTGATGGAAGGTGACACATTGGACAAAACACAGTCCAAAATGTAAGGATGGCATGGATATTATACGTATAAACAAGCAAGGGTCTTCAAAGGACTTCTGATGAGGCCCTGTTGCTAATGGTCAAGTCATATATGGTCTTCAAGGCAGTTTAAGGAATACGCATCTTTAAGTCTTAAGTATGAACCTCTAGCTGAATTTGTATACACCTCAAACTCTCAACCTTCAATCATATTTTATAACTCCTACTGTGATGAAGTTACCTATTAAAAAAGTGGCTACACCAATGTAGAAGAAGATACCACTCAGTTTTACACCACACACACCTATATTAAGAGGTTGAAAAACCTAAAAAGACACATTAGACCTCCTAGGAGCAAGACACATCATAGACATGCCCTATTTATTGTCTAACAAATCATAATTTCATTCTGCTAAATAATATGCTGTTTTTCCGATTGTGAAAACTTTTCATATGGAACTATATATACACCCAACATGGTTGGCATTAAGGGTGTGCCTGCTGGGCACAATAAAATACTTACAATACAACAATCAGACCCATTGATTGGGTGAATTAGCTCTACAAAAAATTATTCAAAGACAAAAAAGATGGCTGGATCAGCAGCCGCAAGCTCTCATTTTAACAGCAGAACTATTAAAGATTACCGAGAGTCACGTTAAGAGGACCACTGACTCCTTCAACATCAGATTGAACTTCATCTTCATGTGATCCAAACTCTGCATTGTACTGAGACCAGGAGGACTCCACTCAAGTATTTTATCTGCAAACCCTTCTAAATTTATTGATGCCATTTTCTGTTTTGTAATATTTTTCTGTAAATTGCTTATTAAACAATAAAAAAAAAAAAAAAAAAAACACATGCTGAATTTCTGAATGCTCTTAGTGCTCTTTAAAGAAGTTAGTGGTAAATCTGTTATATTCCAGCCTGGGCTGTGAGTTAAAAATACAGAGATTTTTAAAGGTGAGAATTGCAACAGCGAATGCTGTAAATGGTGCGTGTTTTCATTTAAACATGTGGTGGTGGCTACCATGTGTGGGTAAAGGGTTAACTGCTACATTGACGTGCCCCAGTGATGGTTACTCTCAGCCTGCTGGTGCTAAGATTGTTGTTTCTGTGTCTATACCCATGATTAAGCTCCAAAGGGGTGGAGTGAAATGCATTAGGGGCATGGCCTGGTGGGAGCTCAGGCTGAGACTGCCATTCATTCCAATACCAGTGGGTCTGCATTGATGTGTAGCTTTATGGGATCCAACAGTTGTTTGAAGCTGTGACAAGTAGGGATGAGCTTCGAGTTCGAGTCGAACATGAGTTCGACTCGAACATCGGCTGTTCGCTCGTTTGCCGAATTTCGAACATTATGGGCCGTTCGCGCCAAATTCGAGTGGCACGTCACGGCGCATAATTCACTGCCTCATTGCAGTGCATTGCTGGCTGATGATTGGCCAAGCATGCACTATGACCCGCATGCTTTGGCCAATCACAGCGCCGTCAGCACGGAGAGCCAAAATTGGCCAAAGGAAGGGTGCCTTTGGCCAAATCATGGCTCAGGGTAGTAGGTACACGCCCCACACTATATAAGGCCGCCTGGGCGTAGGCATTGTGTAGTGTGTTGCGGCGTTGTGAGAGAGATAGAGAGAGAGTCAGAGTGTCATTTTATTTCAGTTAGATAGAGCAGGCAGGCGATTCAGGTAGCTGCAGTCAGTGTATTTAGTATATATACACTGTATACAGTTTAGCTAGATCTCACTGCAGAGCATTCCTGTTATTCTCGCTGCAGTTTATTAGGTCAGTGTACTGTATACTGGTCACAGTGTGCAGGTAAAGCTGACTGCAGACCATTCCTGTTCTCTTCCTAATAATACAGGCAGGCAGTTGATTGAGCTAAGCTGCAGTATATTAAGTCAGTGTACTGTATACTGGGCTCAGTGTGCAGGTAAAGCTGACTGCAGACCATCCCTATTCCCTTCCTAATAATACAGACAGGCAGTTGATTGAGCTAAGCTGCATTATATTAAGTCAGTGTACTGTATACTGGGCTCAGTGTTCAGGTAAAGCTGACTGCAGACCATCCCTGTTCTCTTCCTAATAATACAGACAGGCAGTTGATTGAGCCAAGCTGCAGTATATTAAGTCAGTGTACTGTATACTGGGCAGGCACAGTGTGTAGGTAAAGCTGACTGCAGACCATCCCTGTTATCTTCCTAATAACATAGGCAGGCAGTTGGTTGAGCTAAGCTGCAGTATATTAAGTCAGTGTACTGTATACTGGGCTCAGTGTGTAGGTAAAGCTGACTGCAGACCATTCCTGTTCTTTTCCTAATAATACAGACAGGCAGTTGATTGAGCTAAGCTGCAGTATATTAAGTCAGTGTACTGTATACTGGGCACAGTGTGCAGGTAAAGCTGACTGCAGGCCATTCCTTGTGTACCTATTCCTTTCCAATACATCAAATACAGTATGTCTGGAAGGCCAACAAGGAGAGGCAGACACTCACAGGCCAATAAAAGAGGGCAAGCAAGCTCTGTGTCTAGAGGCAACAGTGCTGGTCATGGACACGGTGCATCCTCATCAGCACATGGCCGTGGGGCACGCTTGTCCTTTTTTTTCGGCAGCTGGCCGTGCTGAGCCGCAACATGCAGAAGAGTTGGTAGAGTGGATGACCAAGCCGTCTTCATACTCCTCATCCTCTGTCACCCAGGCTACATTGGCTGTCAATGCAGGTGCCAAAGCGGCCTTTTCCATCGGCTCGAGGTCATCAGTTATTCCTTCCCTAGCCCCACCATCATGCACGGAGGAGTCCCCCGAACTATTCAACCACAGTGTTGGGTACATGCTGCAGGACGATGCGCAGCGTTTTGAAGGCTCCGATGATGGTACCCAGCTTGAGGAAGGCAGTAACGTGAGCCCAGACAGAGGGGGTGCCCAAGAAGGACAAAAAACTGTCAGTCATGTTCCCCCAGCTGCAGCATATTGCCAGGTTTTCTCCAATGATGAGGAGGGAGGGGATGATGAGGTCACTGACTCTACGTGGGTGCCTGATAGGAGAGAGGAGGAGGAGGAGGAGGAGGCACATCTCCAACGAGGCAGGATGCCCTCCATGGGCCAGCTTAAGATCAGCCAACCGACTGCACCCCTCCCGCAGAGCTCCGCTTCTGCAGGGCGCTGCTGACGCGTTTTTCCAAAAGTTCTTTGGTGTGGGCCTTTTTTCAGATGTGTGCAGAAGATCGCACTGTTGCTATTTGCAACATATGTCTGAATCGTATCAAGCGTGGCCAAAACAGCAGCCGCTTGGGCACCACATGCTTGACCAGACATATGTCGACCTGACATGCAGTCCGTTGGCAAGCGTACATAAAAGACCCACACCAGAGAACAAAGCGGACCTCTCCTTGCTCCTCATCAGCTGGGATCACTAACCCCACTATACCTTTAGTCCTCTCAGAAACCACCTGCACTGAGAGGCATGAAGGTGTAGAATTAGGTGTGCCACTGCCAAGTACTTGCGAGCAATCTGCTATTGGTACACCAACGTCCGATTGTACCAGGCAAATTTCCCTTCCCCAGTTGCTACACCTGCGAAAGAAATTCGCTCCCAGCCATTCACATGCCCAGCGGTTGAATGCTAGCTTGGCTAAATTGCTAGCACTTTAACTGCCGCCTTTTCAGTTGGTAGACTCTGCCCCCTTCCATGAGTTTGTGGAATGTGCGGTACCTCAGTGGCAGTTTCCCAAACGCCACTTTTTTTCACGGAAGGCGATTCCGGCTCTCTACCGACATGTGGAAGGCAATGTCTTGGCCTCGCTGGACAGGGCAGTCAGTGGTAAGGTGCATATTACCGCTGACTCATGGTCCAGCAGGCATGGACAGGGACGTTACCTATCTTTCACGGCCCACGGGTGACTCTGCTGGCAGCTGGTAAGGATGCAGGACAGGGTGCAGTAGTGTTGGAGGTTGTTCCGCCACCACGCCTCCAAAATGCTACCAGTGGTGATTCTGCCACAGCTCTCTCCTCCACCCCCTCCTCTTCTTCTTCCTCCATGGCCTCTTCCTCTGCTGATTTGACCTCAGGACCAGCGGTGCTCGGTAGGCATTCAAGGGGCTACACAAGTACGCAGGCAAAAAGAGGCCATGCGGTGCTTGAGCCTAGCCTTCAGCATCAGCAGCAGTCTTCAAGGGATCATTTACAGTCCCCAGAAACCCATGGACTTGTACGTGGCTGGAAGGAGGAGGCTGCAGATCATGTCGTCCTTAGTGACCCAGAGGACTCCGGACCGAATGCCTCAGCAAACCTACGCTGCATGACCTCCCTGATCCTGCAAAGCCTGCGAAAGGATCATCGTATTCGTGGTATCAAGGGAGAGGGATCATTACTGACGGCAACTCTCCTTGATCCACGTTACAAGGGTAAAGTTGCGGACCTTATCCAGCCGTCGCAGAGGGAGCAGAGGATGAAACATCTTCGGGAGGCCTTGCAGAAATGTTTGTGCAACACGTTTCCAGAGCCTGGGAGGTTACAAATTCCTGGTCCTGGACAACATGTTGCTGAGTGCTGGTCAGTCACAGAAGGAGCAGTGGAGAAGGTGGCTGTCTGACCGATGCGTTCAGACAATCTTTTAGTCCGCAGCCCCAAGGTATGATCGGTTCCAGCAACCATTGCCAGCATCTGATGCACATGGTGCAGGAATACCTAGGGGCAAGATCAGGCTTGGACACCTTTCCCACCGAAAATCCTCTGGGTTACTGGGTCTTGAGGATGGATCACTGGCCAGAGCTTGCACAGTATGCAATTGAGCTACTGGCCTGTCCTGCATCCAGCGTTCTTTCGGAATGCACATTCAGTGCTCCTGGAGGCTTTGTAACCAATCACAGGGAGTGCCTGTCCACTGAATCGGTCGATCGGCTGACCTTCATAAAAATGTAAGAACATTTTTGGTTCTGGGCACCGCCACCAGTGGCTAAGGCCCAATTTTTCTGCCCCTGTTTAACATAGGTGTGTAATTACATTTTTTGCTGCAATACTTTGCTGCAGGGCTCATTCCTGCGCTCCAACTAGAGTATCTGTGAGGGGTTGCAGTGTTGTGGCACCAGCACCAGTGCCTAAGGCCCAATTTTTCTGCCCCTGTTCAACAGGTGCATGTAATTCCAATTCTTGATCTAATATTTCACAGCAGGGCCCATTCCTGCTCCCCCAAGAGTAACTGTGAGGACTTACAGTGTTGTGGCACCAGCACCACCAGCACCACCAACAAAGGCCCAATTTTTCTGCCACTGTTCAACAATGGCATGTAAATATAATTCTTGATATAATAGTTCACAGCAGGGCATTCCAGTGCCCACCGAGAGTAACTGTGAGGGCTTACAGTGTTGTGGCAACACCAACACCTAAGGCCCAAGTTTCTGCAGAGTTCATAGGGCAGGCCCCTACTTTCAAACATCTGACTTTCAAACAACTCCTACTTACAAATGGAGGGAGACAATAGGAAGTGAGAGGAAATCTACCCCTAGGAAGGGAAATTCTCTCCTGTAAGAGTTAATATAGATAAAATGTGTCTCCTCTCCACTGATGCTTTATCACCAATCCTTGTTTCCCTAAAAAATACAAAATTTTCAAAATCCAATTGTCATTGGGACAGAAAGTGAGGTGAAATCTTCTGAACAGGTGCACAGACAGCAAAACAAATGTTACAGGGTTGATAACCCTTCCCTGCGTTTTCCAAAAAGCTTAAAAATAGATTTTTTGGCTAGAGCTACACTTTAAAAATTTACCAGTTCAAAATTACAAACAGATTCTACAGTTCATGTCTTGTTTGCACCGCCTGTATACTGCTGTTCAGAGTATATAGGGCCTGGGGGCCCCACGCCTTTCCTTTTTTTAATTTGGTTGCGTGGTTCCCCTTAATATCCATACAAGACGCAAACGGGCTGGTAATGGGCTGGGGGGGGGTTTCTTAATAATTTTCATCCATATTGCCGGGACCACACATTACAATAAAGCCGCAAGCAGTTTTAAAACACGGGAAACATGCGCCACTCTACAGGCATACTATAGACACCCCCCAGGCACGATATTTAAAGGAATATTTCACTTTTATTTTTTCACTTTATCATTAATAAAATCACTGCTCCTGAAAAAACGGCCGTTTTTAAAACTTTTTTTTGCATTGATACATGTACCCTGGGGCAGGACCCGGGTCCCCAAGCCCTTTTTAGGACAATAACTTGCATATTAGCCTTTAAAATTCACACTTTTGATTTTTGACGTTCGAGTCCCATAGATTTTAACGGTGTTCGAAAGTTCACGCGAACTTTCGGTCCGTTCGCATGTTCTGGATGCGAACCGAATCGGGGGGTGTTCGGCTCATCCCTAGTGACAAGCTCCTTCCCTGGCCTGCACTCACAGTGGAGGACAGAGGATTGCTTTTCCCTGTAGCTTGAGTGGCACACATTTTCCATTACCAGTTTCTGCTACTCTCATCCTGCTAATGCTAAGCTTGTTGTTTCTGTGAACTGGAAAAAAAACCTGCACAGGGTGAGGCTAAGAGTGGGTAAACCTCACAAATCAATCTATCCATGATTGGTAGTCATAGGCTTCTGTTGGGCAAGATCACTCACTTTTATCTCTTATGAACTTTGGGGTTGATTTACTAAAGGCAAATCCACTGTGCACTACAATTGCACTACAAGTGCACTGCAAGTGCGCTTGAAAGTGCAGTCGCTGTAGATCTGAGGGCAAGATCTGAAATGAGGGGCTCTAAAATAAGGTATAAAGCGGCATATTATTTATAAAGGTCATACACTGGGGCACATAACTTAATCTATCACTGGGGATTCTAGTAAGCAAACAAAGTTATTTTAACAGCAGGAGGGGAGGGGAGCAGATCGGCAGAGACTAGCTGACAGGCAGGGAGGGAGGGGGAGAGGGGAAGCGAGGATTAACAGTGGGATGATGGAGGCACTGAAGTAGAATAACAAAGTATCGAACCAGGCAGGACTTCAGCAATGCAGGTTTATAAACAGCTGGGAACATACAGGTTTATGTTCAAAGTATTACAAGATACAGGTCTAATTTATACAGTTTCCTACAATGCAAGCATATTAGATATTGGTATTCTTATCCTATAACCAAATTGAAACAATAGTGAATTGATCTCACCAGGAACCAGAATGGGTCTTTTCTGCCAATTCTTGGGAACCCGTCACCTGATAGGGACCAGGCGGTCGACAGGCCTCTGTTAACAGACGGAGGACTTTGGAATAAGGAATCCTATGTGTTCTGAGATTTCCTTGTACGGTAACGGTCACCGGTGGTCTGGTCCCTTCACAGGGTTTTGTGTTTCGGCTCAACCAAGTTTGTGAGGGAAATTCACCTGAGACTACACTCTGGAACAAGTCAAGAAGTTTTCCCCATTTGACTCATACGAGGAGACAAGTTACGGACAGATATTTGCCTACTGGTTCTGACTGTCTTCCACCTGTGCAAAAGGGCTGCATAGAGAAACAGTCAGCCTGATAGATGCCTATCTGAACAGATAATTGCACACTGGTTCTGACCTCCATGACCCGAGCAATAGGGCAACATACATAGAGTTCAGCCTTATGAGCTCCTATCTGACTTGTCTGCCTAGCAATTGTAAAATTGGCATTTATATACCTCTACAAGCCTTATCTTAGCCATCTCTCCTAGATATGATTGGTTGCTAAGATCTACGTCAATGTAACACCTGTCCTACAACCAGACAAACTTAATTATTCCCAGAATTCCTATATGTTCATTAAAGTGATGTATAACTGGTTTTGTCCAATTAAAAACACCTGTGTAGAGACAGTATGGCACCCAGCTGTGTTAGATCTAACCCTCCTCGTCCTTCACCAACTTCAAGGATAACAGATTTATGACTTTTGGGAGAATGAACTTTTAATAACCCCTCCTTATGTGTTATGTCTCACTTTATAATTCTATATGTATTTATCTATATATATATATTGTGGGGGGGTTGGCTCGGCAGCGGGTGTGTGTGACCCCCGAGATGGGCTCCCCACACAAAAACAGGCCCAGCAAACGGAGGTTGTGGTTTTCAAAATCAAAAAGGTGCGGTTTATTTTCTATTTACAGTGACAAAACACAGCAAAGAAAAAGAAACATAAACAAAATAAATCCTGGTCAACTTGACCTCTGACTAAACATACAGGTTTCCTAACTAACAACTGGGATCAGCCTAGTGCTGTCCTAGTCCCTAAGTCCCTGGTTTTAAATGTCCAAGCAAATAGCCACACAGGCTTTGTCTCACCGCACAGGGGTTCACTCTCCCTAGACAGTCCACACAGGTCTGGGTCCAGGCATGAGCTAACATCTAATGAAGCTGGGAGTTCTTATAGAGGCCTAAATGAGCTGACAAGCTTCAGCTGGTCTCATCAACTCCCTGTCTGCACGACGCCCCACACTCTCCCTAGAGGTATGAGTCATCCATGAGCCCACTAGCCTTATACAACTCTCCACCTAGTTGTATAAGTCGGCGTAAAGCCTGAATCTGGGCGAAATATATCTACCCCCCTGGATGCAACCAGGTGACTTTACCTTCCTGCTGTCACAATATATATATATATATATATATTGGTTCCCCAAAAAGATACTGTATCATTTACATTATATATATATATATATATATATATATATATATATATATATATATATATATATATGCACATACAGTGGGGCAAAAAATATTTAGTCAGCCACCAATTGTGCAAGTTCTCCCACTTAAAAAGATGAGAGAGGCCTGTAATTTTCATCATAGGTTTACCTCAACTATGAGAGACAAAATGTGGAAACAAATCCAGACAATCACATTGTCTGATTTGGAAAGAATGTTTTTTTTTGCTTACAAAATTTTTCAATAAAAACAGCATATAAAAGAAGCCGGCCGGCATAAGGAACCCTTCCTTCTCACATCAGCGTGGTGACATCACTGCGCGTCCTCCCATACGCGTTTTGTCATCAACAGACGTTCTCGAGACGTTCTTGTAAGTATGTTTCCTCTCTTTTAATAAATTATATATTATGCGGAATTATGCTATGATCCATCCTTCTCTTCGCATATGCCTGAATTAATGTTCCTATGAGCGTGAGAAGAGTCTGGGATCGGACTACTTCCTACCCTGTGTGACATCCATAGCAGTGCAAGCAATCCCGGGATATGAAAGGCCGCGGCTGGACTATAGCCGATTGCAGGATTGAGCTTAGGCTCTGGTAAGCGGCCATTGTACACAGTGGTGGGATTTTTCCCTTGTCGTTGGACTGTTATTGTGAAGTCACGGTGGTGCAATAACCAACATTATGAGTCGATATAGACAGTTTTTTTGGTGTTCTATATTCCACCTGGAAAACAGCCAATGTTTGGTTCTCCTGATCTGAGGACTTTTACATCAATCTTTGGCGCAGCTTTATTTTCTTTTTTATGCTTATTTGTGTTTATCCCACTTTAGCTGCTGCCTTTAGTAATTTGAATTTTGGAATTAGCGTGGTTTTTCCTTTTTTCATAGGTGGTTGGCTGCCCTCTCGGGTTTCACCTTTAGTTTAAAATATCGACCGGGAGTTGGGAACAGGGATGCGGATGCCCTCTCAAGAAGGCCTCGTGGCCCCAGTGACTCCCCAGAAGAGTGGACTCAGCTTACACCAGAAGGAGTGCGGGCCTTATACCAGGGAGTTGAATGGAAGGCTGGAGGAGGATCCAGGGCCGAAGAGATTGGAGTTTCTGCTGCTGGAGTACCCAAATGTTACTGCAATGTGACCCAAGTGGGGGCTGAAGGCCTGCCTAAGCTGTCAAAGAAGGACCTGAGAAGGGACCAGTTGGAAGACTCTCTGGGAAACTTGGTTTTGAAGGCTCTGGAGAATCAGTGCTCTGATATGCTCCTGTCAGGGCTGGGCCCAGCCCTATCTTCTCTGTGCTGGCAGCTAATTGCCAGCTCCCATCTCTCCACAGGTATCCACCTGTTGATGATCCGCTCGTGAGCTTTGCCTACTTAAGGACTTCCAGTTCATTTGATCTTCGCCTTCGCCTGTGTTAACATCTCAAGAGTCTCCTGCGTTCCAGTTGAAGACCTGCCTGACTGCTGTCCCCTCTGGCTACGGATCCTGTTTGCTGTTCTATTACTTTTATCGCTGGCTTTTGGACTTTGGCTTGGACGACTACCCGATCCGGTTACTGAACTCTGGCTATGTTTTGACTACGTTTACTCTGTTTACCTTTCTATTATTTATTATTAAACTAGTGTATTTAACTGAACTTCTGTCTCGGTCTGATTCATGGTTTCTGACAGTAGGCGAAGGCCATGAATTCAGAAGATGCAGCCAATCCACTTGTTAATAATATTTTTTCCAGATTGGATGAGGTTGCTTGGAACAATGAGGCCCTCGTGGCTGCTTTCTCTCATGGTCTCTCGGATAACATCAAGGATGAGATAGCAGCCCGAGATATAACCACTGAGCTGGAGAAGTTGATCACATTTGCCATCCTCATTGACTCCAGACTCAGAGAAATACCCTCTGTTAAGGAGCGCTTGCGGAAGCCTCCTGTATGTTTGTCTCTGAGCTTTTCAGTCCCACCCTTGCCTCCCTCACCTCCCAAGCCTCCGGGTACCGAGTCGGTCTGTGAAGATGAACCCATGCACTTAGGCTTCACGTGTCTCTCTGTGGATGAGAGAGCCCTTAGGAGGAGGGAGAGATTGTGCCTTTATTGTGGCCAGGCCGGTCACTTTTTGAAGTCTTGTCCTTTCCATCCAGGGAACGCCTGAACCTTCAGGTCCTGTCACAGACAGACCTTAGGTGGCATTGTTTTGTCTCCAATTGCCCAGAAAGATAAGCCCCTGGTTTCGGTTACCCTGTCTTGGGCTGAGTCATCCATCGAGATACAGGCTCTAATCGACTCCGGGGCTGCAGGCCTGTTCATTGATGCTGCCTTTGTGTCTAAGCACTCGATTCCGCTGCAGCTGCGTGACACTCCACTTGTAGTATATTGCAGATGCACTTTCTCGAGGTTTCATTCGCAAATCCTCGTCTCCTGCTGGTGCTGGGTTTTTTTTTGTGAAGAAGAAGAGTGGTGAACTGAGACCTTGTATCGATTATAGGGGTCTCAATCGTTTCACTATTAAGAATGCCTATCCGTTCCCGTTGATTAGGGAGTTATTTGACCGCCTCAAGGGAGCAACGGTCTTCACGAAGCTTGATTTGAGAGGGGCATGCAATCTCGTCAGGATTAAGAAGGGCGACGAGTTGAAAACTACGTTTAATACCAGAACAGGTCATTATGAGTATCTCGTAATGCCTTTTGGCCTCTGCAACGCTCCGGCAGTTTTCCAGGAGTTTATGAACGATGTCCTCCGAGACTTGTTGCAGTTATGTGTGGTGGTTTATCTCGACAATATCCTTATATTTTCCAAGTCCCTGGAGAACCACCACATAGATGTCTGTCGAGTGCTTCAGAGACTAAGAGAGAACAATCTCTATTGTAAACTGGAGAAGTGCGAATTCCATCATGAACAGGTTAAATTCCTGGGTTATGTAATTTCCACGGCTGGTTTTTCGATGGACCCAGAGAAACTTTCTGCAGTCCTACAGTGGCCTCGACCCGTGGGTTTACGTCCTCTGCAGCGCTTTCTTGGCTTCGCCAACTATTATTGGAAGTTTATTCGTAACTTCTCGTCTCTGGTCAAGGCCCTGACTGATATGACCAGAAAGGACGGTAACCCACAGAGTTGGTCCCCAGAGTCCATTAAGGCTTTTGAGAGTCTTAAGACTACCTTTGTTTCTGCTCCTGTGTTGGCACATCCTGTGAGTGAGTGAGTGAGTGAGAACTTGTATAGCGCTGCAAATGCAAACTCAATCGCCTCAATGCGCTTGTCATCCAGTGTCGTTGAGATCCTGATCCCACGTTGCCTTTTATCCTTGAAGTCGATGCTTCTGAGACTGGAGTTGGTGCCCTTCTGTCTCAACATCCTAGCTCTCACAACGCTATGCATCCGTGTCGCTACTTTTCCAAGAAATTGTCACCTGCGGAGTGCAATTACGAGATTGGTGACAGAGAGCTTTTGGCGATCATTTTAGCCCTGAAAGAATGGAGACATCTCCTCGAAGGTACCACTGTGCCGGTTCTCATTCTTACTGACAATAAGAATCTCACATTCTTGGCTGAGGCTAAGCACCTCTCTCCCAGAAGGGCATGATGGGCTCTTTTCTTGTCGAGTTTCAATTACACTGTAAGGGCTGACGCCTTGTCACGACAATTTTCCTCCACTTCCAAGATGGAGTCGGTTCCGGTTCCTGTGATTCCTCCTGATCGTATTCTGGCTACGGTTCGCACCAGTCTCACTTCTCCTTTGGGTGACAAAATCCTGGCTGCTCAGGTTGATGCCCCTCCTAAGAAACCTTTTGACCGCTGCTTTGTTCCAGAGAGTCTCCATACTGCCGTGTTCCAGACTTACCATTCTCCCAAGGCTGCTGGCCACCCTGGGAAGAATCAGATCTTTTGGGCTATTTCCCAACAATTCTGGTGGCCTGGTCTACATGCTGATGTAGCCGCCTTCGTAGCTGCCTGTTCCGTGTGTGTTCAGAGTAAGACTCCATGACACCTTCCAGTGGGCCTCCTACAACCCATACCCAATGGTTAGAGGCCCTGGACTCACCTGTCTATGGATTTCATTGTGGAGTTACCTAACTCCCAGGTCAACACAGTTATCCTTATGGTGGTAGACCAGTTCTCGAAAATGTCTCACTGTATTCCACTTAAGAAGTTGCCTACGTCTAAGGAATTGGCTTCCATTTTTGCTCGGGAGATCTTTCGTTTACATGGCCTACCCAAGGTCCATGACAGGGGAAGTCAGTTTGTGTCCCGGTTCTGGCGAGCCCTTTGTGCACAGTTGGGAATTCAGCTTGCTTTCTCCTCTGCGTATCACCCACAGTCTAATGGGGCCGCAGAACGAGCCAATCAATCCTTAGAGCAATTCCTGCGTTGCTATATTTATGACCATCACAACAACTGGTCAGACCTCTTACCATGGGCAGAGTTTGCTCACAATAGCGCTCTGAATTCTGCTTCCCGTTTGTCCCCGTTTATGGCGAATTATGGTTTCCAACCTTCCATGTTGCCTGACTCGTTTGTTCCTCAGAGTATTCCTGCATTAGAGGAACATCTCCGTGGTCTTCGTTCCACCTGGGTACAAGTCCAGGAGGCTTTGCGACTGGCTAACGAGAGGTACAGACTCCTTGCTGACCGCAGACGCCTGCCTGCGCCTTCCTACCTGGTCGGGGACAGGGTCTGGCTGTCATCTCACAACCTCCGACTTCGTGTTCCTTCTCTGAAGTTTGCACCTCGGTTTACTGGGCTTTTCCGTATCCTTCGCAGGATAAACCCAGTGGCTTAGCGTTGGGCCTTCCTTCCAGTATGCGTATCTCTAATGTGTTTCATGTCTCCTTATTGAAACATTTGGTCTGCAACCGTTTTACCACCTCAGTGCCACGTCCTCACCCTATACAGGTTAAGAACCATGAGGAGTATGAAGTACAGTCCATTTTTGACTCCCGTAGGTTCCGTGGGCGCATTCAGTACTTGGTGCATTGGAAGGGGTACGGTCCGGAGGAACGCTCTTGGGTCCCATCCTCGGACGTACATGCCCCTGTCCTCCTCCATGATTTCCATAGACGTTTTCCCCTCAAGCCCGGTGGTCCTCCGAGGGGGAGGGGTCATTGAGGAGGGGGTACTGTCAGGGCTGGGCTCAGCCCTTCCTTCTCTGTGCTGGCAGCTCAGCTGTCAGCTAATTGCCAGCTCCCATCTCTCCACAGTGATCCACCTGTTGATGATCCGCTCGTCAGCTTTGCCTACTTAAGGACTTCCAGTTCATTTAATCTTCGCCTTCGTCTGTGTTAACATCTCAAGAGACTTTCTCCTGTGTTCCAGTTGAAGACCTGCGTGACTCCTGTCCCCTCTGGCTACGGATCCTGTTTGCTGTTCTATTACCTTTATCGCTGGCTTTTGGACTTTGGCTTGGACGACTACCCGATCCAGTTACTGAGCTCTGGCTATGTTTTGACTCTGTTTACCTTTTTATTATTTATTATTAAACTAGTGTATTTAACTGCACTTCTGTCTCGGTCTGATTCATGGTTTCTGACAGCTCCTCACTGATTCCCCAAAGGAGTCTCGTCTGCTACACCAAGAATGGGATCGGTTGCAGTTGCATCAAGGGGTGGTCTACCGAAGGGGCCCCTCTGATGGCATCGAGGAAAAATGGCAGCTATTTTTACCCAGAAAACACAGAGAGACAGTGTTGACAGCCCTCCATGATAACCATGGTCATCTGGGGCCTGAGAGAACTTTCCATTTGGTGAGGGATCGATTCTACTGGCCCTGCATGCGGGCCGAAGTCGAGGGTTACTGCCACTCCTGTATTCAATGTATCCAAAGGAAGACCTTGCCGTCTTGAGCCGCCCCAATGGGCCATCTTCAGAGTCAGGGACCCATGGGACTGGTGTGCATTGATTTTCTTTGCCTGGAGCCTGATCTGAGTGGACAGGGAAACATTCTGGTAGTGACTGATCATATTACTAGATATGCTCAAGCATTCCCAACAAAGGATCAGCAAGCATCAACAGTGGCCAAGGTCTTAGTAGAGAAGTTTTCCGTTCACTATGGCTTGCCCCAGCGTATCCATTCGGATCAAGGGAGAGACTTTGAAAGTAGCCTTATTAAAAGACTTTTAGACCTATTAGGCATCAAAAAGTCCAGAACCATTCCTTACCACCCTCAAGGGGACGATCAACCTAAGAGGTTTAACCAAACTCTTCTTGACATGCTTGGCACTTTAAGCTCAGAGAAGAAACAACACTGGAGCAAACATGTAGCTGCCATTGTTCATGCCTATAACAATACTGCAAATGATGTTACAGGATACTCTCCCTATCGCTTAATTTTGGGACGAAAGGCTCGAATACCAGTAGACCTGGCCTTTGGCATATCTCTGGATCACACCTCAGCAACCTCCCACAGAGGGTATGTTGATCGGTTGCGGAAAAGCCTGAAGACCGCCTATGACAAAGCTCAAGCTACCTCGGACAGGAGGGGACTGAGAAATAAAAAGATCTTTGATCTCAAAGTCCGAGTGCAGGACCTGCAACCAGGTGATAGAGTACTGTTGAGAAATCTGGGAGTCCCTGGCAAACATTATTGGCTGACCGCTGGAAGTCACAGCCTTATGTCATCTGCAAGCAACTACCAGGGCTCCCAGTATACCAGATCAGGCCAGAAGGGAGTGTAGGCCCATTAAAGACTTGGCATAGAAATCACCTGCTGCCCCTCTCAGTGGCAGTTCGCCTGCCACAAATGTCAGATTTGCAGGCGACTCCCTCAACCTCTCAAGGGTCTCGGCCAGTCACTAGGTCTCAGTCTGTACCTCAAGATGGGGAGGATAAAGACACTGAGGATGAAGAGGTGGAATCAGACTGGTTATGGTCATCTCAACTAACAAGGCCCACGATCCCTCCTTTGTCCCCACCTGAAGTGACTGACATTGGGACTCTCAGACCAGAGGCCCCCGAGTTTGTGCCTCAAAGTATGCTTCCTGATGAGCTGGAGGATGATCCAGATTCCCTGACAATGGAAGACCCTGAAGAGGTTCCATCCCTTCCAGAAGGAGAACAGGAGGCTGTGGAAGAGACAGTTTCCAGTGGGCCAGAGCAAGGAGAAGAAGTTGCAGAGGAAACAGAGTTCAGTGTACCTGAGACCTTAGCACCTAAAGAGCAGAGAGAGAAGACCCATTCACCCATCCAAGAGACTGACTTACGATCAATTGGGTGAATGCTCTGAGGAGGCCGTGCTTACCTCGAAAAGAACAACTGAGATGCCTGGTCCTTCCACTGTACATTTGGTGGAGGACAACCACAGCTCACCCCCTGGCACATCTTGTTGGGCCATTCCCATTAAGGTGGCCTGTAGGCAGAACAACCCCCTTTCCAAAGCATGGTGGGGGGTTCCTGTGCCTAGTTCTTATGAAAATATGAATTGCCTTATTTCTTGTATACACTAACTGGTCCTTTTTCTCCTCGTGTATCTGAACAAAGCATGTAACAGGTCACAAACTACTGCTGTCTTTGGGGACCAAAGATTTCAAGGGGGGGAGTGTGTAGCAAGGTGTCACTTTTGCACGTAGCTTATGGACTACAGTTTGTGCCTATCAGGAATCTAGCTCCCTCCGGTGTACATCTTATGTTAGACTACTAACGTTGTTGGGTTCAGTTATTGGATAAAGCCTTGTGGGTATTGTGGCATCAGGGACAAAGACTCGTATTGGCGTGGATAGAACTGAGACTACATTACCCAAAAGACCACTGTTCTGCCAAAAGTGCATGGCGCCAAGCACGGCCTGCTGGGAGAACCTATTTAAGACAAGGCGGGGCTTTTGTTCCGTCTCTCGGGACGCCATCTTCAAGCCTGCAGGAGGCCTGTATTGAGGCCTAGAGCGAGCGTGCTTAGGCCGGAGAAGCCTGGGCCTAAATTATGGAGACCGGATCGCCTGACGGAGGGATTCCTGTCACAGCCCTGCTGATCGGACCAGGGAGAGGGACCACTCTACACTCCACAGCATCTGGAAGCCACCCCTCCATCGGCACCTTGTGAGCGACTGTTCGGAGGACCAGGGACCACGACCTGCAGGGAGGCTGAGAACCAAGAGGGTCCAGACGGAGCATACCAGCGAGGCGAGGCCTCATTTGGTGAGAGGGCACCTGCCCACCAACATAACTAACTGGGTTGCAGGGAGGTGACTTCCATAGTTTCACTTGTACTCGTGGGCAACTACAGTGCCATAAGTGGAGACACATTACCCCCGGGAGTGATATAGCGCTTTGGGAGGATCAGTGTTTCTTTTGCCTTTGTACTGCATACTTCAAATGTTCATTCTTTCTTCACCTTGTTTGTTGGATTACAAATACTTAAGTGCACCAACAAAGCTAGCCGAAGATTACTGGAAGTTGCTAGGAATGCTCATCTGTTCAGTTCATTGCCTAGGTTGATACAACGGGACACGCACCAGTTGAGCTGCCCACTAGGGAGAGCCAAATACTTTATGGAACTCACATGTGAGAGCTAACTGTTTGCATTAATTTTATTATTATTGTGCTATTTAAGTGAGCTGGGTGGGACTTGGTGGAGAAGTACCCCATCGCTGTCATCCTTGCGTTGGGAGATTCCTCCACTGTGTACTTCTTCAGGTCTGACCCTAAGTTATATAAATCGGGTTCCTTCCTTATAGGGAAACCCTGAAATTGTTCTGCAAATGTATGTCAGTTGATTCTCACATGGACCTGTTTGAGTCAAATGTTACTTGTGTAATCTCTAATCTATTTTTTCTACCAAGTAAACGTATTACCTTTTGGTTGAACTTCATCTTGTGTGGGACTCTGTCTTTTGCAGCTGTATGGCAGGTAAATCACACCAAGGTAACAATATTTTTTACATCTATTGTTGTGTGGTTTCATTGTGGCCCTCTATAGCCTTTTAGGGGCCCACAATCACATTGTTGTCCAGTTGTGCCAAGCGGGAACTGAGCCAAATTATAGGGGTTGATAGGCAGAGTACAGGCCCAAACTTAAACCAGCAGTTCCTACGGAGGTAGTGCTACACACCATTAAACGATGAGTGTTTTAACTCATGGTAAGTATGAGTCTGGGATCTGGGTCAGGGTTTACTGCAGGTCAGGCTGGATGACTCACAGAGGTAGGTCTCTGGTGCCTCCCACTGGTTTTGGAAGTTTGGAGAAACTTCTAGAAACTAAAGGGCGGAGGCCAGGGTTAGCAGGGTTTATCTGCATACTTAGGGGAGCTTAGTCAATTTCCAAGCAGTCAGCCTGGCAGGGTGACTGAGTCAGCCCTTAAAGGGGTTGTAAAGGTACATGTATTTTCACCTTAATGCATCCTATGCATTAAGGTGAAAAAACATTCGATAATACCGCCCCCCCCCAGCCCCCGTTTTACTTACCAGGCCCCTCGAAAGTCCCGCGCTCACTCCCGTCATCCTCCGAGTTCCTGAGCCCGGCCGTTGATTGGCTACACTGGATGGATTGAAAGCAGCGCAGCCATTGGCTGGCACTGCTGTCAATCACATCCAATGACGCGGCGCGCCGGAGGGCGGGGCCGAGTGATACAGTCGGCGGCTATGGCCACCGCTGTATCACGGGAGCGCGCCCGCAGTAACTCCACACCATGCGAGCTCGCTCGCATTATGGTGTGGAGTCCTTGCGGGGAGGAGCTGAAACAGCCGCCGAGGGACCCCAGAAGACCAGGATCGGGGCCACTGTGTGCAAAACGAGCTGCGCAGTGGAGGTAAGTATAACATGTTTGTTATTTTTATTTTTTTAAACGGGAACCTTTAGTGTTAGTGTTCCTTTAAATATGGATGAGTCATGCCAGCAGACAGAGATTTTTTTTCAGCCTACTGCTGCTAGTTGTTGAGCGGGGGGGGGACGAATGTGTAAGTGAGACAGGTGTCTACTTACATTTGTCAGCAAGCAGGGGGGTGGGTTGCAGCCGCCGGAGACCTGTCATCCATCCTTCTCCCATCGTTATGCGGGAACGAAACAACTTGCGCGGGAAGGAGTTGCCATTCCGGGTACGTCCCGCCCAATCCGTGCCAGTTGGGAGGTATGCATCAGCACACCCAGGGATTCACAAGGGGAGAGACTGCACATGTAGAAAGTCTTTCTGGAGGACAGCATTGTGCTTAACCCTTCTTATCCCTTGCCATGAGAGATGCTGGTTGCCTGGCTGTGCAGGAGTGGGGAAACCAGTCATCTGCAACCCCTGCGGGGGGAAGTGCTACAACAGTCTAAAATGTAAGTGCTGTATGGCAGGCTATATTCTCTGATTGGTAATGTGACTTTCTTGTGATGTCAGTTACAGTATTTCCCTGTGTGTTACATTCTATGAGTGTGTCAGCCTGGATCCTGCTCCTTCACTGATCAATCTGTCTCGCAAAGTCTGTCATTGTGTCATGAGTTAGAAATTCTTTCTCCACCACTGTGTGCCAGGTGCCAGATCAAATGACATTCTGATGTCTGGGAACTACAGACACCTGTTCTGGGGAACGGAGGATGGGTGTTTTGACAGGTTTAAAGGGTAACGCCACTTTTAAGGAAACAAATAAGGCAAATAAAATTTTAAATAAATTTTATATATATATATATATATATATATATATATATATATATATATATATATAAAACTATATATATGTAGCAGGTATGTACTTTTCAGAATGGTTAATTCGGATGAAGACATCAGTGATGTCTAGTTCCCTGCACCCCAGCAGGTGGCGCTGTCACTTTGGGCCGGGGTTGAACCATCACTGCAGTGCCATACCCTTTGTGACTTCTCGCAGCAGTTGTACGGCGGGGCGGGGAACCAGCTGTGCTTGCTGGGAGAGGGTATAAAGGGGGCGGACATCTTCGCCATGAGGTTCGAGCCCCAGGCACCTTCAGCCTGAGGGCTGCTGTCCGCGGTCGGTGTCCAGGCGGCCTAGGCCTGAACACGTGGAGTTCGGGAGTTACTCCAGACACCCTCAGTCTGGGGTGAGGTACATCACTTCAGGCCTGGGGCCCAGCTTCTTCCACTGGGTCCCGCCCGGGAGGAATCGTTCTAAGGTGCCCACAGTATCGGGTACCTGAATCCAGGCATAACGGACCGTGCAGGTGACCTTCCCGCAGATCTGGTGCAGCATATTGCCAGTGCCGGGACAGGGCCTCCGGAGACCGTCGGGATGGATGTCCTTTCCAAACAGGGGCTGTATTCACACGGAAGGTGGTCCATGTTCTAAGGTCGGTGGCAGAGACCGTTACATTCAGGCCTGTGGCAGGGGCTGCAACAGTTCACCCGGTAGGTGGCAGCTACCAACTTCACGGTCGGTGGCAGAGACCGTGCGCCAAGCCTATTCGCACGCAAAAGGAATAGGAGAGTTAATTTGTGCCTGGGCCTACTCGCATCCACACCCTTGTCTGTTTGTTATAAGAGTTTAACTGATTATGTTCATCCTGGCAAATGGAGAAATAAAAGAGTGTTGGACTTTTAATGGTGTGGGGCTCTATTACTGGTAGACACATCTCCACGGAAGAAGCAGAGGCTCCGTATGCAATGAGCAGACCCGAAGGTAATTTAAGTGACTTTGCTCAACCCTCATACACATACGAGGTGAGAGCTTGGCGTAGTGTTCCTGCACTCTCTCTCCCAGGTACCCCTAGACAACAGCCGTATAACTGATAAAGCTAGAGAGAGAGAGTGAGGCTGCTACATATATATATATATATATATATATATATATATATATATATATATATATATACACACACACACAGTATAAAGCACATATAATTGCTACAAAAGCAATACTGTCATTTAATGTTATTAAAAATTACCTTGTTTTTCAATCTGCAGCCACTGTAATTTTCTGTAAAATGCAATGCAATATGGCAATCTGGAAGTGTTCTGTACACTGTTGGCATACAGAATGTCCCCAGCAGTGTCATTTCTTGCTTGTGGGTTTGGCTCACTGATTTTACAAGAAGTCTTCACTAGGATAGAAGTTCGATTTTTGGCATCCTCTGCAAGAGGAATTTTAGTTTTGGTGAGATACTTCTAATGGAATGCAGACCCTGCAGCTTTTTTCATTATAATACTGAACGTGAACCAGGTGATTATAATGAAGCAGACCCTCCTATTCGGTCTGCAAATGACATGATGAAACAAATAGCTAGGAATCTACAAGGTTTATTAAAATGCCTTCAATGTACATTGATACCCAGAAGGTTTTTCTGGGGTTTTCTGGGTTGCTCTTTAAAAGTTTGTCCGAATACTTTTTCTTTTCATAAACTGGCTGAAATTCTCATAGTGGGAGGCCCTGTTGGCAGTCTCCTTCTCAACATCCTGTGATTGAAAATGTAAAGAAGCTGTAGATACAGCCATTGTTTTGGCATTCTGACAGCTGTTGGTGCTGGGCGTTAGACTACAGTAACCAACACTGCAGATAGAAAGCCAAAACCTTTTTATCCTAATGCTTACCCTGCATTAAGGTAAAAAATATCCCAGTAATTGTATCACTCTTTGACCTCCCTAAATACTTACCTAAGTCCTATCTCAATCCAACGCTGTGCATGTCTGCAGCAGCGCTTGTCTGTGTTCTTCTCCTCACAGGACACAGAGCCAGCCATTAGAGCCATTGGCCCCTGCTGCTGTCAATCCAATCCTGTGAGGAGGGAGCGGGGGACGGGGCCGAGCCAGGCTATGTGTGTCTATGGATGCACACAACCTGGGTCAGGAGCGAGCAAGCAGCTTGCTATGAAGGCACACACAGAAGGGTAGGAACGGAGAGCACCTGCAGGGGGACCCCAAAAGAGGTACAGTGCACACATTCAGTAGGCTTACATCATTAAAGTGGAACTTTAGGCTCCACAATGAAAATGTGCAGACAAGCAGGATTTTTAATGCAGAAGAGACATGCTTTGTCTTTTCTGTATCAAAGCTACTTACCTGCCTGTCTGCCCCTGTACAGTAAGCTGTGCAAGCACAGCTTAATGCACAAATTCAGCAATGCAGAATCTGACAGAACTTCCATGCATGCACAAGAGTGACATCATCTCGGCCCGGCCAATGACAGCGCCCGGCGATCGAGTCTCTGAAGCTGACCACCCAAAGATGTCCGAGGATGGCAAGAGTCTGGATGAGTATAATTTTGCTTTATGTAGATTTGCTTGTGGCCGTTCACTGCAGCCTACTGAGAGGGATGCTCCACTGTCCCACCAATGCACATGCTTGCACCAGACTTGTATGCTGATTACATGCAAGGAAATTCCTTCTTCCCATCACTGGGTACAAACAGGAGGTGCTCGGAATGTCCTTGGACCATCCCTTCTTCACAAGAGGTCCTCTGTCCCAATCTACTTTCCCAACACTACAGGGCTCACCAAAAAGACACAGCAGGGGCTATATCCTCTCACTTGCAAAGATAGCTGCTCAAATCTTGAGAGAATGCCAGAGGACACACTGGTGCCATACCTGCTTTCCCCTAGAAGACAGGACAAAAAGTAAGTACTTCTCTTAAACATATGTAGCGGGGGTCTAAATTTAGGGGGATACACCTGGGTGGTAGTATGACCCAGGTGTATATAAATCATAAGAGGATTTAGACCATTTAAATCGTGAAGGACTTGGTGGTGTACTATTCTCCTTGGCCTGTGGGTGGCGGTGTTCCCACGGGTCAGGGTAGAATCACTGCCACAGTGCTGTCCTTTTTGTCCCGTTCCGGCGGTGGTACAGCGGGGGCGGAGAACCTGCTGTGGCGTCACGGGAGGGGATAAGGGGGAGAGACACCCTCGCCACAAGGTCTTTTGAACGTGCGCCCAGGCACCTTAGGCCTGGGTGCGGGCGGTCCGGAGTTCCAGCCCAGGCGCCCTAGGCCTGGTTGAAGCGGAGTTGGCGCCCATCCCAGGCACCTTAAGCCTGGGGTGAGGTACTACACCGGAGGCCTGGGGCCCAGTAACTTCGACTGGGCTCCGCAAGGGCGGATGAGTCCAAGGGACCCTGAGGTGGATGGGGCCCATGTCTGAGGTGAGGAGGCCGGAGAGGTTACCCGTCTGAAGAGTCCGGAGCAGCATCAACCCAGTGACAGAGGGGCCTCTGGTAACTCCCTTGGAGGGACATCTTCCTCCTGACAGGGGCCACAACGCAGCGAAGGTACTCCAATTCATATTCTTCAGAGTCGCTGGTAGAGACTCACAAGTTTCAAGTTTCTCTCTCTAGCCAATGGCTATAGCAACCGCTGGTGAAACCACAGTGGTTTAGTTTATCGTTAGGACAGTGCCTCGACCTGCTCACCCCACCGTATTGAACTGTTTATGGGTCCCAACCTATCGGCTGGCAAAGAACTGTTTTAATTGTGTGCTACAATAAAACAAGTGTTGGATCCTTATCGGTGTGTGGAACTCTGGTTAATGGGAGTGAAGGGGAGTGTCAGCACAGCAAGACTTGGTTTTTAATAGAAACACACAGGCCCGAGAAGAATAACTGGTACTGGCTTTCACCTCACATGCTGCAATGGGGAGGACATGGGCCGTAGCGCATCTCACCCTCGCGTACAACATACCCCTAGACCAGAAAGAGGGGGTGAGGCCGCTACACGTGGGGGCTCGTAAGTCCGGGATGATGTGTGTTTTAACCATGGAACTGAGAACGGCTGTGTTTGAACTTTGCTGCCCGGAGGAGTTCCGAGTGGGTCGGCCATGTGATCGGCCAGAGTGCATCCCTGCTCAAAGTCGTGGACATGACCCTAAGACGGGAAAGGCCCATGCAGAAGAGCGAGAAGAGGGAGAAGTCCAGCCGTGTGACGTACTACATGTGGGGGCTTTTGAGGCACCTCATAGCTGCGCAGTTCGTGGGCGGAGACTGATGGAAGCCCGCGAAAACGTGCAAGTTGTGGGAGGAGTCTGGCCATGTGAGGAGATACACGTGGAGACTTCGGCGCACGGTCAGTGCGTGATGGAGCAGCAGATAGTCGGGATGACCTCAAGTTCCCCGTGGATTCCGGTTCCCTACCCCACGAAGATGACTGCTTTTTCTGCTCCCCTTACAGACACGGGGATAAGACTTAGACCCCAAGGGCAGTTGGCTCTGCAGAGACACGGAGGCCCTCGGCGTGATCTGTCCCGGGTGCTCGGGACTGGTGGTCAACCTGAAGCCATTCGGGCGTTGCGAGGCATGCAAGCAGTTTCTATTCGAGGTGGAGCCATCCACAGTAAGGCCCCAGGCCCTTCGCTTTAACTGCCTCACAGGTACCGCTACTCCGGAAGGGGAGATCCAGGCCTTTGCGGAGGTCCCCGTACGCACTGACCAGGGCGACGTGACTGCCCAACCAGAGACTGAGAAAGAAAAATCAGAGGATGCTGCTTCGGTCACCACAGATTCCCTGCTCCCACCTCCGAAGAGGAAAGTCGGCCTGGTACAGGCGTCCTGTGGTCGTGGTCGAGCTTCACCCCGTCGCTTGCCGGGCCTGAATGGATCCGGTTGGAAGAGTCCTGGACATCCCAGTTCTTCGAAAGGTCAAGGTGAGCCAGGGGCTGGGACTGTGGTGGTGGTTGGAGGTGTCGGGAGTCCACAGCCGGTGGAGCCCGCTAGGGAGGGTAGTTCCACGTCTACTAGGGACTACCTCCCCGCAGAGATGTATGACACCTTCGACCTAGAATCGCTGTCGGACTGTGGAGATGACGGTGAAATAGACAAACTTTTTCACCGCAAAGGCTGGGACAAAATGCCATTGCCTGTGTTACGTGCACCACGGGATCTGCCTATGTCCACGGGAGACAGCACGCCCCGGGCGAAAGCCCCGGAGCTCACGAGGAAGCCTAGTCCTTCGCTTGTCATTTCACCACCCGCAGCATCACCCGTTCCGGTGGCGGGGACACAGCGCGCATCACTACGGGCACCAAGATTCAAACCGACGGAGGTAGTGAAAGTACCTCGGCATCCAGAGGCCCTTGTTCCGCCAGGAGAAGGTGAGCGGGCCACAATGCCTCCTTTGGCCCGACTGCAGCGGCTCTTCTGCCAGAGGGTCGCCCGTGAGTAAGGATGGGAATATCCTTACTTGCCTCGGGACTTACTTTTTGAGGTCGAAGTCCTGCGACAGAGATGGTATGACGAGTTTGTTTGGGAGAAGCTTAAAGTGCCGCATGTCAGCCGGTACTTGTCCTGCTCACCATCAGTGTTCAAACAATTCAGGGACTGCAGAGCAGAATGGATGTGGGGCCGTCATATCCACGCAGACAAGGTGCTTATCTGCCGGAAGGATGGAGAGAACATTGATTACTCGGTTGAAACCTTTGATAAGCATCTGAAGCCCCTGTTCTTGCCGCATCCGAAATTTTATTTGTGAGGAGAGAAAAGAAAGAAAAAAAAACTCTCCTGTATGTTCTTTCTGCTGCTGAACTTTCTGGAAGTGTTTTTACCAGAATATCAGAACTGGGCCCTAGTTTTTATTTGGGCTTTTCTACTCTTTGGAGGAATGAGAGCTGTTTGTTTTGTTCTCTCTTTCTTCATACATCAGAGACAAAGACTTTGGGGTAGAATCAGAGTAGGGACGCAAGAAGAGGGAAGGTTGCTTGGAAGATTTCACCAAGTGTCATTACCACGGTACTGTCACCAGGAGGCAGTGTTGCGCAATGGCTGTTTGTTGTTTTTTTTACATTTGCATCACCTTACTCATTGGAGCGAATGGGTCCCTCGGCTGATGGACCCATTCATTCCAAGTTAACACAAATGTGTTAGGATGTTGTGTTTTTTGTTTCCCTTCTGCAGGAGATTCATCTGTCAAGACTGCTGAGTATGGGGTGGTTCTTAGACAGTGATGGGAGGGATTGTATATGTGTATATGTTCAGATGGTTTTATTGAAAAGTTTTATTATTTTATGTTCCCCTTCCCTTGAGCAGGTCGTGGCACAATTGGGATTTAAAAAAATTTTTTTTGGAGGGATGGCCTCTGGGGTCAGGCTTATGTTACCACTTCTTGGGAGACATGGGCTTGCACCAGATGCTGGGGACCAGCGTCAAATCACTAGGGGGAGAGTGTAGCGGGGGTCTAAATTTAGGGGGATACACCTGGGTGGTAGTATGACCCAGGTGTGTATAAATCATAAGAGGATTTAGACCATTTAAATCGTGGAGGACTTGGTGGTGTACTATTCTCCTTGGCCTGTGGGTGGCGGTGTTCCCACGGGTCAGGGTAGAATCACTGCCGCAGTGCTGTCCTTTTTGTCCCGTTCCGGCGGTGGTACAGCGGGGGCGGAGAACCTGCTGTGGCGTCATGGGAGGGGATAAGGGGGAGAGACGCCCACGAGGTCTTTTTGAGCGCGCGCCCAGGCACCTTAGGCCTGGGTGCGGGCGGTCCGGAGTTCCAGCCCAGGCGCCCTAGGCCTGGTCAGAGCGGAGTTGGCGTCCATCCCAGGCACCTTAAGCCTGGGGTGAGGTACTACACCGGAGGCCTGGGGCCCAGTAACTTCGACTGGGCTCCGCAAGGGAGGATGAGTCAGAGGGACCCTGAGGTGGATGGAGCCCATGTCTGAGGTGAGGAGGCCGGAGAGGTTACCCGTCTGAAGAGTCTGGAGCAGCATCAACCCGGTGACAGAGGGGCCTCTGGTAACTCCCTTGGAGTGACATCTTCCCCCTGACAGGGGCCACAACGCAGCGAAGGTACTCCAATTCATATTTTTCAGAGTCGCTGCTAGAGACTTACAAGTTTCAAGTTTCTCTCTCTAGCCAATGGCTATAGCAACCGCTGGTGAAACCACAGTGGTTTAGTTTATCGTTAGGACAGTGCCTCGACCTGCTCACCCCACCGTATTGAACTGTTTATGGGTCCCAACCTATCGGCTGACAAAGAACTGTTTTAATTGTGTGCTACAATAAAACAAGTGTTGGATCCTTATCGGTGTGTGGAACTCTGGTTAATGGGAGTGAAGGGGAGTGTCAGCACAGCAAGACTTGGTTTTTAATAGAAACACACAGGCCCGAGAAGAATAACTGGTACTGGCTTTCACCTCACCTGCTGCAATGGGGAGGACATGGGCCATAGCGCATCTCACCCTCACGTACAACATACCCCTAGACCAGAAAGAGGGGGTGAGGCCGCTACACATAATTCAAATTAATGAACAAAGGCTTGGTGGGGACACATAGAGGTAAAACGTGAAAAACATGAAAATGACACCAGAAATCTGACTAGAGGAAAACAACGTGAAACTAACACCCTGTTACAAGTTGACAATGCTGCACTGAAACCTCAAACATTGTTATCAGCTCTGCCTGAGTTTTCTATGTGAACTACACAGCATTCTTCCCCCCCCCCCCATTTTATGGAGGTGAGGCGAGGGAGAGGTGTTATGTAGTCTAAACACGCTTTCTGTCCTAGCTTCTGTTGAACAGTATTGTGAGTGAGTATCATAGGTGTGTGCAGTCTATAGCATTAGGGTGTGCACCCCAAAGCTCAACACACACACTACTGATCACTCACGATGTTCATTCAGAAAGGAAAGGGGATGGTCAATTACATATTTACCGGCCCTTTCCTCCACTCATCCTAAAACATCCTTTCAGCAACAGCTGGCGGGTGAGGAGGGAAGCTGTTAGCACTGCAGGGGGAAGGGGGGAGCCAGGGAAGTAGGGGGAATCTGTGCTGTAAAGGGTGATTAGGGTGTGCCTGGGCACACTTGGCACACCCTGTACGCACGCCTATGGTGAGCATCATCACCCAAGGACAGGAAATGTGTTACTGGGCTACTGGAAAAAAAAGCTAAAAAAAAGGGATTTTTATAACAGCTTACCTGTAAAATCCTTTTCTTGGAGTACATCACGGGACACAGAGCGACTTAGTCATTACTAATGGGTTATATAGATACCTTCAGGTGCTGGCACTGGCAACTTCCAAAACCGGAAGTACCCTCCCCTATATAAGCCCCTCCCATCCGGGAGCACCTCAGTTTTGTAGCAAAGCAATAAGTGTCCCAAAAAGAGGGGTGGGAGCTCTGTGTCCCGTGATGTACTCCAAGAAAAGGATTTTACAGGTAAGCTGTTATAAAAATCCCTTTTTCTTTTTCGTACATCACGGGACACAGAGCGACTTAGTCATTACTAATGGGACGTCCCAAAGCAATGCCAAATGAGGGGAGGGATACACTATACATAAGCTGGGCGCCATCAGGCATGAGGCTCTTTTGCGGCCTGCAACACACTGCGCCCAAAGGCGACATCCTCCTGACTTCTAACGTCTACCTGGTAGAATCTAGTAAACGTGTGTACTAAGGACCATGTTGTGGCCTTACAGACTTGAGCCAGGGAGGCTTGGTGATGCACTGCCCATGAAGTTCCAACTGCTCTTGTGGAGTGCGCCCTAACTTTGAACGGAGGCGGTCTCCTTTTCAAGCCATAGGCTTGTATTATGACCTGTCGAATCCACTTGGCTAAAGTAGATTTTTGATGCTGCCTGACCCTTTCTGGGGCCTTCCGGCAGAACAAACAAAGTATCCGTTCTGCGAATCTGAGCAGTGGCTTTTAGATAAGCTTTAACTGCTCTTACTACATCCAAAGAATGCAATAACTTTTCCTCTACCGAGCTAGGTTTGGGGAAAAAGGAAGGAAGAACCACATCTTGGTTCAAATGGAACCTCGATACCACCTTAGGAAGAAAGGCTGGATGAGGACGTAATACTACTCTGTCCTTATGGACAACCAGATATGGCTTTTAGCCGAACAAATGGCTACTAAGAAAATCAATTTCCTGGTGAGAAGAACCAAGGAAATGTGCCGTAATGGTTCAAATGGTTGTTTCTGTAGAACCGACAGAACCAGGTTTAAGTCCCATGGACATATGGGAATACTAACCGGAGGGCTAATACGCATCACTCCTTGTATGAAAGCTTTGACTAATGAATGCAAAGCCAAGGGCCTTTGAAAAAATATTGACAAGGCCGTCTGACCCTTGATAGTACTCAAGGCAAGCTTCCTATGTACAGCCCACTGTAGGAAGTCCAGAATCCTACCTATTACGTACTTACGTGGATGCCATTTCTTGGCCTCACACCACGTGATGTACGCCTTCTAGATCCTATAATAGATCTGCCTGGATACCGGCTTCCTGGCATTGATCATGGTAGATACCACAGGATTAGAGAGCCCTCTCTTTTTTAGAATGTGGGCTTCAATAGCCAGGCCGTCAAACCTAGGGCTGGTAAGGAAGGGTAGTATATCGGTCCTTGCGAAAGCAGGTCCGGACGATGTGGGAGGGTCCCAGGACTTCCCACTGACATTTTTACAATCTCCGCGTACCATACCCTTCGGGGCCACGCTGGAGCCACCAGAATCACTGGTTTCTTTTCTACCCTGATTCTGCGGATTAATCGCGGTGGGAATGCATATATCAGCTTGAACTGATCCCAAGGGAACACTCGGGCATCCGAACCGCAAGCTAGGGGATCCCTTGTGCGAGACACAAATCTGTCCACCTTTGCGTTGAATCTGGATGCTAGCAGATCTACATCCGGTGTTCCCCACCGCTGGCATATTGCCTGGAAAACCTCGGGGTGAAGAGACCATTCCCCCGGGCATAATTGCTAGCGACTTAAAAAGTCCACTCTCCAATTTTCCACTCCTGGGATGAAAACCGCGGATATGGCTGGGACATATCTTTCTGCCCATTCCAGGATGCAATTCGCTTCCCTCTGGGCTGCACGACTCCTGGTGCCACCCTGGTGATTGATATATGCCACTGCTGTGGCATTGTCTGATTGAATTCTGACAGGGGACCCTTGGAGTTTGGATGTCCATGCTACTAGGGCATACCGGGCTGCTCGTATCTCTAAGAGATTGATGGGCAGGGCCTTCTCTGCTTCTGACCACTTGCCCTGGAGAGACCATTGCTCCAGTACTGCCCCCAGCCTATGAGGCTGGCATCTGTAGTGACCACCTTCCAAGAAACCGGACTGAAGGGTTTCCCTTTTTCCAGATTCTGGGGCACCAACCACCAATGGAGGCTCTTGCGAACGGAAGGGGACAGGGACATTGGTAAGTCTAAAGCCTGAACTTTTTTGTTCCAGGCTGACAGTATGGCCCTCTGCAAGTTCCTTGAATGGAATTGACCGTAGGGTACTGCTTCGAATGAAGCCACCATTTTTCCCAGCAGCCTCATGCACAGGCGTATGGATGGTTTTCTTTTTTGTACCCACTAATTGGGTCAAATTTTTCAAAGACGACACCTTCTCTGGAGGTAAGAAAATCTTTCTCTGATTTGAATCCAGTCTTAGCCCCCAAGTATTCCAGACTTTTGACTGGTTTTTGGGGCTGACTTGTCTCGGTTGATAATGCAACCGTGAGATTCCAGATACTTGATTGTCTTGTGAACGACCACTTCTTTTTTCCACTGAGTGGTCTATCAGCAACAAGTCGTCTAGATATGCCATTATCGTTACACCTTGTGTTCCTAGTTTGGCCAATCGTAGGGCCAGAATTTTTGTGAACACTCGTGGTGCTGTGGCCAGACCGAAAGGTAAGGCTCTGAACTGAAAATGGCGCCCTTCTACTGCAAAGCGTAGAAATTTCTGGTGGGCCGGACAGATGGGAATATGCAAATAAGCATCCCTTATGTCGATCGAGGCTAACCATTCCTGCCCTTGTAGGGAGGTGGCCACCGATCGGATCGACTCCATCCGAAAAAGTCCTGATATGTAGGAACTTGTTTAGCCCTTTTATATTTAATATGGGCCTCACGTCCCCATTTGGTTTGGGGACTGTGACAAGGTTCGAGTAAAACCCGAACCCGCTTTCTTCCAAGGGAACCTCATGATTACCCTTGGAGCAATAGTTGTTCTAGTGCCAGAAGGAGGGATCCTCTCTTCTGGGGATCGCTTGGCACGTTTGACCTCATAAAATGGGCAGGAGGAATGTCTTTTAACTCCAGCCTGTATCCCAGACTTACTGCGGAGATCACCCATCTGTCTCTGATGGTGTCCCGCCATGGTCTCTGTGAACAACTGAAGTCTTCCCCTCACCCGATTGAGTGGGGGCAACCCTTCATGACTTGGGGGGAGGTTTTGTACCTCTCTTGACCCAGGGTTTCTTGTTACCCTGTGATTGTCCCTGATTTCTGCCCCCTGGATTTGACCGCGGAGGTCGTCGGAACTGTTTCACAGCCGATGTGCCAGGGACTGGAGAAGTAGGCCTCTTAAAAGAAGGACTTCTACCCTTGTTCTTAACCGGCAAGAGTGTACTTTTACCGGCAGAAGTTTTCTGGATATATTTGTCCAGATCTTCTCCAGATAAGCGTTCTCCATGAAATGGGAAGCTAATCAGCAATTTCTTACAGGGAGCTTCAGCAGACCAGTTTTTGAGCCATAGAAGCCTACGCATATGTCTACAGACAGCGTAAAGCGGGAGGCCTGTTGGATTGTATCCTTTATGGCGTCCACCACAACACAAGGCTCTAGGTAGGTCAGCTAGGGCAAGAGCCTGCTGATCTGGTAAGTCCCTTAAGACTTGTTTCAACTGATCTTTCATTGCTTGGCAGACTCCAATCGCTGCTACTGCAGGTTGTGTCACCATGCTTGCTGTAGAGAAAGCAGATTTTAGTAAAGACTCCAATTTTTTATCTATTGGGTCTTTGAACATTGGAACATTATCTACTGGACATGTCAGTGATTTATTTACACAAGAGATGGCTGTGTCCACTGTAGGGACCCTCCATTTTTTTATGAGCTTATCCTCCATGGGATAGATCACTGGAAATCTCTTGGGGGGAGTAAATATTTTAACAGGATGCTCCCAATCCTGGTAAATAAGCCCTTCCAATAAAGGGTGGATTGGGAAGGAACAGACAGTCTGGGGAGCTTTCAGCGAACCCAGGCGAGGAAACCGTAGTGGTTGATGGTTCCGCCAGAGGCATTTAAAATGCTGCTCGGACCATGTTAGTCAGAGACTGAACCCATAATCTTTCAGCCTGAGATGCTGAGAAAGGTTCTTCCACTGTTGATTCCTCTATAACTGAATCAACCTCACCTGATTGATCCCCTTCAGGTAGGTCGATCTCTGGGACTGTTCCTCCACTAACAGGCACTCTGCAGGAGGAGACGGAGATCGGACGCGCTTTCCCTGTGACAGGGAAGCAGCGATCAATGCCTGTTAATCTCTCTTCCAATCCTCCCAGAGTTGAGGATAAAACCTCCTCTGTTATATATACAGGAGCAGGTGGACTGGGGACAGCCGCAGTACCAGGTACTCCTGCGGGGTTTCCTACGGCTACTGACCTCTGAAATTTCAGGGGAGATTGGCGCAGTACAGCATGCCCAAAATCCTCAGAGCCCGATGGAGACCCCTTTCGCTTCTTGGAAGACTTATTTCCAGAGCGTCTGGACGACATATCCTATAAGCACAAAGCTGAGGTATTCCCGTCGTCATACACCAATTTTGCTGGTAAAAGTCTAACACAGTTGCTGCTATATACCAGCTGGTGTCCACTAAAGTGTCTTTCTATGGGGATGCCTGCATCAGCCGCCTCTGTGTGCCACCGTTTTGTTGCTAGCTCTGCTTGCATCCAGCTGACACTTGTACTGTGTCTTTTACACATGCTGGGACGCCTGCACATGCGCAGAAGCGCCGCGCATCGAGCGTCATCCACCCGCCCCGCCCCTTTTTTCCATAGGAGGCGCGTGCACGCGCCCGCGCGCGCGCCCGTGCACCATTGGCGCCCTTTTCGAAACCAAGCAGGGACTAGGAGCCAGGGCCCTTTTTGCCGGAGGGCCTGTGCGGTGGATGAGCGCAGCAACAGGGCAGAGGAAGTGGATTCCCACAGAGAACTTACCAACTGCCTGGATCTTTTGACTTGAGAAAACCAAAGATCCACATGACAAGAAAAAATGGACCACAGCGGCCTCTAGTGGTTTAACACAGGTACCGCGGTCCTCTTTTTTTTTTTTTTTTTCTTGACTACTATTAAAATTTTACATTTTCCAGTAGTTACAGGCATACACAGATATTAGCGAGAATACCGTTAGGTAACAGACAGAAATACAAATTAGGCTTGGGGGTCCCCCAATAGAACAAAGTTCCTGGGGCCCCCACTTACCTGTTCCCCGCCGCAGGACTCTGTTTGGTCCACAGAAGCCCAAACTTCACCTATCACGGCAGGCATTGTAATTAAACCTTCAGGGACCGGGTTCCCAAGGATTCCACTCCCCTGGACCTGTATAGCACCCTGCACAGAAAACATCTTGGTCGTGGGTATGACCAGAGCTCTGGATCCCAGGGTCCAGCCCTCCTAAGAGAGGCATTACAGGCAAAACCTTGCTCTTCTGCTGCAAGGCCCGGGTACCGACCGTTTAGCTATGAAGCTTTTTTGGTGGGATCCGGAACAGCTTACTAAGGCCCGTAAAAGAACCTGTACGCAAGCTCAGTGAAAACACATGTTACTCTTTGGCCAACACCTTAGACACTGGCAAAAAACTGAGGTGCTCCCGGATGGGAGGGGCTTATATAGGGGAGGGTACTTCCGGTTTTGGAAGTTGCCAGTGCCAGCACCTGAAGGTATCTATATAACCCATTAGTAATGACTAAGTCGCTCTGTGTCCCGTGATGTACGAAAAAGAAAAAGAAAACAATTAAAACCTTTACATTAAAGTGACCAGATTTTTAAAATGAAATCCGGAAATCCTTTACTAGTAATGGCGGCAATCAGCGACTCTCTGCCCGTCGCTGCCGCCACCTGCCTCACAGCCAGTCAAGTCTCACTCTCCGGGCCCCGGCTACTACGGGGTGGGGAGCAGAGGAAGATCACTCCACCAGTGAAGACAAGGAGATAAGCAGGCAGGCAGCTGGTCGGGCCTTGAGCCAAGGCAGAAGAACATGCGAGCGGAGCTGAATGGGCATGCACCCGAAACTGAAGAAATATTCCCTCCGCTCCGACCAGCACATGATCATCAGAAAGGGGCACAGATAATGGAAAAAAATACACCTCCCTAAGCTGGTAGGAGCGGCAGAGCGGGGGTGTGTAATTCAGATTTTTTTTTTTTTATTCTGCACTGACTGTCTTTGAAATTTCCCCAGCCCCTGTTCAAATCCAATCCGGGGACAAAACCGGGGACAAACTTGGTCCGGGGACAGTGTCCTCAATCCGGGGACTGTCCCTGGAAACCGGGGATGTCTGGTCACCCTACTTTACATCTAAGTAACTAGTAAGCTGAAAAATATAATTCATTGTCTTTGGGTTTAGATACCCTAAAGTATTAAAAAATCTTTCCTATAGAGTATAGAAAGAGTATGAAATTCTGGAATACACACACACACACACACGCATATTTTGCTTCAAAGGTCGCTGTGACTTTTTTTTTTTTTTTTTTCAGCAGTGTCTAAAATTATACTTGGCTGCTTACTGTTGTATAAAGTCTATATAAAAACACACAACGGAGTGGATATGGCAGTGAACAACAGTAAACGATAGGACTGAGTGTGCCTTGTGTGATTACTGAAGAAAGACACTCATGCACCATGGCAAGAAAGTATTTTTCTCAGCGATCGAAAAGTTGAAAGCTCAGCAATGAATTAGCGTGCTTATTGTGGTGTTAAATGAAAGCAGCTCACCTCAATAGTATTCTTTCCAGGCTCAATAAACATGAAATCAATTTACTTCTCTACAGACATTATCTGAGTGATAGCTACAGAAATGAGCAGCTTCCCCACGGTGTCGCCGGTATACACAAAATCCTTGCTGCAGACATAACTGGCTTAAAATGTTGCTCCAAGTGCTTTTCTTAACAAGTGTGGCTTTGACCTTATTCTGTTCACTATTGCCAATCCAGACCGTTTACATTTGTCAAAGTATTTTTTTTTTTTTAAATCAAATGTTCTTTATTTCTTTTCCACATAGTTAAACCATACATCCACGTTCTTTTCTTATGCAATAATACATATATAAAAATTATCACGCAAAGACCCACATTACTCTCCCCTCCCCTTCCCTTTATCCCTCAATCGTGGCCACACACCCTCCTTGCTTGTGTAGCGTTACCCTCAACTAAGAGAGCCGCAGATTTGGTCTGGGCCCTGAGTACAGCTCCGCCAACCCCCGGCAATCTACTTTACCCTTTCTGGCACAGTTAGTCTAGGGGTATACACATTTAATACTTATACTTTATGAGAGACTCAGACACGGAGTAGTTATAAAGGAATAACAGATTTTTACTTTCAGCTATGCAAAGGGAATGAACAGTGATAACAACTTGACCATTAGAATATTCACAGAGCCCTGCAATATTAAAATATCAGTCACACTACACCATGGAGAAAGGGGGGGGTGGATAAGGAGACGCCACGTGGGGCGACTGTTAACTAGGCGCCCTGTGGCGCAATAACTAAACTAAGTCCCTAATGAATCAGGCCTGATTCCTAACTCTAGAACTCAGTCCTGTATGAATGATGGATTCTTTACCGGCATCTGTAGAGGTGGTGTACTTAAGAATAAACAACAATTGTAATCCAGGAAAAGGGAAAGTTGATAACTGACAACACTTCACTGGAGATCCTCTGGATCAGTCCTGCTGTGAATCTCCAGTGAGTGTCTTTAACATGAGTTAGTAGGCCTCGGCAGTTTATAGGCACAGTACTAGCAAACAGGTTAGGGAAGGAGCTTACGCTCGCTCACCCGCCGGACACGATCTCCGTCCGGACCTTCCACCGGTTGTGACATCACTCGCCCACAGCGGTTGCTGCGATCGGGTCCCCGATCCCATCCAGGCTGTAAGTAGAGATGTCGGATGCCACCCAGGCTCGCAGTGGGGTGGAAGGCTCTTTGGTCGGCTGTGGAAGGCCCCAGGCTTCAGGCCTTACCCAGCACAGGTCCGCACAGGTGTATCAGTCTCTGCCGTCCCGTGTCCAAAGAGGCCGAGCCAGGCCTCGCCCCTTCCTTATATATCCCCACCCATGAGTCTCTGGGGCAGAAGCAAAACATCCTGGGAACCAGTGGGGTTCTGGGAATAGTAGTTCGAGAGCATTTAAAGGAACCCCGCTGCACTTGCTTATCCATCAACCACCCTTGAGCGTGTTTCCACTTCTATCTATTGTTTCCACATGTTATTCAATTTATTTTTATTTCCCCTCTTAGTGTATATAAATTCCTCTTTTGCAACAGTGTCATCTATTAACCTCCTCCATTCTGTCACTGTAGGGGGGTTTTCCGCTTGCCACTTCTGCGCAATAAGTTTCTTTCCTTGAAACAGACATCTCATTATTGCCGTTTGTACGTCTCCTAACAATCCTCTTTAATCCAGGAGACCCAATACACATAGCCTGACCTCCGGTTGCAGAGATGTCGCAAACACGGCATTTATTTTTTCTACAATCTGTTTCCAATATTGATATAACTTGGGACACCTCCAGACCATGTGTATTAGGTCTCCCCTATCATCCCCACATCTCTGGCATTTCGCATCCGGCCTCTTGCCAAACTGGAACATCTTTTGAGGTGTATAATACACTCTGTGTATCAAATAGAGGTGGGACACTATTTGGGAGGGTGACAATGACACTCTGGGTCCTGTTGCTAATATAGGTTCCCATTGTTCCTGTGATAGTGGGCTCACATCTCTCTCCCATTTATCCTTATTTTTAATAACTGATATGTCTCCCTGATCGGCCTTTTCTAAAGATCCATACATGTCTGAGATCATTCCTCTGGAGGCCTCTGAATTCACTAATTTATGGAGAAGGGGTATGTCATTCTATTCTGGTGAACCCTGTCCAAACTGTGCATTCAACGCATGCCTAATTTGCAGGTATCTATAGAAGGATCTATTCGGTACCGCATAATCCTCCCTTATTTCTTGAAATGATTTTGTTCTCCCTGCTTTAAAAAGTTGTGCCAGGAGGTGTATACCCAATCTATCCCACTCCTCAATTTTTCACATAACTTTAAGTTCCTTCAGATTACTATTATCCCATATGGGGGAAAATTCAGAGAATCCGCTGTATCCCAAAATTTTCTTAACATTTTCCCAGCATTTTACCATCAATTGGGCTGTGGGACACCTAGACCAAAAAGAGTCCGCCTCCACTGCCTCTACTTCTGTATCATGACTTGTATCATTCAGAATTAACCCCTTTCCTGTTTCTCTTCCTACTGTTCGATTACTACCCCGCATATGCTGCTTTTGAGCAGCTAAAAAATAATGTCTGGGATTCGGGAGAGCCAATCCCCCCTTCTCTCTTGGTTGTTGTAGGGCTCGGAGGCGGATCCTTGATGCTCTGTTCTTCCAGATCAGTTCCCTGAACACCCTATCCAGTTTCTTGAACCAGTGTGTTGGAATCCATACTGGGGAGTTGCGCAGTACATATAAGATCTGTGGCATCCAGACCATTTTAACCAGGTTGCCCCGACCGGCCACTGAAAGTGGGAGCCGGTTCCAAACTCAGCATTTTTGTCTCAGCTTTGTTAGTAGTGGTACTAAGTTTTCAGCTATATACTGCCCTGGATCCCTTGTTATATTTATTCCCAAGTATCTCATTTGGCTCACCACCTTCACTTGATCTATCTGCCGTAGCAGTGGGTCTATCGGCAAGAGTGCAGATTTGTCCCAAGTAATTGTCAATCCCGAGAATTTACCAAATTCCCCTATTATACCCATTGCTGTCTCCAGTGAGGATTGCGTGTCCCCTAAAAAAAGTAATGCGTTGTCCGCATACATTGCGACCTTCTCCTCCCCCAGCCTCCTCTTAAAGCCCTCTTAGCGATGGCTAAGGGCTCCATAGCAAGGGCGAAAAGCAGGGGTGATAGCGGACATCCCTGCCTTGTCCCCCTTGCCAATTGGAACCAATCTGAGCATTCACCATTTATCCTTACTTTCGCCCTGGGACTTTCATACAATATTTTGATCCATTGAATAAAATAGGGACCAAACTGGAATTCCGCCAGAACTTTCCACAAATAGTGCCACTCAAGGCTGTCAAACGCCTTGGTTGCGTCTAAGGATAAGATTGCTCTTGACCCCTCTTCTTCTGTTGGCAGCTGAGTATTTAAAAATGCTCTTCTTATATTGGTACTAGTAGACCTGCCTGGGATAAATCCCGTCTGGTCCGGGTTTACCAGCTTTGAGACTATCCTATTTAGCCTCATTGCCAGTGTGACAGGAGTGACTTTGGGTCGGGGGTTTGTGGGACTGTATTCTATTGTCTATTGTGTCTGATGCCAACTATTATGGGATGTGCAAGTGTGATTGCTGTGAGGAAAAAGGGAGGGGGGATTCCTCCAACCCCCCTGCTGATAAGACTGTGCATTGAGAAGTTTGAACACACCTGACCTGTGTGGCCATTGTCATTGGACAGATTGACCCGCCCTCTTTTCTAAGGGTGGGAGGGATGTGTTTTTGAGGAGAGATATGTCCATGTGTGATAATAAAGTCAGTTTGTTTTGCCCTACTCTGAGGTGTGTTGTCTGTGGACTGGGGGGCTAAAGAAGCTGGGACGGTGCTGGATCTGAACAGAGGAAGCATTGACGGCGGACCTAGATCTGTTTGAGGACAGAGGGTTTGTCACAGCCAGTATTTTTACATCTGCACATAGAAGAGATATCGGTCTGTATGAAGCTGTCTCAATTTGGTCTTTCCCTTCTTTTAATAATAATACAATAATTGTTTCTTCCATCATAGACATGGGTAACTTCCCTTCCTCAGCTGCCCAGTTAAATACCTCCAGAAGTTTTGGAAGCAGCACCTCACAGTAGGTTTTATATATTTCAAACCATCTGGCCCTGGAGCCTTTTGGTTTGCCATGTCCGCAATTGCCAGCTGTAACTCTTCCAGTGTAAGTGGTGCCTCCAATCCCTCTCTATCTTCCCCTGACAACCGGGGGATCTGCAGCCCTAAAAAAAAGGTTTCCATCTCACACCCTATATTGTTATGTGGTGTACTACTATACAGGTTCTGATAATACTTTTTAAAGACCTCTGTTATTTCCGGTGTACCATGACAATCTATCAGTACACTCACCCCCCTTGAATAGGAGGTGTGAGTGGAGTGATATTAAACTTGGTATTTCCTATGTTTTAATACGCATTCCAGTGCCCTACCCAAACATCAAATGACAATAAGAAAAAAGAAAGACGCACCAGCCTTGTGCATTATCCTTGGGTGGATTTATTAAAAAAATGATAAAAAGAAACCTACTTACAAACATACGTGAATAACACACGTTAAAAGAGTCCACAATATCGCAGCAATGCGTCCGAACTGAACCCACTCCAATATTTCACAGAGGGATTAACAGGGGTCACTGCCGGCTTACGCGTTTCGAAGACAAGTCTTCTTCCTCAGCTCAGCCCCTACCCAAACATACCTTCCCTCCCACTCCTCCCCCCTCCCCATCCCTTGCCCTTTTTGGGGCCCGTGTTGAAGGCTTCTAAAATGACCGTATCTACCCTTTAAGGTGAGAGCTCCCCCTTCACTCCTGTTGACTTGTGCTTTAGTGTTTTTGGTGTATCGTTCTCTCTTACACATTCATTTGTAAAAGTCTTAAGCTATTAAGGAAGATTTCACATGTCCGTCAATTTTAAAAAATGCCAACAAAAACCTGGAGGATAACATAAAGACTACATTTATTTGATTATATTTGTAGTACCCTGGAGTTCAGGCAGGGATGCTGCTCACAAATTTACTTGCCAGGAGTAGTTACCCTGGTTGATTGTTAGAGATTCATTGATTTCTCCCTAAGTTTGGCCTTGTTGCACTTTTCTCTTCTGCCACTAAGTGGCTGGGTACTTGGTGGTATTGGATATGAGAAGGGCAACTCAAGGTCAGTTTATGGGTATTTGGGATGTCTCAGCCAATGGGCAGGGGTTTTCTTAAATCCCTTGGCCTGCTGGGATTTGGGTGGAGTCAGGTGACCTATGTTCTGTGCCACCAGGACGGCTGTGTGTGTATGCCCCGGGCTGCTAGGCCATAGATTGGGCCTATCCCAGGGGTGTCTGGCTGCTGCTAGGCTGTGTGAGGGCCTATCCAGAAGCAAGAGGGCAGCGCAGGGTTGGGATTGCGGCTTGCAGTCCAACCAAAAGTAATGGTTCTGCCGACCGGAGAATCTGTCAGTGGTTGGAGGTAGAAGGGAAGCTGTCGTCACTAAAGGACCAACCACCTTATTACCAGGGACCACAGTGAGTAACTGAAGCAAGTACCAGAGCAGCATTCTCACCGAACGGGCACTGTGGAGAATCGGGAAACTTCAGCCAGTGATCAAGTCAGGGACCCAGACAGCGGATGTGACGGTTGCAGAGCAGCCTTGTGTGCAGGCCCGGATTTACTCCCTTTGCCGCCCCAAGGCCGGGTCCTTCAATGCCGCCCCCCCACCATCACATAGGGGGGGGCGGGGGGGCGACGCGTGGGGGGGTAATCGATTTTTCGCAGACAATGACTGGTGTTAGTGCTTCAATCATTCCGGCACCATGGTTGTTATGGTGTCCAGGATGATTGAAATGCATTGTTTCTATCATTACATTGTAATATAAAATGAAATAGTTCAACTCACCATAAAGCAGAATGAGTGGGAGCTCTGAGCGCGTTACTTGCCACAGTCGCTTGTCACCAGATGGGAATGTCACTTGCCACGCTGCCTGCCACCACATTGGAATGTCACTTGCCACGCTGCCTGCCACCAGATGGGAATGTCACTTGCACTCTCTGCCCCCGTCTCTCACTCTCTATCTGCCTCTGTCTCTCTCTGCCTCTCTCTTTGCCTCTCTCTCTGTCTCTGCCTCTCTCTCTCTCTTTGCCTCTGTGTGTCTCTCTCTCTTTGCCTCTGTCTCTCTCTCTCTCTTTGCCTCTCTCTCTCTCTCTGCCTCTCTCTCTCTCTCTATGCCTCTCTCTTTGCCTCTCTCTCTCTCTTTGGATCTCTCTCTCTTTGCCTCTCTCTCCCTCTGTCTCTCTCTGCCTCTGTCTCTCTCTCTCTCTCTATTTGCCTCTGTCTCTCTCTCTCTCTTTGCCTCTGTCTCTCGCTCTCTCTTTGCCTCTGTCTCTCGCTCTCTCTTTGCCTCTGTCTCTCGCTCTCTCTTTGCCTCTGTCTCTCGCTCTCTCAGTGCCTCTGTCTCTCTCTCTCTGTGCCTCTGTCTCTCTCAGTGCCTGTCTCTCTCTCTCAGTGCCTCTGTCTCTCTCTCTCTCTCTCTCTCTCTCAGTGCCTCTGTCTCTCTACCTCACTCTCTCTCTCTCTCTCAGTGCCTCTGTCTCTCTGCCTCACTCTCTCTTTGCCTCTGCCGCTCTGTCTCTGCCTCCGTTTTTCTCCCCAGTCTGTGTTCCTCCTCACCTGCTTGTCCTGCATCATGGACATAGGCCTGGAGGATAGGAGGAGGCGGCCGCCATGTTTGTTTAGTGTCCCGGGCACTGTGATTGGGCGTATGGAGGTCATGTGCAGAGGGGGGAGTTCAAGATCACGGACAGGCCAGCCCCACGCCGCACATGACCCCCATGGCCCAATCACAGGGCGCCGGACTTTGAAAAATGGCGGCCGGAGCTTCAGGCGGCCGGGGACACAGTAAATGAATTTTAGGAGGACTTGTCTCCTCCGCGGCGCCGCCCTTTCACACAGTGCCGCCCCGAGGCCTGGCCTTGTTGGCCTTGTGGGAAATCCGGCCCTGCTTGTGTGTCAAGCCAGGGACCGAGCAGGCCAGTGGGGTGAAGCTTGAGAAGTATCTGGAGTACCAAGCTATGGACCCAGCAGGGAAACAGGGATGACGCTTGAGGAAGATTCCACCGTAAAGATTAGAGGAGATCAAGGGGAGATCAAGGGATTCAGAGTCAGTGAATCAGAGGGTCTAGTGAGAGACTGGGAGCTCAGTGTGCGGAAGAACTACAAGGAGAAGTTGTAGTGAAGGTTAAAGAACTGTTGCGCTTTGTGTTATGAACTGTTAAAGACTGTTGCCATAGGAGACAGCATTCCTGCATGTGCAGATGTGGCTTTCCCTGCACGGCTGCCCTCCTATTAAAGTCTCGGAGTCTGTCAATTGAACTTGCAACTACTTAAGGGTGTCCTGGCCCTAACCCTCTTCGCCCCATAAAAGATTGTAAGATAAATAAATGTCTCTTTTGCATTCAAGAAGTGTCTGGCGCCCAATAACTTTATCCATTTTGCACCTACTATGCCTCACAACTCACCACATACAGAAGGATGTTGGTTATCTCTGGTCTTGGAGGTTCTCATTAAACTGAAGTAGGCCGGAGACCTTGCTACATATTCATGCAAGGCAGAATACCAGGATCATTACCCAGCAGCATATACTGGAAGTGAGGCAAAGAAAGCCCTGTGCAAGCTCCAAATATACTTGTGGGAGCTTACACATGCCTGAGGACTCTGTCGCTGACATCATGTGGCAGTGCTGAGCCAATCACCAGCATTGTCACCTGGGAAAAGGCACATGCTCCGCCATATTTAGAAGTACCCTGTATAACTGTTGGCTCCCAGTGTCTAAAGCCCCGTACACACGGTCTGACTTTTGCCCAACAAACTTCGTTTTAAGCAAGTTGGACCAACAATCCGACCGTGTGTACGCTCCATCGGACAAACTTTTTTCGTTTGGTTTTGGATGTCATCGGACAAAAGTTGGGTCTGCAAACGGACAAACTTTTGCCCAACAAAAGTCCGATGGAGCAAAGTCCGACCGTGTGTACAGATAACCATCGGACTTTAGTCCGATGGACTAAACAACTAATGTTAAAATCAACCAACAATAGCAGAAGTTGACCAAAGGGTAGCAGTAAAGATCAGAAAAGAGCAGAAAAAACCCGCGATGTTGTAAGAAGTCCGAGCGTGTGTATGCTATGGGTGTTCCCAACCAACTCCGTTCGGACAAAAAAACACGGAAAAGTCCGATGGAAGTCCGACCGTGTGTACGAGGCTTAAGGCCTCATGGACACAGATGTATACATGCTGAAAGCCTTTTAGCCTAAAATCCTCATCACTTTCCTGCACCCAGAGAGCCACAGGTTCCATAAAGAAATATAAATGAATAGCTGTACCTGACTCTCACGTAAGCTTTAATCACCTTTGCATCTGCGCAGATGAAGAATCATTCGGTGTTTACACAAGTACGGCCATTGGCTTGTATTGATAGCTATACGTGACTCCAACAGCCCATCTAACACGGGAAAGCATTGGGGATTTTACGGTTAGAGAGATATTCCAGCAGCTGCACACCATTCCAGGTCAGCAGATAAAAACAGCCTCAGCTCACTCTATCCAAGCCACGCCCCCAATGTTTTTCGCCCCACCCCTGAGTTTAATCATGATTAAGCCCCAGGGGTGGGGCGAAATGTGTTAGGGGCATGGCTTGGATGGAGCAAGCTGAGACTGCTTCTGTCTGCAGATTATATGACCGGAAATGGTGTGCAGCTGCCGGAATATCTCTTCAACTCTGTAGTGTGCCTTGGGTCAGGACGGACCCGCTCACAGCCTGCACCCTCAGAGGTGGTGCTAAGATCAGTAGCCACACGAGGAGGACAGCTGGGCACTAGGACTTTGCTACACAAACAAGAGGCCCACAGTCCCTGCCTGTAAAGAGCATTTTTTACCTGTCTGACTGAGCCTTTGTCAGCTCATCCAAACAGTGCCAGCTGGTCCTGGGAGTTGTAGTTCTGCAATCAGGCTGTGTACAGTTTGCTGAAGACAAGCAGACTAAAGCCTTGTACACACAGTCGGACTTCCATCTGACTTTTCCGTGGATTTTTGTCCGAACGGAGTTGGCCGGGCACACCCATAGCATACACACCACAGGACTCTTCTGAAAACTATCCCAAAACTTTTTCCAACATCATGTGGTTTTTCTGCTCTTTACCGCCACCCTTTGGTCAACTTCTGCTATTGTTGGTTGATTTTAACATTATTTGTTTTGTCCATCGGACAAAAGTCCGATGGTTTTCTGTACACACGGTCGGACTTTGCTCCATCGGACTTTTGTTGGCCAAAAGTTTGTCCGTTTGCAGACCGAATTTTTGTCCGATGAAAACAAAAAAAGTTTGTCCGATGGAGCGTACACACGGTCGGATTGTTGGTCCAACTTGCTCAAAATGACGTTTGTTGGCCAAAAGTCTGACCGTGTGTACGGGGCTTTAGGACATTACTGGAACCATGTCCTGTGGTCTAATGAGACCAAAATAAACTTATCTGGTTCCAGGTTTTATTGTCAAAGCTTAATTGAACAAGCTGAAGTTAGAAGCTGATTAGCTACCATGCACAGCTGCCTCAGGTTTTGCACTCCAGTTTTAGTAAATCAACTCCATAATCTCATAACTGTCTGTAAACATTATCACTATCTTCTCAGTCCGGAGATTACCCTGCCATGGTACGGAAATAAATAAAATAAAATCACATTTTAGGCATTTTTCGTGTAACCACATGCTATACAGCAGAGAGCGATGTCAGGACTACATTTTCAGAGGCTGTATATTTGACATGTTCCATGCACACTGGATTAATCCAAGATAATCTGAAAAATGTTGCCATTATCTCCATCTCTTGTGATATCTACAGTGTAATATTTTTTCACCCATCAGTGTATAGAGAGGAAGCATTAGCGTGTCTATGTAGGACACAGGAGCCTGTAATAAACCGCTGCGCACGTCGCTTTCCTGCCTCCCAGGAAGGTAGAGCCTCTGATCTGAGCCTCTTCTCCTCCTCTGGAGACTGTGTCACCAGCCAGCTGAGAGGCCTGTAATTAATCCCTTGCTGGCAGAGCTGCATCATCTGTGTCACCTTCATGTCCCCTTCTCAGAGCATGATTAGAGGCAGGGAGAGGTGTGCAGGGGGGGGGGGGGGGGGGAGGTTAAAGGTGCGCATGGGGGGGGGGGGGCATATTTTCAAGGGCAAAATCTAGAACTGATAGATCTAAAGGAATATACTTATCCCTGTGGGAGATATAAATATTTATATACATTCTTCTAGAAATACATCAATATGGTGTGTAAATTTAGAAAACGATATAGTATGAACAGAATAAATAGTTCTTCAATAAATCGAAGGCATACGGAAGGACAGATTAATATGTATGATGTCGCTATTTGTTCTGTATGTGCCGCAGTGATTGAAGTGATATTATATTAAACTTTCATGAGCTGAGGTTATTTTATCAGTTTGTACAGAGCAGAACTCAGCAGAGAAGGAAATGGGAAAACTGGAGAATGAAAAAATTGCTGAATTTCAAACAGCGGGTTAGGGGTTTTCTTTGTAGTTAAAAAAGTCATTCATTTTATTTTATTAATTTTTTTACAGAAACGGTTGCACTGCATTATTGTTGTACAGATATAAAAGGAAAAGTGTTGTTTTATCTTTTTTTATATAAACAAAACTTATTTGCTTATCAATTTGTGTTAAGCCCCGTACACACGGGCAGAATGTCGGGAGACATTTGCCGGTACAAAAAAATACTGGCCGACATTCTGCCCGTGTGTATGTTGGTCTGTCGGAACGTGCATGCTGGAAAACCAGCAGCCGACGACTCCCGTTCAGCGCTGTCAGCCAATGGCAGACAACGCTGTTTGGAGTGTTCTGGCAGAGGGGGCGTCCACCTGTTAGAACACAACAGCTCAGCAGGGGAGATCGGAGGACTAACCTTGCATGGTTAGTACAGCGGCTCACGACCGGAGCTGTCGTTTTTTTTTTTTTTTTTGCGGGTTTCACGAAAAAAAACTGTAGTGTGTACCAGGCTTTAGAACTCATGCACAACAAGGGTGATGTGTAATGCTGTACATAAAAAAGAGTAGAGAAAAAGGAAGCGCCACCTAAGTGCAGTATTAAAAGATTCTTTTAATGACATGTAGCGGGGTCCCAACCTAGGGGAGTCGCTATGTTTCAATTTAGGGGTGACCTGAGTGGTAGGTCTTCTAATTATTTGGAGGATCGGTCCCATTAAGGAGGCGAGTAATACAAGATTGCTGTCTCGGGAGAGGCCTGGTGTCCTGTCAGAAGGGAAGGATTCCTTTCTTCGCAGACTGCCTTTGCGGAGTGTCGTTCTTAAAGGAGGGATCTCCTCGACTTTGTCCTTGGAGGGGACTAAGTCACTGTTCGAGCTTCATGCCGGCTGCTAGTGCTATTGAGTGATTATCCGGGTGAGCTGCACCCACTCGGGGACGAAGCCAAGAGTGTGCCTGAATCCATTCTATTCTGCTAACCCCTTTCCTCTCTTCAACTTTTTGGTTACTCAAGCAAATAAGAGAAAATAAACTCTTGTTGGAGTTGAAGTATTGTGTGGACATTGACCTTCTTTGGGAAAGGTAAAGACTTGCCTGTGTAGCGGGTGGTTACATTTAGGGGGAAGCATCTGAGTGGTAACTAGGCTCAGATGCACTAATTGTTAGGTTTCATGGACCATTTCTATCCCTGGGAGATGGTACTGGTGTGTAGTTCCCTGGGGCCTATAGGTGGCGCTGTTGCCATGGGCCCGGGTTGAACCGCAGTACAAGGTTGTGCCTTTTTTTGTCTTCTCTTGGCAGCAGTACGGCGGGGCGGGGAACCTGCTGTGCCTGTCGGGAGAGGATATAAAAGGGGGAGGCCATCTTTGAGAAGGGTCGGTTCCACGCTCAGGCACCTTAGGCCTGGGTACGTGTGTGTCGCCTCCGGGTGCCCTAGGCCCATAGGCAAGGTCGGGTTGTCTCCGGGTGCCCTAGGCCCGGAGACGGAGCTGCTGTTCCATCCCAGACACCTTCAGTCTGGGGTGAGGTACTTTGGAGAAAGGCCCGGAGCCCAGCAGCCTTCAGCTGGGATGCGCCGGGGACCGAGACTCCCAGGGACATCCCTTTCGAGGGGACCCGTATCCAGGACGAGGAGGCCAGGGAGGTGACCCTTTCTGAAGACCCAGCGCAGAGTGGTGGTGACAGATGGGGCCTCTGGTAACTCTCCGGAGGGATGTTCTTGTCCTAAAAAGGGGCCAGTTTACTAAAGGAAGGAAGTGTGTGTTCTTTATGTCACAGTGGCAGTGACACTACGCACACAAGGTCAGTGGCAGTGGCTTTCATCTTTTTCACCCGGTGGCAGTGACCAGCTTCATGGCCTGTGGCAGAGACCGTGCGCCAAGCCTGTTCGTGCTAATCAGAACAGGAGAAAACCCAATTCAAGTTTGTGCCTCGACCTCCTCCCACCTTATCTGACCTGTGTCTTGTCCCAACCTGTCTGCTCTCAAAGAGACTGTTTATTGTGCTGAGAAAAATAAATAAGAGTTGGACCCTTTCAGTTGGTGTGGACAGTTGCTTACTGGGGAGAACTAAATGCTTGTTTCTGACTACCACAGAAACGAGGTCAGCACTGGAGGTTTTTAACCACTTAACAACCACCTGCCGCCGAATAACGGCGGCAAGGTGGTTGCTTAACTCTGGGAGGACGTTATATAACGTCCTCCCTTAGAATCGTTCCTGCGCGCGCCCGCGGGCGCGCACACGCAAACGACTGTGCTCGCCGGGTCCACCGGACCCGTAGCAACACAGATCAGGGTGAATGGCCAATGACAGCGGCCTTTTACCACGTGATCGCGCCGTCCAATGACGGCGCGATCACAATGTAAACAAACCAGGGTCAGCAGCAGTTCATCTCTCTCCTCACCTCACACCGATGCAGCGTGAGAGGAGAGGAGAGACATCAGTGCAACCCTGTGCCACACAGTGAGTTTTAACTACTTTTAGCTGTGCCCAGCAGTGCCCAACAGTGCCCCAAAAGTGCCCCAAAAGTGCAAAAAGTGCCATCTGTGCCACCTGTGCCACCTGTGCCACACCAGTGCCACACCAGTGCCACCAGAGCCACACCAGTGCCACCAGAGCCACATCAGTGTCACCAGTGCCACACCAGTGCCACATCAGTGCCACACTAGTGCCACTGGTGCCCATCAGTGCCACCTGTGCCCATCAGTGCCACCTGTGCCCATCAGTGCCACCTGTGCCCATCAGTGCTCATCTGCGCCACTGCAGTGCCACATCAGTGCCGCCTGTGCCCACCAGTGCCACCAGTGCCGCCTGTGCCCACCAGTGCCGCCTGTGCCCACCAGTGCCGCCAGTGCCCACCAGTGCCACCAGTGCCCACCAGAGCCACACCAGTGCCCACCAGAGCCACACCTGTGCACACCAGAGCCACCTGTGCACACCAGAGCCACCTGTGCCCATCAGTGCCACCTGTGTCCATCAGTGCCACCTGTGTCCATCAGTGCCGCCTGTGCCCACCAGTGCCACCTGTGCCCAGTGCCACCTGTGCCCATCAGCGCCACTGCAGTGCCACATCAGTGCCGCCTGTCCCCACCAGTGCCGCCTGTGCCCACCAGTGCCGCCTGTGCCCACCAGTGCCGCCTGTGCCACCTGTGTGCCACCAGAGCCACACCAGTGCAACCAGAGCCACACCAGTGCAACCAGAGCCACACCAGTGCCGCCTGTGCCCGCCAGTGTCCACCAGTGCCACCACAGTGCTCTGCAGTGCAGCCTCACCAGCCACCAACATGGCAAAAAAATTCTTTACTTGTGAGGAGGCCTACCAGCGTCTAATCATGACCGATGAGAGCAGCGAGGAGTCTCAGTCTGATTCGGATTCGGCCTATGAACCCGTTACAGACAGTGGGTCTGATACAGAATCAGAAGAGGAATGTGTGCCCGTGAAAACAAGGGGTTCTGGCGTGGAGAAGCGGCCTACTACCAGCAACACAGTGCCGTCCACCTCAAGCGCAGTGCCGTCCACCTCAAGCGCAGTACCGTCCACCTCAAGCGCAGTGCCGTCCACCCCAAGCGCAGTGCCGTCCACCCCAAGCGCAGTGCCGTCCACCCCAAGCGCAGTGCCGTCCACCCCAAGCGCAGTGCCACTGCAACAAAGGCCAGGCACCAGTAGGGTGTCATCTCAGCCCCAAAGGGATAGGGGCCATGCCAGCCTTCCCTATGGCCTTCAAAACCCCCTGTGGCTTCCCCCTAATTCCGGAGCAGCAAATATCCCCCCTTTCACCGCCCAGCCAGGTGTCCAGGTGAACACCGATTAATTTTCCATGCTCGATTTTTTCAATTTAGTATTCACTGAAGACTTACTATCCTCCATTGTGGCCCAGTGCAACCTCTATGCACAGCAGTACATAGCAAGCAACCCTGGGTCTAGTTACGCCCGTCCCTTTGAGTGGAGAGAACTTACCGTAGAGGAATTCAAAATTTTCCTAGGCCTAACTTTTACTATGGGACTCTCAAAAAAAAACCAATTGTACTCCTACTGGTCTACCAAACCCATCCACCACATGCCACTCTTCTCATCCCTTATGCCAAGATCCCGATACCTAATGATTATGCGGTTCCTCCACTATAATGACAACACCCAGTGCCCTCCCCGAAATGACCCAGCTTTTAACAAACTATATAAAATTCGGCCACTCCTAAATTTTTTCTCTGAAAAATTTTCCCAGTTATATATCCCTGAACAGAATATCTCCGTGGATGAGTCCCTCATAAAATTCTCAGGCAGGCTGAGCATTAAACAGTTTATCCCCAGCAAAAGGGCCCGATATGGGGTTAAAATGTACAAACTTTGTGACCGAGCCACGGGGTACATCTACGCCTTTCTGGTGTACGAAGGGAAGGACTCCCAACTGCATCCCCCTGAATGCCCAGAGTACATCGGTGTCAGCGGAAAAGTGGTCTGGGAGCTTATCTATCCACTCCTTGGAAAGGGATACCACCTTTATGTGGATAATTTTTATACCAGCTTGCCCCTGTTCCGCAATCTTTACCGGAGGGACACCCCAGCATGTGGCACAATAAGAGCCAATAGAAAAGGCTTCCCACAAAAACTCGCCAATGAAAAGCTACGACGAGGGGAGGCGGCATCATTGAGGAACCAGGAGATATTGGCTGTCAGATGGAGGGACAAACGAAACGTCCACATGCTCACATCAATCCACAACGACACCTACGTGGAAGTCCCCAAAAGAAACGGCACAATCCAGAAACCAGCTTGTGTCTACGATTATAATTTGTTTATGGGGGGAGTGGACTTTAACGATCAGATGATTGAACCCTATCTTCCCACAAGAAAATCCCGCCACTGGTATAAGAAAGTGTCCCTTTATTTTTTTAGTTTGGCCATGTATAACACTTATGTTATTTACAAAAAATCAACAGAGAACCCCGTATCCTATCTACTCTACCAAGAAGAAGTTATCTCCGCCCTTTTGTACCCTGAAAGCCCACCAGAAACTATTCGCTCTGATTCCGTGAGCAGACTCCACGAGCGCCACTTTCCTGAGAAAGCCGCCCCCCGCGAAACAGGCTACAGACGTCAGAAGAGATGCCGGGTGTGCTCCAGAGGAGGAATTCGAAGAGACACCATGTATTATTGTCCCGATTGTCCTTCCCAACCAGGCCTCTGTATAGGCGAATGTTTCCGCCGTTACCATACGTTTCTACACTATTAGGGAAGTATGGTAAATGCAATTCTCATTTCCTGTCATTTTCCTCCACACCCCTTATGCCACTGCACTGAACTGTACATACCTCTGCCTTCTCCGGAACCGACCTTGGACTGTTATACGACCACGCTTTTGCCTAACGCTAAACATACCTCTGCTTTCTCCGGAACTGACCCTGGCCTGTTATACGACCACTCTTCTGCCTAACGCTAAACTGTACCTACCTCTGCCTGCTCCGGAACTGACCCTGGCCTGTTATACGACCACTCTTCTGCCTAACGCTTAACTGTACCTACCTCTGCCTGCTCTGGAACTGACCCTGGACTGTTTGACCACGTTTTTTGCCTGCCTCTTGGATTGATCTTTTACCCTGCTATGCTAGTGGGAACACAGGGGTCTCACATATGTGAGGGGCTCCAGAATTGTTTTTCTGGATGAAGAAAACTATTTTTTAGTTTTCTCATTCCCGGATTAGGGTCTGGAGACTCGGGGGCTTCAAAGAGATTTGGGTGGGAGAAGCCCCTACCCCTGTCCCCATTCTTTCCTGGCCTGCTACTTGGACCATGTTCCTGCTGATTACCAGGACCAATATTTTGGCACTGCTGGCAATGTCTCTACTTACACTGACCCTGGACTGTATATGGACAGTATTCCTGCCTGTAGTGACTATGGAGAATATTCCTGTCTGCTGCCTGGACAATTCAATTCACTGTCACTGACCACGTCCCTGCCTGCTGCCTGGATCAGGGCTCTCCTTCTGTGGACAATTGCACTACCAAAACCACAGGTAATCTTTTTTTTACCGTTTACTCAGCAGAATGTATTTTAGGGTGTAATTCTTGGTATGTACATGCTGTGTTAGAAATATGAAGGGCCTTCAAAAATGTGATATATTGTAAGGAAATTGGATGTGTAATTTATGTCCCTAGAACACCTGATGGTGCTTCTTGGATGTTGGGCCTCTATGTGGCCAGGCTGTTAAAAAAGCTCACACATGTGGCATCGCCATACTCAGGAGGAGTAGCAGAAAATATTTTGGGGTGTCATTTTTGCTATGTACATGCTATGTGTTGAAAATATCCTATAAATGGACAACTTTGTGTAAAAAAATTGCGTTTTCATTTTTTTTCCACATTTTCCAAAAACTTCTGGAAAAAAATGAACCGTTCAAAAGACTCATTATGCCTCATAGATTATACGTTGGGGTGTTAGCTTTCCAAAATGGGGTCACTTTGTGGGCGTTTCCATTGTCCTGGTGCTCCAGGGCCTTCAAAAGTGTAATAGGTGGTTGAGAGATTAGATGTGTAATTTATGCTCCTAGAACGCCTGAAGTTGCTACATCAGTGTTGGACCTCTGTATGTGGCCAGGCTGTATAAAAGTCTCACACATTTGGTATTGTCATACTCAGGAGGAGCAGCAGAATATATTTTGGGGTGTCATTTTTGCTGTGTACATGCTATGTGTTGGAAATATCCTATAAATGGACAACTTTGTGTAAAAAAATTGCGTTTTCATTTTTTTTCCACATTTTCCAAAAACTTCTGGAAAAAAATGAACCGTTCAAAAGACTCATTATGCCTCATAGATTATACGTTGGGGTGTTAGCTTTCCAAAATGGGGTCACTTTTTGGGCGTTTCCCTTGTCCTGGTGCTCCAGGGCCTTCAAAAGTGTAATAGGTGGTTGAGAGATTAGATGTGTAATTTATGCTCCTAGAACGCCTGAAGTTGCTACTTCAGTGTTGGACCTCTGTATGTGGCCAGGCTGTATAAAAGTCTCACACATTTGGTATCGTCATACTCAGGAGGAGCAGCAGAATATATTTTGGGGTGTCATTTTTGCTGTGTACATGCTATGTGTTGGAAATATCCTATAAATGGACAACTTTGTGTAAAAAAATTGCGTTTTCATTTTTTTTCCACATTTTCCAAAAACTTCTGGAAAAAAATGAACCGTTCAAAAGACTCATTATGCCTCATAGATTATACGTTGGGGTGTTAGCTTTCCAAAATGGGGTCACTTTTTGGGCGTTTCCATTGTCCTGGTGCTCCAGGGCCTTCAAAAGTGTAATAGGTGGTTGAGAGATTAGATGTGTAATTTATGCTCCTAGAACGCCTGAAGTTGCTACTTCAGTGTTGGACCTCTGTATGTGGCCAGGCTGTATAAAAGTCTCACACATTTGGTATCGTCATACTCAGGAGGAACAGCAGAATATATTTTGGGGTGTCATTTTTGCTGTGTGCATGCTATGTGTTGGAAATATCCTATAAATGGACAACTTTGTGTAAAAAAATTGCGTTTTCATTTTTTTTCCACATTTTCCAAAAACTTCTGGAAAAAAATGAACCGTTCAAAAGACTCATTATGCCTCATAGATTATACGTTGGGGTGTTAGCTTTCCAAAATGGGGTCACTTTGTGGGCGTTTCCATTGTCCTGGTGCTCCAGGGCCTTCAAAAGTGTAATAGGTGGTTGAGAGATTAGATGTGTAATTTATGCTCCTAGAACGCCTGAAGTTGCTACTTCAGTGTTGGACCTCTGTATGTGGCCAGGCTGTATAAAAGTCTCACACATTTGGTATTGTCATACTCAGGAGGAGCAGCAGAATATATTTTGGGGTGTCATTTTTGCTGTGTACATGCTATGTGTTGGAAATATCCTATAAATGGACAACTTTGTGTAAAAAAATTGCGTTTTCATTTTTTTTCCACATTTTCCAAAAACTTCTGGAAAAAAATGAACCGTTCAAAAGACTCATTATGCCTCATAGATTATACGTTGGGGTGTTAGCTTTCCAAAATGGGGTCACTTTTTGGGCGTTTCCATTGTCCTGGTGCTCCAGGGCCTTCAAAAGTGTAATAGGTGGTTGAGAGATTAGATGTGTAATTTATGCTCCTAGAACGCCTGAAGTTGCTACTTCAGTGTTGGACCTCTGTATGTGGGCAGGCTGTATAAAAGTCTCACACATGTGGTATCGCCATACTCGGGGGGAGCAGCAGAATATATTTTGGGGTGTCATTCGTGGAATGTACATGCCATGTGAGAGAAGTAACCTGTTATAATGACAATTTGGTGTGAAAAAAATAAAAAATAATAATCATCTTAATTTTGCAAAGAATTGTGGGAAAAAATGACAACTTCAAAAAACTAACTATGCCTCTTACTAACTACCTTGGAATGTCTACTTTCCAAAAAGGGGTCATTTGGGGGGTATTTGTACTTTACTGGCTTGTTAGGGTCTCAAGAAATGAGATAGGCTGTCAGTACATCAGGTGTGATCAAATTGATCAATTTTCAGTAATTGGCACCATAGCTTGTAGACCCTATAACTTTCACCCAGACTAAATAATATCCACTAATTTGGGTTATTTTTACCAAATATATGTAGCAATATAAATATTTGGCCAAATTTATGAGGAAAAATTACTTATTTGCAAAATTTTAAAATAGAAATGAAGAAAAATGCATTTTTTTCCAAAATTTTCGGTCTTTTTTCATTTATAGCGAAAAAAATAAAAACCGCAGAGGTGATCAAATACCACCAAATAAAAGCTCTATTTGTGTGAAAAAAAGGACGGAAATTTCATATGGGTACAGTGTTGCATGACTGAGTAATTGTCATTCAAAATGTGAGAGCACCAAAAGCTGAAAATTGGTCTGGTTATTAAGGGGATTTAAGTGCCCAGTTGTCAAGTGGTTAAACACTGGCTGCAAGCAGGCCCGAGAAACTAACACCGCTCAACCTCCCTATTCAGGAGGGTACAGGGCTTGTGGAGGAGCCAAGCAGAAGAAAAGCAGGTAAAGTCTGGGGTTGGTGCGCTACACCTCTATAACCTAGAGGGAAGAACCAGTGAAGGGAAGCAACCAGTGGCGGTGCGTCCATAGAGGGCGCCGGAGCGCCGCCCCCTCTCGCTCCCGCACCGCCACTGAAAGACAATACACAGATTCATGCATTGCATGAATCTGTGTATTGTCACCGCTGCCGCGCTGCCCACTATTCATATGGCCGGCCTCCTGGTGAGCGCCGGCCATATGAATTAGAGCGGTGGCCGGCGGTGGGTGGGATTTGGAAGTGTCTATCAGAGCCAGCGGCTCTGATAGGCTTTCTGAATACAGCTCTCAGGCTGTAATCGGCTTCCAAAAGCTCCTCCCAGGTACGCACGGGGGTGCGTTCCTTGGAGAAGACTGTGGAGGTTTCAGCCAATCAGGTTCACCGGTAACCAGATCCGGTGAACCTGATTGGCTGAAGCGACATCAAGGGCGGGAGAACACATCGAGGATGGCGCGGACCGAGGAAGGTAAGTGCAGGGCTGGGGAGGGGGGGGACAAGCTGCATTTGGGGGAAACTGGCTGTATATGGGGACAAACTGGCTGCATTTGGGGGAAACTGGCTGTCTATGGGGACAAACTGGCTGCATTTGGGGGGAACTGGCTGTATATGGGGGACAAACTGGCTGCATTTGGGGGGAACTGGCTGTATATGGGGGACAAACTGGCTGCATTTGGGGGGAACTGGCTGTATATGGGGGACAAACTGGCTGCATTTGGGGGAACTGGCTGTATATGGGGGACAAACTGGCTGCATTTGGGGGGAACTGGCTGTATATGGGGGAAAACTGGCTGTATATGGGGGAAAACTGGCTGTATATGGGGGAAAACTGGTTGTATATGGGGGAAAACTAATTGTATATGGGGGCACATTGGCTGTATATGGGGGCACATTGGCTGTATATGGGGGAACACTGGCTATATATATATGGGGACAAAGTGGCTGTATATGGGGGCACACTGGCTATATATATGGGGACAAACTGGCTGTATATGGGGACACACTGGCTGTATATGGGGGCAAACTGGCTGTATATGGGGGCAAACTGGCTGTATATGGGTGCACATTGGCTGTATATGGGAGCACACTGGCTGTATACGGGGGCACACTGGCTGTATATGGGGGCACACTGGCTATATATATATGGGGACAAACTGGCTGTATATGGGGGGCACACTGGTTATATATATATATATATGGGGGCACACTGGCTGTATATGGGGGGCACACTGGTTATATATATATGGGAGCACACTGGCTGTATATGGGGGCACATTGGCTGTATATGGGGGCACATTGGCTGTATATGGGAGCACACTGGCTGTATACAGGGGCAAACTGGCTGTATACGGGGGCACACTGGCTGTATATGGGGGCACATTGGCTGTATATAGGGGCACATTGGCTGTATACGGGAGCACACTGGCTGTATACGGGGGCACACTGGCTGTATATGGGGGCACACTGGCTGTATATGGGGGCACACTGGCTGTATATGGGGGGCACACTGGTTATATATATATGGGGGCACACTGGCTGTATATGGGGGGCACACTGGTTATATATATATGGGGGCACACTGGCTGTATATGGGGGCACACTGGCTGTATATGGGGGCACACTGGCTGTATATGGGGGGCACACTGGTTATATATATATATGGGGGCACACTGGCTGTATATGGAAACAAACTGGCTGTATTTGAGGGGGCAAACTGGTGGCGTTTGGGCACAGTGGCGGCAATCGATTATTTTATTTTTTTTTCAGTTTGTTTGCGCCCCCCCAAAAATTTTGAGCACCAGCCGCCACTGGAAGCAACTCGCTGTGGGACCCAAATTAAGGTGACCAGATTTTTAAAATGAAATCCGGGGACATATTTTTTTTACTAGTAATGGCGGCAATCAGCGACTCTCTGCCCTTCGCCGCTGCCGCCTGCCTCACAGCCTGTTACAGTAAGTCTCAAGCCCTGTACACACGATCAGATATCCTATGGATTCTAATCCGATGGTTTTGTCCATCCGAAATCCGATGAAGCTGACTTCCATCAGTCTTGCCTACGCACCATCAGTCAAAAAACCGACCATTCCAAACGCGGTGACGTAAAACACTCCGATGAGCCGAGAAAAATGAAGTTTAATGCTTCTGAGCATGCGTCAACTTGATTCTGAGCATGCCTGGGTTTTTTATCGATGGACTTGCCCATAGACGATCGGAATTTGCTATCGGTTTTTGATCCATCGGAAAAATTTAAAACATGTTCTATTTTTTAAAACCGATGGAAAAAAGACAGATGGGGCCCATACACGATCGGTTTGTCCGATGAAAAAAGTCCATCGGGCGGTTTTCATCGGTAAAACCGATCGTGTGTACAGGGCTTAACTCTCCGGGCCCCAGGCTACTACTGGGTGGGGAGCGGAGGAAGATCACTCCACCAGGGAAGGCAAGGAGATAAGCAGGCAGGAGGCTGGCCGGGACTTGAGCCAAGACAGAAGAACATGCGAGTGGAGCTGGATGGGCACCCGAAACTGAAGAAATTTTCCCTCCGCTCCGACCACCACATGATCATCAGAAAGGGGCACAGATAATGGAAAAAATACAAACCCCCTTAAGCTAGCATAGTTGCCAACAGTCACTGATTGGCCGGGACATTCCCGGGATTCAAACCCTTTTCCCGGATTTATTTTGTCCCGGCCAATGTCCCGGCCAATCCGATTTTTCCCGTTTTCCCCGAATTTGGACGCCGCAGGCCGCCGCCGCTAGAGGTCCACGGCTGGCGGAGACAATGTCTCCGCCGGCCGCCATGTTCAAGAAGACCAAAACACGGATGTAGTACAATAGAAAATAAAGCCGCTGCGGCGCCGCCCACACCCCGCACCTCCCCGGGGGTGGGCGGCGCCGCAGCAGCTTTATCTTCTATTGTACTACATCTGTGTTTTGGCTGGCCGGCAGGCCACCCCCCGCCCCGCCCCGCCCCGCTGCAGGTCTGTCTGTAATGGAAAGGGGCGGGGGTCGGCAGCGCCACAGTTTAATTTTTTTTTTTTTTCAGCCACACTGTCGGCTCCGCCTCTATTTTGTTCCCCTTCGGGGAAGGGGAAACAATAATGGCGGCCGAGACAGGAGACGCCTGTGGTTAAGGGGGGACTCCGCTGGGGATGCCTGTGGTAAGGGGGGACTCCGCTGGGAACGCCTGTGGTAAGGGAGGACTCCGCTGGGGACGCCTGATGTAAGGGGGGACTCCGCTGGGGACGCCTGATGTAAGGGGGGACTCCGCTGGGGACGACTGATGTAAGGGGGGACTCCGCTGGGGACGCCTGATGTAAGGGGGGACTCCGCTGGGGACGCCTGAGGTAAGGGGGGACTCCGCTAGGGATGCCTGATGTAAGGGGGGACTCCGCTGGGGACGCCTGAGGTAAGGGGGGACTCCGCTGGGGACGCCTGAGGTAAGGGGGGACTCCGCTGGGGACACTTGATGTAAGGGGGGACTCCGCTGGGGACGCCTGATGTAAGGGGGGACTCCGCTGGGGACGCCTGATGTAAGGGGGGACTCCGCTGGGGACGCCTGATGTAAGGGGGGACTCCGCTGGGGACGCCTGATGTAAGGGGGACTCCTCTGGGTACACCTGATGTAAGGAAGGACTCCGCTGGGTACGCCTGAGGTAAGGAGGGACTCCTCTGGGGACGCCTGATGTAAGGAGGGACTCCGCTGGGGACGCCTGATGTAAGGAGGGACTCCTCTGGGGACACTTGATGTAAGGGGGGACTCCACTGGGGATGCCTGATGTAAGGGGGGACTCCACTGGGGACGCCTGCATAGTTACCAACAGTCCCGAATTTCCCGGAACAATCATGATTTTTGGACCCTTGTCCACAAGTGTGGAGGGGGCTCTGCTGGGGAGGCACCTGATGCAAGGACGGACTGCTGGGGAGGCACCTGATGCAAGGACGGACTGCTGGGGAGGCACCTGATGCAAGGACGGACTGCTGGGGAGGCACCTGATGCAAGGACGGACTGCTGGGGAGGCACTTGATGCAAGGACGGACTGCTGGGGAGGCACCTGATGCAAGGACGGACTGCTGGGGAGGCCATCTGGTGGCAGGCGACATGGCAGGTAACACGCTCAGGGCTTCCACTGATTCGGCATTATGGTGAGTTGAATGATTTCATTTTATATTACAATGTAAAAATAGAAATAATGCACTTCAATCATCCTGACACCGTAACAACCATGGTGCCGGGATGATTGAAGCGCCAACAGGTGTTTTGGAGTATCCTTATCTGCCAATTTTGTTACACATTACTATTGTGGTGTAGGATCTGGCTTCTTTCTTTCTATTTCTTTCTCTCTTTTTCTCTCACCTCGGACTCTAGCCACACCCCTTTGAACCACGCCCATTTAAACCACACCCACTATTGTGCGTAAACCACGCCCATTTTTCGCTCCAGCATGACACGCCTACAAACGAATGCCCCGCCCCCTGATTATAGCAAGGCTCCGCCTCAATACAAAAAAAGTGTCCCAGATGTTTTTTTTGCAATGTTGGCAACTATGAGCTAGTAGGTGCTGGGGGGTGTAATTCAGATTTTATTTTATTAATTCTGCACTGACTGTCTTCGAAATTGCCCCAGCCCCTGTTCAAATCCAATCCGGGGACAAAACTGGGGACAGACTTGGTCCGGGGACAATGTCCTCAATCTGGGGACTGTCCCCGGAAACCGGGGATGTCTGGTCACCCTAACCCAAATACATAACACGGTCCGACCTCTAATCCAGAGGACGCAGGCATGTGGCATGGTGTATCTGATCCCCTGAAAGGAAGGTAAGGGGGAAAAGGATATGTGTGCTACAGACACAAATATCAAATTACACTTACAGGAAAGGAAGCAAAGGAAGGCTCATCTGTAAAGATCCTGTAGTCCTCGTCCCGGGTCCATGGGCTGCACAGATGTAGAAGATGCAGAGTAGGAAAAAGAAAATACAAAGTCTCATCTGTGTGTCAGTGGTCCGTAGGGAAGCTTCAGATCCGGATCCGTTTTTCTATGCAGAGATGGTAAACTGCAGTCGTTGTTGCTGCTCAGCCTGGAGCAGATCCTGTGACCATCAGGAAGAAGCTGGGGCTGAGGTCACGGGTCACAAGATCACTTCCGGAGGAGGACTCCACAGAGAGAGAAGGGTTGGATAAGCAGGCTCCTGACTGCCTATTGAGGAAAGCGGGCTGTGTCATGTGTACCTGTCATCCGCCTGCTCAGTAGGGATCAGCAACAGATTTCCCGCTGAGCAGGTGGATCCACTGGCGGAGTCCACCGGTCAAAAATGTGCATAAGGTGTGTGTTCTAGTCCATATAAGGAAAATGTAAGTGTCCTTTGTTTGCTGAGTGTGACAGCAGGAGATATGCCTGCAGAGAGGCCGAGCCAGCTTCCGGTCAGGCATCTGAGTGGATCACGGCATTATTGTCGGGATCCCTGCAAAACCTGGACTAGTTCTGTGATGTCAACTGACAGCGGGCTAAAGCTGAATCTGGGTCACAGGAGTGCAGAACTAAGTGCAGTCCTGTGACCCACAGGAGAAGTATGGCCAAAAGATCTTTGGCCATACTTCTCCTTTAACCACTTGAGACCCGCGCTATAGCCGAAAGATGGCTGCAAGTGCCGAGTGGACGTCCCCAGGACGTCCTCTGTTTACATCCCGCCGCGCGCCGCCGAGGGCGCGTGGCAGGGAACAGCTGTGCACTCCGCATCACGTGATGCCGATGCGCGTGCCTGGCGGCCGCGATGTCCGCCAGGTACATGCGATCGGCTTTTACAGAGGCAGGACGTGGATCTCTGTGTGTAAACACAGAGATCCACGTCCTGTCAGGGAGAGAGGAGATCGATGCTGTGTCCCTTGTACATAGGGACACAGATCGGTCTCCTCCCCCAGTCAGTCCCCTCCCCCACACAGTAAGAATCACAAATAGGGAACATATTTAACCCCTTGATCGCCCCCTAGTGTTAACCCCTTCCCTGCCAGTCACATTTATACAGTAATCAGTGCATTTTTATAGCACTGTTCGCTGTATAAATGTGAATGGTCCCAAAATAGTGTCAAAAGTGTCCGCCGCAATATCGCAGGCCTGACAAAAATCGCAGATCGCCGCCATTACTAGTAAAAAAAAATATATAATAAAAATGTCATAATTCTATCCCCTATTTTGTAGGCGCAATAACTTTTGCAGAAACCAATCACTATACGCTTATTGCAATTTTTTTTACCAAAAATAAATAGAAGAATACATATCGGCCTAAACTGAGAAAAAAAATATTTTTTAAAAAAAAAGTTGGGATATTATTATAACAAAAAGTAAAAAAATATTGTTTTTTTTCAAAATTTTCTGTCTTTTTTTGTTTATAGCGCAAAAAATAAAAACCGCAGAGGTGATCAAATACCACCAAAAGAAAGCTCTATTTGTGGGAAAAAAGTGATAAAAATATCATTTGGGTACAGCGTTGTATGACCGCGCAATTGTCATTCAAAGTGCGTCAGCGCTGAAAGCTGAAAATTCTTCGGGGTACGAAGGGGGTTTAAGCGCCCAGTAAGGAAGTGGTTAAAATAAAAAAAAACAGATACCTTTGTCTTGCTTGCTGGCAAGCAATCCAAGGGCTTGTTCACAGAAGCCACTGCATTGCAACGCAGCCGCTGATGTGCGGTGCAGTCTGGCCTGACTAGCACCGTGTTCATGCACCGATACCGGCGCATCACACTGTTCACTTTTTTTTTATTGAAATGTCACAGAGTGATCTTTCATAGAGTTGCAGCTAGCGCGTGGTGACTAGGGTGACCACGTGTCCCGGATTGCCCGGGACAGTCCCGCATTTTGCAGGTCTGTCCCGGGCACCTTCATTCCAGGACAATACAGTGTCCCGGAATGAAACTGACACAGACACCCCCCGGCCAATCTGATGCCCCCAAAAAAGGCCGCCACATCACCGCTTTACTCACTGACAGTACTTGTCCTGGCTGGGAATGCCTGGAGGAGCACAATCCCCGCCCCCTGCTTGTGATTGGAGAAATCATAAATCCCGCCTCTTGTGTCCAATCACTGGGCTGTGGTTCATTACAGCACAAGCTGATTTTTGGGAAGGGAGGGTGTCCCTGAATGGTAGTTTGGAAATGTGGTCACCCTAGTGGTGACCCATGCTGCACTGGAAAAAAGAACCGAATGCAGTACTTTTTTTCAGTGCACACTGCTCAAACACCACTGCAATGCAGTCTTGTCAACCAGCCACACCGGAGACAAGGCATTTTGCCTTTCCTTGCCTTGCGGTGGAGGTGCGGTGGGACAAACACAGATAGTTGAATTTATGATCCCATGTTGAGTTCTAGAAGGTCACAAGCCCACAAATACACTGCAGGCCTTACCTACCCTTCTAGGAAAACTGGGAGGCCCGGGGAAAAAAATATGCTGACCTTGGGGAAAAGAAACTAGAATATTGTGCAGATCAACTGTACAATAATTACTCAGCACTCCAACACACCACTAGCCAAAAAAAAGTACATGACATAATATAAATGTAAATATACATCATCACAGTCCAATGACACCGGGGGGTTTATTTACTAAAGGCAAATCAACTTTGCACTACAAGTGCACTTGAATGTGCAGTCGCTGTAGATCTGAGGGGAGGCTTGCAGGAAGAAAAAAAAACAGCATTTTTACTTGTACATGATTGGATGATAGAAATCAGCAGAGCTTCCCCCATTTTAGATCTTTCCCTCAGATCTACAGCGACTACACTTCCAAGTGCACCTCCAAGCAGTGCACTTGTAGTAAACAGTGAATTTGAAATTAGTAAATCAACCCCAATGTCTGAGGCACAGTAAGGATGGAAACGATAGATCCTGCAGCTCCTGATCACAGATTCTGGGACCGATCCAGTAGACCATGTAAAGAAACAAAGACAACCCATGTAAACAGTCGCTCCACAGCATGGTCTCCATTGCGCCCTGGTCCTCTGGCGCCAGACCTGCAGCAAAAGATGTAAAACTAGCGGCTGCATCTCGTGCAACACAATGACAGCGCTGTGTCAAGGGGGAGGAGAGTGGGCGGCAACACATTTCCAGGGCAACACCTCCTTTCTCAAGCTGACAATAGGGGGAACAATTGCATACACAGCGCACAGTGGGACTACAAGAATCAGTCGGCCTATGACATTTTTGTTGCAAGGGATGCCTGAAATCTGACTTGTATCTTTGGCTCACAAATTTTCCCAGAAGTGCGCCTGTCACACAAGCAGGAAATGATGTTTCTGGGGAGTGGTCAGTACACACTCTGTGTACAGAACAACGCCAGGTAGCCATATTGCAATGTATTTTCAGAAAATTACATTGGCTGCAGATTGAAAAGGAAAGGTAATTTTTAATAACATTCAATTACAAAATGATAAGTGTCGCAATTAATATGCGCTATATATTTTTTTCTTTATTTGCTATCTTTTTTCCCCACGAAAGTGGAGTTACCCTTTATATGAACTTGCGATGTGCAAAAAAAGACACAAAAATGATCATAAAAAAGCAAAAAAAAAAAAGACTGTTGCATATGTAGCGGGTATATGCTTTCCTATTTTTGAATCTGGTGGGGAAACTGTGATGTATGGTTCCCTGGGGCCCATCAGGTGGCGCTGTCACTTTGGGCCCGGGGTTGAGCCATTGTTGCGGTGTCGTATCTCTTTTGGCCTCTCTCAGCAGTTGTATGGTGGGGCGGGGAACCCGCCGTGCTTGCTGGGAGAGGGTATAAAGGGGGCGGCCATTTTTGGTGGCGGGGAGTCGAGTCGAGGCGGAGCCCCAGGCACCTTCAGCCTGAGGGCGGTGGTCGTGTTAGAGTCCTGAGCGGTCTAGGCCTAGAGGACGTTCGGAGGTCGTGTTCCATCCCAGGCACCTTTAGCCTGGCTTGAGGTACTCGGATGGAGGTCTGGAGCTCAGTGCCCACCACTGAGTTCCACGAGGGAAGGAGGTCCTAGGGAACCCCGGGAGTGGGTACCCGAATCCGGAAGGCGTAATGGACCGGTGGGAGATACTTGCTTGAAGACCTGGTGCAGCATATTGCCAGTGACAGGTGAGCCTCCCATCGGAGACCGCCTGGAAGGAAATCCCCCCTCGCTCGGAGACCGCAACCCACTTTTAGGAAGGAAAGTGGAGAGTTTGTTGTGTCTGGGGCCTATTCGTTCCCACACCCACCCCCCCCCCCCCCCCTGTCTGTTCTATAGAGAAAGGAAGGAGTTCAACTGTTGTGTATACTCTGTTATCAGAAGAATAAAGGAGTGTTGGACTTTATGGGTGTGGGACTCATTTTCTGGCAGACATTGTTCCAAAGGAGGTGGAGGCTCTGATGCAGGACACCGGCCTGGAGGTAAAAGAACTTTGCTCACACCACACAACTACTTGTGGTGAAGGCTTGGCGTAGTGACCTCTCTCTCTCCTCTAAAGTAACCCCTAGACAAGAGACAGACGAGCTGAACCGAGAGTGAGAGGGAGGAGGGTGCTACACATAGGGGCTCGGGTCCGGGATGGTGTTCATGCTACAACGGAGTTTGGACGTGTCTGCCCGGAGGAGTTACGAGTAGGCCGGCCATCATTGGCCAAAGTGCATCCCTGCTCGAAGTCGTGGACATGACGCGGTGAAGGGAAAGGCCCGCGCAGAAGAGCGAGAAAAGGGGGGAGCTCAGCCGTGTGAAATAGTACACGTGGGGGCTTCTATTTGCACTGCGCCACCAGGCACACCCCCATCGCTTAGTTCGTGGGCGTGACTCAGAAAGAAAAGAAGAAAAGCCCGCGAACTGGAGCAAAGGGGAGGGGTCCGATACGTGTGAAGGACTACACGTGGGACTTGGCGCAAAAAAAAAGACTGGCAGTGCGCAATGGACCAACAGCAAGTCACCGTGTTCGGACATACGTCGTGGATTCTGGTTCACCCTTCGACCACGACTCTGACTGCTGCTGTTCCGGTGACCGATACGGGGATTCGGCTAAAGCCAAGGGGCCGATTCGCCTTGTATTTGTGCATGGACGTTGAGGCCCTGGGTGTGATTTGTCCCGGCTGTTCGGGACTGGTGTGCCAACTGAAGCCATTCGGGCGATGTGAAGCCTGCGGGGAGTTCCTGTTCGAAGTGGACCCGGTTATTGAGAAGCCAAGGACCATTTACCCCGGCCGTGCTGTAGGCAACACCACTCGCAAAGGAGGAATCACTGCTTTGACAGCCATCCCTGTGCGCACTGCAGCGACCGCGGAGGAGGTCGCGAATACTCAACGGGAGAAATCCGAGGATGCTGACTCGGTCACCACGGTCTCGCAGTGTCCACCACCAAAGAGAAAGACCGGCATGGTAGCCCCGTCCAGCGGTTGTGGTGGACCATCCCGCCTGCCTACGCCCGGCCCGGATGGATCCGTCGACAGAAGCTCCGGACATCCCCTCCCAAGTAAAGGCCGAGGTAAGCCACGCGGAGAGACTTGGTGTGTGGGCGGAGCTGTCGGGGGTTCACGGCTCTGTGTATCTCCAGGAGGTGGCAGGTCAGTTTCCACTACAGGCTACCTGCCCGCGGAGGAGTGTGACACCTCCGACCTGGAATCGCTCTCCGATCTGGGAGACGATGTGGTCATTGATGAGCTGTTCGCTCAGAAAGGCTGGGACAAAGTACCTCTCGCCTGAGGAGGAGTCCCATTCCCAGCCTGCCCTTACATCCCCGGTGCCACCTGCACCCAATATCGGGGAGAAAAGACTGTTGCTACGGGCACCTATACCCAGACCAGATGTGATCAGGGTACCTCGTCACCCGGATGCTATAGTCTTGCCAGGCGAAGGGGACAAAGCCACCATGCCTCCGCTGGCGAGACTACAACGCCTATTCGGACAGAAGGTTGCTGCAGAGTATGGGTGGCAGTACCCATACTTGCCTAAAGAACTCTTGTACGAAGTAGAAGTGTGTCGGGAGCGCTGGTACAATGACTTTGTGTGGACCCACCTTCAGGTTCCACACGCCCGCAGGTACCTTGCGTGTTCTCCCAAAGCAACTCAGCGTTTTAAAGACTGCAAGGCAGAGTGGATGGTGGGACGGCATATCCACACGGACAAGGTGCTGATTCGACGCAAAGAGGGGGAAGATGTCGAATACCAAATAGAGACTCTGGATCAACATCTGAAGCCCCTTGTTCTGCCGCACCCTCACTTCTATCTGTAGGAGGAAAGAGACTCTGTTCTTGTACTCTTTTGCATTGCTGAACTTTCCAGAGTTTGTTGTTCTGTTACCCAGAAGAGTTGAGGGACTGTTTCAGTTTGTTCTTCACTTTTCCAGCAGTCATCATGGACACTGGGGTAGATAGGGCCCAAAGAAGAAGGAAAGTTCCACGAGTGCAGTTACCGCGACGCTGTCACCAGGTGGCAGTGTTGCGCATCGTTAACACTTTTCACACACTCACTCTATGGAGAAAAGGGATTTCTTCACGAAGAAGTTTCTTTCCTCTTACACGAATACATGTGTCAGGGTTTATGTGTGATAATTTTCTTTTTCCCTCTGCAGGAGAGCATCCCATCAAGACCACTGAGGATGGGGTGGATCTTAGTCAGGATGGGTGGGAAAAGTGTGATATGGAAATGTGATTTCAATATTATGGTTAAGTGTTGTTGTTTCCCTTCCCTTCCCTTTCATGTAAGGCTCAGACACAACTGCTTCAGTTAGATAGTAAGAATTTATTTTATTTTATTTTGTACAATTTGTAGTTGGGTTCTGTGTCAGCCATTGAGGACATAGTTTATTCCAGACACTGGGGACCAGTGTCAAATCACCAGGGGGAGAGTGTAGCAGGTATATGCTTTCCCATTTTTGAATCTGGTGGGGAAACTGTGATGTATGGTTCCCTGGGGCCCATCAGGTGGCGCTGTCACTTTGGGCCCGGGGTTGAGCCATCGTTGCGGTGTCGTATCTCTTTTGGCCTCTCTCAGCAGTTGTATGGTGGGGCGGGGAACCTGCCGTGCTTGCTGGGAGAGGGAATAAAGGGGACGGACATTTTTGGTGGCGGGGAGTCGAGTCGAGGCGGAGCCCCAGGCACCTTCAGCCTGAGGGCGGTGGTCGTGTTAGAGTCCTGAGCGGTCTAGGCCTAGAGGACGTTCGGAGGTCGTGTTCCATCCCAGGCACCTTTAGCCTGGCTTGAGGTACTTGGATGGAGGTCTGGAGCTCAGTGCCCACCACTGAGTTCCGCGAGGGAAGGAGGTCCTAGGGAACCCTGGGAGTGGGTACCCGAATCCGGAAGGCGTAATGGACCGGTGGGAGATACTTGCTTGAAGACCTGGTGCAGCATATTGCCAGTGACAGGTGAGCCTCCCATCGGAGACCGCCTGGAAGGAAACCCCCCCTCGCTCGGAGACCGCAACCCACTTTCAGGAAGGAAAGTGGAGAGTTTGTTGTGTCTGGGGCCTATTCGCTCCCACACCCCCCCCCCTTGTCTGTTCTATAGAGAAAGGAAGGAGTTCAACTGTTGTGTATACTCTGTTATCGGAAGAATAAAGGAGTGTTGGACTTTGTGGGTGTGGGGCTCATTTTCTGGCAGACATTGTTTCAAAGGAGGTGGAGGCTCTGATGCAGGACACCGGCCTGGAGGTAAAAGAACTTTGCTCACACCACACAACTACTTGCGGTGAAGGCTTGGCGTAGTGACCTCTCTCTCCTCTAAAGTAACCCCTAGACAAGAGACAGACGAGCTGAACCGAGAGTTAGAGGGAGGAGGCCGCTACACATACAAGGGGACACAGGTAAATTCAATTTCATAAAAACATAATAAAAACTTTTTTTCACAACCATGCAACATGTATATTATTTCATAACAAATATATATACAAGTAAATACATTTTAAGAATTTAAAAAATTGCATCAATAAGGCCTCATGCCCACGGGCGTTTTTTCAGCCGCGTTTTTGAGCGTTTTTTACAGCTTAAAAACGCCTGTCCATGTTAGTCTATAGCTTCATGCCCACCTAGGCGTTTTTGAGCTGTAAAGAGCATAGGCGTTTGTAAGCTGTAAAAAAAACCCAGGGCCAGTGCGTTCCTCAGCGTTAGAACTAGGCAGGAAAAACGCGAGCGTCAAAAAACGCGCAAAAACGCGCACTAACGCGCGGTCGCGTTTTTAGCTCCGACGTTTTTTTTTTTTTTTTTTTTCAAAAAATAAAAAAAAATATTTACAATAACATGGACAGGCGTTTTTAAGCTGTAAAAAACGCTCAAAAACGCAGCTGTAAAAACGCCAGTGGGCATGAGGCCTTAAAGTAGAAAGTTTTAAAGTACAATGCCTGGGGACACTATGATCTAGGTCACCATTCTCTATGAGCCTCCTATGTCCGCCAAACCAATGCCAATACCATACAAATTGTGCGGCCAGCATAAAGGAGACCACAGCAGCATGATAGACAGTAGTACACAAACTCGGTGGCACATGTGAAAAAGGACTTGAGGCGTGTAAATTTTACTGTCAGTGTCCCTAAAGTTTTTTCTGTTGATTGGTTCACTAACTTGCACATTTTCCATTTATTTTTTCAGCATTGGAACACCCCTTTAATATTTCATAAACTGACTAAAGGGCAAGGGGATGGGTGTTTACAATACTGAATTCTACTCAGAGCAAGCTTGTTTTTAATATTGGGAGCCTTCCTATACACAAATCTGGGACAACTGTCCAGTTTGGGGCTCTGGAGTAAAATGTGCCAATGACATTGAATGACTCTCCCTGTCTGCCTATATCTACAGTGAAATTGCATGATTAATTTCACGTATGGCTGCGTGTCTGTATCCTGATTACTAATGGCTCGTAGTTCAACTACCTCACACTCCTGTGAAACATTATCAATACATTCCGAATCATATCCTTTGTCAAGAAATTTATTTTTGAGTACGAGATTTTGGGCATTATAGTCAGTATCTAAAGTGCAATTCTTTCTTATGCCGCGTACACACGATCGGTTTTTCTGCTGAAAAAAGACCGATGGACTTTTTTCATCGGACAAACTGATCATCTGTGCCCCATCGGTCTTTTTTCCATCGGTATAAAAAATAGAACATGTTTTAAATTTTACCGATGAAAAAAAAAACGATAGTAAATTCCGATCGTCTGTGGGGAACTCCATCGGAGAAAAAACCCACGCATGCTCAGAATCAAGTCGACGCATGCTCAGAAGCATTGAACTTCATTTTTCTCGGCTCTTCGGAGTGTTTTACGTCACGGCGTTTGGGACGGTCAGATTTTTGACTGATGGTGTGTAGTCAAGACTGATGGAAGTCAGCTTCATCGGATTTCCGATGGAAAAATCCATCAGATTTTATTCCATCGGAAATCCGATCGTGTGTACAGGGCATTAGCCAACAAAATTGTCCCTTAGGGATGTTGTCAATCCACTTGGGATGGTGACAACTTCTAAAGTGCAAGTATGAGTTGATTACAGAGGGCTTAAAATTTGTCTAAAGCCCTGTAGACACGATAGGTTTTACCGATGAAAACAGTCCGATGGACTGTTTTCATCGGACAAACCGATCGTGTATGGGCCCCATCGGTCTTTTTTCCATCAGTGTTTAAAAATAGAACATGTTTTAAATTTATCCGATGGTTAAAAAACCAATAGCAAATTACTATCGTCTGTGGGGAACTCCATCGGATAAAAAACCCACGCCTGCTCAGAATCAATTCGACGCATGCTCAGAAGCATTGAACTTAATTTTTCTCGAATCATCGGAGTGTTTTACGTCACCGCGTTTGGAACGGTCGGTTTTTAGACTGATGGTGTGTAGGCAAGACTGATGAAAGTCAGCTTCATCGGTTTTCCGATGGAAAAATCCATCGGTTAAAAAACCATAGGAAATCCGATCATATGTACAGGGCTTTAATATTCTGATTCAGATGACTGAGTTCTAAATCAAAAAAAAAATAAGAGTTAAGGGGTCTTAGACATGCGTGAAGGAAAGACCCATAGTATTGTGTTGCAATACTGTACAAAGTGATCAGTAGCAGATAGTGGGCCATCCCATATGATTATAACATTGTCCATGTACCTCCCAAAGAAAATAATGTGGGCAGCAAATAGGTTATTTCTGCAAATACAGGACCTCTCCCTCCAACCCGAAGTCAGGTTAGCATAACTGGGCGCAAAAGATGGTCCCATCACAGTACCCTGTATTTGGAAATAATAGTCACCATTAATTTCAAAATAATTACCGTATATACTCGAGTATAAGCCGAGTTTTTCAGCCCTTTTTTTTAGGGCTGAAAATACCCCCCTCGGCTTATACTCGAGTCAGTGTACCTGAATTCTTGACAGGCGTCCATTTTTTTAAAGTCGCGGCTTCCTCCTGGCGTTCCGTTCCGTGATGGCATTTGACACTGTATTCCGCCTATCACGGAGGTCCTCTCATCCTCGGACAGTTTCCCAGCAGACACTGTGTTCAGTGTTCCACCAATCACGGACCTCCTCTTGTCCTAGGATGAAAGAATGTCCGTGATTGGTGGAACACTGAACACAGTGTTTGCTGGGAAACTGAGTCCGAGGATGAGAGGACCTCCGTGATAGGCGGAAACACAGTGTCAAATGCCTATCACGGAACGGAATGGCAGGAGGAAGCCGTGACTTTAAAAAAATGGATGCCTGTCAAGAATTCAGGTACTCGGGCACAGTGAGACTGCAATGGGCACAGTGAGGAGGTATGGCACAGTGAGGCTGCAATGGGCACAGTGAGACTGCAATGGGCACAGTGAGGTGTGACGCAGTGAGGTTGCAATGGGCACAAAGAGGTTGCAATGGGCACAGTGAGGTATGGCACAGTAAGGTATGGCACAGTGAGGTTGCAATGGGCACAGTGAGGTATGGCACAGTGAGGTTGCAATGGGCACAGTGAGGTATGGCACAGTGAGGTTGCAATGGGCACAGTGAGGTATGGCACAGTGAGGAGGTATGGCACAGTGAGGTTGCAATGGGCACAGTGAGGTATGGCACAGTAAGGTATGGCACAGTGAGGTTGCAATGGGCACAGTGAGGTTGCAATGGGCACAGTAAGGTATGGCACAGTGAGACTGCAATGGGCACAGTGAGGTTGCAAATGGGCACAGTGAGGCATGCAAATGGGCATTGTTCACCCTCTTTTCCGCTTACAGTAGCTGCTGCATTCTCACCCTCGGCTTATACTCGAGTTAATACGTTTTCCCAGTTTTTTGTGGTAAAATTAGGTCCTCGGCTTATGCTCGGGTCGGCTTATACTCGAGTATATACGGTATGTTTCAAGCAGAATCTTTCCAATATAATTTGGGCTGGGCCATTGTGGGGATCAGACTGTTTAACTAAAAAGTGATTCAAAGCTGAAAGGCCCAGATCATGGGCAATAGTTATATACATCTAGGAAAAGCTAAAGGTAAGTATCATTCCAGATTCCTCCAAATTCTCACATAGTTGAAGTGTATCCCTAATATACGATGGAAGGGACTGAACAATGTGGATAAAATCGGCATATTGGGACAATCTGTTAGTAAGGCTATCAAAAGAGGATATAATAGGCCTTTTCAGAGTATTTGTGCACCTTTGGCAGGTGATAAAAATAGGCGCTTTTATATAGTTCCCTATACAGGAAAGCAAATTCCCCTTGATCAATAATCCTCTGATCCTTGGCTTTATCTAGAAAAAGTTTAGGTTCTATACTCCTCTAACAGATCTCAATGTGGTCTCTGATTGGTCTGGCCTGTGCAGTATAGTCCAGCTGCTTCTGGAGCACAATACCTACCCCCTCTTATCCACCTGTTTAAAAATGAGATTTAGGGTGTCAATCATTTGTTTTTGGATACTGATCCTGTGCTTTTTTTTGTTTTTGTTTCTTTACATGACTTCTGGGGAGCATCAAATACAACCAACGTGTTTTCTGAGGAATGGTCTCCCTGTAGGGTGACAACATTTCCAAACTGCCATTCAGGGACACCCCCACTTCCCAAAAATCAGCTTGTGCTGTAACAAATCACAGCACAGCTGGCACTCTACCCAGAAGCACTGATCACGCCCCCAAAAAACGCTGCCACATCGCCACTTTACTCACTGACAATACCTGTCCTGGCTGGCCGATACCCAATTTACTTTGTTGTAACGCTGGCTCTACACTGCCCCTCAGTGGTTAGACACAAGAGGCGGGATTTATGATTTCTCCAATCACAAGCAGGGGGGCGGGGATTGTGCCTCTCCAGACGTTCAAGGCCGGGACAAGTACTGTCAGTGAGTGAAGTGGCGATGTTGCAGCCTTTTTTTGGGGGGCATCAGATCGGCCTGGGGGGAAAGGAGGGTGGCTGTGTCGGTTTCATTCCCGGACACTGTATTGTCCTGGAATGAAGGTGTCCGGGACAGACCTGCATAATGCGGGACTGTCCTGGGCAATCCGGGACACGTGGTCACCCTATCTCCGTGTTCCTCAGGGCTTGAGCAGTAGAATCACGATGAGGTGCCATATATGATCTATGTTAGTACTTGATAAAGACTGTCATATACCAAGAGCTCATCCCTAATTGTCAGTAATCTATAGATATGAGAACCCCTTTTTCTTGCCCAATTGTAATTAATTTGAGCTATTCCCAAACACATCAACAGCATTCCCCTTGCTCAAAGTCTTTCATATCAAAGTGTCAGTAGTTTTTGTCACCACCAATTAGATGTCCACCTGCTTTGGAAGTTTGAATCTTATTGGTGATACATCATGCTGAGAAAGATGTAGGTAAATGTCGTGTTCTGTCACTTAATTCTTACTTTGCCACTTAGTGGGTCATTGAGCTGGAACAGGCCAGTGCATATCAGATGTTGAAACAGGATTATTCCAAATCAATAACTTTCTGTAAACTAAAGATGAGGACCACAGCCTACAGTATGCAAAATATGGTAGCTCCCATATTTGTCTGTTGACAGGTTCTCTTTCAAATAACAATAAATCACTTATTACATATAGTTGTTGCTTGTTCATTTCTTCGCCCACTCTTTTTTCATCCTTAGAACATAAAAAAACTTTGACAGAAAAATATAGGCATGAGGTAAAATAAATATCCAGTTATCTTGATGATGTTCACACATTACATTCCAATCAGTCTGTTTCTTGACAGATTTGTATCTCTCATGTTCTGTTAGTATTAAATGTCTCCTGATTTCCTTTGCAACACAACCTATATTTATGTTGTTATTTAATTTGTATCTTTTTGAATTATACTTGTGGTCCTTTAGGCCTCATATACACTGCTGCTGGTAAACGGATGTTAACTCTCCTCTATGTTATCTTATCAGTACATGTACACTGAGTCGTTTAAAGGTCTTTTCCAGGCAGTTGAGGTTAGAAGCATTTTTTTGGAAAGCAAAATAATGCATTCAGGGCGGATGTTCGGAGGCATTTGAAACGCCAAATGCCTGTAAAAGCTTGTAAGCACGTGTAAACGTGGTAACTCGCATTTAGCCACGTTTTGTTTATAGGTGTTTTTGCTGGAGATACATTTCTGACCATTTTCAATGCAAAAAACACTTCTAAACGCAAGCGCGGCTAAGCGTGTCTAACATGGCATGTAAATGTGGCACAGCAGACGTTTTTAAACATCGGTTACTAGCTGTCAAGTTTCATTGTTCAGGAGAGGTTTTAAAACGTCCTGTGTACATAAAGCCTTAAAGCGTTTGTTAACCCAAAAAAAAAAAAATGGATCTTGCTCCTTTAAAGCATGTTATATGACACAGTGCTTGTCCTGTGTCATTTGGCGCCCTGTAACACCTAAAAAACCTGGCTGACCCTGCCAGTTTCTTCCCACCCCTCTGTTAACTGACCACGGTGTATCATGGCTGCTGAGACCAGACACCGTGGTCAGTTTACATGCCTCAGTCATCAGTAGCCTGCTATCTGCTCTCCTCTCTGCTCCTGTGTCCCCCCCCCTCCAATCTCTGCCTGTGTGTGAGCTGCCCCTCCCCCCTCCTGCTGCTCTCGTGACACTAACCTGTATACACCATCAGCACTGCCTCCTATTGCAGTGTCCCCCTCTGTGAATAATATATAAATATCAATGCTGAAAATACCTAATTTAAGAGCCAAGATTGTGATCACATGACCAGCCAAGTCTCACCTCCTCTCCTCCTTCCCTCCAGACTGACATCAGCAGAGGAATCTCAGCCGCCCACTGCATCTCTCAGAGGAGGAAAGGAGAAAGCTGGCCAGTCATGTGATCACAATCTCGGCAGTGAAATTAGGTATTTGCAGCATTTATATTTATAAATCATACACAGAGGGGGGATACAATAGGAGGCAGTGCTGATGGTGTATACAGGTTAGAGTGGCTTACCAACCACTTTAAAGAACTTTTCCTTATCAGTAGGGATGAGCCGAACACCCCCCGGTTCGGTTTCGCAAACTTTTGAACACCGTTAAAGTCTATGGGACTCGAACGTGAGAAATAAAAAGTGTGAATTTTAAAGGCTAATATGCAAGTTATTGTCCTAAAAAGGGTTTGGGGACCCAGGTCCTGCCCCAGGTTACATGTATCAGTGCAAAAAAAAAGTTTTAAAAATGCCGGTTTTTTAGGAGCAGTGATTTTAATGATGCTTAAAGTGAAAAAATAAAAGTGAAATATTCCTTTAAATATCGTGCCTGGGGTGTCTATAGTATGCCTGTAAAGTGGTGCGTGTTTCCCGTGTTTAGAACTGTCCCTGCACAAAATTACATTTCTAAAGGAATAAAAGTCATTTAAAACTGCATACGAGTTTTATCTAATGTGTGGTCCCGGCAATATGGATGAAAATCATTGAGAAAACCGGCATGGGTACCCCCCCCCCCCCCAGCCCATTACCAGCCCATTTGGGTCTTGTATGGATATTAGGGGGAACCCTGCACCCAAATTAAAAAAAGGAAAGGCGTTGGGCCCCCAGGCCCTATATACTCTGAACAGCAGTATACAGGCGGTGCAAACAAGACAGGGACTTTAGGCTTGTTCTTAAGTAGAATCTGTTTGTAATTTTGAACTGGTAAATTTTTAAAGTGTAGCTCCAGCCAAAAAATACATTTTTAAGCTTTTTGGAAAACATAGGGAAGGGTTATCACCCCTGTAACAATTGTTTTGCTGTCTGTGCACCTGTTCAGAAGATTTCACCTCACTTTCCGTCCCAATGACAAATGTTTTTTGAAAAGTGGGATTTTTATGGAAACAAGGGTTGGTGATAAAGCATCAGTAGAGAGGAGACACCTTTTTCCCATATTAACTCTTATGGGAGAGAATTTCCCTTCCTAGTGGTAGATTTCCTCTCACTTCCTGTTGTCTCCCTCCGTTTGTAAGTAGGAGTCGTTTGAAAGTCGGATGTTTAAAAGTAGGGGCCTGCCCTATGTACTCTGCAGAAATTTGGGGCTTAGGAGTTGGTGTTGCCACAACACTGTAAGCCCTCACAGTTACTCTTGGTGGGCGCAGGAACGGGCCCTGCTGTGAAATATTAGATCAAGAATTGTAATTACATGCCCCTGTTGAACAGGCTCAGAAAAATTGGGCTTTTGGTGGTGGACAGTGTGGTGGTGTTGCCACAACACTGTAAGCCCTCATAGTTACTCTTGGTGGGCGCAGGAACGGGCCCTGCTGTGAAATATTAGATCAAGAATTGTAATTACATGCCCCTGTTGAACAGGCTCAGAAAAATTGGGCCTTTGGTGGTGGTGTTTCCACAACACTGTAAGCCCTCACAGATACTCGAGTTGGAGCACAGGAATGAGCCCTGCTGTAAAGTATTGCAGCAAAAAATGTTCTTACAAGCTATCAACATGAACATTGAGGAGGAAGAGGATAGTCACTCAGCATAACAGGATAGTCGCTCAGCATCAGCATAGGCAGTCTTGAAGGGATCTCACATTTAAAAAAAAAAAAATTGGTTACATCAGCATCAGGTGCTTGGTAGCTGGTGATCCAAGACTGATTCATTTTTATGAAGGTCAGCCGATCGACCGAGTCGGTGGACAGGCGCACCCTGTGATCGGTTACAAAGCCTCCAGCAGCACTGAATGTGCGTTCTGAAAGAACGCTGGATGCAGGACAGGCCAGTAGCACAATTTCATACTGTGCAAGCTCTGGCCATTGATCCATCCTCAAGACCCAGTAACCCAGAGGATTTTCGGTGGGAGAGGTGTCCAAGTCTGATCTTGCCCCTAGGTATTCCTGCACCATGTAAATCAGATGCTGGCGATGGTTGCTGGTACCGATCATACCTTGGGGCTGCGGACTAAAAAATTGTCTGAACGCATCGGTCAGATGGCCACCTTTTCCACCGCTCCTTCTGTGACTGACCGAAGCCTCAGCAACACGTTGTCTAGGACCAGGAATTTGTAACCTCCCGAAGATGTCTCATCCTCTGCTCCCTCTGCGACGGCTGGATAAGGTCCGCAACCTTACCCTTGTAACGTGGATCAAGGAGGGTTGCTAGCCAGTAATGATCCCTCTCCTTGATACCACGAATATGAGGATCATTTTGCAGGCTTTGCAGGATCAGGGAGGCCATGCAGCGTAGGTTTGCTGAGGCATTCGGTCCGGAGTCCTCTGGGTCACTCAGGATGACATGATCCGCAGCCACCTCCTCCCAGCCACGTACACGTCCATGGGTTTCTGGGGACTGTAAATGATCCCTTGAAGACTGCTGCTGCTGCTGAGTGCTAGGCTCCACCTCCATGCTGACACAATCCTCCTCCTCCTCCTCATCCTCGTCCTCTCCCTGTGTGATCGGCGGGCCCGCAGGAACACTGTCTGGATAAAGGGGGCCTTGAGAGGTAAGGAAGTCCTCCTCTTCCTCCCTCTGTTCTGTCTCAAGTACCCTGTCTATTATTCCATGCAGCATGTGCTCCAACAGGTGGACAAGAGGGACAGTATCACTGATGCATGCACTGTCACTGCTCACCATCCTCGTGGCCTCCTCAAATGGTGATAGGACAGTGGATGCATCCCTGATCATGACCCACTGGCGTGGCAAAAAAAAACAAGCTCCCCTGACCCTGTCCTGGTGCCATAGTCGCACAGGTACTCAATGATGGCCCTCTGCTGCATGTGCAGCCGCTGCAGCATGGCCAACGTTGAGTTCCACCTGGTGGGCATGTCACAGATTAGGCGGTTCTTGGGCAGGTTAAATTCCTTTTGGAGGTCAGCCAGCCGAGCACTGGCATTATATGACCGGCGGAAATGCCCACAGACTTTCCTGGCCTGCCTCAGGACATCCTGTAAGCCTGGGTACCTGCCCAAGAACCGCTGCACCACCAAGTTAGGGACGTGAGCCAAACAGGGCACATGGGTCAGCTGTCCCTGTCGGAGGGCGGAGAGGAGGTTGGTGCCATTGTCGCAAACCACCATTTGTGGCTTAAGCTGGCATGGCATCAACCACCTCTGAGCCTGCCCCTGCAGAGCTGACATAATCTCTGCCCCAGTGTGGCTCTTGTCCCCCAAGCACACCAGCTCAAGCACCGCATGGCATCTTTTTGCCGGCGTACTTGCGTAGCCTCTTGAACGCCTACGGAGCACCGCTGGTTCCGAGGACAAATCAGCAGAGAAAGAGGCCATGGAGGAAGAATAAGAGGAGGAGGTGGAGGAGAGAGGTGTGTCAAAATCACCACTAGTAGCATTTTGGAGGCGTGGTGGCGGAACAACCTCCAACACTACTGCACCCTGTCCTGCATCCTTACCAGCTGCCAGCAGAGTCACCCAGTGCGCCGTGAAAGATAGGTAACGTCCCTGTCCATGCCTGCTGGACCATGAGTCAGCGGTAATTAGGGATGAGCTTCGTGTTCGAGTCGAACATACGTTCGACTCGAACATCGGCTGTTCGATCGTTCGACGAAGATCGAACGATTTGGGCCGTTCGCGCCAAATTCGAGTGACGCGAACGGCCCACAATGCACTACACCATCGCAGTGTCATCCAGGCGCTGTGATTGGCCAAGCATGCACTGTGACCCCGCATGCTTGGCCAATCACAGCGCCGGCAGCGAGGAGAGCAATGATTGGCCACAGGCAGGATGCCTGTGGCCAATTATTGCTGAGGGTGTTTAGTACACGCCCCACACTATAAAAGGCCGCCAGCACGGCGGCCTAGTGTAGTGTGTTCCGGAGCAGGGAAAGACAAGCATAGGCAGGGACAGTGACATTTATTTCTTTCTTGCTTAACCTGGATTCCTTTAGTTTAGGGAAAGAGAAGGATAGGTAGGGAGAGTGTCAGTGTGTTTTACTGTGCGAGTCCTTGTTTCTAGGGACAAAGAAGGAAAGTGAGGGGATTTCTCCTTGTGCTATAGTGTGCTTTAAAAAAACATTTTTTCTAGGGACAGAAAACTGTAGGTAGGGAGAGTGTCAGTTTCTTTCACTGTGCCAGTCCTTGTTTCTAGGGACAAAGAAGGAAAGTGAGGGGATTTCTCCTTGTGCTATAGTGTGCTTTAAAAAAACATTTTTTCTAGGGACAGAAAACTGTAGGTAGGGAGAGTGTCAGTTTCTTTCACTGTGCCAGTCCTTGTTTCTAGGGACAAAGAAGGAAAGTGAGGGGATTTCTCCTTGTGCTATAGTGTGCTTTAAAAAAACATTTTTTCTAGGGACAGAAAACTGTAGGTAGGGAGAGTGTCAGTTTCTTTCACTGTGCCAGTCCTTGTTTCTAGGGACAAAGAAGGAAAGTGAGGGGATTTCTCCTTGTGCTATAGTGTGCTTTAAAAAAACATTTTTTCTAGGGACAGAAAACTGTAGGTAGGGAGAGTGTCAGTTTCTTTCACTGTGCCAGTCCTTGTTTCTAGGGACAAAGAAGGAAAGTGAGGGGATTTCTCCTTGTGCTATAGTGTGCTTTAAAAAAACATTTTTTCTAGGGACAGAAAACTGTAGGTAGGGAGAGTGTCAGTTTCTTTCACTGTGCCAGTCCTTGTTTCTAGGGACAAAGAAGGAAAGTGAGGGGATTTCTCCTTGTGCTATAGTGTGCTTTAAAAAAACATTTTTTCTAGGGACAGAAAACTGTAGGTAGGGAGAGTGTCAGTTTCTTTCACTGTGCCAGTCCTTGTTTCTAGGGACAAAGAAGGAAAGTGAGGGGATTTCTCCTTGTGCTATAGTGTGCTTTAAAAAAACATTTTTTCTAGGGACAGAAAACTGTAGGTAGGGAGAGTGTCAGTTTCTTTCACTGTGCCAGTCCTTGTTTTTAGGGACAAAGAAGGAAAGTGAGGGGATTTCTCCTTGTGCTATAGTGTGCTTTAAAAAAACATTTTTTCTAGGGACAGAAAACTGTAGGTAGGGAGAGTGTCAGTTTCTTTCACTGTGCCAGTCCTTGTTTCTAGGGACAAAGAAGGAAAGTGAGGGGATTTCTCCTTGTGCTATAGTGTGCTTTAAAAAAACATTTTTTCTAGGGACAGAAAACTGTAGGTAGGGAGAGTGTCAGTTTCTTTCACTGTGCCAGTCCTTGTTTCTAGGGACAAAGAAGGAAAGTGAGGGGATTTCTCCTTGTGCTATAGTGTGCTTTAAAAAAACATTTTTTCTAGGGACAGAAAACTGTAGGTAGGGAGAGTGTCAGTTTCTTTCACTGTGCCAGTCCTTGTTTCTAGGGACAAAGAAGGAAAGTGAGGGGATTTCTCCTTGTGCTATAGTGTGCTTTAAAAAAACATTTTTTCTAGGGACAGAAAACTGTAGGTAGGGAGAGTGTCAGTTTCTTTCACTGTGCCAGTCCTTGTTTCTAGGGACAAAGAAGGAAAGTGAGGGGATTTCTCCTTGTGCTATAGTGTGCTTTAAAAAAACATTTTTTCTAGGGACAGAAAACTGTAGGTAGGGAGAGTGTCAGTTTCTTTCACTGTGCCAGTCCTTGTTTCTAGGGACAAAGAAGGAAAGTGAGGGGATTTCTCCTTGTGCTATAGTGTGCTTTAAAAAAACATTTTTTCTAGGGACAGAAAACTGTAGGTAGGGAGAGTGTCAGTTTCTTTCACTGTGCCAGTCCTTGTTTCTAGGGACAAAGAAGGAAAGTGAGGGGATTTCTCCTTGTGCTATAGTGTGCTTTAAAAAAACATTTTTTCTAGGGACAGAACACTGTAGGTAGGGAGAGTGTCAGTTTCTTTCACTGTGCCAGTCCTTGTTTCTAGGGACAAAGAAGGAAAGTGAGGGGAATTCTCCTTGTGCTATAGTGTGCCAAAGCATTCCTCATCAACCATCTTTGAAATCCTTGTTTTTTGGACAGTCAGGGAAATTGTCGTTGTGCTATTCTGTGCAAAAGCAATAATCCTCAACCATATTTAGAAATCCTTAAGTAAAGGGACAGAGAAGGACACCTGAAGGTAGCCCTTATTGCTTTTTTCCCATCTCCCTGCAGGCCATCTATTAGAATGTCTGGAAGGCAAACAAGGAGAGGCAGACAGTCAGGAGGCAATAAAAGAGGGCAAGCAGGCTCTGTGTCTGGGGGCAACAGTGCTGGTCGTGGACGCGGTGCATTGTCATCAGCACATGGCCATGGGACACGCTTGTCCTTCTTTTCGGCAGCTGGACATGTTGAGCCACATCATGCCGAAGACTTGGTAGAGTGGATGACCAAGCCCTCCTCCTCCTCCTCATCCTCTCTCACCCAGGCTCAGGGTACTGGCAAAGCAGCTGCCAAAGCGTCCTCTTCCCTGGTATCAATGTCAGACTCATCATCAGTCACTCCTTCCCTAGACCCACCATGTCCTCCTCCTGAGGAGTCCCCCGAACTGTTTGAGCACAGTGTTGGGTACATGCTCCAGGAGGATGCCCAGCGTTTCGAAGGGTCTGATGATGAAACCCAGCTACAGGAAGGCAGTAGCGTGAGAGCAGACAGAGGGGATGCTCAAGAAGGACACCAATCTGGCAGTCATGTTCCAGCAGCTGCAGCATACTGCCAGATTGGCTCCAGTGATGAGGAGGGAGGGGATGATGAGGTCACTGACTCCACGTGGGTGCCTAATAGGAGAGAGGAGGAGGAGGAGGATGAGGAGGAGGCACATCTCCAACGAGGCAGGATGCCCTTTGGTGGCCAGCGTAAGGGCAGTACACCGACGGAATCACACAGCAGAGCTCCGCCTGTGCAGGGCGCTGCCTCTGCCCGTCATTCAAAAAGTTCCTTGGTGTGGGCCTTTTTTGAGGCTAGTGCATCAGATCGCACAGCTGCTGTTTGCAACATATGTCTCAAGCGTATATCGCGTGGCCAAAACATCAGCCGCTTGGGTACCACATGCCTGACCAGACATATGTTGACCTGCCATGCAGCTCGTTGGCAAGCCTACCTCAAAGACCCACACCAAAGAACAAAGCGGACCTCTCCTTGCACCGCATCAGCTGGGATCTCCAACCCCACTATAACTTCAGTCCTCTCTGAAACATGCACTGAGAGGAATGAAGGTGTAGAATTAGGTGTGTCACAGCCAAGTACTTGCGGCCACTCTGCTAGCAGTACACCGACGTCCGATTCTAGCAGGCAAATTTCCCTGCCCCAGCTGCTGGACCGTCGAAAGAAGTTCACTCCCAGCCATCCACATGCCCAGCGGTTGAATGCTAGCTTGGCTAAATTGCTAGCGCTTCAACTGCTGCCTTTTCAGTTGGTAGACTCGGCCCCCTTCCGTGAGTTTGTGCAATGTGCGGTTCCTCAGTGGCAGGTTCCCAAACGCCACTTTTTCTCACGGAAGGCTATTCCGGCTCTCTACCGGCATGTGGAAGGCAATGTCTTGGCCTCGCTGGACAGGGCGGTCAGCGGTAAGGTGCATATTACCGCTGACTCATGGTCCAGCAGGCATGGACAGGGACGTTACCTTTCTTTCACGGCCCATTGGGTCACTCTTTTGGCAGCTGGGAAGGATGCAGGACAAGGTGCAGTAGTGTTGGAGGTTGTTCCACCGCCACGCCTCCAAAATGCTACTACTGGTTGTGACACACCTCTCTCCTCCACCCCCTCCTCTTCTTCTTCCTCCATGGCCTCTTCCTGTGGTTTGTCCTATGAACCAGCGGTGCTCCGTAGCCGTTCACGGGGCTACGCAAGTACGCAGGCAAAAAGATGCCATGCCGTGCTTGCACTGGTGTGTTTGGGGGACAGAAGCCACACTGGGGCAGAGGTCCTGTCTGCTCTGCAGGGCCAGGCCGAGAGGTGGTTGACGCCACGCCAGCTTAAGCCAGGAATGGTGGTTTGCGACAATGGCACCAACCTCCTCTCCGCCCTCCGACAGGGACAACTGACCCATGTGCCCTGTGTGGCTCACGTCCTTAACCTGGTGGTGCAGCGGTTCTTGGGCAGGTACCCGGGCTTACAGGATGTCCTGAGGCAGGCCAGGAAAGTCTGTGTGCATTTCCGCAGATCTTATAATGCCAGTGCTCGCCTGGCTGAGCTGCAAAAGGAGTTGAACCTGCCCAAGAACCACCTTATATGTGACATGCCCACCAGGTGGAACTCAACGTTGGCCATGCTGCAGCGGCTGCACACGCAGCAGAGGGCCATCAATGAGTACCTGTGCGACTACGGCACCAGGACAGGGTCAGGGGAGCTTGGTTTTTTTTCTCCACGCCAGTGGGGCATGATCAGGGATGCATGCACTGTCCTGGCACCATTTGAGGAGGCCACGAGGATGGTGAGCAGTGACAGTGCATGCATCAGTGACACTGTACCTCTTGTCCACCTGTTGGAGCACACGCTGCGTGGAATAATGGACAGGGCACTTGAGGCAGAACAGAGGCAGGAAGAGGAGGACTTCCTTGCCTCTCAAGGCCCCCTTTACCCAGACAGTGTTCCTTCTGTCCCACCCATCGCACAGGAAGAGGAAGAGGAGGAGGAGGAGGATTGTGTCAGCATGGAGGTGGAGGCTGGCACTCAGCATCATCAGCAGCAGTCTTTTAGGGATGATTTACAGTCCCAAGAAACCAGTGGACTTGTACGTGGCTGGGAGGAGGTGGCTGCGGATCATGTCGTCCTTAGTGACCCAGAGGACTCCGGAGCGAATGCCTCAGCAAACCTACGCTGCATGGCCTCCCTGATCCTGCAAAGTCTGCGGAAGGATCCTCGTATTCTTCGGATCAAGGAGAGGGACCATTACTGGCTGGCCACTCTCCTTGATCCACGGTACAAGGGTAAGGTTGCGGACCTTATGTTACCTTCGCAGAGGGAGCAGAGGATGAGACAACTCCGGGAGGCCTTGCAGAAAGGTCTGTGCAACGCGTTCCCAGAGACTGGGAGGTTACAAACTCCTGGTCCTGGACAACGAGTTGCTGAGGCTTCGGCCAGTCAAAGAAGGAGCGGTGGGGAAGGTGGCCGTCTGACCGATGCGTTCAGACAATTCTTTAGTCCGCAGCCCCAAAGTATGATCGGTTCCAGCAACCATCGCCAGCGTCTGATAAACATGGTGCAGGAATATCTAGGGGCAAGGTCAGACTTGGACACCTTCCCCACCGAAAATCCTCTGGCTTACTGGGTCTTGAGGATGGATCACTGGCCAGAGCTTGCACAGTATGCAATTGAGCTACTGGCCTGTCCTGCATCCAGCGTTCTTTCGGAACGCACATTCAGTGCTGCTGGAGGATTTGTCACGGATCACAGGGTGCGCCTGTCCACCGACTCGGTTGATCGACTGACTTTCATCAAGATGAACCAGTCTTGGATCACCACCAGCTACCACACACCTGATGCTGATATAACAGACTAATTGATTTTAACATGTCACATCCCTTCAAGACTGATGCTGATGCTGAGTGCCTGTGCTGTTATGTTGACTGGCTATCCTCCTCCTCCGAGTCCTCAATGATACGATTGATGATGATAGCTTGGAAGATCATTTTTGTTTATGGGTGCCGCCACCAGTGGCTAAGGCCCAATTTTTCAGCCCCTGTTTTACAGGGGCGTGTAATTACAATTTTTTTACCAATAATTTGCCATAGGGCTCATTGCTGTGCTCCAAGTACAGTATCTGTGAGGGGTTGGAGTGTTGTGGCACCAGTGCCTAAGGCCCAATTTTTCAGCCCCTGTTTAACAGGGGCGTGTCATTACAATTTTTGAAGCAATACTTTGCAACAGGGCTCATTGCTGTGCTCCAAGTAACGTATCTGTGAGGGGTTGTAGTGTTGTGCCACCAGTGCCTAAGGCCCAATTTTTCAGCCCCTGTTCAACAGGGGCATGCAATTACAATTCTTGATCTAATAATTCACAGCAGGGCCCATTGCTGCACCCACCAAGAGTAACTCTGAGGGCTTACAGTGTTGTGGCAACGCCACCACCACCACCACCACCACGAAAGGCCCAATTTTTCAGCCCCTGTTCAAAAGGGGCATGTAATTACATTTCTTGATCTAATAATTCACAGCAGGGCCCATTCCTGCACCCACCAAGAGTAACTCTGAGGGCTTACAGTGTTGTGGCAACACCACCACCACCACCACCACGAAAGGCCCAATTTTTCAGCCCCTGTTCAAAAGGGGCATGTAATTACAATTCTTGATCTAATAATTCACAGCAGGGCCCATTCCTGCACCCACCAAGAGTAACTCTGAGGGCTTACAGTGTTGTGGCAACACCACCACCACCACCACCACCACGAAAGGCCCAATTTTTCAGCCCCTGTTCAACAGGGGCATGCAATTACAATTCTTGATCTAATAATTCACAGCAGGGCCCATTGCTGCACCCACCAAGAGTAACTGTCAGGGCTTACAGTGTTGTGGCACCAGCACCACCATCAAAGGCCCAATTTTTACTACCACTGTTCAACAATTATATGTAATTAAAATTCCTGATATAATAGTTGACAGCAGGGCGTTCCAGCACCAACCAAGAGTAACTGTGAGTGCTTACAGTGTTGTGCCAACACCAACAACTAAGGGGCCTATTTCTGCAGAGTATATACGGCAGGTCCCTACTTTCAAACATCCAACTTACAAACGACTCCTACTTGCAAACGCAAGAAGACAACAGGAAGTGAGAGGAAATCTACCCCTAGGAAGGAAAATTCTCTCCTGTAAGAATAAATATGGGAGAAAGGTGTCTCCTCTGTACTGATGCTTTATCAGCAATCCTTGTTTCAAGAAAAACACCACATTTCAAAAACAGTTGACATTGGGACGGAAAGTGAGGTGAAATGTTCTGAACAGGGGCACAGACAGCAAAACAAATGTTACAGGGGTGATAACCCTTACCTATGTTTTCCAAAAAGTTTAAAAATAGATTTTTGGGCTGGAGCTACACTTCAACAATGTACCTGTTCAAAATTACAAACAGATTCTACATAAGAACAAACCTACAGTCCCTGTCTTGTATGCACCGCCTGTATACGGCTGTTCAGAGTATATAGGGCCTTTTTTATTTTATGTGCGGGGTTCCCCTTAATATCCATACAAGACCCAAAGGGGCTGGTAATGGGCTGGGGTAGGGGGGGGGGGGTCATGGGGTAGCTATGCCATTTTTCTTAAAGATTTTCATCCATATTACCGGGACCAGACATTACATTAAAGCCGCAAGCAGTTTTAAATGGCTTTTTTTTCCTTTAGAAGTGTCATTTTGTGCAGGGACAGTTCTAAACACGGGAAACACGTGGCACTTCACAGGCATACTTTAGACACCCCCCAGGTACGATATTTAAAGGAATATTTGACTTTTTTTTTTTCACTTTATGCATCATTAAAATGACTGCTCCCGAAAAACGACCGTTTTTAAAACTTCTTTTTGCATTGATACATGTCCCCTGGTGCAGAACCCGGGTTCCCAAACCCTTTTTAGGACAATAACATGCATAATAGTTGTTATAATTAGCACTTTAGAATTCGAACGTTCGCATCCATTGTATTTAATAGGGTTCTAATGTTCGTACGAACTTTCGGTCCGTTCGCGGGTTCTGGTGCGAACCGAACCCGGGGGTGTTCGGCTCATCACTAGCGGTAATATGCACCTTACCGCTGACCGCCCTGTCCAGCAAGGCCAAGACATTGCCTTCCACATGCCGGTAGAAAGCCTTCCGTGAAAAAAAGGTGGCGTTTGGGAACCTGCCACTGAGGTACCACACATTCCACAAACTCACGGAAGGGGGCAGAGTCTACCAACTGAAAAGGCAGCAGTTGAAGTGCTAGCAATTTAGCCAATCTAGCATTCAACCGCTGGGCATGTGGATGGCTGGGAGCAAACTTCTTTCGGCTGTGTAGCAACTGGGGCAGGGAAATTTGCCTGGTACAATCGGACGTTGGTGTACCGATAGCAGATTGCCCGCAAGTACTTGGCAGTGGCACACCTAATTCTAAACCTTCATGCCTCTCAGTGCAGGTTTCTGAGAGGACTAATGTCAGGGAATTAGTTGACCAGACTGTGTGGACTGCACAGAGAGAACCAAAAATGCATGTAAAGTGAATTATAATGATGTTTATTAAGATAGGTTATATGTAAGTAAATACAAACAGTGCAAAACCAACCAAACAACCCACAAACAACAAATAGTATATACAGCTAAGGGCAGTACCAGAATGTTGAACGTAAGCCAGGCCAGGGTCATACACAGCAGATCAGTAGTTGGACAAAGGGGTGTTCCAGAAGCATAAACGTAGCCAGGCCAAGGTCATACACGGGGAGTCAGCAGATGATGACAGGAAACAAACAAGACAGGGAGAGGGCGGATGGATAGGCTGCAGGGCAGGGATCCAAGCAAATCAGGTATGAAAGGTAATCAGGGGGGACAGGTCCAGGAAAGGCTCAGGATGGGGATCAGGTCAGGTGAGGTACAGGCTCAGGGTCAGAATACAGGCAGCGAGGTCAGGGCTCAAGGAGAGAGAGATACCAAGGCGAGCATGTAAGGGCTCGCCGGGTATTTATAGGACTGCAGTGATTGTCCTCACGTGACAGCTGAGCGGAGGAAGTGCTGCCTGCCCCACACTACCGGAATACACACGCTGGTGAACCCCGGTACTACGGCCCATGGATCAGGCATTACCACCAGCAGGTGAGATCCTCTATCAAAGATACTGGCTGCAAGAGGACACCTGCTGGTGGACACTAGTACTGCAATCCATAGGACCAACAGCGCCACCAGCCGGTGAAGCCTTTCCTGACAACTAAAGGTATAGTGGGGCTGGAGATCCCAGCTGATGAGGAGCAAGGAGAGGTCAACTTTGTTCTCTGGTGTGGGTATTTTATGTACACTTGCCAATGGACTGCATGGCAGGTCGACATATGTCTGGTCAAGCATGTGGTGCCCAAGCGGCTGCTGTTTTGGCCACGCTTGATACTCTTCAGACATATGTTGCAAATAGCGGTGCGATCTGCTGCACACGTCTGAAAAAAGGCCCACACCAAAGAACTATTGGAAAAACGCACAGAGTCAGCAGCGCCCTGCACATGCGGAGCTCTGTGGTGTGATGCAGTCAATTGGCTGCCCTTAAGCTGGCCCCTGGAGGGCATCCTGCCTCGTTGGAGATGTGCCTCCTCCTCTCTCCTATCAGGCACCCACGTAGAGTCAGTGACCTCATCATCCCCTCTCTCCTCGTCACTGGAGCAAACCTGGCAGTATGCTGCAGCTGGGGAAACATGACTGCCAGTTTGTTGTCCTTCTTGGGCACCCCCTCTGTCTGGGCTCACGTTACTGCCTTCCTCAAGCTGGTTACCATCATCGGAGCCTTCAAAACGCTGCGCATCCTCCTGCAGCATGTACCCAACACTGTGGTCGAACAGTTCAGGGGACTCCTCCGTGCATGATGGTGGGGCTAGGGAAGGAGTAACTAATGACCTTGAGCCCATGGAATAGGCCGCTTTGGCACCTGCATTGGCAGCCAAGGTAGCCTGGGTGACAGAGGATGAGGAGGATGAGGATGGCTTGGTCATCCACTCTACCAACTCTTCTACATGTTGCAGCTCAACCTGGCCAGCTGCCGAAAAAAAGGACAAGCGCGCCCCATGGCCACGTGCTGATGAGGATGCACCGTGTCCACGACCAGCACTGTTGTCTCTAGACACAGAGCCTGCTTGCCCTCTTTTATTGGCCTGTGAGTGTCTGCCTATCCTTGTTGGCCTTCCAGACATACTGTATTTGATGTATTGGAATAGGTACACAAGGAATGGCCTGCAGTGAGATGTAGCTGTACAAAGCTGGGATGTATATATATACTGATTATACTTCAGCTAACTGAATCAACTGCCTTCCTGTAGTATATTAGCTGGAACAGGAATGGTCTGCAGCAGTGTTGCCAACCATACGTAGATTTACGTACGGGACGTGAATTTAACCCCTTTTTTGGGGTGTACGTTAATGTCCGCTATGGGCACCGGCGCCCATAAAAAAGATGGCCACGAGCCGGCCATACAACTGCGCATGCGCCGTTCCGAAGCCGGCCGAGCGCAGGAAAACGTATTCACGCTCGGCCGGGCGGCGCACGCGCAGTAATGTGATGGCGCCGCTGGCGCCATTTTTGAATACACCGGCGTGACCACAGCGACTGGTGCGAGCCGCGCGACTCGAGTCCTCAGTCCTGCAGTAGCACTCATCATCATAGGTGCCGGTGGAGGAGCGAGCGGAGCACTGACAGGGTGGAGGACAGAGACAGACTCGAGGTGAGTGAAACTGGGGGGTCAGTGAGTGAGCCTGGAGCGTGAAGCCGTGCCAATGGTGCCATGCAGGGGACACAGAGACTGATGTGCTCTCTGTCTACCGGCACCATATTACTTCTAGAAATCATCAGTGTGCTGTGTCCTCCTCTGGCTCCTTTGCACCTTTCCACAGGTCAGGGCAGCACAGTGCTGCCCTGACCTGTGGAGAGGTGAAAGGGGCACAGGAGGAGGACACAGCACACTGATGATGTGGAGAAATAATATGGTGGTGGACAGAGGAGGAGGCTACTGTGAGGGGGTGAGGAGGACACCATCATGTCCGCAGAGTGTCTCCGGCACCTCCAATAGTATGTCCGCAGTCTCTGTCCACCTCCTGTAGTATGTCCGCAGTCTCTCCAGTGTCCACCTCCCTGTAGTATGTCCGCAGTCTCTCCAGTGTCCACCTCCCTGTAGTATGTCCGCAGTCTCTGTCCACCTCCTGTAGTATGTCCGCAGTCTCTCCAGTGTCCACCTCCCTGTAGTATGTCCGCAGTCTCTGTCCACCTCCTGTAGTATGTCCGCAGTCTCTCCAGTGTCCACCTCCCTGTAGTATGTCCGCAGTCTCTCCAGTGTCCACCTCCCTGTAGTATGTCTGCAGTCTCTGTCCACCTCCTGTAGTATGTCCGCAGTCTCTGTCCACCTCCTGTAGTATGTCCGCAGTCTCTGTCCAGTGTCCTCCTCCCTGTAGTATGTCTGCAGTCTCTGTCCACCTCCTGTAGTGTGTCCGCAGTCTCTGTCCACCTCCTATAGTGTGTCCGCAGTCTCTGTCCCCCTCCTGTAGTGTGTCCGCAGTCTCTGTCCCCCTCCTGTAGTGTGTCCACAGTCTCTGTCCCCCTCCTGTAGTGTGTCCGCAGCCTCTGTCCACCTCCTGTATCGTGTCTGCAGTCTCTGTCTACTTCCTGTATCGTGTACGCAGCCTCTGACCATCTCTTGTCATGTCTACAGTCTATGAGGGGATCCTAGAAAGGAGTCAAGAGTGGGAGTGCCGCCGGGATGGGGGTTACGGCCCAGGAAGAAACAGACGTGTGGACTGGGGAGAGGAGATCAGAGCCACCAAGCTGGAGCCGTCTGACTGAGCCCCACACTGTGCACCTGGGAGGAGGTAAGTGACAGTGCCGCCAGGCCATTCTGAGGGGGGGGGGGGTCACTGATGTAAGAAGGTGAATGAATACAATAATGTAAGGGGGCACTGATATAAAGGTTTCCCCCTATATTAGTACCCCCCCCTTATCTTAGTGTATTCACTCTGTGGAAGGTGGTCTCTATTCACCAGAGCCCCCCTCCACATCAGAGTTCCCCCTTACATCATGATCTGCAGCATTCCCCTTTACATAAGAGTTCCCTTGCACTGTAAGGGGGCATACTGCAGACTCTGATGTAAGAGGGAACTCTGTGCTGGCTGGGTTATAGTATCCTAACCTTCATGTGAATTGAGAAATATGTTTTTTTACTTTTGTTTAACTTAAACACATTGATATTAGCATTAGCTGTGTGTTTATAGTTGAAATGTTGATATTTGCACTGTTTAGCACTAAAAACAGTAATTTTAGGTACTGTTTTTGCAGCGTCAGTAAAAAATGCGGCTCTGCCAGTAATCTTCATTATTTTTGCCAGTAAGAAATTGGTGCCGTACAGAAATTTTGGCATCCTTGCCAGTAAATTTCACTTCAGGGGGTTGGCAACACTGGTCTGCAGTGAGATCTAGCTGAACACTGTGCACAGGATATAGTACTTAATATACTGCAGCTTAGCTCAATCAACTGCCTGCCTGTATTGTTAGGAAGTGAGCAGGAATGGTCTGCAGTCAGTTTTACCTGCACACTGTGCCCAGTATACAGTACACTGACTTAATATACTGCAGCTTAGCTCAATAAACTGCCTGCCTGTATTAGGAAGAGTACAGGAATGGTCTGCAGTCAGCGTTACCTGCACACTGTGCCCAGTATACAGTACACTGACTTAATATATGGCAGCTTAGCTCAATCAACTGCCTGCCTGTATTATTAGAAAGAGAACAGGAATGGTCTGCAGTCAACTTTACCTGCAAATTGTGCCCAGTATACAGTACACTGACTTAATATACTGCAGCTTAGCTCAATCAACTGCCTGTATTATTAGGAAGAGAACAGGAATGGTCTGCAGTCAGCTTTACCTGCACACTGTGCCCAGTATACAGTACACTAACTTACTATACTACAGCTTAGCTCAATAAACTGCCTGCCTGTATTATTAGGAAGAGAACAGGAATTGTCTGCAGTCAGCTTTACCTGCACACTGTGCCCAGTATACAGTACACTGACTTAATATACTGCAGCTTAGCTCAATCAACTTCCTGCCTGTATTATTAGGAAGAGAACAGGAATGGTCTGCAGTCAGCTTTACCTGCACACTGTGCCCAGTATACAGTACACTGACTTAATATACTGCATCTTAGCTCAATAAACTGCCTGCCTGTATTATTAGGAAGAGAACAGGAATGGTCCGCAGTCAGTCAGCTTTACCTGCACACTGTGCCCAGTATACAGTACACTGACTTAATATACTGCAGCTTAGCTCAATCAACTGTCATTTGAGTTTTTTCATACACTGATCAGGACAATGGGTGATATTATTTAAAGACTGCGTTGGGAGTATATGATTTTCATATTCTTTACTATATTTCATGTTTTCATGTTGTATGCACCAATGCACTGAGTCTGGGAGTTTATGGTTTTACAACATTTTATGTTTTCATGCTGTATGCGATAATGCACTGAGACTGGACACTTTGATTACCGATATAGTTCTTTAATAAGTTATTATTTATTTTAGACACATTGTTGCGCAGCTTATAGTTCTTTATATTATTTATTTTGTGGGTGTCTCACATTTTTTAGTTGCAGCACAGGTATTTATTTACTCACCTTAGATACTTCTAGGACAGCGCAGTATACCTTTTCCACTATAGCTCAATCAACTGCCTGCCTGTTTTATTAGGAAGAGAACAGGAATGGTCTGCAGTCAGCTTTACCTGCACACTGTGACCAGTATACAGTACACTGACTTAATATACTGCAGCGAGAATAACAGGAACACTCTGCAGTGAGATCTAGCTAAACTGTATACAGTGTATATATATATATATATATATATATATATATTGTGAGGGGGTTAGCTCGGCAGCGGGTGTGTGTGACCCCCGGGATGGGCTCCCCACACAAAAACAGGCCCAGCAAACGGAGGTTGTGGTTTTCAAAATCAAAAAAAAAGGTGCGGTTTATTTTCTATTTACAGTGACAAAACACAGCAAAGCCAAAAGAAACATATAAACAAAATAAATCCTGGTCAACTTGACCTCTGACTAAACATACAGGTTTCCTAACTAACAACTGGGATCAGCCTAGTGCTGTCCTAGTCCCTAAGTCCCTGGTTTTAAATGTCCAAGCAAATAGCCACACAGGCTTTGTCTCACCGCACAGGGGTTCACTCTCCCTAGACAGTCCACACAGGTCTGGGTCCAGGCATGAGCTAACACCTAATGAATCTGGGAGTTTTTATAGAGGCCTTAAACGAACTGACAGGCTTCAGCTGGCCTCATCAACTCCCTGCCTGCACGACGCCCAGCCCTCTCCCTAGAGGTATGAGTCATCCATGAGCCCACTAGCCTTAGCTGGGCTTATACAACTCTCCACCTAGTTGTATAAGTCGGCGTAAAGCCTGAATCTGGGCGAAATATATCTACCCCCCTGGATGCAACCAGGTGACTTTACCTTCCTGCTGTCACATACCCCCCCCTCTTGTTTTAACCTCGGGGTTGGAACACCAGCAATCAGGCATTCATGTACTCGAGACAAAGCATCCACATTCCCCATTTGAACGCCAGGGCGATGCTTTACTGTGAAGTTGAATTCCTGGAGGGCCAGGAACCACCTATTCACTCTTCTATTTGTTTCCTTGTTTTGAGCCATCCACTTTAACGGAGCGTGATCCGTAACCATGTCAAAGTGCCTACCTAGCAGGTAGTACCGAAGGGAATCTAGAGCCCACTTCACCGCTAAACACTCCTTTTCAACGGTGGCGTAATTTACCTCATGGGACTTCAACTTCCTGCTGAGGTAAATGACTGGGTGCTCTTCCCCGTTCCAGACCTGGGACAATACTGCTCCTAACCCCACATCTGACGCATCACTTTGTACGACAAAGTCTTTAGAGAAGTCGGGTGAGTACAACACTGGCTGGCTACATAAGGCTTGTTTCAAGAATTGGAATGCTGCCTCAGCCTCGGGGGTCCATTTAATCATGACCGACCCTTTCCCCTTCGTTAGGTTGGTTAGGGGCACAGCCTTAGAAGCAAAGTGGGGAATGAATCGCCGATAATACCCAGCGATTCCCAGAAAGGCTCGTACCTGCTTCTTGCTGTTGGGACGTGGCCAACTCTGGATGGCCTCGACTTTGTTGAGTTGGGGTTTTATTACTCCCCTCCCAATGGTGTACCCAAGATATTTGGCCTCCTCCTGCCCAATGGTACACTTCTTGGGGTTAGCCGTAAACCCCGCTTCCCGAACAGAGTCCAGGACTGCTTGCACTTTTGGCAGATGTGAGGCCCAATCTGTGCTATGGACAATTACGTCATCCAGGTAAGCCGCAGCATACTTCCGATGGGGCCTCAGCATCTGGTCCATTTTCCGCTGGAATGTGGCCGGCGCATTCTGTAACCCGAACGGCATTCTTTTATATTGGAACGCCCCGTCTGGGGTTACAAATGCGGTTTTCTCTTTGGCCAATTTGGCCAGGGGGATTTGCCAATACCCTTTTGTGAGGTCAAGAGTCGTCATGTATCGGGCTGTTCCCAGCCGGTCGATCAACTCATCTATACGTGGCATGGGGTAGGTGTCAAATTTTGTAACTTTGTTCAACTGACGAAAATCGTTACAAAATCGCCAGCTCCCATCCGGTTTAGGCACCAACACAATGGGACTAGACCAATCACTTTGGGACTCCTCTATCACCCCTAAGTTCAGCATTTTCTGTACTTCCTCCCGTATTGCCTCCCGTCGGGCCTCTGGGATCCGATAGGGTTTTAACTTCACCCTTTCACCGGGCGGGGTAATGATGTCATGCTCTACCCCAAATGTTTGTCCCGGCAGCTCAGAGAATACCTCCTTGTTGCGAAGCACAACTTCCTTAACCTCCTGTTGTTGGGGTTGTGACAAGGTGGCTGCTATTCCAACCTCAGGAATCACGCAACCAGTTTGAGCTGGTGACCAAGTGTCTGCGACTAGGGACTCTCTATCCCTCCAGGCTTTCAACAGATTAACGTGATAGATCTGTTCGGGCTTTCGCCTTCCTGGTTGTCTGACCTTGTAATTCACTTCGCTCACTTTTTCCATTATCTCGTAGGGGCCTTGCCATTTGGCAAGGAATTTACTTTCAACCGTAGGGACAAGTACCAGTATCCTATCCCCCGGGGAAAAGGTACGGGTCTTGGCTCCACGGTTGTACACTCTCTGCTGTGCTAACTGCGCTTGGGCCAAATGTTCCTTCACGATGGGCATTACCTGTGCAATTCGGTCTTGCATCAGGGCGACATGCTCAATCACACTCCTGTGGGGAGAACTCTCACTTTCCCAAGTTTCCTTGGCAATATCCAACAGCCCTCTTGGGTGTCTCCCATACAGTAACTCAAAGGGGGAGAATCCCGTAGAGGATTGGGGCACCTCCCTAATAGCAAACATCAGATAAGGAAGTAGACAGTCCCAATCCTTTCCATCTCTATCCACCACTTTCTTCAACATTTGTTTTAGGGTTTTGTTGAATCTTTCAACCAGCCCATCGGTTTGGGGGTGATACACAGATGTACGTAATTGCGTCACTTTGAACAATTTACACAGCTCCTTCATAACCCGGGACATAAAGGGTGTACCTTGGTCCGTAAGCAGTTCTTTACAAATACCCACCCGGCTAAACACAAGAGATAGCTCTTTGGCTATGGTTTTGGCCGAGGTATTTCGGAGAGGGATCGCTTCTGGATAACGGGTGGCATAGTCCATTATAACTAATATGTACTGGTGCCCCCTAGCGGACTTGATTATAGGACCTACCAAATCCATGGCGATCCTCTCAAACGGGACCTCAATGATGGGTAGAGGGACCAGCGGGCTACGGAAATGTGGCATCGGGGCCGACCTCTGACACACAGGGCAGGAGGAACAATAATTTTCTATGTCCTTCATCACCCCCGGCCAATAGAATCTCTGTAATACCCTCTCTCGGGTTTTCTCTGTCCCCAGATGACCTCCAAGAATGTGCCCATGGGCCAACTCCAACACCAACTTCCTGTAAGGTTTGGGCACCACAAGCTGCTCAACGGTTTCTTCTGCCCTTTTTGCCACCCGATACAGTAGGTCCTTCTCTACGCTGAAGTATGGGTAAGTGCAGGTATTATCTGGGTTCACTAACTCGCCATCTATTTTCACTACGTTTTCGCGTGCCTTTATTAGGGCGGGGTCTTTCAACTGTTCTGTGGCAAAGTTTTCCCTGTGAACCTCAAGATCAGAAAACTCCACAGACGGTAGGTTTTCGTCTGAGGAGGTGGGCTCCTCTCCAGTTTCTTGAGTCTCCCCTGCCAATACTGATAAGGGAAATTCCGGAGAGTCCTCACCACTCTCAGGGGAGTTCTGGCTATCACATTCCTGGTACATAGGGGCACCAGTGGGGGGCTCAGGATCATCCCACAGTTCCCAGAACTTCGGAAAATCCCTTCCCACAATGGCGTCATACGGTAACTGAGATACTAAGCCCACTGGATGAGAGAGGGTACCTTTGGGGGTCTCGAAACACACTGTAGTCACTGGATACTCTCGGGTGTCCCCATGCACACAAATAACAGCTACCTTGCTATTCCCAGAGACCTCTGTTTTAACTAACTCAGCCTTTATCAGGGTCACAAGGCTACCTGAATCCAGCAATACCACAACATTTCTACCATTAACACACATTTTGCATAAATGTTTCTCAATTCCTCGAATGGCAGTGCATGCGACTGTCGCACACAGCGACTGACGTCTGCCCGTCAGAAAGTCACACTGCATGGGTTCCTCCACAACCGGGCAATTGGCTGCAATATGTCCCGCTTGCCGGCAGCGGTAGCAAACGATCCTTCTTGCCGCCTCTTGAGCCGCTGATTTCCCAGGCTGTTCTCGCCAAACTTGGGGTAGAGCTCCCACCCTCTCACTCTCTCCACCCTTACCCCTTGGAATCCTCTTATCCGCCCCTGGGGATGGTCTGGTCTTAGGGTGGAAAGTCCGAGTGTCTCTGGAAGAGGCCGTCAGGTTCTCTGTAGCCAAGTATTTCTCCACACGATCCACAAGACCATCGGCCATCTCTGGGTCTCCATGGCTTACCCACTTTTGGATGGCAGTAGGAAGAGCTCTCAAAAACCGATCCATTACAACACGTTCCACAATCTTTGGTGCGGACAAAGTCTCTGGCTGTAGCCACTTTCTGCTCAGGTGAATGAGATCATACATTTGAGACCTGGGGGGTTTTCCAAGCTGGAAAGTCCAGTTATGCACACGCTGAGCCCGGACAGCCTGGGTGACACCCAGCCTTGCCAATATCTCAGCTTTTAGCATCACATAGTCTTTTGCTTGGTCAGGCTCTAGGTCATAGTAAGCCTTCTGCGATTCACCAGTTAACAGAGGAGCCACCAGTCCAGCCCACTGCTCCTCAGGCCACTTTTCTCTTTCAGCAGTCCTTTCAAATGTGGTCAAAAATACCTCTGGATCATCCTCTCCAGTCATTTTTGTCAATAAACGACTCACCCCAAAGGACGCGGTATTAGTGGGACGGCTTTCCTCACTGGTCTGCGGACGTTGCTGCATTACTGCTTCCATTTGTTGTAGTCTCTGCTCTTGCTTCTGTAACAGGTCTATGAAGCGGGCCTCAGATTGCTGCTGGGCTTGTTGCTGAGCTTCCAGACTCTGTTGGTGAGCTTGCTGCTGGGCTGCAAGGCTCTGTTGATGAGCTTGCTGCTGGGCTGCGAAGTTCTGTTGTTGAGCTGCAAGGCTCTTTTGCAAACCTGCATTTGTCTGCTGTTGATTGGCATTTGCTAGAGCCAGCTGCTTCAGTATCTCCTCCATGCTGGCTTAAAAAAAACTGCCACTGGTTCTCCACCAACTGTGAGGGGGTTAGCTCGGCAGCGGGTGTGTGTGACCCCCGGGATGGGCTCCCCACACAAAAACAGGCCCAGCAAACGGAGGTTGTGGTTTTCAAAATCAAAAAAAAGGTGCGGTTTATTTTCTATTTACAGTGACAAAACACAGCAAAGCCAAAAGAAACATATAAACAAAATAAATCCTGGTCAACTTGACCTCTGACTAAACATACAGGTTTCCTAACTAACAACTGGGATCAGCCTAGTGCTGTCCTAGTCCCTAAGTCCCTGGTTTTAAATGTCCAAGCAAATAGCCACACAGGCTTTGTCTCACCGCACAGGGGTTCACTCTCCCTAGACAGTCCACACAGGTCTGGGTCCAGGCATGAGCTAACACCTAATGAATCTGGGAGTTTTTATAGAGGCCTTAAACGAACTGACAGGCTTCAGCTGGCCTCATCAACTCCCTGCCTGCACGACGCCCAGCCCTCTCCCTAGAGGTATGAGTCATCCATGAGCCCACTAGCCTTAGCTGGGCTTATACAACTCTCCACCTAGTTGTATAAGTCGGCGTAAAGCCTGAATCTGGGCGAAATATATCTACCCCCCTGGATGCAACCAGGTGACTTTACCTTCCTGCTGTCACAATATATATATATATATATACAGTGCCTTGCGAAAGTATTCGGCCCCCTTGAACTTTTCATCCTTTTGCCACATTTCAGGCTTCAAACATAAAGATATAAAATTTTAAATTTTTTGTGAAGAATCACCAACAAGTGGGACACAATTGTGAAGTGGAATGAAATCTATTGGATATTTTAAACTTTTTTAGCAAATAAAAAACTGAAATGTGGTGCGTGCAAAATTATTCGGCCCCTTTACTTTCAGTGCAGCAAACTCACTCCAGAAGTTCAGCGAGGATCTCTTAATGATCCAATGTTGTCCTAAATGACTGATGGTGATAAATAGAATCCACCTGTGTGTAATCAAGTCTCTGTATAAATGCACCTGCTCTGTGATAGTCTCAGGGTTCTGTTGAAAGCGCAGAGAGCATCATGAAGACCAAGGAACACACCAGGCAGGTCCGTAATACTGTTGTGGAGAAGTTTAAAGCCGGATTTGGATACAAAAAGATTTCCCAAGCTTTAAACATCCCAAGGAGCACTGTGCAAGCGATCATTTTGAAATGGAAGGAGTATCAGACCACTGCAAATCTACCAAGACCTGGCTGTCCCTCTAAACTTTCAGCTCAGACAAGGAGAAGACTGATCAGAGATGCAGCCAAGAGGCCCATGATCACTCTGGATGAACTGCAGAGAACTACAGCTGAGGTGGGAGAGTCTGTCCACAGGACAACAATCAGTCATACACTGCACAAATCTGGCCTTTATGGAAGAGTGGCAAGAAGAAAGCCGTTTCTCAAAGATATCCATAAAAAGTCTCGTCTAAAGTTTGCCACAAGCCACCTGGGAGACACACCAAACATATGGAAGAAGGTGCTCTGGTCCGATGAAACCAAAATCGAACTTTTTGGCCACAATGCAAAACGATATGTTTGGCGTAAAAGCAACACAGCTCATCACCCTCAACACACCATCCCCACTGTCAAACATGGTGGTGGCAGCATCATGGTTTGGGCCTGCTTTTCTTCAGCAGGGACAGGGAAGATGGTTAAAATTGAGGGGAAGATGGTTGCAGCCAAATACAGGACCATTCTGGATGAAAACCTGTTGGAGTCTGCAAAAGACCTGAGACTGGGACGGAGATTTATCTTCCAACAAGACAATGATCCCAAACATACAGCAAAATCTACAAAGGAATGGTTCACAAATAAACGTATCCAGGTGTTAGAATGGCCAAGTCAAAGTCCAGACCTGAATCCAATCGAGAATCTGTGGAAAGAGCTGAAAACTGCTGTTCACAAACGCTCTCCATCCAACCTCACTGAGCTTGAGCTGTTTTGCAAGGAAGAATGGGCAAGAATTTCAGTCTCTCGATCTGCAAAACTGATAAAGACTAGGGATGAGCTTCGTGTTCGAGTCGAACATACGTTCGACTCGAACATCGGCTGTTCGATCGTTCGACGAAGATCGAATGATTTGGGCCGTTCGCGCCAAATTCGAGTGACGCGAACGGCCCACAATGCACTACGCCATCGCAGTGTCATCCAGGCGCTGTGATTGGCCAAGCATGCACTGTGACCCCGCATGCTTGGCCAATCACAGCGCCGGCAGCGAGGAGAGCAATGATTGGCCACAGGCAGGATGCCTGTGGCCAATTATTGCTGAGGGTGTTTAGTACACGCCCCACACTATAAAAGGCCGCCAGCACGGCGGCCTAGTGTAGTGTGTTCCGGAGCAGGGAAAGACAAGCATAGGCAGGGACAGTGACATTTATTTCTTTCTTGCTTAACCTGGATTCCTTTAGTTTAGGGAAAGAGAAGGATAGGTAGGGAGAGTGTCAGTGTGTTTTACTGTGCGAGTCCTTGTTTCTAGGGACAAAGAAGGAAAGTGAGGGGATTTCTCCTTGTGCTATAGTGTGCTTTAAAAAAACATTTTTTCTAGGGACAGAAAACTGTAGGTAGGGAGAGTGTCAGTTTCTTTCACTGTGCCAGTCCTTGTTTCTAGGGACAAAGAAGGAAAGTGAGGGGAATTCTCCTTGTGCTATAGTGTGCTTTAAAAAAACATTTTTTCTAGGGACAGAAAACTGTAGGTAGGGAGAGTGTCAGTTTCTTTCACTGTGCCAGTCCTTGTTTCTAGGGACAAAGAAGGAAAGTGAGGGGATTTCTCCTTGTGCTATAGTGTGCTTTAAAAAAACATTTTTTCTAGGGACAGAAAACTGTAGGTAGGGAGAGTGTCAGTTTCTTTCACTGTGCCAGTCCTTGTTTCTAGGGACAAAGAAGGAAAGTGAGGGGAATTCTCCTTGTGCTATAGTGTGCTTTAAAAAAACATTTTTTCTAGGGACAGAAAACTATAGGTAGGGAGAGTGTCAGTTTCTTTCACTGTGCCAGTCCTTGTTTCTAGGGACAAAGAAGGAAAGTGAGGGGAATTCTCCTTGTGCTATAGTGTGCTTTAAAAAAACATTTTTTCTAGGGACAGAAAACTGTAGGTAGGGAGAGTGTCAGTTTCTTTCACTGTGCCAGTCCTTGTTTCTAGGGACAAAGAAGGAAAGTGAGGGGATTTCTCCTTGTGCTATAGTGTGCTTTAAAAAAACATTTTTTCTAGGGACAGTAAACTGTAGGTAGGGAGAGTGTCAGTTTCTTTCACTGTGCCAGTCCTTGTTTCTAGGGACAAAGAAGGAAAGTGAGGGGAATTCTCCTTGTGCTATAGTGTGCTTTAAAAAAACATTTTTTCTAGGGACAGAAAACTGTAGGTAGGGAGAGTGTCAGTTTCTTTCACTGTGCCAGTCCTTGTTTCTAGGGACAAAGAAGGAAAGTGAGGGGATTTCTCCTTGTGCTATAGTGTGCTTTAAAAAAACATTTTTTCTAGGGACAGAAAACTGTAGGTAGGGAGAGTGTCAGTTTCTTTCACTGTGCCAGTCCTTGTTTCTAGGGACAAAGAAGGAAAGTGAGGGGAATTCTCCTTGTGCTATAGTGTGCTTTAAAAAAACATTTTTTCTAGGGACAGAAAACTGTAGGTAGGGAGAGTGTCAGTTTCTTTCACTGTGCCAGTCCTTGTTTCTAGGGACAAAGAAGGAAAGTGAGGGGATTTCTCCTTGTGCTATAGTGTGCTTTAAAAAAACATTTTTTCTAGGGACAGAAAACTGTAGGTAGGGAGAGTGTCAGTTTCTTTCACTGTGCCAGTCCTTGTTTCTAGGGACAAAGAAGGAAAGTGAGGGGAATTCTCCTTGTGCTATAGTGTGCTTTAAAAAAACATTTTTTCTAGGGACAGAAAACTGTAGGTAGGGAGAGTGTCAGTTTCTTTCACTGTGCCAGTCGTTGTTTCTAGGGACAAAGAAGAAAAGTGTGGGGAATTCTCCTTGTGCTATAGTGTGCTTTAAAAAAACATTTTTTCTAGGGACAGAAAACTGTAGGTAGGGAGAGTGTCAGTTTCTTTCACTGTCAAAGTCCTTATTTCTAGGGACAAAGAAGGAAAGTGAGGGGATTTCTCCTTGTGCTATAGTGTGCTTTAAAAAAACATTTTTTCTAGGGACAGAAAACTGTAGGTAGGGAGAGTGTCAGTTTCTTTCACTGTGCCAGTCCTTGTTTCTAGGGACAAAGAAGGAAAGTGAGGGGAATTCTCCTTGTGCTATAGTGTGCTTTAAAAAAACATTTTTTCTAGGGACAGAAAACTGTAGGTAGGGAGAGTGTCAGTTTCTTTCACTGTGCCAGTCCTTGTTTCTAGGGACAAAGAAGGAAAGTGAGGGGATTTCTCCTTGTGCTATAGTGTGCTTTAAAAAAACATTTTTTCTAGGGACAGAAAACTGTAGGTAGGGAGAGTGTCAGTTTCTTTCACTGTGCCAGTCCTTGTTTCTAGGGACAAAGAAGGAAAGTGAGGGGAATTCTCCTTGTGCTATAGTGTGCTTTAAAAAAACATTTTTTCTAGGGACAGAAAACTGTAGGTAGGGAGAGTGTCAGTTTCTTTCACTGTGCCAGTCCTTGTTTCTAGGGACAAAGAAGGAAAGTGAGGGGAATTCTCCTTGTGCTATAGTGTGCTTTAAAAAAACATTTTTTCTAGGGACAGAAAACTGTAGGTAGGGAGAGTGTCAGTTTCTTTCACTGTGCCAGTCCTTGTTTCTAGGGACAAAGAAGGAAAGTGAGGGGATTTCTCCTTGTGCTATAGTGTGCTTTAAAAAAACATTTTTTCTAGGGACAGTAAACTGTAGGTAGGGAGAGTGTCAGTTTCTTTCACTGTGCCAGTCCTTGTTTCTAGGGACAAAGAAGGAAAGTGAGGGGAATTCTCCTTGTGCTATAGTGTGCTTTAAAAAAACATTTTTTCTAGGGACAGAAAACTGTAGGTAGGGAGAGTGTCAGTTTCTTTCACTGTGCCAGTCCTTGTTTCTAGGGACAAAGAAGGAAAGTGAGGGGATTTCTCCTTGTGCTATAGTGTGCTTTAAAAAAACATTTTTTCTAGGGACAGAAAACTGTAGGTAGGGAGAGTGTCAGTTTCTTTCACTGTGCCAGTCCTTGTTTCTAGGGACAAAGAAGGAAAGTGAGGGGAATTCTCCTTGTGCTATAGTGTGCTTTAAAAAAACATTTTTTCTAGGGACAGAAAACTGTAGGTAGGGAGAGTGTCAGTTTCTTTCACTGTGCCAGTCCTTGTTTCTAGGGACAAAGAAGGAAAGTGAGGGGATTTCTCCTTGTGCTATAGATTGCTTTAAAAAAACATTTTTTCTAGGGACAGAAAACTGTAGGTAGGGAGAGTGTCAGTTTCTTTCACTGTGCCAGTCCTTGTTTCTAGGGACAAAGAAGGAAAGTGAGGGGAATTCTCCTTGTGCTATAGTGTGCTTTAAAAAAACATTTTTTCTAGGGACAGAAAACTGTAGGTAGGGAGAGTGTCAGTTTCTTTCACTGTGCCAGTCCTTGTTTCTAGGGACAAAGAAGGAAAGTGAGGGGATTTCTCCTTGTGCTATAGTGTGCTTTAAAAAAACATTTTTTCTAGGGACAGAAAACTGTAGGTAGGGAGAGTGTCAGTTTCTTTCACTGTGCCAGTCCTTGTTTCTAGGGACAAAGAAGGAAAGTGAGGGGATTTCTCCTTGTGCTATAGTGTGCTTTAAAAAAACATTTTTTCTAGGGACAGAAAACTGTAGGTAGGGAGAGTGTCAGTTTCTTTCACTGTGCCAGTCCTTGTTTCTAGGGACAAAGAAGGAAAGTGAGGGGATTTCTCCTTGTGCTATAGTGTGCTTTAAAAAAACATTTTTTCTAGGGACAGAAAACTGTAGGTAGGGAGAGTGTCAGTTTCTTTCACTGTGCCAGTCCTTGTTTCTAGGGACAAAGAAGGAAAGTGAGGGGAATTCTCCTTGTGCTATAGTGTGCTTTAAAAAAACATTTTTTCTAGGGACAGAAAACTGTAGGTAGGGAGAGTGTCAGTTTCTTTCACTGTGCCAGTCGTTGTTTCTAGGGACAAAGAAGGAAAGTGTGGGGAATTCTCCTTGTGCTATAGTGTGCTTTAAAAAAACATTTTTTCTAGGGACAGAAAACTGTAGGTAGGGAGAGTGTCAGTTTCTTTCACTGTGCCAGTCCTTGTTTCTAGGGACAAAGAAGGAAAGTGAGGGGATTTCTCCTTGTGCTATAGTGTGCTTTAAAAAAACATTTTTTCTAGGGACAGAAAACTGTAGGTAGGGAGAGTGTCAGTTTCTTTCACTGTGCCAGTCCTTGTTTCTAGGGACAAAGAAGGAAAGTGAGGGGAATTCTCCTTGTGCTATAGTGTGCTTTAAAAAAACATTTTTTCTAGGGACAGAAAACTGTAGGTAGGGAGAGTGTCAGTTTCTTTCACTGTGCCAGTCCTTGTTTCTAGGGACAAAGAAGGAAAGTGAGGGGATTTCTCCTTGTGCTATAGTGTGCTTTAAAAAAACATTTTTTCTAGGGACAGAAAACTGTAGGTAGGGAGAGTGTCAGTTTCTTTCACTGTGCCAGTCTTTGTTTCTAGGGACAAAGAAGGAAAGTGAGGGGATTTCTCCTTGTGCTATAGTGTGCTTTAAAAAAACATTTTTTCTAGGGACAGAAAACTGTAGGTAGGGAGAGTGTCAGTTTCTTTCACTGTGCCAGTCCTTGTTTCTAGGGACAAAGAAGGAAAGTGAGGGGAATTCTCCTTGTGCTATAGTGTGCTTTAAAAAAACATTTTTTCTAGGGACAGAAAACTGTAGGTAGGGAGAGTGTCAGTTTCTTTCACTGTGCCAGTCCTTGTTTCTAGGGACAAAGAAGGAAAGTGAGGGGATTTCTCCTTGTGCTATAGTGTGCTTTAAAAAAACATTTTTTCTAGGGACAGAAAACTGTAGGTAGGGAGAGTGTCAGTTTCTTTCACTGTGCCAGTCCTTGTTTCTAGGGACAAAGAAGGAAAGTGAGGGGATTTCTCCTTGTGCTATAGTGTGCTTTAAAAAAACATTTTTTCTAGGGACAGAAAACTGTAGGTAGGGAGAGTGTCAGTTTCTTTCACTGTGCCAGTCCTTGTTTCTAGGGACAAAGAAGGAAAGTGAGGGGATTTCTCCTTGTGCTATAGTGTGCTTTAAAAAAAAAAATTTTCTAGGGACAGAAAACTGTAGGTAGGGAGAGTGTCAGTTTCTTTCACTGTGCCAGTCCTTGTTTCTAGGGACAAAGAAGGAAAGTGAGGGGATTTCTCCTTGTGCTATAGTGTGCTTTAAAAAAACATTTTTTCTAGGGACAGAAAACTGTAGGTAGGGAGAGTGTCAGTTTCTTTCACTGTGCCAGTCCTTGTTTCTAGGGACAAAGAAGGAAAGTGAGGGGATTTCTCCTTGTGCTATAGTGTGCTTTAAAAAAACATTTTTTCTAGGGACAGAAAACTGTAGGTAGGGAGAGTGTCAGTTTCTTTCACTGTGCCAGTCCTTGTTTCTAGGGACAAAGAAGGAAAGTGAGGGGATTTCTCCTTGTGCTATAGTGTGCTTTAAAAAAACATTTTTCTAGGGACAGAAAACTGTAGGTAGGGAGAGTGTCAGTTTCTTTCACTGTGCCAGTCCTTGTTTCTAGGGACAAAGAAGGAAAGTGAGGGGAATTCTCCTTGTGCTATAGTGTGCTTTAAAAAAACATTTTTTCTAGGGACAGAAAACTGTAGGTAGGGAGAGTGTCAGTTTCTTTCACTGTGCCAGTCCTTGTTTCTAGGGACAAAGAAGGAAAGTGAGGGGAATTCTCCTTGTGCTATAGTGTGCCAAAGCATTCCTCATCAACCATCTTTGAAATCCTTGTTTTTTGGACAGTCAGGGAAATTGTCGTTGTGCTATTCTGTGCAAAAGCAATAATCCTCAACCATATTTAGAAATCCTTAAGTAAAGGGACAGAGAAGGACACCTGAAGGTAGCCCTTATTGCTTTTTTCCCATCTCCCTGCAGGCCATCTATTAGAATGTCTGGAAGGCAAACAAGGAGAGGCAGACAGTCAGGAGGCAATAAAAGAGGGCATGCAGGCTCTGTGTCTGGGGGCAACAGTGCTGGTCGTGGACGCGGTGCATTGTCATCAGCACATGGCCATGGGAAACGCTTGTCCTTCTTTTCGGCAGCTGGACATGTTGAGCCACATCATGCCGAAGACTTGGTAGAGTGGATGACCAAGCCCTCCTCCTCCTCCTCATCCTCTCTCACCCAGGCTCAGGGTACCGGCAAAGCAGCTGCCAAAGCGTCCTCTTCCCTGGTATCAATGTCAGACTCATCATCAGTCACTCCTTCCCTAGACCCACCATGTCCTCCTCCTGAGGAGTCCCCCGAACTGTTTGAGCACAGTGTTGGGTACATGCTCCAGGAGGATGCCCAGCGTTTCGAAGGGTCTGATGATGAAACCCAGCTACAGGAAGGCAGTAGCGTGAGAGCAGACAGAGGGGATGCTCAAGAAGGACACCAATCTGGCAGTCATGTTCCAGCAGCTGCAGCATACTGCCAGATTGGCTCCAGTGATGAGAAGGGAGGGGATGATGAGGTCACTGACTCCACGTGGGTGCCTAATAGGAGAGAGGAGGAGGAGGAGGATGAGGAGGAGGCACATCTCCAACGAGGCAGGATGCCCTTTGGTGGCCAGCGTAAGGGCAGTACACCGACGGAATCACACCGCAGAGCTCCGCCTGTGCAGGGCGCTGCCTCTGCCCGTCATTCAAAAAGTTCCTTGGTGTGGGCCTTTTTTGAGGCTAGTGCATCAGATCGCACAGCTGCTGTTTGCAACATATGTCTCAAGCGTATATCGCGTGGCCAAAACATCAGCCGCTTGGGTACCACATGCCTGACCAGACATATGTTGACCTGCCATGCAGCTCGTTGGCAAGCCTACCTCAAAGACCCACACCAAAGAACAAAGCGGACCTCTCCTTGCACCGCATCAGCTGGGATCTCCAACCCCACTATAACTTCAGTCCTCTCTGAAACATGCACTGAGAGGAATGAAGGTGTAGAATTAGGTGTGTCACAGCCAAGTACTTGCGGCCACTCTGCTAGCAGTACACCGACGTCCGATTCTAGCAGGCAAATTTCCCTGCCCCAGCTGCTGGACCGTCGAAAGAAGTTCACTCCCAGCCATCCACATGCCCAGCGGTTGAATGCTAGCTTGGCTAAATTGCTAGCGCTTCAACTGCTGCCTTTTCAGTTGGTAGACTCGGCCCCCTTCCGTGAGTTTGTGCAATGTGCGGTTCCTCAGTGGCAGGTTCCCAAATGCCACTTTTTCTCACGGAAGGCTATTCCGGCTCTCTACCGGCATGTGGAAGGCAATGTCTTGGCCTCGCTGGACAGGGCGGTCAGCGGTAAGGTGCATATTACCGCTGACTCATGGTCCAGCAGGCATGGAAAGGGACGTTACCTTTCTTTCACGGCCCATTGGGTCACTCTTTTGGCAGCTGGGAAGGATGCAGGACAAGGTGCAGTAGTGTTGGAGGTTGTTCCACCGCCACGCCTCCAAAATGCTACTACTGGTTATGACACACCTCTCTCCTCCACCCCCTCCTCTTCTTCTTCCTCCATGGCCTCTTCCTGTGGTTTGTCCTATGAACCAGCGGTGCTCCGTAGCCGTTCACGGGGCTACGCAAGTACGCAGGCAAAAAGATGCCATGCCGTGCTTGCGCTGGTGTGTTTGGGGGACAGAAGCCACACTGGGGCAGAGGTCCTGTCTGCTCTGCAGGGCCAGGCCGAGAGGTGGTTGACGCCACGCCAGCTTAAGCCAGGAATGGTGGTTTGCGACAATGGCACCAACCTCCTCTCCGCCCTCCGACAGGGACAACTGACCCATGTGCCCTGTGTGGCTCACGTCCTTAACCTGGTGGTGCAGCGGTTCTTGGGCAGGTACCCGGGCTTACAGGATGTCCTGAGGCAGGCCAGGAAAGTCTGTGTGCATTTCCGCAGATCTTATAATGCCAGTGCTCGCCTGGCTGAGCTGCAAAAGGAGTTGAACCTGCCCAAGAACCGCCTTATATGTGACATGCCCACCAGGTGGAACTCAACGTTGGCCATGCTGCAGCGGCTGCACACGCAGCAGAGGGCCATCAATGAGTACCTGTGCGACTACGGCACCAGGACAGGGTCAGGGGAGCTTGGTTTTTTTTCTCCACGCCAGTGGGGCATGATCAGGGATGCATGCACTGTCCTGGCACCATTTGAGGAGGCCACGAGGATGGTGAGCAGTGACAGTGCATGCATCAGTGACACTGTACCTCTTGTCCACCTGTTGGAGCACACGCTGCGTGGAATAATGGACAGGGCACTTGAGGCAGAACAGAGGCAGGAAGAGGAGGACTTCCTTGCCTCTCAAGGCCCCCTTTACCCAGACAGTGTTCCTTCTGTCCCACCCATCGCACAGGAAGAGGAAGAGGAGGAGGAGGAGGAGGAGGAGGAGGATTGTGTCAGCATGGAGGTGGAGGCTGGCACTCAGCATCATCAGCAGCAGTCTTTTAGGGATGATTTACAGTCCCAAGAAACCAGTGGACTTGTACGTGGCTGGGAGGAGGTGGCTGCGGATCATGTCGTCCTTAGTGACCCAGAGGACTCCGGAGCGAATGCCTCAGCAAACCTACGCTGCATGGCCTCCCTGATCCTGCAAAGTCTGCGGAAGGATCCTCGTATTCTTCGGATCAAGGAGAGGGACCATTACTGGCTGGCCACTCTCCTTGATCCACGGTACAAGGGTAAGGTTGCGGACCTTATGTTACCTTCGCAGAGGGAGCAGAGGATGAGACAACTCCGGGAGGCCTTGCAGAAAGGTCTGTGCAACGCGTTCCCAGAGACTGGGAGGTTACAAACTCCTGGTCCTGGACAACGAGTTGCTGAGGCTTCGGCCAGTCAAAGAAGGAGCGGTGGGGAAGGTGGCCATCTGACCGATGCGTTCAGACAATTCTTTAGTCCGCAGCCCCAAAGTATGATCGGTTCCAGCAACCATCGCCAGCGTCTGATAAACATGGTGCAGGAATATCTAGGGGCAAGGTCAGACTTGGACACCTTCCCCACCGAAAATCCTCTGGCTTACTGGGCCTTGAGGATGGATCACTGGCCAGAGCTTGCACAGTATGCAATTGAGCTACTGGCCTGTCCTGCATCCAGCGTTCTTTCGGAACGCACATTCAGTGCTGCTGGAGGATTTGTCACGGATCACAGGGTGCGCCTGTCCACCGACTCGGTTGATCGACTGACTTTCATCAAGATGAACCAGTCTTGGATCACCACCAGCTACCACACACCTGATGCTGATATAACAGACTAATTGATTTTAACATGTCACATCCCTTCAAGACTGATGCTGATGCTGAGTGCCTGTGCTGTTATGTTGACTGGCTATCCTCCTTCTCCGAGTCCTCAATGATACGATTGATGATGATAGCTTGGAAGATCATTTTTGTTTATGGGTGCCGCCACCAGTGGCTAAGGCCCAATTTTTCAGCCCCTGTTTTACAGGGGCGTGTAATTACAATTTTTTTACCAATAATTTGCCATAGGGCTCATTGCTGTGCTCCAAGTACAGTATCTGTGAGGGGTTGGAGTGTTGTGGCACCAGTGCCTAAGGCCCAATTTTTCAGCCCCTGTTTAACAGGGGCGTGTCATTACAATTTTTGAAGCAATACTTTGCAACAGGGCTCATTGCTGTGCTCCAAGTAACGTATCTGTGAGGGGTTGTAGTGTTGTGCCACCAGTTCCTAAGGCCCAATTTTTCAGCCCCTGTTCAACAGGGGCATGCAATTACAATTCTTGATCTAATAATTCACAGCAGGGCCCATTGCTGCACCCACCAAGAGTAACTCTGAGGGCTTACAGTGTTGTGGCAACGCCACCACCACCACCACCACCACCACGAAAGGCCCAATTTTTCAGCCCCTGTTCAAAAGGGGCATGTAATTACAATTCTTGATCTAATAATTCACAGCAGGGCCCATTCCTGCACCCACCAAGAGTAACTCTGAGGGCTTACAGTGTTGTGGCAACACCACCACCACCACCACCACCACGAAAGGCCCAATTTTTCAGCCCCTGTTCAACAGGGGCATGCAATTACAATTCTTGATCTAATAATTCACAGCAGGGCCCATTGCTGCACCCACCAAGAGTAACTGTCAGGGCTTACAGTGTTGTGGCACCAGCACCACCATCAAAGGCCCAATTTTTACTACCACTGTTCAACAATTATATGTAATTAAAATTCCTGATATAATAGTTGACAGCAGGGCGTTCCAGCACCAACCAAGAGTAACTGTGAGTGCTTACAGTGTTGTGCCAACACCAACAACTAAGGGGCCTATTTCTGCAGAGTATATACGGCAGGTCCCTACTTTCAAACATCCAACTTACAAACGACTCCTACTTGCAAACGCAAGAAGACAACAGGAAGTGAGAGGAAATCTACCACTAGGAAGGAAAATTCTCTCCTGTAAGAATAAATATGGGAGAAAGGTGTCTCCTCTGTACTGATGCTTTATCAGCAATCCTTGTTTCAAGAAAAACACCACATTTCAAAAACAGTTGTCATTGGGACGGAAAGTGAGGTGAAATGTTCTGAACAGGGGCACAGACAGCAAAACAAATGTTACAGGGGTGATAACCCTTACCTATGTTTTCCAAAAAGTTTAAAAATAGATTTTTGGGCTGGAGCTACACTTCAACAATGTACCTGTTCAAAATTACAAACAGATTCTACATAAGAACAAACCTACAGTCCCTGTCTTGTATGCACCGCCTGTATACGGCTGTTCAGAGTATATAGGGCCTTTTTTATTTTATGTGTGGGGTTCCCCTTAATATCCATACAAGACCCAAAGGGGCTGGTAATGGGCTGGGGTAGGGGGGGGTCATGGGGTAGCTATGCCATTTTTCTTAAAGATTTTCATCCATATTACCGGGACCAGACATTACATTAAAGCCGCAAGCAGTTTTAAATGGCTTTTTTTTCCTTTAGAAGTGTCATTTTGTGCAGGGACAGTTCTAAACACGGGAAACACGTGGCACTTCACAGGCATACTTTAGACACCCCCCAGGTACGATATTTAAAGGAATATTTGACTTTTTTTTTTCACTTTATGCATCATTAAAATGACTGCTCCCGAAAAACGACCGTTTTTAAAACTTCTTTTTGCATTGATACATGTCCCCTGGTGCAGAACCCGGGTTCCCAAACCATTTTTAGGACAATAACATGCATAATAGTTGTTATAATTAGCACTTTAGAATTCGAACGTTCGCATCCATTGTATTTAATAGGGTTCTAATGTTCGTACGAACTTTCGGTCCGTTCGCGGATTCTGGTGCGAACCGAACCCGGGGGTGTTCGGCTCATCACTAATAGAGACATACCCCAAGCGACTTGCAGCTGTAATCGCAGCAAAAGGTGGCTCTACAAAGTATTAACGCAAGGGGGCCGAATAATTTTGCACGCCCCACTTTTCATTTTTTTTTTAGTTAAAAAAGTTTCAAAAATCCAATAGATTTTGTTCCACTTCACAATTGTGTCCCACTTGTTGGTGATTCTTCACAAAAAATTTAAATTTTATATCTTTATGTTTGAAGCCTGAAATGTGGTAAAAGGATGAAAAGTTCAAGGGGGCCGAATACTTTCGCAAGGCACTGTATATATATATATATATATATATGCACACACAAAGCGAGCACTGCATATACTGTATATACTAAATATACTGGATCTAACTAGCTCAATCAACTGACTGCTCAATCTAGCTATTGCTAACTGAAATAAAACATCTCTCTCTCTCTCTCTCTCGCCGACTTGAGACCCAGGAATCTAATCAGATTCAGGTAATGCAATTCCTTTAGGATCTGGCCTCATTAGGACCCCCAGTTCAACAACCTCAACCGCTATCAGTGGCTGCACCTATCGCGGTCGCAGTCACAGCCACACATTCACTACAACTGCCAGCTCCGTCCCGTTTCTCTGGGGACTCCAAGGCCTGCAGGGGGTTTCTTAGCCAATGCACTATTCATTTTGAGCTCCAGCCCCAAAACTTTCTGTCTGTTTGGGCAAAGGTAGCCTATATCATTTCCCTCCCCTCCGGTGAAGCTTTAGCCTGGGCAGCCCCTCTGTGAGAACTGAATGATCCAGTGGTTTCTAGCCTGTCTGACTTCTTGAAACTTTTTTGGAATATCTTCGAAGAACCGGCTCGTGTCTCTTCAGCGGCCAGCGTCCTTTTACGTCTCCGCCAAGAGTCTGCTTCTGTGGGACAGTATTCTCTTCATTTCCGCATACTGACGGCTGAGTTGAGCTGAGGCCTTAGTCGCAACCATTTTGCTTGGCCTTTCTGATAGAGTGAAGAATGAATTAGCAGGAAGAACCATTCCCACTGATCTGGACGAAGTTATCTCCTTGTGTAACCAGATCGATATTCGCTCTCAGGAAAGGACCCTAGAAAAGCAACGCCAGCACTCCTTGGTTCTTAGTCAGCCTGAGCTCCCCTCTCTTCGAAACATGGAGCATCTCCTGCCAGCTGAGGAACCCATGCAGCTGGGTCGGACCAGGCTATCCCCAGAGGAACGTGCTAGGCGCAGAACTCTAGGCCTGTGTCTCTACTGTGGGGCCAAAGGTCATTTTCGTGACACTTGCTCTCTTTGTCCGGAAAAACTTTCTGGGCCAATACATCTGGAAAGTGGAGTATTGGACCCAGAAATATCACCTTCACCTTCTCGTCTTCTTCTTTCTGTGTTCCTTCATGTTGGTGCTTCTCATTCGGTCTCGGCATATCTGGATTCCGGAGCCGCTGGCAATTTCATGGACTGGGAAATTGCATCTTCTATGAGACTTACCCTTTTGCCACTCACCATGCCCTTGGTGGTCTTGGCGATTCATGGCACTGTTCTCCCAGGGAGTCCTATCCGCTCCCAGACCCTCCCTGTTAAGATGTCTGTTGGGACACTCCACCAGGACTGGATATCCTTCCTTATCTTACCTAAGGCCTCAACTCCTATAGTTTTGGATCTTCCATGGTTACGGCTCCATTCTCCACACCTTGACTGGACTGCTGGACAGATCCTGACTTGGGGTTCCTCCTCTTCCTCGTCCTGCCTACCCAAGGTTGCCCCAAAAGAGAAACTTCCTGTTGCCACCATCCCAGTATCTTTTGCTTTTCCTACTGCATATAGTGATTTCTGGGATGTGTCTTGCAATAGTCGGGCTGATGCACTCTCTAGGTCATGTGGCACTCTGGATGAGGAGCCCATCTGTGAACCTGAGCTGATCATTCACTCCAGATTGCATAACCATTTACATTTGTCTGTCCCTAATCACCCTTGGACGCATAGCCAGGCTAGCTTGTCTGCAAGTTCTGCAGTCGCAAGCCTTGTGATGCGATTCAGGTAGTCGCTACACCTGACTCTGCTATTCACTCGGCCTCTGTACTAGTTATGCCAGTCCAGCCCATGCCCAGTGAGCCTCCTACTTTTTCTTATTCAGGACATAAGAATATTCTTAAATCCTCTCGTCCTCTCCCTACCTCGGTTCCGGTCTCTGAGGATAATCTAAAGTACGAGGTTAGACAAGTTCTGGATTCTTGGCTCTGCAGAGGCATTCTTCAGTACCTTGTGCATTGGGTTTGGTCCTGAGGAGGTGTCTTGGATCGCTGCATCTGAGGGCGTTGCACCTCGTCTGTTGAGGAGGTTTCATCTGAGATTTCCCTTTTAAGCCTGGGCCCAGGCGGGGGAGGGGGATGGCCCATAAGAGGGGGGTACTGTCATGGTTATGCAGTAATGTTTGTCTCTCCGCTTACTCCTTCTCCATGTGTCCTGCTTTAGAGGCCAGCCACTCTCACCTGGCTGCTTAAGTATTCTCTCCTCTAAGCATGGCTCCACCCCAGGCCCTATCAGGGAACAATATATTAACCTGTGCACTGCAAACCAGCCATGCTGATCAACGTTGTTTGTTAAGCTATTGTGTGTTTGGGTTCCTGCTTGCCGTGTGCTACGTCTGTCTCTGTTTTACCGATCTTGGCTTGTTCTCGACTATCCATGTCTGCTTGTGACCTTGACCTTTGGCATGTCCTTTGTTTATTCTTGTCTGCTAGTTGCCCCGACCTTTGGCTTATCCCCTCACTATCTCTTGTATCCTGAGCTGCTGCTTCCCCTCTATAGCCTACTGTGGGCGTGAGCTAGGGGGCTGGACCTGGATCCAGTTGCAGCCCAGTCCATCCTCACCACTAGAGGCTCTGGTGAACACCTGCTGGATCTTAGAGTCCGCGCCCTGGGGAATATTAGGCTCTAGCTCCCTATGGGATCCCTGTTAGTGCTCCAGTGGACCTACCTTCCTTAATCAACCAGTGTTCCATCCGCAGCAGTCAGCCATAGGGTTCACTACCTTAGCGGTGCACTCCTGACCCCAACAGTGTGCATCTGTCACCTGGCTTCAGGTGACCTGACTGCGGCCTTATATAGTGTGGGACGTGTACCTAATCCCCTGAGCCCCTATTGGCCAAAGGCACCCTGCCTTTGGCCAATTATGGCTCTCTGTGCTGACGGCGCTGTGATTGGCCAAAGCATGCAGGTCATAGTGCATGCTTGGCCAATCATCAGCCAGCAATTCACTGCAATGACGCAGTGCATTATGGGCTGCGACGCGCAACTCGAAGTTGGCGCGAACGGCCCATAAAGTTCGATCTTCGTCGAACGAGCGAACAGCCGATGTTCGACTCGAACTCGAAGCTCATCCCTACTTATTAGCCACATAGGGAGTGTATTGTTTTTAATTAGTCGGCCCAATGATAACACTTGCACTGTCTGCAATAAAGCACAAGCACTGTGTACAGCTACATAACAGAAAGTTGAACCTGCATATGTTATTAGCAAATATGGCTGTCCCTGTGTACATATATAATTCCAAATAGGACTTAGAAGCAAATTTTTTAATACATTATCATATACAGGATTATTTACATAAAGTTGACGCATGCAGCTTTATAAATGGCAAGATTTACTTACATTAGTCCAATGTAAATATGAATGTTCCATACCTTTGGGATCCCTGTGGAAGCTGCAAATCTTTTTTGTAGGTACTGCTACTACAGTGATTGCTGCTAGCTTCCGGGTCCCATGCCAGGAAAGTAGCTGCCCTGAACACAGGCAGACACACACTCAGCCCAAGCACCATTCAGAGAATACTTTGGATTTTTTGAATGAATGAAAGTGTTCTATAATTTGATGTAACAATGCTATACCTAAACTTCAATTAAAATAAAAAAAAAGGTAATATTTAGCCTTCTCTGTGCAACAATATTGCACAAAAAAGTTGCTTACCTCCTCCTCTGGCAGTCCCCTACCAGCACCATCAGATTCTCCTTCCTCTGGCTACCTTCTTAGCAAGTCAGATGCTATGGGGGCCATGCATGCTCCCAAGCTGGGCTGTGTGTGTCAATAGACACACACAGTGTCAGTAAGCCACACCCCGATCCCTTCTTACAAGGGCTTTAGTTGACAGCAGCAGGAGGCTGTGGCTCCACTGCTGTTACTTTCTCCTGTGAAAGCAGGAAATGATGGATGTGGAGCTGGAGCTGAAGACATCACTGGAGTGGTGACTTGGAGGCAGGTAAGTGTAATGCCTTGTACACACGACCAGTTTTCTCGGCAAGAAAACTGCTGGGAGAGCTTTTTGCCGAGAAAACCGGGAATCTCGACGAGAAAAATAGATGTAACGGGTATTTGAATTTAGGGGAGGCATCTGGGTGGTAGTGTAACCCAGATGCACTTATTGTTAGGGAATCTGAGACCCTTTTGTGGTTCTTGAAGGACTCTGGTGGTGTGAGGTTCCCTGCGGCCTGCAGGTGGCGCTGTTGACCTGGGCTGGAGCTGAACACTCACCGCAAGACTGCATCCCTTTTTGTCCTTTCCTGGCGCTGGTACAGCGGGGCGGGGAACCTGCTGTGACGCAAAGGGAGAGGAGATAAAAGGGGCGGACGCCCTGACCTTAGGGTTCAGAGTCGGAGGATGCAGCCGCGCCCAGGCACCTTCAGCCTGGGTGCTGGCGTTCCGGAGTTCCAGACCCAGGTGCCCTTGACCTGGCCGGAGCGGGAGATGGAGTCCATCCCAGGCACCTTTAGCCTGGGGTGAGGTACCAATGCGGAGGCCTGGGACTCAGTACCTTCGACTCAGTTCCGCGAGGCCGGAGGAATCCGAGGGGGCCTTAACGCCTTGGGTGCCCGTGTCTGAGATTGAGGAAGCCGGTAAACGGAACTTCTCAGGAAAGTCTGGCGCAGCATTTGCCGGTGACGGAGAGGCCTCCGGTAACTCTCTTGGACGGATGTCTTCCCTCTGACAGGGGCTGTGATAGCGAAGGTAATTCATGCTCTTGTTCTATATAGTCAGTGGCAGTGACTATACATCATAACCATTGGTAATACCACAGTGGTTAGCGCTACTTAAAGAATTGTGTCTTGACCTACTCCCCACAAATACTGAAGTGTTCTATGGGTCTCAACTAGTGATGAGCCGAACACCCCCGGGTTCGGTTCGCACCAGAACCCGCGAACGGACCGAAAGTTCGTACGAACATTAGAACCCTATTAAATACAATGGATGCGAACGTTCGAATTCTAAAGTGCTAATTATAACAACTATTATGCATGTTATTGTCCTAAAAAGGGTTTGGGAACCCGGGTTCTGCACCAGGGGACATGTATCAATGCAAAAAGAAGTTTTAAAAACGGTCGTTTTTCGGGAGCAGTCATTTTAATGATGCATAAAGTGAAAAAAAAAAAGTCAAATATTCCTTTAAATATCGTACCTGGGGGGTGTCTAAAGTATGCCTGTGAAGTGCCACGTGTTTCCCGTGTTTAGAACTGTCCCTGCACAAAATGACACTTCTAAAGGAAAAAAAAGCCATTTAAAACTGCTTGCGGCTTTAATGTAATGTCTGGTCCCGGTAATATGGATGAAAATCTTTAAGAAAAATGGCATAGCTACCCCATGACCCCCCCCCCCCTACCCCAGCCCATTACCAGCCCCTTTGGGATTTGTATGGATATTAAGGGGAACCCCGCACATAAAATAAAAAAGGCCCTATATACTCTGAACAGCCGTATACAGGCGGTGCATACAAGACAGGGACTGTAGGTTTGTTCTTATGTAGAATCTGTTTGTAATTTTGAACAGGTACATTGTTGAAGTGTAGCTCCAGCCCAAAAATCTATTTTTAAACTTTTTGGAAAACATAGGTAAGGGTTATCACCCCTGTAACATTTGTTTTGCTGTCTGTGCCCCTGTTCAGAACATTTCACCTCACTTTCCGTCCCAATGTCAACTGTTTTTGAAATGTGGTGTTTTTCTTGAAACAAGGATTGCTGATAAAGCATCAGTACAGAGGAGACACCTTTCTCCCATATTTATTCTTACAGGAGAGAATTTTCCTTCCTAGGGGTAGATTTCCTCTCACTTCCTGTTGTCTTCTTGCGTTTGCAAGTAGGAGTCGTTTGTAAGTTGGATGTTTGAAAGTAGGGACCTGCCGTATATACTCTGCAGAAATAGGCCCCTTAGTTGTTGGTGTTGGCACAACACTGTAAGCACTCACAGTTACTCTTGGTTGGTGCTGGAACGCCCTGCTGTCAGCTATTATATCAGGAATTTTAATTACATATAATTGTTGAACAGTGGTAGTAAAAATTGGGCCTTTGATGGTGGTGCTGGTGCCACAACACTGTAAGCCCTGACAGTTACTCTTGGTGGGTGCAGCAATGGGCCCTGCTGTGAATTATTAGATCAAGAATTGCAATTGCATGCCCCTGTTGAACAGGGGCTGAAAAATTGGGCCTTTCGTGGTGGTGGTGGTGGTGGTGGTGTTGCCACAACACTGTAAGCCCTCAGAGTTACTCTTGGTGGGTGCAGGAATGGGCCCTGCTGTGAATTATTAGATCAAGAATTGTAATTACATGCCCCTTTTGAACAGGGGCTGAAAAATTGGGCCTTTTGTGGTGGTGGTGGTGGTGGTGGTGTTGCCACAACACTGTAAGCCCTCAGAGTTACTCTTGGTGGGTGCAGGAATGGGCCCTGCTGTGAATTATTAGATCAAGAATTGTAATTACATGCCCCTTTTGAACAGGGGCTGAAAAATTGGGCCTTTCGTGGTGGTGGTGGTGGTGGTGTTGCCACAACACTGTAAGCCCTCAGAGTTACTCTTGGTGGGTGCAGGAATGGGCCCTGCTGTGAATTATTAGATCAAGAATTGTAATTACATGCCCCTTTTGAACAGGGGCTGAAAAATTGGGCCTTTCGTGGTGGTGGTGGTGGTGGTGGCGTTGCCACAACACTGTAAGCCCTCAGAGTTACTCTTGGTGGGTGCAGCAATGGGCCCTGCTGTGAATTATTAGATCAAAAATTGTAATTGCATGCCCCTGTTGAACAGGGGCTGAAAAATTGGGCCTTAGGCACTGGTGGCACAACACTACAACCCCTCACAGATACGTTACTTGGAGCACAGCAATGAGCCCTGTTGCAAAGTATTGCTTCAAAAATTGTAATGACACGCCCCTGTTAAACAGGGGCTGAAAAATTGGGCCTTAGGCACTGGTGCCACAACACTCCAACCCCTCACAGATACTGTACTTGGAGCACAGCAATGAGCCCTATGGCAAATTATTGGTAAAAAAATTGTAATTACACGCCCCTGTAAAACAGGGGCTGAAAAATTGGGCCTTAGCCACTGGTGGCGGCACCCATAAACAAAAATGATCTTCCAAGCTATCATCATCAATCGTATCATTGAGGACTCGGAGGAGGAGGATAGCCAGTCAACATAACAGCACAGGCACTCAGCATCAGCATCAGTCTTGAAGGGATGTGACATGTTAAAATCAATTAGTCTGTTATATCAGCATCAGGTGTGTGGTAGCTGGTGGTGATCCAAGACTGGTTCATCTTGATGAAAGTCAGTCGATCAACCGAGTCGGTGGACAGGCGCACCCTGTGATCCGTGACAAATCCTCCAGCAGCACTGAATGTGCGTTCCGAAAGAACGCTGGATGCAGGACAGGCCAGTAGCTCAATTGCATACTGTGCAAGCTCTGGCCAGTGATCCATCCTCAAGACCCAGTAAGCCAGAGGAGTTTCGGTGGGGAAGGTGTCCAAGTCTGACCTTGCCCCTAGATATTCCTGCACCATGTTTATCAGACGCTGGCGATGGTTGCTGGAACCGATCATACTTTGGGGCTGCGGACTAAAGAATTGTCTGAACGCATCGGTCAGACGGCCACCTTCCCCACCGCTCCTTCTTTGACTGCCCGAAGCCTCAGCAACTCGTTGTCCAGGACCAGGAGTTTGTAACCTCCCAGTCTCTGGGAACGCGTTGCACAGACCTTTCTGCAAGGCCTCCCGGAGTTGTCTCATCCTCTGCTCCCTCTGCGAAGGTAACATAAGGTCCGCAACCTTACCCTTGTACCGTGGATCAAGGAGAGTGGCCAGCCAGTAATGGTCCCTCTCCTTGATCCGAAGAATACGAGGATCCTTCCGCAGACTTTGCAGGATCAGGGAGGCCATGCAGCGTAGGTTTGCTGAGGCATTCGCTCCGGAGTCCTCTGGGTCACTAAGGACGACATGATCCGCAGCCACCTCCTCCCAGCCACGTACAAGTCCACTGGTTTCTTGGGACTGTAAATCATCCCTAAAAGACTGCTGCTGATGATGCTGAGTGCCAGCCTCCACCTCCATGCTGACACAATCCTCCTCCTCCTCCTCCTCCTCTTCCTCTTCCTGTGCGATGGGTGGGACAGAAGGAACACTGTCTGGGTAAAGGGGGCCTTGAGAGGCAAGGAAGTCCTCCTCTTCCTGCCTCTGTTCTGCCTCAAGTGCCCTGTCCATTATTCCACGCAGCGTGTGCTTCAACAGGTGGACAAGAGGTACAGTGTCACTGATGCATGCACTGTCACTGCTCACCATCCTCGTGGCCTCCTCAAATGGTGCCAGGACAGTGCATGCATCCCTGATCATGCCCCACTGGCGTGGAGAAAAAAAACCAAGCTCCCCTGACCCTGTCCTGGTGCCGTAGTCGCACAGGTACTCATTGATGGCCCTCTGCTGCGTGTGCAGCCGCTGCAGCATGGCCAACGTTGAGTTCCACCTGGTGGGCATGTCACATATAAGGCGGTTCTTGGGCAGGTTCAACTCCTTTTGCAGCTCAGCCAGGCGAGCACTGGCATTATAAGATCTGCGGAAATGCACACAGACTTTCCTGGCCTGCCTCAGGACATCCTGTAAGCCCGGGTACCTGCCCAAGAACCGCTGCACCACCAGGTTAAGGACGTGAGCCACACACGGCACATGGGTCAGTTGTCCCTGTCGGAGGGCGGAGAGGAGGTTGGTGCCATTGTCGCAAACCACCATTCCTGGCTTAAGCTGGCGTGGCGTCAACCACCTCTCGGCCTGGCCCTGCAGAGCAGACAGGACCTCTGCCCCAGTGTGGCTTCTGTCCCCCAAACACACCAGCGCAAGCACGGCATGGCATCTTTTTGCCTGCGTACTTGCGTAGCCCCGTGAACGGCTACGGAGCACCGCTGGTTCATAGGACAAACCACAGGAAGAGGCCATGGAGGAAGAAGAAGAGGAGGGGGTGGAGGAGAGAGGTGTGTCACAACCAGTAGTAGCATTTTGGAGGCGTGGCGGTGGAACAACCTCCAACACTACTGCACCTTGTCCTGCATCCTTCCCAGCTGCCAAAAGAGTGACCCAATGGGCCGTGAAAGAAAGGTAACGTCCCTGTCCATGCCTGCTGGACCATGAGTCAGCGGTAATATGCACCTTACCGCTGACCGCCCTGTCCAGCGAGGCCAAGACATTGCCTTCCACATGCCGGTAGAGAGCCGGAATAGCCTTCCGTGAGAAAAAGTGGCGTTTGGGAACCTGCCACTGAGGAACCGCACATTGCACAAACTCACGGAAGGGGGCCGAGTCTACCAACTGAAAAGGCAGCAGTTGAAGCGCTAGCAATTTAGCCAAGCTAGCATTCAACCGCTGGGCATGTGGATGGCTGGGAGTGAACTTCTTTCGACGGTCCAGCAGCTCGGGCAGGGAAATTTGCCTGCTAGAATCGGACGTCGGTGTACTGCTAGCAGAGTGGCCGCAAGTACTTGGCTGTGACACACCTAATTCTACACCTTCATTCCTCTCAGTGCATGTTTCAGAGAGGACTGAAGTTATAGTGGGGTTGGAGATCCCAGCTGATGCGGTGCAAGGAGAGTTCCGCTTTGTTCTTTGGTGTGGGTCTTTGAGGTAGGCTTGCCAACGAGCTGCATGGCAGGTCAACATATGTCTGGTCAGGCATGTGGTACCCAAGCGGCTGATGTTTTGGCCACGCGATATACGCTTGAGACATATGTTGCAAACAGCAGCTGTGCGATCTGATGCACTAGCCTCAAAAAAGGCCCACACCAAGGAACTTTTTGAATGACGGGCAGAGGCAGCGCCCTGCACAGGCGGAGCTCTGCGGTGTGATTCCGTCGGTGTACTGCCCTTACGCTGGCCACCAAAGGGCATCCTGCCTCGTTGGAGATGTGCCTCCTCCTCATCCTCCTCCTCCTCCTCTCTCCTATTAGGCACCCACGTGGAGTCAGTGACCTCATCATCCCCTCCCTTCTCATCACTGGAGCCAATCTGGCAGTATGCTGCAGCTGCTGGAACATGACTGCCAGATTGGTGTCCTTCTTGAGCATCCCCTCTGTCTGCTCTCACGCTACTGCCTTCCTGTAGCTGGGTTTCATCATCAGACCCTTCGAAACGCTGGGCATCCTCCTGGAGCATGTACCCAACACTGTGCTCAAACAGTTCGGGGGACTCCTCAGGAGGAGGACATGGTGGGTCTAGGGAAGGAGTGACTGATGATGAGTCTGACATTGATACCAGGGAAGAGGACGCTTTGGCAGCTGCTTTGCCAGTACCCTGAGCCTGGGTGAGAGAGGATGAGGAGGAGGAGGAGGGCTTGGTCATCCACTCTACCAAGTCTTCGGCATGATGTGGCTCAACATGTCCAGCTGCCGAAAAGAAGGACAAGCGTGTCCCATGGCCATGTGCTGATGACAATGCACCGCGTCCACGACCAGCACTGTTGCCCCCAGACACAGAGCCTGCTTGCCCTCTTTTATTGCCTCCTGACTGTCTGCCTCTCCTTGTTTGCCTTCCAGACATTCTAATAGATGGCCTGCAGGGAGATGGGAAAAAAGCAATAAGGGCTACCTTCAGGTGTCCTTCTCTGTCCCTTTACTTAAGGATTTCTAAATATGGTTGAGGATTATTGCTTTTGCACAGAATAGCACAACGACAATTTCCCTGACTGTCCAAAAAACAAGGATTTCAAAGATGGTTGATGAGGAATGCTTTGGCACACTATAGCACAAGGAGAATTCCCCTCACTTTCCTTCTTTGTCCCTAGAAACAAGGACTGGCACAGTGAAAGAAACTGACACTCTCCCTACCTACAGTTTTCTGTCCCTAGAAAAAATGTTTTTTTAAAGCACACTATAGCACAAGGAGAAATCCCCTCACTTTCCTTCTTTGTCCCTAGAAACAAGGACTGGCACAGTGAAAGAAACTGACACTCTCCCTACCTACAGTTTTCTGTCCCTAGAAAAAATGTTTTTTTAAAGCACACTATAGCACAAGGAGAAATCCCCTCACTTTCCTTCTTTGTCCCTAGAAACAAGGACTGGCACAGTGAAAGAAACTGACACTCTCCCTACCTACAGTTTTCTGTCCCTAGAAAAAATGTTTTTTTAAAGCACACTATAGCACAAGGAGAAATCCCCTCACTTTCCTTCTTTGTCCCTAGAAACAAGGACTGGCACAGTGAAAGAAACTGACACTCTCCCTACCTACAGTTTTCTGTCCCTAGAAAAAATGTTTTTTTAAAGCACACTATAGCACAAGGAGAAATCCCCTCACTTTCCTTCTTTGTCCCTAGAAACAAGGACTGGCACAGTGAAAGAAACTGACACTCTCCCTACCTACAGTTTTCTGTCCCTAGAAAAAATGTTTTTTTTAAAGCACACTATAGCACAAGGAGAAATCCCCTCACTTTCCTTCTTTGTCCCTAGAAACAAGGACTGGCACAGTGAAAGAAACTGACACTCTCCCTACCTACAGTTTTCTGTCCCTAGAAAAAATGTTTTTTTAAAGCACACTATAGCACAAGGAGAAATCCCCTCACTTTCCTTCTTTGTCCCTAGAAACAAGGACTGGCACAGTGAAAGAAACTGACACTCTCCCTACCTACAGTTTTCTGTCCCTAGAAAAAATGTTTTTTTAAAGCACACTATAGCACAAGGAGAAATCCCCTCACTTTCCTTCTTTGTCCCTAGAAACAAGGACTGGCACAGTGAAAGAAACTGACACTCTCCCTACCTACAGTTTTCTGTCCCTAGAAAAAATGTTTTTTTAAAGCACACTATAGCACAAGGAGAAATCCCCTCACTTTCCTTCTTTGTCCCTAGAAACAAGGACTGGCACAGTGAAAGAAACTGACACTCTCCCTACCTACAGTTTTCTGTCCCTAGAAAAAATGTTTTTTTAAAGCACACTATAGCACAAGGAGAAATCCCCTCACTTTCCTTCTTTGTCCCTAGAAACAAGGACTGGCACAGTGAAAGAAACTGACACTCTCCCTACCTACAGTTTTCTGTCCCTAGAAAAAATGTTTTTTTAAAGCACACTATAGCACAAGGAGAAATCCCCTCACTTTCCTTCTTTGTCCCTAGAAACAAGGACTGGCACAGTGAAAGAAACTGACACTCTCCCTACCTACAGTTTTCTGTCCCTAGAAAAAATGTTTTTTTAAAGCACACTATAGCACAAGGAGAAATCCCCTCACTTTCCTTCTTTGTCCCTAGAAACAAGGACTGGCACAGTGAAAGAAACTGACACTCTCCCTACCTACAATTTTCTGTCCCTAGAAAAAATGTTTTTTTAAAGCACACTATAGCACAAGGAGAAATCCCCTCACTTTCCTTCTTTGTCCCTAGAAACAAGGACTGGCACAGTGAAAGAAACTGACACTCTCCCTACCTACAGTGTTCTGTCCCTAGAAAAAATGTTTTTTTAAAGCACACTATAGCACAAGGAGAAATCCCCTCACTTTCCTTCTTTGTCCCTAGAAACAAGGACTGGCACAGTGAAAGAAACTGACACTCTCCCTACCTACAGTTTTCTGTCCCTAGAAAAAATGTTTTTTTAAATCACACTATAGCACAAGGAGAAATCCCCTCACTTTCCTTCTTTGTCCCTAGAAACAAGGACTGGCACAGTGAAAGAAACTGACACTCTCCCTACCTACAGTGTTCTGTCCCTAGAAAAAATGTTTTTTTAAAGCACACTATAGCACAAGGAGAAATCCCCTCACTTTCCTTCTTTGTCCCTAGAAACAAGGACTGGCACAGTGAAAGAAACTGACACTCTCCCTACCTACAGTTTTCTGTCCCTAGAAAAAATGTTTTTTTAAAGCACACTATAGCACAAGGAGAAATCCCCTCACTTTCCTTCTTTGTCCCTAGAAACAAGGACTGGCACAGTGAAAGAAACTGACACTCTCCCTACCTACAGTTTTCTGTCCCTAGAAAAAATGTTTTTTTAAAGCACACTATAGCACAAGGAGAAATCCCCTCACTTTCCTTCTTTGTCCCTAGAAACAAGGACTGGCACAGTGAAAGAAACTGACACTCTCCCTACCTACAGTTTTCTGTCCCTAGAAAAAATTTTTTTAAAGCACACTATAGCACAAGGAGAAATCCCCTCACTTTCCTTCTTTGTCCCTAGAAACAAGGACTGGCACAGTGAAAGAAACTGACACTCTCCCTACCTACAGTTTTCTGTCCCTAGAAAAAATGTTTTTTTAAAGCACACTATAGCACAAGGAGAAATCCCCTCACTTTCCTTCTTTGTCCCTAGAAACAAGGACTGGCACAGTGAAAGAAACTGACACTCTCCCTACCTACAGTTTTCTGTCCCTAGAAAAAATGTTTTTTTAAAGCACACTATAGCACAAGGAGAAATCCCCTCACTTTCCTTCTTTGTCCCTAGAAACAAGGACTGGCACAGTGAAAGAAACTGACACTCTCCCTACCTACAGTTTTCTGTCCCTAGAAAAAATGTTTTTTTAAAGCACACTATAGCACAAGGAGAAATCCCCTCACTTTCCTTCTTTGTCCCTAGAAACAAGGACTGGCACAGTGAAAGAAACTGACACTCTCCCTACCTACAGTTTTCTGTCCCTAGAAAAAATGTTTTTTTAAAGCACACTATAGCACAAGGAGAAATCCCCTCACTTTCCTTCTTTGTCCCTAGAAACAAGGACTGGCACAGTGAAAGAAACTGACACTCTCCCTACCTACAGTTTTCTGTCCCTAGAAAAAATGTTTTTTTAAAGCACACTATAGCACAAGGAGAAATCCCCTCACTTTCCTTCTTTGTCCCTAGAAACAAGGACTGGCACAGTGAAAGAAACTGACACTCTCCCTACCTACAGTTTTCTGTCCCTAGAAAAAATGTTTTTTTAAAGCACACTATAGCACAAGGAGAAATCCCCTCACTTTCCTTCTTTGTCCCTAGAAACAAGGACTGGCACAGTAAAACACACTGACACTCTCCCTACCTATCCTTCTCTTTCCCTAAACTAAAGGAATCCAGGTTAAGCAAGAAAGAAATAAATGTCACTGTCCCTGCCTATGCTTGTCTTTCCCTGCTCCGGAACACACTACACTAGGCCGCCGTGCTGGCGGCCTTTTATAGTGTGGGGCGTGTACTAAACACCCTCAGCAATAATTGGCCACAGGCATCCTGCCTGTGGCCAATCATTGCTCTCCTCGCTGCCGGCGCTGTGATTGGCCAAGCATGCGGGGTCACAGTGCATGCTTGGCCAATCACAGCGCCTGAATGACACTGCGATGGCGTAGTGCATTGTGGGCCGTTCGCGTCACTCGAATTTGGCGCGAACGGCCCAAATCGTTCGATCTTCGTCGAACGATCGAACAGCCGATGTTCGAGTCGAACGTATGTTCGACTCGAACACGAAGCTCATCCCTAGTCTCAACCTGTCTGTGCTGTATAACTGTTTATTGCTGGAAGAGAATAAATACGAGTTGGACCTTTTCAGTGTGTGGAAGTCTGGTTGCTAGGAGCAAAGGGAGTCATTTCGAAGAAAGGATTTGACTCTAGGACACACACACAAAACCCGATAGTTCTGGCTTTCACCTCCAGTCTCTCTGGAGGACATGGGTCGTGGTGTATCGCATCCCTCCCCCCAGTACTAAACCCCTAGACAAGACCAACAAGCCGAGAATGAGAAGGGGTGAGAGGGGTGAGGTCACTACATGTGGTGGCTCGTCCGGGATGTGTATTGTGTCTGAATTTGAACTTTGCTGCCCGGAGGAGTTCTGAGTAGGTCGGCCATGTTGGCCAACGCGCCACGAGGCACACCATAGCTGCGCAGTTCGTGGTCGGGAAGAAGAGAAAGCCCGCGAACAAATGCAGAGTGTGGGAGGAGTTTGGCCATGTGAAAGGACACACGTGGGGTCAGTGTGCATTGGAGCAGCAGCCAGTCAGAATGACCTCCAAGTACTCCGTGGATTTCTGTTCCTTCTACAGCGGAGATGACTTCCTTTGCTGCTCCAATCACGGATACAGGAATAAGACTAAGGCCCCGGGGGTGGTTGGCTCTGTATACCTGCAGAGACATAGAGGCCCTCGGTGTGATCTGTCCCGGCTGTTCGGGACTGGTGGTGCAGTTGAAGCCGTTCGGGCGATGTGAGGTCTGCAAAGAGTTCCTCTTCGAGGTGGAGCCATCCACAGAAAGGCCTTGCGCATTCCACCTCAACTACCTCACGGGTACTGCCACTCCGGAAGGAGAGATCGATGCCTATGCGTTTCCTGCGCGCACTGACCAGGGCAAAGTGACTGCCCCAAAGGAGATTGAGAGAGAAAAATCAGAGGATGCTGCCTCGGTCACCACAAGCTGCCTGCTCCCACCGCCGAAGAGGAAAGTTGGCCTGGTGATAGCATCCTGTGGTCGTGGAAGAGCTTCGCCCCGTCGCTTGCCTGGCCTGGATGGATCCGGAGGGAAGAGCCCTGGACATCCCTGTTCTTCAAAAGGCCCAGGTGAGCCAGGGGTTGGGACGGTGTGTGTGGTTGGAGGTGTCGGGAGCCCACGGTCGGTGGAACCCACCGAGGGGGGTGATTCCATGTCTACGGGGAATTACCTGCCCGCAGAGTGTTATGACACCTCCGACCTAGAGTCACTATCTGATGCCGGTGATGATGGGGAGATAGATGAAATCTTCCACAAGAAGGGATGGGACAAGATGAAGTTACCCTCGTCCCGTGTCACAAGGGACCCACCTATGTCCATTGGGGATAGTACACCCCGGATGGAGGCCTCGGAGCCTAGGGAAGAATCTGGTCCCCTGCCTACACCCTCGCTTCTTGAATCATCAAGTGTTTCACCTGCTCCTGTTGCGGGAGTGCAACGCGCATCACTGTGGGCTCCTAGGCCCAAGTCTGCCGAGGTGGTTGGAGTACCTCGACATCCTGAATCAATCGTTCTGCCTGGAGAAGGAGACCGTGCCACAATGCCACCCTTGTCAAGGCTGCAGCGTCTCTTTTGTCAGAAGGTTGCCCGAGAATTTGGGTGGGAATACCCATATCTACCCCGAGAATTGTTTTATGAGGTGGAAGTTTTTCGGCAGCGGTGGTACGATGATTTCATATGGACAAAGCATAAGGTACCTCACGCGCGCCGATACCTTTCGTGTTCCCCTACAGTTACCAGAAAATTCAAGGACTGTAAGGCGGAGTAGATTTTGGGAAGGCATATCCATGCTGACAGGGTGGTTATCTGTCGGAAGGATGGAGGGAACATTGAGTACAACGTGGAGGCTTTTGACAAGCATTTGAAGCCTTTGTTCCTGCCACATCCGAAGTTTTATTTATAGGAGAAAAAGACTCCTTTATATTCCTTTTTTCTTTTTGCTGCTGAACTTTCCAGAGTTATTGCTGGAACACAGGGATTGTGCCCTACATTTTGGGTATTTTGCTCTTTGAAGAAATGGGAGCTGGTTGTTTTGTTTTTTTTTCTCCTTTCATCAAGCAAAGAAATCAGTGACTTTGGGGCATAGCTAGTATAGGGTCACAGTACAGAGAAAAAAAAGAAGAGAGAAAAGTTCATCTGGATTTGCTAAGTGTCTTGACCGGGGCATTGCCACCAGGTGGCGGTGTTGCGCAACGATTGTGTTTTTCTGTACACTACACACCATGATCATTGGAGCAAGTGGGTTTCTCCTTGAAAAGACCCATTCCTTCCAAGAAAACATGTACATTGTGTTAGGATGTGTGTTTTCTTTTCTTTTCCCTCTGCAGGAGACTCGTCTGTCAAGGCTGCTGAGAATGGGGTGGTTCTTAGATAGCGAGGGGGGGAATTTCAATGTGTAGAATCATTTAAAGTTTTTTATATACCAAGTTCATTGTTTTATATTCCCGTTTCCCTTTCCCGTTTTAGGTCCTGGCACAATTCATGACTAAATTGTGAGGTTGGATTCTATGTGTAGTTTGGTCTCTGGGTCAAACTTATGTTACCACTCCTTGGGAGACATGGGTTTGCACCAGACACTGGGGACCAGTGTCAAATCACCAGGGGGAGAGTGTAGCGGGTATTTGAATTTAGGTGAGGCAGCACCCAGGTTGAAGGTGCCTGGGCACGGCTGCGTCCTCCGACTCTGAACCCCAAGGTCAGGGCGTCCGCCCCTTTTATCTCCTCTCCCTTTGCGTCACAGCAGGTTCCCCGCCCGCTGTACCAGCGCCAGGAAAGGACAAAAAGGGATGCAGTCTTGCGGTGAGTGTTCAGCTCCGGCCCAGGTCAACAGCGCCACCTGCAGGCCGCATGAAACCTCACACCACCAGAGTCCTCCAACTACCACAAAAGGGTCTCAGATTCCCTAACAATCAGTGCATCTGGGTTACACTACCACCAGGGGAACCTGCTGTGACGCAAAGGGAGAGGAGATAAAAGGGGCGGACGCCCTGACCTTGGGGTTCAGAGTCGGAGGACGCAGCCGTGCCCAGGCACCTTCAACCTGGGTGCTGGCGTTCCGGAGTTCCGGGCCCAGGTGCCCTTGACCTAGCCGGAGCGGGAGATGGAGTCCATCCCAGGCACCTTTAGCCTGGGGTGAGGTACTAATGCGGAGGCCTGGGACTCAGTACCTTCGACGCGAGGGTGGAGGAATCCGAGGGGGCCCTAACGCCTTGGGTGCCCGTGTCTGAGATTGAGGAGGCCGGTGAGCGGAACTTCTCCGGAAAGTCTGGCGCAGCATTTGCCGGTGACGGAGAGGCCTCCGGTAACTCTCTTGGACGAATGTCTTCCCTCTGACAGGGGCTGTGATAGCGAAGGTAATTCATGCTCTTGTTCTATATAGTCGTGGCAGTGGCTATACATCATAACCATTGGTGACACCACAGTGGTTAGCTCTACTTAAAGAATTGTGCCTTGACCTACTCCCCACAAATACTGAAGTGTTCTATGGGTCTCAACCTGTCTGTGCTGTATGACTGTTTATTGCTGGAAGAGAATAAATACGAGTTGGACCTTTTCAGTGTGTGGAACTCTGGTTACTAGGAGCAAAGGGAGTAATTTCAAAGAAAGGATTTGACTCTAGGACACACACACAAAACCCGATAGTTCTGGCTTTCACCTCCAGTCTCTCTGGAGGACATGGGCCGTGGTGTATCGCATCCCTCCCCCCAGTACTAAACCCCTAGACAAGACCAACAAGCCGAGAATGAGAAGGGGTGAGAGGGGTGAGGTCGCTACATAGAGAACCTGCTCTCTATTTTCTCGTCAGGATTCTCGTTTTTCTCGTCGGGATTCTCGTCGGCCTGTTTGCCGACGAGAAAACCGGTCGTGTGTATGCTTTTCCGAGTCGGAAAAAAAACGTGCATGCCCAGAATCAAGTATTAGACGGGAGCGCTCCTTCTGGTAAAACTAGCGTTCGTAATGGAGATAGCACATTCGTCACGCTGTAAATTATTGCATCATTTAAATGGTGCGCATTAAAATCTTCTTTAGAATGGTACAATAATGAACAATAATGAACTTGTTTTGCTGCTGATATTCACACAGAGTTCTGATTACGTTTTTGCAACATTTTTAATGCTGATCTCATGAATATTTTTTATTATTATATAGAGAAGGATCTCCTTAATATTTTTTTTTTCTACATTTTGAATACAGATCTTCATTTTAAATGATTATTTAATTTTTAGTGATCTCCATGATTTGATTTTTAATTTTGTTGTGTCAAGTTACCACAATTAACATTATTTTCTTGTATTTGTTGACCTTCAAGGAGATTGGTTGGTGTTATCTGTCCCTTTTTACTTAAACATTTTTTTTTTAAATGTATCTGCCTACTCAAAAGCTAAATTTTTTAGTTTAATAAAAACACATTTATTATGGTAGTATCTGCTGCAATTTGTGCATCCTTGGGACCCCAGAGCTCACATCAACTCTGTGTGGACACTAAAATTGAGACCTTGAGAAGCACATCCAGTTGTGAGCACCATCTGGTCCTGGACTCCCAGAGGTCAGGAACAGCAGCAGGTGAGATATATGTCCCAAGTCTGTGGTACTACAACAGCCTGCCTTCTGTCAGACCACATTGAAGCAAGGCCATCACTTCCTAGTCTTCTTGGTAGCCTTCTTGCAAGCTTCCCTGCAGCCTTCCCTGCAGCCTTCCTGGTGCGTGTGGTTGGAGCCTGTGGCACTGGAGGTGTACTCATGTCAGGAGGAGGTGGAGGAGGAGGAGGTGGAGAAGGCTGTGCGACCTCACATAGGGCAGTATTGGTGGTAATTGTCCCCATCAACCCCTTATTAAGCAAGGTGAGAAGCAGGGGCTCACATATTAGGCGTTGGTCCATCGCCATCATTTTCATTTTTGCCCCAACTAGGCCTCTTCTGTTGTTGTTGGCTCCTGTAGTGTGGCATGTGCCTCTCTTATCAGGGCCATTGCTGCCTCGCTTGTGCTCCTCTCCCTCCTGGTCCTTCTGGTTGTAAGGCGGATGGGAGGCACCTGACATCTGGTTCTTCTTCTGCCACTTGGCCCTGCCTCCTTCTGTCTGCCACTCGGCCCGGCCTCCTCCTGTGTGCCACTGGGCCCTGCCTCCTCCTGTGTGCCACTGGGCCCTGCCTCCTCCTGCCTGACACTTTCCTGCTTCTCATCCTGGCTGATGTCTTCCTGTGTATGAAAAAGGGACATAGTTTGAGTTTTTGGTTCATCAATCACACACAATTTTCAGCTCATGACTGTTGCAAATTGAATGTAAATAAATAGAAAAGACTATCATTATGACTCCAGCAGTTTTCATTCTTCTCCCCAACTTTTTTGGCCACTACTGTCTATTGATATGTCAAACACTTTTTGATCAAACATTTTTCTTTTCTTTCCATATTAACATCTTTTTTGCAGCATTAATTTTATCACAATAAATGTTTAGAAAATACTATACCTGGCTCCAGATGTCCAAATCAGGTTCTTCCAGGATGGAAGGCTCCTCTTGCTCCAGAGAAGGCTCAGCTTGGCTGCAGGGAAGTCTGGAGGGAAGACTAGAAAGTGATGGCCTTGCCTCAATGTGGTCGTTCAGAAAGGACAATCTGCTGTAGTACCACAAAGTCGGGACATATACATCCGCTGCTGCTGCTCCTGACCTCTGAGAAGCCAGGACCTTAAAGCGCTCACTCCTGTATGTCCTTCTCAAGGTCCCAATTGTAGTATCCACCTGTTGGATGGTTGCTGTGGGCATCCTGGTGTGCTCAAATGGGAGCAGGGTCTCCAGCGCTGCTGTCCTTACCCCTCTTTTTCTATGAATGGGGTTTTTGGTCTCCCACAGAGCGGGCAGCACCCTTAAGCGATCAATAAATTCTGACAGAAAATCTCTATCCAGAAATGGATTCATTATTTCTGCAAGACAAAAAACAAGACAAAAATAGTAATGTCAGTCAGTCTAAACTCTAGTAATCTTTATCACCATATATATCCTCAATCAATCTTTATGCAGTATAGGCCACTGATGTCCCAAGTTAAAAATCATACCTTCGGTCTGACTTTCGTCGCTTTTCCTCCTATCTTCGCACACAGAACGTAGTAACGTCACATGTGTGTTAGCTTTATATACACTACGCATGACGTTCATTCTCGACTTTTCCCCACCCCTTCTCTTTCGGCGTGCAGACGACATGGCGGAGTCACAGCAGGTGTCTGCTAATTCCTCCAACGATGAGACAAGCCCGGAGCGTGAAACGTCACGATCAAGGAGGAGATACAAGGCATCTAATATGTCCTTCGCGGAGATGACGGAGATGGTGGACATATTGAAAAATGCGGATTATGATGGCAAGCATGGGCCGTATACCCACCCTAATCTAAGGAAGGCCAAAATTATGAAGAAAGTAGTGAAAAGTCTGAAGAAGAATTTCGGGGTACGACGATCAAAGGAGCAGCTTAGAAAGAGGTGGTCTGACCTGAAACTGAGGGAGCCGGAACAGTTAAGGAGTATTAAGAGAATGCTAGAAAAAAGTAAGTACTTCTGTGTTCCTAATATTGTATTTCAGAACTTGCATGTTGCTCCATGTTGTTACTTTTTATAGTATTGGACCTTAGAAAATGTAATCTCAAAACATTTAGTGGGCACAGTAAATCGGTTGTTACAGACACATCTTTCACCCACTACATACAATGTTTTTGGAAGATACAGGGTTAAAATTATTTTGACATGCCTGTTTGTATTCCATAAATGTTATTACATTGTTGTCTAGATGATGTGTTTGTAACTAGAATGAAATGCAAACTAGATTCACAGTGTAAAGGAGAGGACACTCAGCAGCTGTTTACACATCTGCACTCTGGAGCACTATAGTGTGGGCCACCAGAACAACCTTTTTAGGGTGTCCGACACAGGTGCTCCAGTGGATTCTTGGGGTGTCTCCATGTGTGAAACTTGTTCCAAAAAGGTGATTTGTCAAGATTTGTGTTTTGAAAAATAATGTCTTCAGCTTGTAACTCTGCCCAAACAGACACTTGTACCCCACTTCCAAGCAATGTATCATATTCCTATTTTTTCCCTGAAATATCTGTGTGCTAAGTATACCTTTTCTTTCATTCTCATAGGGGAGAGAAGACTGGGAGGACACCACTCCACAGAGCACAGGAACCCTACACTACAGAAAGAACCCCAAAATCAGGATGTGGAGGAAGGAGAAGTGGAGGAAGGAGAAGTGGAGGAAGGAGAAGTGGAGAAAGGAGAAGTGGAGAAAGGAGAAGTGGAGGAAGGAGAGGTGGATGACGTGGTGGAAATTGTCACCACAACAGGCCAGTGTCTGTCACCACAGCTTCAGGTAAGAGATGTAGGCCTGCAGACTTATAATACCTTTTTTTTTAATTTTTAGGGGATGAACATGTTGTTGAGGAAGAAAGTCCTCGTTTCTCAAGTGATAGTGCACAAAGAATCATCCAGCAAGTTATGGAGTGTAGTAGTGAACTGGACATAATGAAGAAAAGGATGAATGTTATGGAGCAAACATTTAAGGACATCATTGATGTTTTGGGGCGAATTGAATGAAACACAAACCCCCCCCCCCTTTTTCTATTTTTGAAGTTTTCTAAAAAATTATTTGCACTTTTTCAAACAAGCCAAAATTTGAAGATGCACACAGTGTGCCAACATGTGCTATATGCCATCAGGGGATATCCATGTATGTGATTTGTGGGTGCAACCCCTTCCTCGCAACTCAGGTAGGTGAAGGGAAGAAGGGGTTGCACCCCCAAAACACGTCCATTGATCACCCATGATGGCAGATAGCACATGTTGACAATAGGGATCAGGAGGGAAATAGCACTTTTTAAAAACCCCTAAAATTGTGTGCATCTTCAAATTGTGGCTTGTTCAGGGGTGACAACACCCCATATTATGAAGGGCAGATAGAGACATTTTTCAAAAACTAGAATGTCTGATATTGCCTAGAGGTTTACAATGTTGTATTTTGTTGTATGTTAATGAGAGTTGTGTATTTTTTTTTTTTAAAAAAAGCCTGGTTATGGCCAAAAAAAATAGGGAAATTTATCTTTTATACCACAATTTTTTTTATAAAGACCATGTGTGAATGTTGTTTTTTAAAATGTTTACTCTGTGCACAAAGTGTGGCTTCTTTATCAAATCCGCTATAACCTTTTCTGTGTTTAGTTTAGATGTTACCAGTGAAATGGTTGGTATTTACTAAAGGAAAATACACTTGGCACTACAAGTGCACTAGGAAAAACTAGGAGACAGCTAAAGGAAACACAAGAAATACATCCAAAAAAAAATTTAAGCAGATTTTATTTTTTTTGGTTTATAAAAGGTTTAATAAACATTGCCTGGCATAGGAATGGCCCCCTTACCCGTGAAATAGTCAACATGTTGCTGCCGAACCTCACAGGCATTTTGGGGGGGCAGGCCAGGACGGCCAGATTCAAGGCCCGGCAAGATATTGTCTCCTGAAAGTCCGGCCTCAGGCCCAATTGAGGCCATATAAGTTGGCGCATTTCTGCGCAAGAAATTGTGGAGAATGCAGCAGCAAAAAACGATATAGTTTATTTTGTACTCCGCCATGTTGATCGAAGTCATAAACAGGCGGAACCGGCTGGCCATTATCCCGAAGGCATTCTCCACAACTCTTCGGGCTCTGGCTGGCCGGTAGTTGAAAACCCTCCTCTCCGGGGTGAGAGTCCTCTGGGGAAATGGCCTTGTGAGATGCGGTCCCAGTCCAAAGGCTTCATCAGCCAAAAACACAAAGGGGAGTCCTTCCACATTCCCTGCATCCGGTGGCAATGCAAGGTCATCACTCTGGAGACAAAGAGCAAACTCTGTCTGGGCGAAGGCTCCCCCATCCGACATCCGGCCATTCTTCCCCACATCCACATAGAGGAACTCATACTGTGCTGACACCACAGCCATCAGCACGATGCTATGAAACCCCTTGTAGTTGTAGAAAAACTACCCCGAATGGGGTGATGGCACGATGCGGACGTGCATCCCATCTATTGCCCCTCCGCAGTTGGGGAAGTCCCACCGCGTGGCAAAAGGGGATGCCACAGTCTGCCATTCCTGTGGCGTGGAAGGAAGCTGAGGAGTCAAACAAGATAAAAAAATATTAGTACTTTTGCACATAACATTGCTAGTAAATTACACAAAAAAACATTCTTGGCCAACATCATTAAAACTTTTATTTTAAGGAGTATTTAAAAACAAAAATAGAAGGCCCAATTATCAGATTCATAATGATGGCCCATTGTAAAAATTTGAGGGGGGGCTAGATGAGTTTGGGAACCAAAATTAAAAAAAAACACCACTCATAATTTTATGTGAAAATATACATTTGTGGACATTTTAGGGGGTGTTTGGGGGGGGGGGGTAAAGCACTACAATGGAGCTGACAAAATACATTGGTAAGTGACTAAGCTAGGTGTGTTTGGGCCCAGAATAGCATGCTGGAGAGGTTAGTGAAGGCAAATATGCATGTAGGCCAAAAAAGGAGCATTAAAAGCTGGTGGTGGCATTTCAAAACTCCCCACCACCACCCCCTGTCCTTGGTGGTTAGTGGCACTTTACTCCCCCCCCTCCCATCTCTGGCCCCAACACAATCCATAACATTGGTGGTAAAAGCTTACAGCATGCATGGGGACAAATGGGGCATTCACAGCATATTACAATCATGTAATTAGAGAAGGATGAAAAAAATACAATACATTAGCATACATGAATTACATAGAATGTGATGTTAAAGGAGAAAACTTACCTTAATATAGTCCTTCTGCAGGACTTGGATGATGGCAGAACAGGTGTCTGGGATAATGAGTCCCAGAGCCTGGGGGGAGATGCCTGTCGTGAACTTCAGGTCCTGCAGACTTCTCCCAGTCGCCAGGTATCGAAACGTGGCGATGGGCCTCTGCTCAGCAGTGATGGCTTCCCGCATAACGGTGTCCTGCCTGGTGATATAGGGGGACACCAAAGCCAACAGATGCTGAAAAATGGGGTCCGACAGCTGGAGAAAATTCCTGTAGTCATCAGGATTATTCTCCTGGATCACCCGCAGCAAAGGCATGGAAGAGAATTGGTCCAGCTGAAGCAACCAATTCTTGGTCCATGACCTCCTCCTCACCCTGTTCATGGACTGGTCTTGGTCCAAGACAAGAAGACCAACACCAAGCGCCCGCACAGCGCAAACTCTACAATGAGAACGTAACATGGCTAGAAGACGGTCGTCTGATCAGAACGTACTAAACAGAACGCACTTAAGAACAGCAAGGCCTATGAAGAACAACCTGAAAATCAGAAACGGGCAGACAAGAACGCACTGAAAAACAGATACGACCTGACTACACGCCCTGAAAGACAAGATACGAACCCACAAGCACAAACTGAACCGCAGAAAACAAACTGAAAGCACGAATCGTCTCTCCCCAAACTTTTACTAACGCGCAGTAACACGAGATCTGCAAAAGCAGCTCAAGGGGTGGCGCCATTGGAATCAAACTTCCCCTTTATACTGCAGTCGTACGTGTTGTACGTCACCGCACTTTAGACCGTCAAGATTTTGGATTGACAGTGTGTATGCAAGGAAAGTTTGGCAAGAATCCCGTCAAGCTTGACAAGAATCTCGTTGAGAAAACCAACGTTTTTTTTACGACAGGATTCACGGCCGTGTGTACAGGGCTTTAGCGATGAGGGTGGGTAGGATAGGTAGCAGGGAATTTGTTACCGTAATGCAGATAAGTTAAAAATCCTTTAGACTTTAGGTCTGTCCAACCACCCCCTCTATGACTAATGGATAGACTCATGCATAGCATTAATCTATCCATGGCCACCGCTGCCACCCCTTATTCAGGCGCCTGGCCCCTTTAGAGCCATAGGCTCTAATAGGCTTAAAAAAAGGTGGACTTGGAGCACAGAGCATTGCAGTCGCAGTCCATCCAGATATGTTAGAAAAGCAAATGAATATTTGCTTTTCTAACACTGAACCGCCTCTCCGCCAATTTGGTAGCACAGGTCTAATACCCGTCACCTGATTGGCTGAAGGCACATGCGTCCCGATTGGACTCCTAGCAGACCGAAGAATAGAGGAGGGGGAGGCATGGAGGACACAGGAGCTGTCCCACAGCTTGCTGCCTTCACCCGCTGCCTGACCCGCCACTAAGATGGGGTAAGTGCCAGGCAGACAGCGGGCGGGTGGTGGTCACAGTGGTGGAATTTGATGGGCACAAGTGGCAGCATTTGATGGGCACAAGTGGCTGCATGTGATGGGCACAAGCAGCGGCATTTGATGGGTACGAGTGGTTGCATTTGATGGGGCACGAGTGGCTGCATATTATGGGCACAAGTGGCTGCATTTAATGAGCACTAGAGGATGCATATGATGGGTACAGTGGCTGCATTTGATGGGGCACAAGTGGCTTCATTTGATGGGGCACAAGTGGCTGCATATGATGGGCACAAGTGGCTGCATATGATGGGCACAATGGCTGCATTTCATGGGCACAGGGAGGCTGCAATTGATGTCTTTTTTTTCAGTATTTTTCAGTTTGTTTGTGCCCCCCCAAAAACTTTGAGCACCAGTCGCCACTGATAGAGAGGGGAAGACAGGAGATATTGTCTGTCTTGGAGGGGAACAATGCCATCAGAACAAATCTGACTGCCCTCCCACTAGTGGAGAGCTATCAAGCTGAAAATGGCCACATCAAGCCCCTGTCTTCTCTTTTTTAATCAAATTATTTTTATTTTATTTTTTCCCCATTATACAACAAAGCTCAAAACACACAAAACATTTCCATCAATCAACCCCACTAAACAACATCAAAAACACAAATAAATAAATACAATTAAATTATTATTTGCGCCTACCAGATTATACTTTAACTTTTGCCAAAAACCCTTTATCATATCAAATGTAATAGTTACCTTGTTCCCACATAAAATTAATAGCAATGTGGAGCTAACCAATATTTTCAATGTATTAATAACACCTTAATAGCATGTACACCCCTCACATTTTTGTACATATTTTATTATATCTTTTCATGTGACAACACTGAAGAAATTACACTTTGCTACAATGTAAAGTAGTGAGTGTACAGCTTGTATAACAGTGTAAATTTGTTGTCCCCTCAAAATAACTCAACACACAGCCATTAATTAATGTCTAAACCGCTGGCAACAAAATGTGCTCTGGTCAGATGAGACCAAAATTTACCATTTTGGCCTAAAAGCAAAACACTATGTGTGGCAGAAAACTAACATTGCACATCACCCTGAACACACCATCCCCAACGTGAAACATGGTGGTGGAAGCATCATGTTGTGGGGATGCTTTTCTTTAGCAGGGACAGGGAAGCTGTTCAGAGTTGATGGGAAGATGGATGGAGCCAAATACAGGGCAATCTTAGAAGAAAACCTGTTATGTCGCGTACACACGACCGTTTTTAATGTCATTGAAAAAAACTAAGTTTTTCTTGACGTGATTCTTCTCAAGCCTGCTTTGCCTACACACTATCATGAAAAAAATTGCTCAAGCAAAGCGTGGTGAGTGATGTACGAAATGTACGACAGCACTATAAAGGGGAAGTTCCATTCGGATGGTGCCACCCTTTGGGCTGCTTTTGCTGATCCTCGTGTTAGTAAAGTTTGGTGAGAGACAATTTGCGCTTTTCAGCCTTGTGCTCTTCAGTCTGTTACAGCGTGACAAATGTGCTATCTCCATTACAAATTCTAGTTTTACCAGAACAAGCGCTCCCGTCTCATCACTTGCTTCTGAGCATGCGCGTTTTTTTCACGTCGTTAAAGCCTACACACGGCCGTTTTTCATGACGAGAAAAACGACAACGTGAAAAACGAAGAGAAAAGTTAGAGCATGTTCCAAATTTTTAATGCCCATTTTTCAAGTCGTGAAAAATGCTCTGGAGCCCACACACGATCATTTTTAATGACCAAATTAAAAAATGGCATTTTTCTCGTCATGAAAAACGGTCGTGTGTACGCGGCATAAGAGTCTTCAAAATACTTGAGACTGGGGTGGAGGTTCACCTTCCAGCAGGACAACGACCCTAAACATACTGTACAGCCAGAGCTACAATGGAAAGATTTAGATCAAAGCATATTCATGTGTTAGAATGGCCCAGTCAAAGTCCAGACCAAAATCGAATTGAGAATCTGTGGCAAGACTTTAAAAAAAACCTGTTCACAGACGCTCTCTATAGCTTGAGCTATTTTGCAAAGAAGAATGGGCAAAAATGTCACTCTCTAGATGAGCAAAGCTGGTAGAGACATCACCAAAAAGACTTGCAGCTGTAATTGCAGTGAAAGGTGGTTCTTCAAAGTATTGACTCAATACAATACAAATGCACACCACACTTTTCAGATATTTATTTGTAAAAAAAAAAATGAAAATCATTTATCATTTTCTTTCCACTTCACTCACTTTGTGTTGATACATCACCAACATTTCCAATAAAATACATTTACGTTTTTGGTTGTAACATGACAAAATGTGGAACATTTCAAGGGATATGAATACATTTTCAAGGCACTGTATATTACTCTTTCCAGCTGAATAAGATTTCAGAGGTGACAATAAAGAGTGTAAATCCTCTTTGTTTTGTTTTTTCAACCCGGCAGGTTGAATGAAAAAAAAACTGACAGCTCAGATAGCCTAGTACACACAGGCTGAATGTCGTTTCTATTAAACCGGCCGATGTTGCCCGACAGTCGGCCGTGTGTATTAGGCTTAAAGGTGTTACCTTAAGCAGGCCAAAGACATAATAGAAAGGTCTTTTGGCTCATGCACTGAGCAGGAATGTCCAGGCTACATGAGCTTTCCTACTTTTGGGGGAACCAAATTGTCATGTACCTGATGGTAGAGCCCGATATGCAGGGAGGGGCTTCTTTTGCACCTCTTACTCCGGAACCCCTGATAGTGCAGACAGGGAGCTCGGGAGTGCAGAGTCGCACAAGTGCCTGGCAGGAACACTGGTGCTGGAGCTGAGCTGGACTTCAGGAACTTCAGGAGACTCTGTACAGGTGTCAGCGGTGTAGGAGAAGCCTGGAACAACAGGCAGGCTGGGGACACAGGTACTGGAAGCAGGAAGCTGCAGACAGCGGGGAAGGTGTCCTATAGTTCAGAACACAAGCAAGTCCAGGCAGGCCGGGTCATACACAGGCTGGCAGATCAGGTGCAGATTCAGAAGCAGAGGCAGAGTCGTGGTTCAGGCCGGGTCAGCAACAGATGGGCAGCAGATAGTCCAATGGGATAGGCAGAAGCGTAGTCAAACAAGCAAGGGTCAAAAGGCAGGCAGAAGGCAGGAGCAGTCAGGAACAAGCCGGGTCACAGGAACAGATCAACAGAATACTTTAACAGGTAGCAGGTGGGTCTCAGGAATGCTGTAGACCGAACAGCAAGGAGCCCAGGCATCAGTCCCTTTAAATAGCCCCGTTTGGCGCCAAGAGCCGTCACCGCGCGCTCCCACTCGTGCCCGCACGCCCCGCTACCGCGCATGCGCGCCGCTAACACCGTCTTGGATACTGGCTTGCCCTTCTTGACACAAATGGAGACAATACTGGTGCTGGCTTACCTTAAAGTGGATGTAAACCCTCTCCTATACCCAGTGAAGTGAACAGCCTCAGATGATATACAGGAATGAAACAAATCTCCCTACATAAGTTTTACTTGTATATCTGCAGTCTTTCCCTATCTATATTCTTTAGAAAGTTCACATCATGTTTCAAATCTTTCTTCCTGTTTCAGCAGTGGGTGTGGAGTCTGGGCTTAAACTGTGTGAGAGCTGATTGGAGGAAAGGCACACACCCCCCTTCCACATAAGCAGAGGAACGAAGAAACTTGCAGAGCTTCAGTCTCAATAGACCAGCTCTCTGCTTATCTATCTCTAAGTTCCCTCCCCGACACAAATTTCCAGCTGCTTTTATCTTGTGTGTTGGAGAACTTGACAGAAGTTATCATGCTGATAACAGAGGAACGGAGCAGCAGAAAGACACGGCACTTAGAGCTTTGGAGAGAGATAAATAAACACTACAGATATATGTGCCCAGGTCAGATTTCATGAATGGGGTTTACAACCACATCAAGGGGACAATAATAGCTAGACAAAGATTCACATCCTATCAGTTTCTTCCCAAAGAGAAAGCAGGCAGGAGTGTCCAAGGTCTCATCACAAATATGGGATTATGTACTAAATTGCCAATTCGGAAGACTGTCATATTATGTGTATAGGCCTTAAAATGTAAACACATTTTTTTTTTTCGTTTTTGAGGAACAACAAAATTCAAAAGAGTTTAGTTGTAGAATTATTGTTAATATTACTAATAATAATTATATATAATAATAATTATTATTATTACTATTATTATTGTAGCAGGGTGTTGCTTGACGAACACAGAGACTACCATACCTAGGGTGCATTGCCCCGCGCAAGGACTGCTGGGGTGGGCTATTTAACCGAGGGGCGGACCGGAGTACGGTCTCTTTGGACATCGCCCGCCCAGCAAGTGGAACTCTGTGCTGAGTCTGTTGTTCCGGACAGGGCCTGAAGCCTAGGCCCTGTGTTTCCAAAGAGCCTTCCGTTACCACCAAGGAGCCTGAGGGACGTTGCATCCTGCTAACCATCTACTACTTCCAGGAGGACCGAAGACCCGGGTGTCGTGGAACCTGTGTACCGAGACACAGCAACGGAAGATACGGACGTGGACTGGTCCGGTTGGGTGAGAGAGCACCTGCTCAGAGATTAGTACAGGATCTCTAGGCCCAGTGTTTGTTGTTCGGGACTCACCCATTAGAGTTTGCATACGCACACCGGAGGGACAGTGCATTGAGTAGCATTAGTGACTTTATCCTTGTTCACCAAGTTTGTCAACCTTTATTCCTGTGGATTACAATCTTGTCTTCAAAAGTGCACCACCATTTGCTAGCAAAGATTCTTCTCTATGGAACTTACACATAGTTACAGTCAGGCCTGACTTATCAGTGTAGACATTGCTGGGCACCATCTTGCCCACGAGGGAGGAGAGCTGCAAGGGGGTCCGTTAGTTATCTTTGTACAGGATTGTATGTCTGTCTATTGCTGAACACCTTTTATTGCAGGGCTCTGCATATACTAAAGTGTACTGTTTTAATCTGTCTAATCATTTCCTTCAGTAAAAGTACCAGGATTAAGCAGACTAGTTGTTGGTGTTATTACTGTGCAGAAGAAACGGTCAGTGTCCGCTATATCACTGTGTGTGCTTTTGTTGCTGGATTGTGTTGCCTAAAGTTGCAGGCGTCACAATCCTATCACCCCCAACTAGCTGTGCCAAGGGAGGGTAGAGCCAATTGCTGGGGGTTGACAGCAGTGCGTTACAGGCCCGAAAATCATATCAGCGGCTCTCTTAGCTGGGGGTATCGCTACATTATTATTATATATAATAAAACTTTTCCCCCATGCTAAAAAAAAGCATTTTTAATGCAGAAAATGTCCATGTTGCAAATGATGCTCCCCACTTCCTTTAATGGTGATGGGAACAGGGAGAGATGGGAAATCTCCAAGATGGGGATACAGACAAAAAAAATTAATTCCTACTTTACCCATAGCAAAAAACTGCATTTTCTGGAATTCCACTATAACACTTTCTTCTAAAAAAAACACTCTTTTGTAAATTAAATTTAAAGGAATTCCATGTGCCCGTTTATTGCTCAAAGGGGACAAGAAGCACATACTTGGCAACCGAAGGCTATATGGTTTAGAGAAAAACAGGAAAAGTTAAAAGTAATGATGCGGGAAATCCTAGCAGGAAGGAATTTGGCATTTTGACATATTTTACCTTTGCATACCATGTATTCTGAAAACATAACAAACAATTATGCAATGCCTGAAGAATGGTGGTTTCTATTGTTGTTAAGGAAGTAAACTTACTCATGTACACAGGCAGATATAATTATATTCAACATTTGCCATGCGAGTATGAGTTATGCTGCTCATTTAAAAGTAATGCTTTAGCACTCCCTGCAACAACAACATTAAAGAGATCATGGCACCAACATAAAAAAAAAAAAATTAAAAGCACAGAATTTTATTTTTCTTTTAATGCTTACTTGCAGCATTTTGTATTTCCCCCAAAAAATGTATTTTTTTGTACTCACTATATATTCATTTTGTCTGTATTCATTGGAGGGAAAAGATCTGCTTTTCAATAATCAACTGGATATAGTGCCACCTGCAGGAGAAGGACGCTAAGTGCAACTAAAAATCAAAAGACAGTCCAGGGGGTAGCCCCTGCTGGGGGCCAAAACCCCCAGGCTGTATAGTCGTTAATGGCATAATAGTGTAAACAACAAAAAACAACACTAGTTACAAACACAGACACAAACAAACCAGAGGGGCAGGCTGTGTCCCCTAATGTACGCAGAGAAAATTATCTTATCCTATTTTCTCTTTCGGTCATTGGAGGACACAGTTTAGATCAGTGTTTTTAAACCTTTTTTACAGTCAAGGCATCCTTTAAACTTCTGCAAAATCCCCAGGCACCCCATTCTAAAAAGTAAAAAAAAAAATCTAATATTTTTACATAAGGCCGCAAGACCCACACATGTAGGACACCCAACATTAGAGGTGATTTTTTTCTTACAATGCAAATACACATTTGCACACTTGTACATTCCTGCAGGAGGTGGCCCTCTGCCTCCACACAAGTATTCAATTCCAGCTCCGCACTCCTGGTAGCCTAGCCTGTGGTCCTGCTTCTTAGAGAAAAGTGCCCTGCTACCATAAGCCATAAAATAAAGAAAACTAGAGAGGGAAAAGTGGGAAACCCATTACTTACCACTTTTCTGGAGAACTTCAGTGTGCAATCTACATTGTCTGCCCGCAACATATGCAGGACCCCCCCCCCCCTCGGCCGAAGCCAATGGGCTGCCTGCCTGTGAGAGGGAAGCTCTTACAGACAATAAGTTTGGCCACTCATATGTGCTCCCCATCCCACCAGGGCAAAAACCACACAGGCACATGGCTGCATCTAGGGAGACAACTAGGATCTACATCTTTCAGCCTATCACCCAGTGTAATACTGAAAACAAATTGATATTAATGCGGATGGAACAATATGAAAATTACAGTGTTTACAGCCAGCCTGCAGTAAACATGGCTAGAACAAGGCATAAGGTCATTATTATCTAACCAGTGGACCTCCTGAGGATATTCAACTGCCCCCTCACACCTGGCCAGCATGGTGCCTGAAGGGCGATGAATTGTATGGACATCCTGTGTGATATCTGCTCAAAGGAACTGAAAGTTGAGCCTGGGAGAGGAACAAACTTTTTATGACCTTTTGGTTCAACTGTCTTCAATGGCCGTGATGACCAACACCCCCAGCTGGGGTGTGAGTTTCAAGTCTGGATAAAAAGGACCCTGGCCTGAGAGATTCAGAGAGAATGTGTGTATGTGAGTGTTAGACCTGTAAGACCCCCTTTCCTCCCGTTACCCCATCTTCCCTATCCTTTTTTATAACTGTAATGTATTGATATCCCTATTGTAAGTAAATACAACCCTTATTCTAAAAATTAGTCGTCCTTTTATTGGAAGCCAGACACCCCAAACAGAGCACATTTTACATTTGGCACCACAGAAAGCGTTCGGTAATCCTAAAGCAGCATAGAATCTACAGGACAGAAGTGCTCAGATTCATGGTTCCATAAGGACAAGCAGGACTTCTATGGATCTCTCATTGTAAAGTCAGCTGGTAACGCCGCAGAAACTCAGTGCAGTGTTGGAACTTTAGTACTAATAGAGTTGTGTATTGTGTGGATTGTATAGTTGTGAAATGGAACTTGTGTATACATATATTAAAAAATATACCTCTGCCAGTTATCATTCATGTGCAGATGAACCTCTTAAAAGCCAGTGTAATGTACTATTGTCTCAGTGTCAACAACATAATAGCAGATTATAGGGTAAACAGCTAACAAAGAAAGTGAACAAAGAGAGGTTGGCAAAGTAAATTGCAGTGTTGCCCAAAATTAAATTTATATCTGAGCAAATGGGGGGGAAGTGGAAAGCAGAGAGGAGACGTCTCAGGGAGGACATCGAGAAAATTAGTGAAAACCTTCTAAAGGTTGCAACAGCCTCCATTATTGAGATGGATGAATTGCGTGCTACAGCAAGCAATTTGTGAGACAGTGAACTACATGAACAGCTTCAGAGGTGTAGCATTGACTGTAATATGGACTGTAATATGAAAAGAAAACTTTTAGGGTCATTGTGAATAAAGTTGTCAGAGATGAAAGAGTTGGATATGTCTTTAGAAAAAAAAGTAGCAGATGCAAACTCCCAGCTTCTTACTAAAAAACATGTAGCACTACCCCCCGCAGGAGCTTCTGATTTTGTTTTGGGTCTTACCGTTACCTATCTGTTCCACCGTATCCGTCATAGGGGTCCCATTGGAGAGTTGTTCACAGATGTCAGCACCAACACATAGGGGTGGATTTACTAAAGGCAAATAGACTGTGCACAATGCAAAGTGCAGTTGCACTCTGCAAGTGCAGTTGCTCCAGAGCTTAGTAAATGAGGTAAGGCTTCACTTTGCAAAGAATACCCAATCACTTGCAAGGAAAATTAAAAAAACAGCAATGTTGCTTGTACTTGATTGGATAATGGAAGTCAGCAGAGATCCTGTTCATTTACGAAGCTCTGGAGCAACTGCCCTTGCAGAGTGCAATTGCACTTTGCAATGTGCACAGTCTATTTGCCTTTAGTAAATCAACCCCACAGTCTCCTTCTTCAATGGTTTTATTCAACAAAGTCAGATAGAGGGATGGAGGGTTAGGGGAGATTCAGGCACCTTGTATTTGCGGATCAGGGGTACTTCTCTAATCCAGAGGACAAACAGTTTCCACACTGGATATAGCAACCACCGGATAGGCCTCTCTCACTGACCTAGCAGCCGGTGCGGTGCTCAGTCATAGTCTCTGCCTCAGACTAGAAGAATATCTTAGAATCATTAGACAATCCTCTGCCACAGGATTGTATAACAAAGAACTTTCTGTAAAGTCAAAATACAGTCACACAGTACCAGTTTGTTTCAGCCAATCCGGCAACACTGTGAGGTAGATGGGTCCAGATGCGTCCTCCAATTGAGTCCCCAGGCTCTTCCTGAGATACCAGCCCTTTTGGCTCAGTTCTCTCTGAGAAAAGTCCTCCCCTGGTTTCTTCACTTGCTCGGTGTCAAGAAAGTTAGTAGACCAGACTGTGTGGACTGCACAGAGGAAACCAAAAACGCATGTGCGTGAAAATATAATAATTTATTAAAGTATGTGAATATAAACACAACCAAACACAACCACCTCCAATAAGACACACGTCAGTGCGATAACCAACCCACAAACAGAGACCCACAAATAACAATAGACAGATATGTACAATAATGGGAGATAACAGAATCGTAATCAAAAGCCAGGCCGGGGTCATGCACAGAGAGATCAGCAGATAGTTATATCTTTATATATATACCCATCTAATGAATTATTTCATTAACCAATTCTAAATTCCCCTATAGATAAATTTAATTGGCTCACATCTCTATATATTGATCAATAATCCTATTTGCGTGAGTAACCCCCTCCTTTTCTATTATACTATATATATATATATATTTCCACTATTATTATTATCATTTACTGATCTTATACTAATTTCATGTTAGTACCATGTTGATCTATAATGACTTATTTTAATACATTTTAACCAATAATTTTAATCAATTCATATGTATTAATATTGTCAGTGCTAGGATATTCTCATCATGTTCAGTTATCTGCCGCGGTTTGTATATGTTTCCATGGCGACTGGGCTAGCCAGAAAGGTAGCATCCAGTTCAGTATAAATTGCCCTGGTCCAAGATGGCCCCTATAGAGCCTGAGGAAGAAGCACGCATGCTTCGAATGCACGCACCTCCCCGCTGACCTTACACCCGGAAGTGACGACATCTGTGGCTGTGCTCCAGGGAATACTGTCTTCCTTCCCCGCTTGCCGTGAGCGCTGGGTTCCACCACCGCTGCCGACATTGGAGAGGACATACAGAGACCCCGTTCCTCAACATCAGGACACAAGCAGCCCCCGGGAATGAGCAGATGATGAATGTATCAAATAAGCCCAATATTACTGCTCGTTTGTGAGTGTACCTCAGGGCTCGAGTCCTGCGGGAACGCATGGAAACGGTGTCCCTGCACTTTTTTTACAGCAGGAACGCCGTTCCCTTTGCAGGACTAGAGCAGCCGCTCGGGCCGATCCGAGTGCAGTTCACCCAGGCTCCACAGAGGTGGGGGCGCTCAAGCGCCAGAGTGCTCCCCTCCCTCCTCCTCCTCTCCTTGTCGGCATCCCCCTGGTCACCGCAGCGCAGCCGCTGTCTCCGCCGGTCACCGCCGCCCTATTTCCTGCCCAAGCCCCTCCTATCAGTGGAGATCGAAGCGGCTGTCTCTGTTCGGAGAGACCCGCTCAGTGACGTCGATGTGGGGGCGAGGCGTCCGTGGCGTGCAGTGCAGGACACCGGCAATGCATTTGTTCTCTCTGTCACGATCTTCTTCTCCCCCCGGGCAGCGCGGCTCCACACCTCTCCTCTCCAGCTCTCGCCCGGGTGGGGTTTGTCCTGAGGGGGGGTTGTCCTGAAGGGGGGGTCTGTACTAATAATGGAGGGGGGCTCTCTATTAATAATGGAGGGGGGTCTGTACTAATAATGGAGGGGGGGTCTGTACTAATAACTGAGGAGTGTACAGAGGTGGACATGGGGCTACAGAAGTGAGAGGTGGACATGGGGGGGGTACAGAGATGGACATGGGGGGGGTACAGAAGTGAGAGGTGGACATGGGGGGTACAGAGATGGACATGGGGGGGTACAGAAGTGAGAGGTGGACATAGGGGGGTACAGAGATGGACATGGGGGTACAGAGGTGGATATGAGGGGGTACAGAGATGGACATGGGGGGTACAGAGGTGGATGGGGGGAACAGAGGTGAACACAGAGGTGGGCGGGGGTACGGAGTTTGACATGGGGGTACAGAGGTGGACATGAGGGGGTACAGAGGTGGACATTGGGGTTACAAAGATGAACCCAGAGGTGGACATGGGGATGTACAGAGGTGGACATGGGGGGGTACAGAGGTGGAGGGGGTACAGAGGTGGACATGGGGGGTACAGAGATGGACATGGGGGAACAGAGGTGGAGGGGGTACAGAGGTGGACATGGGGGGAACAGAGGTGAACACAGGTGGATGGGGGAACAGAGATGGAGGGGGTACAGAGGTGGACATGGGGGGGTACAGAGATGAACCCAGAGGTGGACATGGGGATGTACAGAGGTGGACATGGGGGGGTACAGAGGTGGAGGTGGAGGGGGTACAGAGGTGGACGTGGATGGGGTACAGAGGTGGATGGGGTACAGAGGTGGACATAGGGGGTACAGAGATGGACATGGAGGAACAGAGGCGGACATGGAGGGTACAGAGGTGAACAGAGGTGGAACAGAGGTGAACATGGGGGGTACAGAGATGGACATGGGGAGTACAGAGATGGACATGGGGGGTACAGAGATGGACATGGGGGGTACAAAGGTGGATGGGGGGAACAGAGGTGAACACAGAGGTGGGCGGGGGTATGGAGGTTGACATGGGGATACAGAGGTGGACATGAGGGGGTACAGAGGTGGACATGGGGGGTTACAGAGATGAACCCAGAGGTGGACATGGGGATGTACTGAGGTGGACATGGGGGGGCACAGAGGTGGAGGGGGTACAGAGGTGGACATGGGGGGGTACAGAGATGGACATGGGGGGAACAGGGGTGGAGGGGGTACAGAGGTGGACATGGGAGGAACAGAGGTGAACACAGGTGGACGGGGGAACAGAGGTGGAGGGGGTACAGAGGTGAACACAGAGGTGGGCATGGGGGGGTACAGAGATGAACCCAGAGGTGGACATGGGGATGTAAAGAGGTGGACATGGGGGGGTACAGAGGTGGAGGGGGTACAGAGGTGGACATGGGGGGTACAGAGGTGGACGTGGAGGGGGTACAGAGGTGGACATGGAGGGGGTACAGAGGTGGACGTGGAGGTGGTACAGAGATGGACATGGGGGGAACAGAGGTGGAGGGGGTACAGAGGTGGACATGGAGGGTACAGAGGTTAACACAGGTGGAACAGAGGTGGACATGGGGGGGGGTACAGAGGTGGATTGGGGACAGAATACCCTGAGGCCAGCCAGCCAGCACCCTGAGACCAGCCAGGCCAGCACCGAGGGCAGTACCGAGACCAGCCAGCCCAGCACCGAGGGCAGTACCGAGACCAGCCAGGCCAGCACCGAGACCAGCCAGGCCAGTACCGAGTACCCCGAGGTGTGTGTGATTATTCTGTTAGTTTGAAAAGTAAATTTATTTTGTTTTTGTAAACTGACACTTTACAATAAATGTTGCACTGTATTTTCTGTGAAATATATACCGTATGCATATGAGCGTATCATTTATTTTATTTTTTTTGGTGGGGGAGTGGATCTTGGGTGGGAGTTCCCACACTTTTTTCCCCAGGACTTGACCCATGGTGTACCTCCTATTTTTATGTAACTTTTAAATAAAACAGTTTCACTGCTACACTTAGAAGGCGCTGCTTTTTTCCCTTCTCTACCACTACCCAACCTCCCTTTAAAACCTTTTCTTTTTCGTACATCACGGGACACAGAGCGACTTAGTCATTACTAATGGGTTATATAGATTACCTTCAGGTGTTGGCACTGGCCAATTCCAAACCGGAAGTACCCTCCCCTATATAAGCCCCTCCCATCCGGGAGCACCTCAGTTTTTTGCCAGTGTCTAAGGTGTTGGCCAAAGAGTAACATGTGTTTTCACTGGGCTTGCGTACAGGTTCTTTTGGGCCTTAGTAAGCTGTTCCGGATCCCACCAAAAAAGCTTCATAGCTAAACGGTCGGTACCCGGGCCTTGCAGCAGAAGAGCAAGGTTTTGCCTGTAATGCCTCTCTTAGGAGGGCTGGACCCTGGGATCCAGAGCTCTGGTCATACCCACGACCAAGATGTTGTCTGTGCAGGGTGCTATACAGGTCCAGGGGAGTGGAATCCTTGGGAACCCGGTCCCTGAAGGTTTAATTACAATGCCTGCCGTGATAGGTGAAGTTTGGACTTCTGTGGACCAAACAAAGTCCTGCGGCGGGGATCAGGTAAGTGGGGGCCCCCAGGAACTTGGTTCTATTGGGGGACCCCCAAGCCTAATTTGTCTTTCTGTCTGTTACCTAACGGTATTCCCGCTAATATCTGTGTTTGCCTGTAACTACTGAAAATGTAAAATTTTAATAGTAGTCAAGAAAAAAAAAGGGACCGCGGTACCTGTGTTAAACCACTAGAGGCCGCTGTAGTCCATTTTTCTTGTCATGTGGATCTTTGGTTTTCTCAAGTCAAAAGATCCAGGCAGTTGGTAAGTTTCTCTGTGGGAATCCACTTCCTCTGCCCTGTTGCTGCGCTCATCCACCACACAGGCCCTCCGGCAAAAAGGGCCCTGGCTCCTAGTCCCTGTTTGATTTCGAAAAGGGCGCCAATGGCGCACGGGCGCGCGCGCGGGCGCATGCACGCGCCTCCTATGAAAAAAAAGGGGCGGGGCGGGTGGATGACGCTCGATGCGCACCGCGGCGCTTCTGCGCATGTGCAGGCGTCCCAGCATGGTTAAAAGACACAGTACAAGTGTCAGCTGGATGCAAACAGAGCTAGCAACAAACAGTGGCACACAGAGGCGGTTGATGCAGGCATCCCCATAGAAAGGCACTTTAGTGGACACCAGCTGGTATATAGCAGCAACTGTGTTAGACTATTACCAGCAAAAATTGGTGTATGACGACGGGAATACCTCAGCTTTGTGCTTAAAGGATATGTCGTCCAGACGCTCCGGAAATAGGTCTTCCAGGAAGCCAAAGGGGTCTCCATCGGGCTCTGAGGATATTGGGCATGCTTGTACTGCACCAATCTCCCCTGAGAATTCAGAGGTCAGTAGCCGTAGAAACCCCGCAGGAGTGCCTGGTGCTGCGGCTGTCCCCAGTCCACCTGCTCCTGTATATATAACAGAGGAGGTTTTATCCTCAACTCTGGGAGGATTGGAAGAGAGATTAACAGCATTGATCGCTGCTTCCCTGTCACAGGAAAAGCGCGTCCGATCTCCGTCTCCTCCTTCAGAGTGCCTGTTAGTGGAGGAACAGCCCCACACAGAGATCGACCTACCTGAAGGGGATCAGGATGAGGTTGATTCAGTTATAGAGGAATCAACAGTGGAAGAACCTTTCTCAGCATCTCAGGCTGAAAGATTATGGGTTCAGTCTCTGACTAACATGGTCCGATCAGCATTTAAAATGCCTCTGGCGGAACCACCAGCCACTACGGTTTCCTCGCTGGGGTCGCTAAAAGCTCCCCAGGCTGTCTGTTCCTTCCCAATCCACCCTTTATTAGAAGGGCTTATTTACCAGGATTGGGAGCATCCTGATAAAATATTTGCTCCCCCCAAGAGATTTCCGGTGATCTATCCCATGGAGGATAAGTTCATAAAAAAATGGAGGGTCCCTACAGTGGACGCAGCCATCTCTTCTGTTAACAAATCACTGACATGTCCAGTAGATAATGTTCCAATGTTCAAAGACCCAATAGATAAAAAATTGGAGTCTTTACTAAAATCTGCTTTCTCTACAGCAAGCATGGTGACACAACCTGCGGTAGCAGCGATTGGAGTCTGCCAAGCAGTGAAAGATCAGTTGAAACAAGTCTTAAGGGACTTACCAGATCAGCAGGCTCTTGCCCTAGCTGACCTGCCTAGAGCCTTGTGTTTTGCGGTGGACGCCATAAAGGATACAATCCAACAGGCCTCCCGCTTTACGCTGTCTATAGTACATATGCGTAGGCTTCTGTGGCTCAAAAACTGGTCTGCTGAAGCTCCCTGTAAAAAACTGCTGGTTAGCTTCCCATTTCATGGAGAACGCTTATTTGGAGAAGATCTGGACAAATATATCCAGAAAATTTCTGCCGGTAAAAGTTCACTCTTACCGGTTAAGAACAAGGGTAGAAGTCCTTCTTTTAAGAGGCCTACTTCTCCAGTCCCTGGCACATCGGCTGTGAAACAGTTCCGACGGCCTCCGCGGTCAAATCCAGGGGGCAGAAATCAGGGACAATCACAGGGTAACAAGAAACCCTGGGTCAAGAGAGGTACAAAACCTCCCCCTAAGTCATGAAGGGTTGCCCCCACTCAGTCGGGTGAGGGGAAGACTTCAGTTGTTCACAGAGACCTGGTGGGACACCATCAGAGATGGGTGATCTCCGCAGTAAGTCTGGGATACAGGCTGGAGTTAAAAGACATTCCTCCTGCCCATTTTATAAGGTCAAACGTGCCAAGCGATCCCCAGAAGAGTGGATCCCTCCTTCTGGCACTAGAGCAACTATTGCCCCAAGGGTAATCATGAAGGTTCCCTTGGAAGAAAACGGGTTCGGGTTTTACTCGAACCTTGTCACAGTCCCCAAACCAAATGGGGACATGAGGCCCATATTAAATATAAAAGGGCTAAACAAGTTCCTACATATCAGGACTTTTTCGGATGGAGTCGATCCGATCGGTGGCCACCGCCCTACAAGGGCAGGAATGGTTAGCCTCGATCGACATAAGGGATGCTTATTTGCATATTCCCATCTGTCCGGCCCACCAGAAATTTCTACGCCTTGCAGTAGAAGGGCGCCATTTTCAGTTCAGAGCCTTACCTTTCGGTCTGGCCACGGCACCACGAGTGTTCACAAAAATTCTGGCCGTACGATTGGCCAAACTAGGAACACAAGGTGTAACGATAATGGCATATCTAGAGGACTTGTTGCTGATAGACCACTCAGTGAAAAAAACTAGAAGTGGTCGTTCACAAGATAATCAAGTATCTGGAATCTCACGGTTGCATTATCAACCGAGACAAGTCAGCCCTAAAACCAGTCAAAAGCCTGGAATACTTGGGGGCTAAGACTGGATTCAAATCAGAGAAAGATTTTCTTAACTCCAGAGAAGGTGTCGTCTTTGAAAGATTTGACCCACTTAGTGGGTACAAAAAAGAAAAACCATCCATATGCCTGTGTATAAGGCTGCTGGGAAAAATGGTGGCTTCATTCGAAGCGGTACCCTGCGGTCAATTCCATTCAAGGAACTTGCAGAGGGCCATACTGTCAGCCTAGAACAAAAAAGTTCAGGCTTTAGACTTACCAATGTCCCTGTCCCCTTCCATTCGCAAGAGCCTCCATTGGTGGTTGGTGCCCCAGAATCTGGAAAAAGGGAAACCCTTCAGTCCGGTTTCTTGGAAGGTGGTCACTACAGTTGCCAGCCTCATAGGCTGGGGGGGCAGTACTGGAGCAATGGTCTCTCCAGGGCAAGTGGTCAGAAGCAGAGAAGGCCCTGCCCACCAATCTCTTAGAGATACGAGCAGCCCGGTATGCCCTAGTAGCATGGACATCCAAACTCCAAGGGTCACCTGTCAGAATTCAATCAGACAATGCCACAGCAGTGGCATATATCAATCACCAGGGTGGCACCAGGAGTCGTGCAGCCCAGAGGGAAGCGAATTGCATCCTGGAATGGGCAGAAAGGTATGTCACAGCCATATCCGCGGTTTTCATCCCAGGAGGGGAAAATTGGAGAGCGGACTTTTTAAGTCGCCAGCAATTATGCCCGGGGGAATGGTCTCTTCACCCCGAGGTTTTCCAGGCAATATGCCAGCGGTGGGGAACACCGGATGTAGATCTGCTAGCATCCAGATTCAACGCAAAGGTGGACAGATTTGTGTCTCGCACAAAGGATCCCCTAGCTTGCGGTTCGGATGCCCTAGTGTTCCCTTGGGATCAGTTCAAGCTGATATATGCATTCCCACCGCGATTAATCCGCAGAATCAGGGTAGAAAAGAAACCAGTGATTCTGGTGGCTCCAGCGTGGCCCCCGAAGGGCATGGTACGCGGAGATTGTAAAAATGTCAGTGGGAAGTCCTTGGACCCTCCCACATCGTCCGGACCTGCTTTCGCAAGGACCGATATACTACCCTTCCTTACCAGCCCTAGGTTTGACGGCCTGGCTATTGAAGCCCACATTCTAAAAAAGAGAGGGCTCTCTAATCCTGTGGTATCTACCATGATCAATGCCAGGAAGCCGGTATCCAGGCAGATCTATTATAGGATCTAGAAGGCGTACATCACGTGGTGTGAGGCCAGGAAATGGCATCCACGTAAGTACGTAATAGGTAGGATTCTGGACTTCCTACAGTGGGCTGTACATAGGAAGCTTGCCTTGAGTACTATCAAGGGTCAGACGGCCTTGTCAATATTTTTTTCAAAGGCCCTTGGCTTTGCATTCATTAGTCAAAGCTTTCATACAAGGAGTGATGCGTATTAGCCCTCCGGTTAGTATTCCCATATGTCCATGGGACTTAAACCTGGTTCTGTCGGTTCTACAGAAACAACCATTTGAACCATTGCGGCACATTTTCTTGGTTCTTTTCACCAGGAAATTGATTTTCTTAGTAGCCATTTGTTCGGCTAAAAGAGTATCGGAATTAGCCGCCTTGTCCTGTAAGGAGCCATATCTGGTTATCCATAAGGACAGAGTAGTATTACGTCCTCATCCAGCCTTCTTCCTAAGGTGGTATCGAGGTTCCATTTGAACCAAGATGTGGTTCTTCCTTCCTTTTTCCCCAAACCTAGTTCGGTAGAGGAAAAGTTATTGCATTCTTTGGATGTAGTAAGAGCAGTTAAAGCTTATCTTAAAGCCACTGCTCAGATTCGTAGAACGGATACTTTGTTTGTTCTGCCGGAAGGCCCCAGAAAGGGTCAGGCAGCATCAAAAATCTACTTTAGCCAAGTGGATTCGACAGGTCATAATACAAGCCTATGGCTTGAAAAGGAGACCGCCTCCGTTCAAAGTTAGGGCGCACTCCACAAGAGCAGTTGGAACTTCATGGGCAGTGCATCACCAAGCCTCCCTGGCTCAAGTCTGTAAGGCCACAACATGGTCCTTAGTACACACGTTTACTAGATTCTACCAGGTAGACGTCAGAAGTCAGGAGGATGTCGCCTTTGGGCGCAGTGTGTTGCAGGCCGCAAAAGAGCCTCATGCCTGATGGTGCCCAGCTTATGTATCCCTCCCCTCATTTGGCATTGCTTTGGGACGTCCCATTAGTAATGACTAAGTCGCTCTGTGTCCCGTGATGTACGAAAAAGAAAAAGGGATTTTTATAACAGCTTACCTGTAAAATCCTTTTCTTGGAGTACATCACGGGACACAGAGCTCCCACCCCTCTTTTTGGGACACTTATTGCTTGGCTACAAAACTGAGGTGCTCCCGGATGGGAGGGGCTTATATAGGGGAGGGTACTTCCGGTTTGGAATTGGCCAGTGCCAACACCTGAAGGTAATCTATATAACCCATTAGTAATGACTAAGTCGCTCTGTGTCCCGTGATGTACTCCAAGAAAAGGATTTTACAGGTAAGCTGTTATAAAAATCCCTTTTTTCTGTAGCAGCTGGAGAAGGGAAAAACTATAGAGCAGTGTTTCTAAATTATGGTTCGGGACCTAAATTGGATCGCAGACTTGGTTGGCATGGGTCGCTACTTGGCTTTGTGTCCAAGTGTAAAAACAGAAGATAAATGGTGGGTGATAGCAGTGACAATGAGAAAAGCAGTGAACCAATCATAAGAAGGAAATTCGATTTCTGGGGGCATTCTGCACAGAATGCCTCCAGGTTGACATATTGGATGGAAGCAACATGATAGTTTTAGAAAATTGCAGTGGTTGCAGATTGAAATGGAAAGATAATTTTAAGAACACTGAATTACAATTTGGCTTTTGTAGTAATTGCATATATGGTATATATATATATATTTTTTTTCAAAAGTAATGTATTCCTTTAACTGCAGTAGATAAAAGTCAGATCCCAAGGTTGGCTGTGCTTTATGGCCAGGGCACTTTAAATCCCAGGGCTGAATGGACAGAAAAAAGTTCAACTTTAAAAGAAAAACTTGATGAAATGCAACAATTATGTATAACTTTTACTGTAGTAAGCATTATTTGCTGCATATTTTTATGTCAGAATTCCATTAATCAGACCACTATGCCACAAAACATAGAATGATTACAGGCAAACATATTTTAGCATTCATACTGCCCCATTGTTATTGCCCTTACTAATTCTGACTAAACATAAAAAATTATTCATACCCTAATCCATCTCCACTGCAGTCTCACAACTACTGAAGAAACTGCAACCCCTACTCTGGCATTAAACCCCATTAATGGCACCCAAATTGACTTAGTCCGGGTTCACATATGTGCGGCCGCGAGCATGGGGTCCGGTGCGTCCCTGTTCACGGGTTCATGTGTGAATCAGGTCCAAATCTTTGCCTGAATTCACACCTGAACCAGACCCAAAGTCGCACAGGACCCTTTTGGAATGCGTACTGCAGGCAACCCGAACCTGTGTGAACCGGCTCCATTGCGAGCCAGGCTCACTCGCATGTCATGCCAATTGGAGGTGGGAAACCTGCATCCAATTCACACATATGTAAACCCAGCCTGAGGCAATGTACCTGTGTGTCACAGTATTGCATTGGGTTGCCGTTGGAATACATTGCCCATGTATTTTTGTACAACTACAAATATTTTCTTCAGCCAGTAGATTCAGGGGTGAAAGTGAGAGAAAGAGGAGAGATTTAATATACATATATAGAAGCCTTAAATTAAGAGCTTATGGCTAGTTGTCATTACTTTGGCCTGTCCACGCACAGCTGATTTTTGGGTACCTCTGGGTGTTTTAATACAGCTGGTTCCCAGCTGTGAAAAATAATAGAAAAATGGCTCCTGGGCCCAGGAGCAAGGGCATCCCATGAATTAGTTGAATGGAGGAAGGGAAAGAACTTGGACAGGGCTATGGTAAAAATAAATTACCTCCCAAAATAAATATGTACAATTTTTATCGCGTATATACACTGTACATTTCCAATTAGGCATGAGCCCGATGTTCGAGTCGAACGTAAGTTCGACTCGAACATCAGGTGTTCGCCTGTTCGCCGAACAATTTGGGGTGTTCGCGGAAAATTCGAAAGCCGTGGAACACCCTTTAAAAGTCTATGGGAGAAATTAAAAGTGCTCATTTTAAAGGTTAATATGTCCCCAGGGGACATGTATCAATGCAAAAAAAGTTTTAAAAACTGACGTTTTTTGGGGAACAGTGATTTTAATAATGCTTGAAGTGAAACAATAAAAGTGAAATATTCCTTTAAATTTCCTACCTGGGGGGTGTCTATAGTATGCTTGTAAAGTGGCGCATTTTTCCCGTGTTCAGAACAGTCCCTGCACAAAATTACATTTCTAAAGGAAAAAAGTAATTTAAAACTACTCGCGGCTATAATGAATTGTCGGGTCCCAGCAATACAGATAAAAGTCATTGAAAAAAACGGCATGGGTTCCCCCCCAGTCCAATACCAGGCCCTTTGGGTCTGGTATGAATATTAAGGGGAACCCCAAACCAAAATGTAAAAAAAAATTGCATGGGGATCCCCCCAAATTCCATACCAGGCCCTTCAGGTCTGGTATGGATATTAAGGGGAACCCTGCGCCAATTTTTAAAAAGAAAATGGCGTAGGGGTCCCCCTCAAAATCCATACCAGACCCTTCAGGTCTGGTATGGATTTTAAGGGGAACCCCACACCAAATAAAAAAAAACATGACGTGGGGGTCCCCCTAAAAATCCATACCAGACTATTATCCGAGCACGCAGGAACCCGCAGGAAAAGCGGGGGCGAGAGAGCACCCCCCCTCCTGAACCGTACCAGGGCCACATGCCCTCAACATGGGGATGATGTCCCCATGTTGATGGGGACAAGGGCCTCATCCTCACAACCCTTGCCTGGTGTTTGTGAGGGTCTGCGGGCTTATCGGAATCTGGAAGCCCCCTTTAACAAAGGGGACCCCCAGATCTGGGCCCCCCCCTATGTGAATTGGTAACGGCGTACATTGTACCCCTAGCATTTCACAAAAAAGTGTCAAAAATGGTAAAAAACACAGACACAGCTTGGGACAAGTCCTTTATAAAAAAGAAAAAAAATTACAGCGATGTAATCCTTCCTCGTCCCAGGATACGGAAAAGCATGCCGCCATGACACGATCCGCCTCCATGGGAGGCGCCCACCGAGTGACGCTAGACCCGCCGTGACAGCTCTTAAATAGCTGAAGGTGGGGCCACCCATGACGTGCGCGGTGACCCTGCCCCCTCTGATGCAACGGGGAAACGCTGCAGGGTTACCCAGTCACATGTACAGGTGACCCCGCCCCCCTCTGACGCAATGGGGGTTTCCAGTGGCGTCAGAGGGGGCGGGGTCACCCGTGACTCCACAGGAAAACCACCAGAAACCCCTGTTGCGTCAGAGGGGCGGGGTCACCCACACACATCAAAGGTGGCCCCGCCCTCAGCTATTTAAGAGCTGTCACAGCGGGTCTAGAGTCATTTGGCGGGCGCCTCCCATGGAGGCGGATCGTGTTGTGGCGGCATGTTTTTCAGTATCCCGGGACGAGGAAGGATTACATCGCTGGAGTTTTTTTTTATTTTTTAATAAAGGACTAGTCCCAAGCTGTGTTTATGTGTTTTTTACCATTTTTGACACTTTTATTGTAAAAATGGTAGGGGTACAATGTACCCCGTTACCAATTCACATAGGGAGGGCCAGTAACTGGGGGTCCCCTTTGTTAAAGGGGGCTTCCATATTCCAATAAGCACCCCGCCCGCAGACCCCCACAACCACCGGGCAAGGGTTGTGGGGATGAGGCCCTTGTCCCCATCAACATGGGGACATCCTCCCCATGTTGAGGGCATGTGGCCTGGTACGGTTCAGGAGGGGGGCGCTCTCTTGTCCCCTCCTCTTTTCCTGCGGCCTGCCAGGTTGCGTGCTCGGATAAGGGTCTGGTATGGATTTTGAGGGGGAACCCTACGCCATTTTTTTTTTTAAACTTTTATCTGTATTGCCGGGACCCGACAATTCATTATAGCCGCGAGTAGTTTTAAATTACTTTTTTTCCTTTAGAAATGTCAATTTGTGCCGGGACTGTTCTAAACACGGGGAAAATGTGCCACTTTACAGGCATACTATAGACACCCCCCAGGTACGAAATTTAAAGTAATATTTCACTTTTATTGTTTCACTTTAAGCATTATTAAAATCACTTCTCCCGAAAAAACTGCCATTTTTAAAACTTTTTTTTGCATTGATACATGTCCCCTGGGGCAGAACCCGGGTCCCCAAACACATTTTGGCAGGCAAAAGCTGTCCCTGCAAAAAGAAATGTCAAAGAGGAAAACTACTCACAACCCTGCTGTGACAGACTCAGCCGGGACAGAGGCTTTTGGAGGGGACAGGAATGCGAGTCTCTTGCCTTGCGATCATGGGCCCTGGAATTTGGGGGAACCCTGTATATGTCATATTAGAAATAGTGACTGATTCATAATGTTGGGACATATACTGTAAGGAGATGCTAATGTCTTCACCTCCAGCCACCTGTCTGTCTGTTGTTTTCTATCATGTAAATGCATCTAGTGTGGTTTCTCTGTCACCCATTGTTGCTTGTGCTAATTGATCCTGCTATTGTGAGAAGGTGTCCTGTGTTGTACTTATGATAATGTATAATCTACTGTGTGAAGCTCGGTGACAACAAGTCTGGCCTAAAGGTCATGTCTCTGAGTCATCTAGGCTGTCAAAAGGGATTAGTTAATTAGCTCATGTTAATTTATGTTCTGGTTACCTCCTCTTTAACTGTATATAAGACTGTATTCTAGCTCTAATAAACACTCCATGTTCAGCAGACAAACAAGTATCGTCTCGTTGTGTGCTTGTGAGCAGTTGGAATATCTGATATCTATGTTCAGACTGGGAGGAAGTGGTATATGACGAAAGCACTCAAGCGGAGTGTGGGACGTTTCGTTACACCTGCCACTTCCTGCAGTCCTTGTGGCTGCTTCTATGGTAGCTGCATGGCACAGCAGTCCTCCTCACACATAGAAGCGGGGATCCGGCAACCTCTTTCTGCTATCCCCCTCATCTCTGACAGAGACCTAGTTGCTCCTGGTAGGCCGTCCCGCCTTTACAACCAGGACTCAATCTCGATAGATGGTGAAGGTCCCATGCTGCATTTGTCCCCTGGAATCTCTGCACGAGCCATCAAATACAGAGAGGAGAGCTGCTGACTTGCCATCAGCAGCTCTCCTGCTCTGCTCCTTCATGCTCACTGGAGCGCAGAGCTGTAGAGGGGTTGGGAGCGGCCATCTCAGCCTCTCAGCGGCTCGCTGAGACTGCCATCAGTCCAGGCAGCTAGCGGTTCCAGACTTCTGAAGTCAGGATGACGCAGTGCCTGGACTGATCCTTGTGACTTCAGCAGAGAGTGGACTTCAGACGGCTCTCTGCTGAAAATGGGTCACAGGAGTACAAAACTAATTGCACTCCTGTGACCTTTAGAAGCCCAGCCAAACGAGCCCAGGCTGGACTTTTCCTTTAAGCCAAAGCATCAACATGATGGCCATGGAATCAATATTCCAGGGTGGGGTTAATAATAGACTGAACTATCTCACTAGTCATTTGGGATTGCCCATTATTCAAGTAAGGCTGGGTTCACACTGGTACGACACGACAGTCGTACTACTTTGGACCCGACTTTGCCCTGCGACCTGAAGTCCGACATGCGTCCGACTTCAATGAACAGGGATCCAACTTTGATCCCCGACAATATCAGGCACTGTGTCTGGAATAAATATTGAGGGGGAACTCCACGCCAATTTAAAAAAAAAAAACGTCATGGGTTCCCCCGCTAAGAGCATACCTGACCCTTCGGTCTGGTATGGATTTTAAGGGGAACCATCCCATCATGCCCCGGGAGGTGACGTCATAAGAGGGGGGTCACCAAATTACATCATCCGGTGACCCCGCCCCATGCCAATATAAGTCGTTGTGCACCGCGCACATGGCATTACAGGGGGAGAGAGTGTTGCGTCAACATCGGAAGAAAAGCAGAGGGAAGAAGACGACGGAGAAGACCGGACAAGAGCTAGCAAAAGAGCGGGCAAAAGAGCAGAAGATAGCGGAGGAGGCCCGGCAGAAGACACCGGACAACGGGAGAAGAACCAGAGAGCGTGGAGAAGAGGCCGGAGAGAGCAGAGAAGAGGCCGGAGAGAGCGGAGAAGAGGCGGGAGAGAGGGGAGAAGTCAGAAGAGACCCCCGGAGTTGGAAAAGACCCCCGGAGCTGCCTAATAAATTACTTTAAAAACCTGTGTAGTGTGTTTTATTTTTTGACACTTTTTTTTCCAGGTGAACGGGTAGGGGTACCATTAACCTCATACTCATTCACGTAGGGTGGGGGGCCAGGATCTGGGAGCCCCCTTATTAACGGGGGCTCCCAGACTCCAATAAGCCCCCCCCCTGCAGACCCCGACAACAAACGGCCAGTGTTGTTGGGAAGAGGACCTTGTCCTTATCAACATGGGGACAAGATGCTTTGGGGTGGGGGGGCACAGGGCCCCCCTGCACCAAAGCACCCACCCCCCATGTTGAGGGCATGCGGCCTGGTACGGTTTGGGGGGGCACTCGCTCATCCTCACCCCCTTTCCGGACTGGCCGGGCTGTGTGCTCGGATAAGGGTCTGGTATGGATTTTGAGGGGACTCCCATGCTGTTTTTTTGGCGTAGGGGGTTCACCTTAAAATCCATACCAGACCGAAGAGTCTGGTATGCTCTTGGTGGGGGAACCCATTCCGTTTAAAAAAAAAAAAATTGGCTTGGAGTTCCCCCTCAAGATCATCAGAGCACAAGTCACATGCCAAAGTCGGATTATGCAAGGCGGGGATCGGACTTTGATCCGACTTTAGTGATATTCAATGAGCTGAAGTAGGATCAAAGTTGGACCAAAGTAGTGCAGGGAGCATTTTCAAAGTCGGATCGACTTGTGTTGGACCAGTTAAGACGGCTCCCATAGGGAAACATTGATTTTCACATGTCATGCGACATGAGCTCCCAATGTCGGAGCGTTTGTCGCACCAGTGTGAACCCAGCCTCAAAGGGGAAGCAATATCTTTGTTTGTGTATGAATTCAGAAATTTATGCTGTCTGGCTCTGCCAAGTGCTCCCCATAGAATGGGAGGGGGCAGTAAGTATAGTGTACACATTATACTTACTTCCATGCCTTCACCAACTATTTTAAAATTCCATAATGCTTCTGGAAGACATAGCTAGTGTTTCAGGCTTTTAGCTCTAAATGTTAAAGAAAGATGCAGATCTACATGGGTGTTTAGGAAAGAACAATGACCCTTTGGGTCATGCAGGAATTATTGTTTATCCCTCCTGTGTACAGGAAGGAAGGTTCATACCATTAGCAAGTGTTTATGTCAATGCAGATGTGGTGCTTGGTGGGTCAAAGGCAGCAGCTGCCGGCCAAGCTGATCTCGAGAGAGAACTATAGCAATCAAGAAAGCTTTTCTTGCCTTATCAGTGTTCCTCTTGAGAGCTGTCCCCAGGTGGGCATTTATCTGGTGCCATAGACATTAGCTTAAAAATAAATCTATGCAATTTTCTCTCCTTCAACCACAGGCTGAAGTAAAGCAAATCACTTGCTCGAATACCTCCTGTTGTGCTATAGTATTCAGACGGCGGGAGGTTTCCCTGCCATCAGAATACAATGATCACTGCTGCTGGCTATAGCCGGCTACAGTCCTTTGGGAAAAAAAACAACAGGCTGGTCGATCCATCGATTGACTTCAGTACAACCAGCCTACCCAAAAATTGATTGAAACTTGGCCAGTTCAGCAGGAACTTCAATCCATTTATGGCTGGCATGAATACCAAAACACTCACCTTAATTCATTGTCACATGGCATGCAGAGCCCTAAGTCTTCACTCTTTCTACCTGCAGAGAAGAAAGGTTCTCCTTCAGGTATACAGGTCTAGGTAACATGGACACCCCCTATCAACAAATGGCAACCACCCCAACCTATTACTGGTCTTTGCAAGTCCTAACTCTATACATTTTGAGAGCCTCCAAAGTAGGGAGCCCACTGGACACCCAGCAAGAGCACAATGGCAGCTAAGATATCCAGTTTGTCGCATATCAACAAACAACAAAGAATGTCAACAAACAGCAAAAAAAAATTCCCAGCTCACTTACCAACCAGTCTGGAAGAAACCGAATTGTCCTGTCTAACAGTTCACGTTAAAACCAGGGGTTTAATTTGTTTACATTTGCCAATATACGCGTGTATCGATGGTGGACTTTTACTTGCTCCCTTGCCTCCAGGAAGGGCTTCCTACCTGTGTTGTGGCAGGATCCTTACAGCACCTGAGCCCCGGCCCAAGGGCACCCCCCCAAACTAGGGGGCACCCTTGAGGGCCATGACAGCCTCCACAGCGCTATATCTATATATCCATTTTCCACCCGACTGCCCCTTCTGGCATGGCTCGTGCCTATGTATGAGGTAAGCTTTTCCCCTTGCCAGCCTTTACTGGGGATAGGCTGAAGCCCTCATAAATATTCCAGGCATCTCCTCCTAGCCTCCACCCACTAGCCTATATATTCAAGACCAGGGGGAGGCACCAGAGGTGTTGTCAGGATGAGTCATCCAGCTCTGACTCACTGAACTTTGACCCAGATTTACCTAGTCCTGAGCTGACAAAATGTACCTACACTAAATAACCCACAATAACAAACCTACATGCACAACTAGCACACACTAGAGGGTGCTACATGGTATTTATGCCAGCTATAAATGGATTGAAGTTCCTGCTGAACTGGCTGAATTTCGATCCAATTGGTGAGGGGACAAACTGGATACCTTCACTGCCATTGTGCTCTTGCTGGGTGTCCAGTGCGTTCCTATACCTTTAAGGAGGGTAGGGCTCCCTCCAGGCATACTTGCCCTTAATCTATCCTTTAATTTTATTTTATTTAGTTAGGCCTATTTCTTTTAAAAAAAGTGCACCACACCCCAGTGATCTTTGATCTCTTTCATGTTGTCCAGGTAGATCTCCAACTCTCAAAGGTTGCCCTGCTTTAATGTCTGTTGTCTTGGTTTGTACAGTGACTGCTGTTTAAATTTACAGGTTGCTAAATCAGTGAATTAAGCAATAATTGTATTCATTAAATTTTTACATGTTGTTCTGCTCTGGGTGTGATACTGCCCAGCAGTGTTGTTCTCCTTTGCCTGCAGGTGGCACTGTCACCGCCGGCACGGGCTGGATTACGGGGGTATCACAGCACCTTGGGTGTCCTCTCTCGGCAGCCATGCAGTGGGCGTGGTCTACCCGCTGTGCATGCTGGGAGAGGGTACAAAAGGGGCAGACGCCATTTGGTGTGAGGCGATTCCAGGGGGACCCCAAGGCGATTCCAGGGGGACCTCTGGTCCAGTGAGTGTGCCTCGTGGCCCGCATGGCATGAGGGACACAAGTGTGTTTAGGCCTCGGGCACCTTCAGCCCGAGGCCCTGTTGCTGCATTGTAGGCCCAGCTCTGCTGACTAGGGCCTACGCTTCAGACAAGGATCCCAGGCTGCCCGTCTGTAGGGGGCCCATCTTTAGGAAAGGAGTTCCAGGGGAAGAACAGTCCCGGCAGAGAATAGCGACGGTACTGCTGTCTCAGGGAAAGGCCTGGAGGCCTGCCTAGAGGGGGATTCATCATTTCTGATATTCCTTGCTCCATCCTGGCTGCTAGGACCGCTCTCATAGGGACTATCCGGGTGAGCAATACCCACTCAGGCTTGAGTGGCGACGAGTGTAGATACTGAACTTAAGTGTTGCGTGCCTGAGCCTTCCCCTATTTCTTTCAACCTCCTGCTTTTCCTCTGTTCAAGAATTGACTCTTTTGAAGAAAAATAATAAAACCTTACTGATTAGGTTTTACTCATGTGTGGACATTGGCCTTATTCCTGGAAGATATTTGTGTACCTAGACAACGGAGCTAAAGGATCCACTCGGGGGGAGGTAATTGCTGCAGACCCAAAACAACAAAACCAGTAGATCCCATTAACAAATTGGGAACTGCAATGGTGTGTGGTAGCTGACCGGGGAAGGGAGCTACACGTGGGGGCTCGAGTCTGGGATTTGTGGATACCTCTGGCACGAGTGGATTGAAACCTATGTGATTGGAAAGTTGGCCATTGGACTGTGTTATTGGACTTTGAATAGGAGAAAAAGGGGTTAAGGGGCACAGAACTGTGGTTTTTTTTTTCAACTGCGTAGTTCGTGGGAGTGTCCAGTAAAAGAAAAGCCCGCAAGCTACGTGCAAGAAGAGAAAAAGGGGAGGAGTTCGCGCCAACCGTGAGCTACACGTGGGTGAATTCGCGCAAAGAGACAGAGAGAGTTGGATCAAGTGAGAGAGAGCAACATGTCTGCCTTTCCAGGTCCTTCAGCCCTGTTGGGACCCCGGATGTTCCCGATGCCTTCTTCTATGGACATTGCTCCGCTCACTGCCTCACTTACGGATACGGGGATCCGGCTCAACCCCTGGGGCCGCTTCGCCCTGTACACCTGCAGAGATGCGGAGGCCCTGGGCATGCACTCTCCTAAATGCCACGGACTGGCTGTGCAACTGCGCCCCTTCGGAATGTGTTTGGCTTGTGGAGAGTTCCTCTTCGAGGTGGAGAAGCCCACTGAATCACCCCGGGCCTACCGGGTGAACTGCATTACAGGCGTCATAACTTCGGAGGAAGACACTTACACTCCTACAGCCAAGCCCACGCGCATCGTCTCTCCTACTGCCAGTGTCTCGAGGAAGGATGCCCCTGAGCCTACGGAACTTTTGGCGGACACCGCAGCGGACTCTACCTCTGCCACTACGGAAGTTCATGTCCCGCCAGCAAAGCGAAAAGTGGGATATGTTAAGGCCTCCCGTGGCCGAAGCCTGCCCCAGCGCCTACCAGAACAAGACATCAAAAATGGGAGGAAGCCCAAGAAGTCCACGACAGGTGACGGTAAGGAGGCTAAAAGACAAGTGTTTGAGACTGTTCCGGTCAGTTTATCAGGCAGAAGGAAGAAGCCGATGCCCTGTGATAGAGGAAGCGAGGCCGAAACCCAGACCCGGGAACTGTTGCGGGACCAGTGTGCGGTCGTCACCCTCACTTGCCGCTACAAAAAGGTGGGAACTAAAGACTCTGTAGGTGCAAAAACACGAGTAAGGGCCCCGGGTGGCATTAGCTGTACTTTGGCAGCTGAGAAAGGACCTTCCTATAAACTTGTTAGGTCTGCAATAAGACCGTCATCCGACTCGTGTGTGTTGCTTGGAACGGGAGACCGGAGGACATTGCCAAGACTTGCCCGGTTACAGAGAATGTTGATGGACCGTGTGAGAAAGGAGTACGGTTTTGAGTTCCCTTATGTGTCCTGGGCTGTTATGAAAAAAATTGAGGACATTAGGGAACAATGGTACGATGAAGCCATTTGGGATCACTTGGCTAATCCAGATATCCGCCGCTGAAAGAAAAATGTCCTTATAACAGAGGAATTTCACGTGTTTTGGCGGATCTGGTGCTACGGTCGGCATATCCACGCCGATCGTGTTGTGATCTGTTGTCCAGGGAAAGAGGATGCTGTTTATTTCATAGAGACTCTGGACAAGCAATGAAAGTAGATTATCCTTCCAGATCCTAGCTATTATCTTTGAGACATTCAGGCAGGAACTTGTGTTTGCTTTTCTATCCTGTCTTTGCGAGGACAAACCGTGCCCTGGTTTCAAGTGACTTTGCCCTGCTAAAAAAAGGGGATGTTTACTCTTGAAGAGGAAAGAAAATGGAGAGCTTGTTGTTTTTTTTTTCTCTCCCTCCTGCTCCGAACAAAGGGACAGTTCCTCTAAATTGAACTCTGGGGTAGTTAGTGAGTATGTCATGGTCAAAAACGCTGTGGTCAAGATGTGGGATGCTCAGTGTGTTGTGTTACAGTCCCATGCGTAACTATTGTGGAATGTTGAGGCTCTGCCGACACTAGGTGGCAGTGGTCTGCAGAAAAAAAAAACTGCTGCACTAATGAGAAAGTATCTAGGTTTAGATTTTTCCTTTATGCTATTTTATGCTAGGCTTAGCGTAATAAACTTTAGGGAAGGAAATTGCTTCCTTTAGGGGAGGCAGTTTACTTCTAAATCTGTGTAGAATATTAGGAATAGGATGTTTATTAAAAAAAAAAAAAATTATATTTGCATGTTGTGATTTCTTGCAGGTATGAGAACGGCTATCAACACCACCGTATAATGGGGTGGGATAGATAGTTAGTGATGGGTGGAATGTATATTATTATTTTTTTTAAATGTCAGTATCTGGATGTAATGTTATCTGTGTGCTTCTTTCCTTTTCTTTCTCCCTTCCCAAAGATATTGGATCAGGCATCTGTTACATTGTTTTCTTTAGTTTATGGAGAAATCAACGGCCTTCAGGACTGAAGGGTTTTGATTTCCCTAGCCACTGGAGACAGTGTCTTTTCAAGAGAGGGGTGTGTGTAGCGCCCCCCCCCCCCAATATCTGGGGGCACTATGTGGAAATTTAAAAGGCAGTCTGAGCCCTCTAGTTGGGCTCAGACCAATTGTGATTCAGTTGTTGTTCTGCTCTGGGTGTGATACTGCCCGGCAGTGTTGTTCTCCTTTGCCTGCAGGTGGATGTGTGACCGCCGGCACGGGCTGGATTACGGGGGTATCACAGCACCTTGGGTGTCCTCTCTCGGCAGTCTGCAGTGGGCGTGGTCTACCCGCTGTGCATGCTGGGAGAGGGTACAAAAGGGGCAGACACCATTTGGCGTCAGGCGATTCCAGGGGGACCCCAAGGTGATTCCAGGGGGACCTCTGGTCCAGTGAGTGTGCCTCGTGGCCCGCATGGCACGAGGGACGCGAGTGTGTTTAGGCCTCGGACACCTTCAGCCCGAGGCCCTGTTGCTGCATTGTAGGCCCAGCTCCGCTGACTAGAAGGATCCCAGGCTGCCCGTCTGTAGGGGACTCATCTTTAGGAAAGGAGTTCCAGGGGAAGAACAGTCCCAGCGGAAACTAGCGATGGTACTGCTGTCTCGGGGAGAGGCCTGGAGGCCTGCCTAGAGGGGAATTCATCATCTTTGACATCCGTGCTACATCGTGGCTGCTAAGTCATAGGGACTATCCGGGTGAGCAATACCCACTCAGGCTTGAGTGGCGACGAGTGTAGATACTGAACTTAAGTGTTGCGTGCCTGAACCTTCCCCTACTTCTTTCAACCTCCAGCTTTTCCTCTGTTCAAGAATTGACTCTTTTGAAGAAGACATTGGCCTTATTCCTGGAAGATATTTGTGTACCTAGACAATGGAGCTAAAGGATCCACTCGGGGGGAGGTAATTGCTGCAGACCCAAAACAACGAAACCAGTAGATCCCATTAACAAATTGGGAACTGCCATGGTGTGTGGTAGCTGACCGGGGAAGGGAGCTACACTTCCTTGCAAAAAAACTACTAGACCACAAATGTGGGTGTTTGGGTTTTCTCCAGCACTTATTTTTCTACTGCAAGACTTTTTAAGAACCTGCAGCAGAAGCACAGAAATAAATGTTCAGATTAAAGAAACATGGTACTAATATTTTAATAGGAAAGTTTAGTAAGGTTCCGTTTACGCTTGTGTGATGCAGGAACGCACTCAAAATCCAGTTCCTGTAGTGCATAAAAGAGTGCATCTTTTTGCAGGCGTGTTGCGCTGCCATTATCTGTTAATAGCACCCTAATGCACCTTGCTAAATTGCATGAGAAATCATGTAACAAAACCCATAACAAAATACCACATGTTTTGGTGCAGTGGGGTTTAAAAAAAAAAAAAAGGATATACTTCTTTGGTGCAATTTAGATGCGGTAGGCAGCCCATTCAAATGAATGAGCTGCCCTACCGCGACAAAATGTAAACACATGTTAAAAACTCGCAGCAACGCATTTGCACTAGCACATTGCACATATGTGAAACTAGCCTAAAGGTCAGGGATGTTGGCATCAGAACAGGCAGGAAGGGGGTTAAGTATTTGTAACTCGAGAACAAAAAATTTGGTATATTGCAGCTACACAGCCATATAAAGTACAATAGCGCCTGTCCTTTCTGGGCTGAGAGTGAGAATTTTCACCCATGGTGCTCCAATCGTAACAGCCACTTTCCTGATCTACCACCTCTGGATGTACCCTCCAGCAGGAAAATCTTCCAGGTACCAGACTTCGCCTCTCTTCTAGCAATATGCCTCCCCAGTCAGTAGGCCTGGGAGGCACAGGCCTCCATCATACTGCCTCCTCTCCTGCAGGGCCCAGGAGTTAAAGTAGGGTGACCAGACATCCCCTGTTTCAGGGGACAGTCCCTGGATTGAGGACACTGTCCCCGGACCAAGTCTGTCCCCAGTTTTGTCCCCGGATTGGACAGGGGCTGGGGCAATTTCAAAGACAGTCAGTGCAGAATAAAAAAAAATAAAAATCAGAATTACACCCCCCCCCCCTCGCAACCGCCGCTCCTACTAGCTTAGGGGGGGTATTTTTTCCCATTATCTGTGCCCCTTTCTGATGATCATGTGCTGGTCGGAGCGGAGGGAATATTTCTTCAGTTTCGGGTGCCCATTCAGCTCCACTCGCATGTTCTTCTGCCTTGGCTCAAGTCCCAGCCAACCGCCTGCCTGCTTATCTTCTTGCCTTCCCTGGTGGAGTGATCTTCCTCCGCTCCCCACCCAGTAGTAGCCGGGGCCCGGAGAGTAATGCCTCGTACACACGACTGGTTTTCCCGATGAGAAAACTGACATTTTTTAGATTGGTCGGGAAAACCGGTCACATGTATGCTCCATAGCAGTTTTCCCGATGAGAAAACTGCCCGCAAAAAAATTAAAACCTGCTCTATTTTTTCCCATCGTGTTTCCCGTCAGTCTTTTTCTCGTCGCGAAAACTGCTCGTGTGTATGCTCATGCTCAGAATTAAGTTATGAGACGGGAGCACTCGTTCTGGTAAAACTAGCGTTCGTAATGGAGATAGCACATTCGTCACGCTGTAACGAACTGAAAAGCACGAGGCTGAAAAGCGCGAATCGTCTCTCACCAAACTTTACTAACATGAGGCTCAGCAAAAGCAGCCCAAGGGGTGGCACCATTTGAATGGAACTTCCCCTTTATAGTGCCGTCGTACGTGTTGTACGTCACTGCGCTTTGGTCGAGCATTTTTTTTGCCTGAACGTGTGTATGCAAGGCAGGCTTGAGAGGAATCATGTTGGGAAAAATGTTGGTTTTTGGCATGTCAGGAAAGCCGGTTGTGTGTACGAGGCAGTAGACTTGATAGGCTGTGAGGCGGGCGGCGACGGGCAGAGAGTCGATGATTGCCACCATTACTGGTAAAAAAAAAATAAATGTCCCCGGATTTCATTTTAAAAATCTGGTCACCTTAAGTTAAAGGGGTTGTAAAGTCAGAAGGTTTTATATCTTAATGGATTCTATGTGTAGCACTACCCCCGTAGGAGCTGCTGGTTATATTTTTGGGTCTTGCCGTTACCTGTCTGTTCCACCGTATCCGTCATAGGGGTTCCATTGAAGAGTTTTCACAGATGTCAGCACCAACACATTGGGGCTGATTTACGAAACGTTTGCACCATGAGTATCGGCGCATCTGCGTGCACAACGGCTGTTTTGGTATTTACAAAACATTTGCGGTAGAGCAGCGCTATTCCCCATTTACTATAGTGTTCTCGGCACACGGGAGGAGGCGCTCAGTGCGCCACTATGGACCTGGCGCACGGCATCTTAAAATCTAAATATAAAGAACCTGGAAGTGCCAATATAATGGGGGTGACATGGGGTGATGTGAGGAAGTGTAGTGACACCTGCCCAAGTAACAAATATGCCCAAAATAGAGTGAGAAAGTAACTTTTTCTGAACCAGCCCGCTGCGCCGGCAATTACGTTTAGAACTGCAAGGGTTTTTTTTTTAGCTCAGCGCGGGAATTTCATTAATTCAAACGCGCCGGGACACTGCGCCGGCAAAATCTTCCTAAATGTGAAGTCACGTAAATCAATTTGCATAAGTTAAACAGAAGCAGCTCTGAACTTGCCGTTATATAGCAGTGCGCCAGCAAAATGACATTTCTAAAGGAAAAAAAAAGGCATTTAAAAGCACCCGCGGCTATAATGAATTATCGGCTCCCGGATCTTGCTCCGGCTTCTTGTCCCCTTTTTTCTCCGGCCGATCCGCTTGAATTCGAGGTTCCCGCTGTGTGACGCTTCAGTTCTTCAGTTCTCCTCTGGGTCTGCTGCCACCCGGTGGCTCCGCCCCCCTCTGACACCACGGGGAAAGTCCCAGTGAAATCCATGTGCGTCAGAGGGGGGCCGGGTCACCGGGTGGCAGCGGACCCAGAGGAGAACTGAAGAACTGAAGCGTCACACAGCGGGAACCTCAAATTCAAACGGAGTGGCCGGAGAAAGAAGAAGGGGACAAGAAGCCGGAGCAAGATGCGGACGAGAACACCGAAGGAAGATGAAGATGAAGATGAAGAGGAAGATGAAGAACAAGATGGAGGAAGAAACCCGAATGGAGAAAAGAAGAAGCTGTAAGAAGAAGATGGAAGAAGATGGAAGAAGAAGATGGAAGAAGATGGAAGAAAGGAGAAGACATTAATAAAGGAATTGTCAAAAACCGGTTATTGTCATTTTTAACATTTTCGACACTTTTTTTGTGAAATGGTAGGGTTACATCTGTACCCCATTACCATTTCACACTGGGGGGCCGGGATCTGGGGGTCCCCTTTGTTAATGGGGTCTTCCAGATTCCGATAAGCCCCCCGCCCGCAGACCCCCACAACCACCAGCAAGGGGTTGTGGGGATGAGGCCTTTGCCCACATCAACATGGGGACATGGTGCTTTGGGGTCACAGACCCCCAAAGCACCCTCCCCATGTTGAGGGCATGTGGCCTGGTACGGTTCAGGAGGGAGGGGGGCCACTCTCTCATCCCCCTCATTTCCTGCGGCCTGCCAGGTTGCGTGCTCGGATAAGGGTCTTGTGTGGATTTTTAGGGGGACCCCCACGCTATTTTTTTTTTAAGTTTGGCGCGGGGGTCCCCTTAAAATCCATACCAGACCTGAAGGGCCTGGTACGGATTTTGTGGGGAACCCCCACACCATTTTTTTTTTATTTGGCGCGGAGTTCCCCTTAATATCCATACCAGACCTGAAGGGCCTGGTAATGGAATTTGGGGGACGCCCACGCATTTTTTTTTTCAAAGACTTTCAATGACTTTTATCTGTATTGAGGGGAACCAGCAATTCATTACAGCCGCGAGTACTTTTAAATGACTATTATTTTACTTTAGAAATGTCATTTTGCTCTCGAACTGTTATAAACATGGAAAACATTCGCTACTTTACAGGCATACTATAGACACCCCCCAGGTATGATATTTAGGGCCAGTTCACACCGGATGCAGTGCAGTGCATTTTTTTGATGCATGAAAAACGCAAAGAAAGTTGATCACATTAATGCCAATGGCATAGTTCACACCACTGCAGTCCGTTCCAGTGCGTTTCAGAAAGGAAAAAAAAAATTGGTCATGCTGCATTTTTTATGTACAGAACTGTACTGGACCACAGTGAAACACATCAAAAACGCTACAGAACGTACCAAAAACGCACTGGAATGCACCGGAACGCACCTAAATGCACCAAAGACGCACTGCAACACACTTGTCCTAAGAGAAAAGGGGGAAAAAAACACTGGACTGCATCAAAAACGCATCAAAAATGCACTGGAACGTGTCAAAAACGCGCATTCAGAAAAGCACCTGGAACGCATCCAGACTGCGTTTCTATGGTGTGAACTAGGGCCAGTTCACACCATAGAAACGCAATCCGGATGCGTTCCAGGTGCTTTTTTTGCATGCACGTTTTTGATGCGTTCCAGTGCATTTTTGGTATGTTTTTGATGCAGTCCAGTGCTTTTTTTTCACCCCTATTTTTTATTAACCATAGATATGGACTAGTGTGTTCCAGTGCGTTTTTGGTGCATTTAGGTGTGTTCCTGTGCGTTCCAGTGCGTTTATGATGCGTTTTGCTGCGTTCCAGTACAGTCCAGTGCAGGTAAAATGCAGCACGTTCTACTTTTTTTGTGGAACTGGAACGCACTGGAACAAACACTGCCATTTAGAACCATATAACCAACTTTCCATGCATTTTTGATGCATAAAAAACGCAATGGACTGCATGTGGTGTGAAATGGCCCTTAAACAATTTGGCATATTTAAAGGCACTTCTCCTTGTTTTGTTTTTGGTGTTGTCCAAATTGGTGACATTGATATATGTCCCTTAGGGTGGGACCTGGGCCCCCATTTTAAGGCCAATAACTAGAAGATAAGCCAGCCAAGTGGGGACTAGCAAAATTAACAAGTCAGTTCCCATAGACTGCAGTGGTATTTGTTGGTGGAGGGTTTGTCCCATCTCTAATTTTGTAGCATGCTGGATGATGTGCTTAATTTTGGACTGGGGGGGGTTATTTTCTGCTAGCTGCATTTGTGTTGTTCTGAGCATGCCCAGGCAGTTAGTTTTTTTTTTTGGTGCTTTTTGTGTGTGAACAGCACCTTCATATTTCTGGGCATGCTCAGAGAGTGTTTTTATGGGTTAGTGATTGAAGGACATCCTTAACAGGTGTACCCACTTTGAAGTTCAGTCTCTACATTGGGTGAACTTGCATTTTGGGTGTTTCATGGACTGTGCATGTGTTTTCAATTGCCTCATTAGCTCACAAACCTATGTTATATAAAGCTCGCAGATAGCATTCTCTCCCTTGCCCTGAAAAGAGGCAAGTGTGTGTGTGTGCGCGTGTGTCCGGCAAAAAGTACATTTTGGTGTCCTTATCGAGTTTGTAACGCATGTATTTTATTTGTTATGTCTTTGCAAAACAGATGTTTGTTTTACTTTTGTTGATTGTATTATTTTGTGTGGGGGAAATGTTCCCCAGAAATAATTTTGGTGTTGTTAATGTGTGTTTGTTCACTTTGATATAATTGTCTGTGCTGCATTATTTTGCTAAATCTTTCTCAAGATGTGACTGATGTTTCAAATTGACTTTTTTTTTATTTTGGCTTCCCTTTGTTTTGTTGACTAATAAAATTTGATGCAAAGTTTTGATGTTTGTTTTGTGTTTTCTTTGCAACAAATGTGACAGCTGATTGGCATGTCAAAACAAAACAGGTGTGATTTGTCTAGCCTTGTGCCTTCATGCTAGCATATGCATGTATTGTGTGCTGCCATGGATAGTCACCAGGAAATTACAGATCAAAGTGAAGATGAGGAGCTGGAGCTCAGTTGGCTATGGCCGTCTCAAGCACCTGAATCCCTGATGGCGGATCCCACACCCTCTGAATTCCTCATAAGTGACACCTCGAACACTGAAGCTGCTGAGTTCATTCCATCCAGTACCCAGACTGAAGAATGGGAAGATACCTTGGAGTCAGTCCCCGCTAAAGACCCCGGGAACTCACTGTACCTTTCTGCCCCAGAGTTGGATGCCCTTGAAGCCACAAGTCCTCTGACACCTACCCCAATGGAGGCACCCATAGTGAAAGATATTGTGACCCCCCAGAGAACAAAGAGTGAAGAGAATTATTCACCCTCCCAGGAAGTTGACTTACACTCAAATGGGAGAATGCTCTGAGGACACTGTGATAACTGCAAGAAGGACAATAGAGAAACCTGGCCCCTCCACTATACATTTAGTGGAGGGCAACCCCAGCTCACTCTCTGGCACAGTTAGGCAGGTCACTTCCACTAGTATGACCTGTGGGCAGAACAATCTCCCTCACCGAGCTTGGTGGGAGGTTCCCCTGCCCAGTTCTTTTGCTACTATAAATTGTATTGTTTGCACTTTATGTTGATCTTATCTTTGGGGACCAAAGATTTTAAGTGGGGGGGAGTGTGTAGCGGGGTATTGCTTGAAGGCCTCAGACTACCGTACCCAGAATGCCACGAGACACCCAAGGTGCATTGCCCCGCACAAAGACTGCTGGGGTGGGCTATTTAACTGGGGGGCGGGACTGAGTTCGGCCTCTTTGGACACCGCCCGCCCAGCAAGTGGAACTCTTGTTCGAGTCTGCTGTGTTACCAGGCCTGAAGCCGGGGTTTTTCTCCAAAGAGCCTTCCCTTCCACCGAGGAGCTTGAAGGACGTCATCCGACTGCTGCTGTACTGCTGCCAGGAGGACCGAAGACCCGGGTGTCATTGGAATCTGTGTACCAAGACACAGCAACGGAAGATACGGACACGGACTGGTCCGGTTGGGTGAGAGAGCACCTGCTCAGAGACAAACACAGGATTTTCTAGGCCAGATAACTGTTGTTCGGAACTAACTTTAGTGCTTGTAGTCACACACCGGAGGGACAGTGCTTTGAGTATCCAAGAGTCTCTAAGACTTATCCTGTGTTCACCAAGTTCAAGACCCTTTCTCTTTGTGGATTATAACTTCAAAAAGTGCACCACCGTTTGCTAGCGAAGATTTTTCTCTGCAGAACTTCTACATAGTACAGTCAGGCCTGACTTAGTAGCGTAGACATTTCTGGTCGCCATTTTTACCCACAAGGTAGAATAGCTGCAGCGAGGTTCGTTAGTTTCTTTTGTTATATCTGTGTGTTTGCAAAAGTACCCCTTTTCATTGCAGGGCTCTGCATGTGTTCATGTATACTTTTTCTATGATTTAAAAAGAAGGGCTTGAGGTCACATACCTCAGGATTTTTTTTGCGGTGTCAAAAGTAAGAATAAATATTGAAAAACCAAAAAGGATCCAATGACAATAGATTTATACAAAAATAGAACAATATTTATTTAATAAAAAAGGAAAATTAAGTTTTCCTGAAAGTTCAACATATACAACATTTTAAACTAGGTACATATACAACAACCGTTGAACTTGACATGTTTCGCTCGAAATTGGAGCTTCTTCAGGAGTAATCTACGGTGTAACGGTACACTAAAAAATGAAATAAAGAAAAGAACAAAGGAACATCCATAAAATGTATAGAAAAACACATCTATTGGAATATCCACAAAAAATAGGTTAACAAAAACTGCAAAATTTAATTGCAATATTAGTTACGTTATGATAATGTTTTATAATGTACACGTCAAATATTTTTAAATATTATAGAATCAGGGAAACATAAATCTAATAAAAATTATTATAAAGTATATTGAAGTGTCAATAAATGATGTGGTCAAACATGGCACCTACCAATTGTATGTTAAAGATGAAGGAGATGTTTTAGCAATTCCAGGTTAAAATCCTAAATTGCCCTCCATCTCCAGCTGCGGAAAAGGGATGATCACCAAAATGCCCCAACTGATGGAAATGAACACGACCTCCCAAAACTTGTTTGTGAAGAGGCAGTAAAACCAACATTGATAATAATTCTGCTAGAAATGATACAGAGAAATTCCTAAGTTGGGACCTGCAGATGAGTAAAAATGATATAGTTGAAAAATATATAATATAAGTGAATTCAAAATAATTTAAATCCACAAAAAGAATAAATTTATATTAGAGATTTAAAAATACCTGGTTTATCGAATCATTTGTTTTTGTAAAGTATGGATAGCAGTACTGGATCTTTTTGTTAAGAACCGCAGTGATTCATACAAATTTGCATAAAGATCCTGTGCGTGAAAGTAAATAGATACCATAGTAAAAAAAATAAAAAAAATGAAAAATAAAAAAAAGTGACTGAAGTAAATATCCATCCTACAGCCAAAATGAGTATATAAGCACGTACCTTTAAGGAGTAGTTAAGTATTGCATTGAAGCCGCTACAATAGCGGCAGTCGTGGCGTATAGAAAACAGAGACGATTTCCAAGCAGTCTCACAATCCCCAGCTCGAGGGGAATGACAGAGTGATATGGCGAAATACCGCCAATTTATACTCATCCCGGCACGGCTAACGTCTGATGTCATTGCCGTGCGGCGGACGCATTCGTGAGGGCGGCACTCAGGCAGCTGAACGCTAATGCCTGACTAAATGAGGCCGGAAGAAGCTGGAACGGCCATTTTAGGAAATCCCCGGATCCCTTATCATGTACAGGACATGAAAGGGAAAGCGCAGTTGGATAGCGCTATACCAGGGGATTCATGAAAACAAAAATAGGTCTAACAAATGGTACAGAAAACGGCATAGCGTTAAAGATGCCAAAGAGGGTATCCCCTTCAGGGCTGACATGACATAAACTAATGATTAAAGAAAATGAAATGACTGCCCATGGCGTCCATACAGGCTCAAAAGGAAAAACTCTGAATCATTGCAGCTGGAGCAAAATCTAATTGAATATAAATAAAAATAAATATAATGATAATTCTAGAAAATATAATTGGGTTGAGAACATCAAAAACCTGACCGCAGAATTGTTTAAATAAAACCAAATTTAATATCATGGCTTAAAACTATTTTCAAGTTAAATTGATTTTGATGCAACAAAAAAATGACCACAACAGTTAGAACCTCACATACAAATTGAGAGTGCATACCAATGAAATTTATCAAACATTTGCCATAAATGAATAAACAATATGTTAATGGTCTAGCTTACAAGATCTGTTGGAACGAACATCATTACCACACATCATACAAATGTTTTGAAGGATATCAAGAACAAAAAAAAAAAAAGGGGGGGAAAGGGGCCATTACAAGAAAGGTTTAAAGCTTATGGCATCATTCAAGCCTGGATATTGGAGAGCTTCCAGGTTTGAGATCCATTTTGTTTCACGTTGTAAAATAATTTTATCATAATCCCCCCCACGGGGATTAGGTGGAACGTGTTCAAGTGCAAAAAAATGCATAACAGAATCATCAAAACCATGAAATAGGCCCATATGTCTACTTATGGGTGTTTCCATTCGCTTCTTTAGAACTAAGGAAACATGGTCCCTTATACGATGGAAAAAGGGGCGTATGGTTTTACCTATGTAATAGGCTTTACAGGTGCATATCATAATATATACTATGCCTATGCTCTGACAATTGGCCAAAAATTTGGGTTTGTACAGAATGCCATTTGGCAGCATGATGCTCCGAGAGGCATATAAGTATCGACAATACCCACATTTGTGACAAGGTTTTGTTCCTGTATTTTGAAGTGAGGATTTGACATTGGGATTGTGATGACTGTGGACCACCAGGTCTCTAAGTGATCTTGATCGTCTAAAAGTGATCTCGGGATGATCCTTTGGATGTTTAGAGACCGAGGGATCCCCAGTCAAGAGATACCAATGCTTTTGAAGAAGATTCCTCATTTGTTGGTGCTGTCCAGAAAATCTGGTTATAAGACGTACACCTTTATTGGATCTTATTCTGGGGGGGCGATGGATTAAAGACAATCGTTCCTGACCTTTTGCCCTTTGGTAGGCCTTTTTGAGGCATTTGCCGCTATAGCCTCGTCTGGAAAGGCGGGTCCGCAATGTTTTAGCCTCAACCTCAAATGTAGATTCCTCGCTGCAGTTTCTGCGTAGGCGAAGATATTGCCCGTACGGTATACTAGCAACTAGAGAGGCTGGATGAGAGCTGCTTGCATGCAGAAGCGCATTTCCAGACGAGGGTTTGCGGTATAAAGTTGTTCCTAATAGGCCTTCAGAATCAACAGTGATTTGGATATCAAGAAATGTTAGACTTTCCTGACTGCTTTCCATAGTGAAATTAAGGTTGTAATTGTTGGGTGTCAAATTTTTAAAAAACAGGGAAAGATCCTCTCTATTTCCCGTCCATATGAAGAAAACATCATCTATGAAACGTCGCCATATGGTCCTGAAAAAATAAATTGTGCTCCCACCCCCCCAGGTACAGGTTGGCGTAGCTTGGGGCACATTTCGTCCCCATAGCTACCCCCTGTACCTGGAGGTAGTGGGATTCCAAAAAAAGAAAAATATTGTTAGCCAATATAAAATGCAGTAGGTCTAAAACAAACTGATTGTAGGCAGTTGTAACTGAAGTGCCACCGGACAGGAAACCACCCACAACTCCTACACCCATCTCATGGGGGATGGAATTATAGAGAGCCTCCACATCCAAAGCCACAAGCCACGCCCCCTTGGGGACCAAAAGGCCATCCAGTGCTCTTAAAAGGTCACTTGTATCCTGCAAATAGGATTCCAAACCCTCTACAATAGGTCTTAAATGGTCATCCACAAATTGACTGGCTGTGGATATCCTTTTGTGGATATTCCAATAGATGTGTTTTTCTATACATTTTATGGATGTTCCTTTGTTCTTTTCTTTATTTCTTTTTTAGTGTACCGTTACACCATAGATTACTCTTGAAGAAGCTCCAATTTCGAGCGAAACATGTCGAGTTCAACGGTTGTTGTATATGTACCTAGTTTAAAATGTTGTATATGTTGAACTTTCAGGAAAACTTAAATTTTCCTTTTTTATTAAATAAATATTGTTCTATTTTTGTATAAATCTATTGTCATTGAATCCTTTTTGGTTTTTCAATATTTATTTTTACTTTTGACACCGCAAAAAAAATCCCGAGGTATGTGACCTCAAGCCCTTCTTTTTAAATCAACAAACTATTGGGATTTGGTGTCCATCTTGATTTGCTCACTCCTACTTTTTCTAAATATACTTTTTCTATGCTTAACCAATATTCTCAGTAAAAGTGCCAGGGTTAAGTACACCTGTGTTTGTGTAATTTACTGTGCAGAAGAGACGGTTATTGATAGCTATACCATATTGCTGTGTTTATTGTAGGATTGTGTCTCCAAGAGTTACAGGTTACACAATCCTGCCATCCCCTACCAGGGCTGGACTGGGACCAAAATTTGGCCCTGGACATCATCCAGACCGGCCCACTTTAATTCAATAAAATGCTGCCCCCCACCCCCCTCAAAAAATCACGCCCACTAAAAGGCCCCTACATCCATTATTGTATATCATGAGAGGGTGAGTGAGAGGGGAATGAGAGAGAGAGAGGAAGGCTTGAGGGAAAGGGGATGAGAGGGGGTGGGTGAGAGAGGGGGGGTGAGTGTAAGAGAGAGGGAGTGAGTGTAAAAGAGAGGGGGTGAGTGTAGGACCCCTTACACACTGAGGCGTTTTTCAGGCGCTTTTGGGCTAAAAATAGCGCCTGTAAGGCCCCTGAAAAACGCCTCCGCTGCAGTCCCAGTGTAAAAGTCCTCCAAGCAGCATCTTTGGGGCGGTGGAGGAGCGGTGTACACACCGCTCCTGCCCATTGAAATGAATGGCTGAGAGACAGAGGAGGGGAAGCTGAGAGACAGAGGAGGGGAAGCTGAGAGACAGAGGAGGGGAAGCTGAGAGACAGAGGAGGGGAAGCTGAGAGACAGAGGAGGGGAAGCTGAGAGACAGAGGAGGGGAAGCTGAGAGACAGAGGGGGGGAGCTGAGAGACAGAGGGGGGGAGCTGAGAGACAATGGGAGGGAGCTGAGAGACAGAGGGGAGCTGAGAGAGGGGGGGTCTGAGAGACAGAGGGGGGGTCTGAGAGACAGAGGGGGGGTCTGAGAGACAGAGGGGGGGTCTGAGAGACAGAGGGGGGGTCTGAGAGACAGAGGAGGGGATAAAAGAGGGGGGGACTGAGAGACACGGGAACTGAGAGACAGAGGAGGGGTCTGAGAGACAGAGGAGGGGGTCTGAGAGACAGAGGAGGGGTCTGAGAGACAGAGGGGGGGTCTGAGAGACAGAGGGGGGGTCTGAGAGACAGAGGAGGGGATAAAAGAAGGGGGGACTGAGAGACACGGGAACTGAGAGACAGAGGAGGGGGTCTGAGAGACAGAGGGGGGGTCTGAGAGACAGAGGGGGGGTCTGAGAGACAGAGGGGGGGGGTCTGAGAGACAGAGGGGGGGTCTGAGAGACAGAGGGGAGCTGAGAGAGAGAGAGGAGGGGATAAAAGAGTGGGGGGCTGAGAGACACGGGAACTGAGAGACAGACGGGGGGACTGAGAGACAGAGGGGGGCTGAGAGACAGACAGAGGGGGGGCTGAGAGACAGACAGAGGGGGGGCTGAGAGACAGACAGAGGGGGGGTCTGAGAGACAGACAGAGGGGGGGTCTGAGAGACAGACAGAGGGGGGGTCTGAGAGACAGACAGAGGGGGGGTCTGAGAGACAGAGGAAGAGCTGAGAGACAGAGGGGGGACTGAGAGACAGACAGAGGGGGGGCTGAGAGACAGAGGGGGGGCTGAGAGACAGACAGAGGGGGGGTCTGAGAGACAGACAGAGGGGGGGTCTGAGAGACAGAGGAAGAGCTGAGAGACAGAGGGGGGACTGAGAGACAGAGGAGGAGAGCTGAGAGACAGAGGAGGAGAGCTGAGAGACAGAGGAGGAGAGCTGAGAGACAGAGGAGGAGAGCTGAGAGACAGAGGAGGAGAGCTGAGAGACAGAGGAGGAGAGCTGAGAGACAGTGGGGGGTTCTGAGAGATAGTGGGGGGGCTGAGAGACAGAGGAGGGGGCTTCAAGAGGGGGGACTGAGAGACAGAGGGGGGGACTGAGAGACAGAGGGGGCAGAGAGACAGAGGGGAGGGCTGAGACAGACCATATAGCACTGTCCCTTTCTGCAGTCCCTCCTCTACTCACCTCCCCGCTGTCTCAGTGTTCTGGCATGTTTGTGTAGGATGCCAGGTACCTGATGGCCATCAGCGGCAGCGCCGAGTCTCCCTCTTGATCCGGGGGGTGCTCACGCTGCTCTGCTCCTTACAGCGGCGCATGTTCTCTTCCTCCGGGCTCCCAGGCAGCCTGCCCTCCGGCCCAGGCCGCATGGTTCCTGGAGCAGAGAGGAGATGGAGGAATCGAGGTTCTGGGAGCGCCGGGGTGGCCGCGCTCGCTACTGTCCGCCTCTTCGGTGGTCAGGGAGGGGGTGGAGCTCTTCTCCCTCGGAATTTTACATCCAACTGCCCTCCTCGATGGCTACCTTCCCCGAATCCCCGCCGCTGTTTGCTGCCACGCTCCCGCTGCCGCCGAACTGCATAAAAAAAATGGGCCTCAAAAAAAATAATTTTTTTTTTTTTTTTTTGTGTGAGGGCCACTGTTTGCTGCCACGCTCCCGCTGCAGCAAAACTGCATAAAAACACGGCCGCCGAACTGCATAAAAAAAATGGGCCTCAAAAAAAAAAGAATTTTTTTTTTTTTTTTTGTGAGGGTCGCTCTTTGCTGCCACGCTCCCGCTGCCGCCAAACTGCATAAAAAAAACAGGGGGGAGGTTTGGGACTTTAAATGAAGAAATGCAGTCATCAGTGAGGGGTAAAAGCATAGTAGGTTTATTAACCAAACAAATTAATACAAACAACCAATAAATAATCTCACAGTATAATTTCATGTATGTACAAAAGGAACATTATTACATGACAGTGGAAGGGATATTGCCTACACAAACTGAGAACTTCCTATTGTATCAAAATTAGAACTTGTGATCATATAAAAAGATGCATATAAAACATGTTGGTGACTTGGTTAGTATAAAACATTGCAATTACAAGGCTCTACGCATTTCGTGAAGCATAGATCATCACTCATCAGGAGCAGCAATGTCAGTATCTGTCACGTACCAAGTGTGACCAGAACTGTGCAGCTAGCAACAGAGGAACACCAAACACGTATAAGTGAAATATAAAGATTTATTAAAGATAAGTGAAATAATATATATATATATATATAACCACCTCCAATACCACACAGTGCACAACAACCAATACCAAACAGAACCCACAATTAATAACAGTAACAGACAAATATGTACAAGTAATGGGGAAACCAGAATCATAAACAGGGCCAGGCCGAGGTCATACACAGGGGGATCAGCAGATGGGGTAAGGATGGATCAGGACAGGGAGACAGGATCAAGCAGGGGGCAACCAGGCTGCAGAGCAGGGATCAGGGATTAGGACGGACACAACAGGTTCAGGATCAGGTTACAGGTTTAGGTTACAGGGATCAGGATACATGGATCAAGGTTCAAGCAGACAGGCTACAGGTCAGGGCACGAGGACGATACCAGGGCAGTGTGTGTATACACCTGCCGGGTATTTATAGGAATGCCTGATTAGCTTCAGGTCACACCTGATCGGAGGGAGGGCAGTCTGCTCCACACTGCCAGGATCCATCCGCTGGTGGAAACCAGTACTGCGTCCAAAAGATAATACAACACCAGCAGGGAAAGATTCTCCTGACAGTTACAAACTGCCAGGAGACACCTGCTGGTGGACCACAGTACTGCAGGATAAGTAATAAATGCCACCAGCGGATGGAACCTTTCCTGACAGTACCCCCCCTCAAAGGAGCGGCCTCCGGACGCTCCAACTAGCTGTTGCCGGAGAAAGTTCATGGCAATCAGCTGGGTAGTAGGCAAAGTCACATCCGGGCAGACAATCATATCAAGCTGGGCAGCAGGCAGGAACACCTCGGGCTGGGCAGCAGGCTCCGGGTCATCGAGCTGGGCAGCAGGCTCTGGGTCATCGAGCTGGGCAGCAGGCAGGAACACTTCGGGCTGGGCAGCAGGCCCCGGGTCATCGAGCTGGGCAGCAGGCAGGAACACCTCGGGCTGGGCAGCAGGCTCCGGGTCATCGAGCTGGGCAGCAGGCAGGGACACCTCGGGCTGGGCAGCAGGCTCCGGGTCATCGAGCTGGGCAGCAGGCAGGGACACTTCGGGCTGGGCAGCAGGCTCCGGGTCATTGAGCTGGGCAGCAGATGGAATCATCTCAGGCTGGGCAGCAGACGGGATCATCTCAGGCTGGGCAGCAGACGGGATCATCTCAGGCTGGGCAGCAGACGGGATCATCTCAGGCTGGGCAGCAGACGGGATCATCTCAGGCTGGGCAGCAGACGACATACCCTCGAGCCGGGAAAAGGGCTCCACAACCTCGGGCCGGGAAACGGGCACCACAACCTCAAGCCGGGAAACGGGCACCACAACCTCAAGCCGGGAAATGGGCACCACAACCTCAAGCCGGGAAACGGGCAACAAAACCTCAAGCCGGGAAACGGGCACCGCAGCGGGCACCACTACCTCAGGCCGGGAAACGGGCACCACAACCACAGGCCGGGAAACGGGCACCACAACCACAGGCCGGGAAACGGGCACCACAACCACAGGCCGGGAAACGGGCACCGGATCTTCCGACTGGGACACTGTCATCAGGGCTTCAGTTTGGAAGGCTGGCACGGGAACTCCATGTTGGCAGGCTGGCACAGGGTCTTCAGGCTGGCAGGCTGGTACAGGGTCTTCAGGCTGGCACAGGGTCTTCAGGCTGGCAGGCTAGCTCGAGAACCGCAGACTGGAAGGCTGGCTCGAAAACCGCAGGCTGGAAGGCTGGCTCGAAAACCGCAGGCTGGCTCGAAAACCGCAGGCTGGAAGGCTGGCTCGAAAACCGCAGGCTGGAAGGCTGGCTCAAGGACCGCAGGCCGGAAGGCTGGCTCAAGGACCGCAGGCCGGAAGGCTGGCTCGAGAACTGCAGGCTGGGAGGCTGGCTCGAGAACTGCAGGCTGGAAGGCTGGCTCGAGAACTGCAGGCTGGAAGGCTGGCTCGAGAACTGCAGGCTGGAAGGCTGGCTTGAGAACTGCAGGCTGGAAGGCTGGCTTGAAGGCTGGCTCTGGGACTGCAGGCTGGTTCTGGAACTGCAGGCTGGAAGGCGGGCTCAAGGACCGCAGGCTGGAAGGCTGGCTCAAGGACTGCAGGCTGGCTCAAGGACTGCAGGCTGGAAGGCTGGCTCAAGGACTGCAGGCTGGAAGGCTGGCTCAAGGATTACAGGCTGGAGCAGGTTGGTGGGTGTGGATGAAGGTGGGATTACTGGTTGGATTGTGTGGGTAGGGAAATACTTCCGCTTCTTTTTAGATTTGGTCACTGCAGGTTTGCACATAACGGGGGGAGTATATGGAAAAGATGGAATCGAGCAAATGGAAGAATATGGCAGGGATACGGGGACAGTGGCTGGAGGAGGTTCTTGTGGGCTTGCAGGCAGCTGAGAAGAGGCAGGTGGGTTGAATGCAGGATAGGTGCAGGGAGCAGAGACTGGATATTGATACCTGGTGGGAAGTAGTGTGTACTGAACTGCAACTGGGGTTGCCATGGGTGATGGAGAAATAGACTCTTGGGCAGGCAGGTGTCTGGCAGCAGAGATGTTTTTTTGTGGGCTGGCTGGGGCCGATTGCAAAATATCAGACCATGCTGAGAGTAGTGGCTGCACAAACTGCAGTTTACATTCTGCCTGTCTGACAAGGGATTGTACACAATCAACACACTCTATTATTTTCTGTTGGGAACAAGCTGTGTAATGTTCAAAAAAGTATGGGGAGTCATCCTCCAGAAGCCAAACCAAAGATACGACCTGATTAACATTAAAGGGGGGAGAAAAATCATCATGGCCCTCTGGGATACAAGGCAAAGCCAGCTCTGTGCAGATTTTAATTAAAGGTTGAACATCCCCAAACATCATACAGCCCTGATCAACCCAGGAGTGAGCTAAACGAATAATCTCTAGCAGCTGATCACTGGTCCACTCTTTCAGTGTCTGACAGAGATATTTACCACTCTCTGACGCCGATATTTACCACTCTCTGACGCCAGCAGAGTATAATAAGGAATCATATCAGAGTTCATTTTAGCAGAGTAACAGAACCAAAATGGGTCCTCTGTGCAGCTACTTCTGATCATTAATGGCCCTGGTATACTGTCACGTACCAAGTGTGACCAGAACTGTGCAGCTAGCAACAGAGGAACACCAAACACGTATAAGTGAAATATAAAGATTTATTAAAGATAAGTGAAATAATATATATATATATATATAACCACCTCCAATACCACACAGTGCACAACAACCAATAACAAACAAAACCCACAATTAATAACAGTAACAGACAAATATGTACAAGTAATGGGGAAACCAGAATCATAAACAGGGCCAGGCCGAGGTCATACACAGGGGGATCAGCAGATGGGGTAAGGATGGATCAGGACAGGGAGACAGGATCAAGCAGGGGGCAACCAGGCTGCAGAGCAGGGATCAGGGATTAGGACGGACACAACAGGTTCAGGATCAGGTTACAGGTTTAGGTTACATGGATCAAGGTTCAAGCAGACAGGCTACAGGTCAGGGCACGAGGACGATACCAGGGCAGTGTGTGTATACACCTGCCGGGTATTTATAGGAATGCCTGATTAGCTTCAGGTCACACCTGATCGGAGGGAGGGCAGTCTGCTCCACACTGCCAGGATCCATCCGCTGGTGGAAACCAGTACTGCGTCCAAAAGATAATACAACACCAGCAGGGAAAGATTCTCCTGACAGTTACAAACTGCCAGGAGACACCTGCTGGTGGACCACAGTACTGCAAGATAAATAATAAATGCCACCAGCGGATGGAACCTTTCCTGACAGTATCTAAAAAGAATAATGCAAAAGACAGTCATAACCTGGGAGATGGAACAAGCACAAAAAAGAAAATTGAGCCCATGTGGGCAATACTCACATCCAACATGTGGAAATGCAACAAAGAGAGCTGGAGACTTCCCATGAGGGGACATCCTTCCCGGGAGCTATGGCAGCGTAAGGCGTAGAGGGGCCCCCACATGGCCGCACCAACGCCAAACACCGTGCGGTTTTCCGCCCTGATGTTGGCGCCACCCCCACAATGGGCGCGCCTACGTGACGGATGGCAGTTCATTGGCGCATGGGCCTTTATAGGTCGCACTGCAATCATTACATGTGGCATTTTGGAATACTCTGAACAGCAGGTCCAACCATCCTCACTACACCATGGTCCCTCACATGTTTTATTACCAGGTAATACTCAGCTATTTGTTACAAAGTCCCATTGTTCTGTCAACCCACAGACCACTGGGCTTAAATGGTAATGTTTATCATTTATACTCTTTACAGAAGTCTCCCAAGACATTGCTGCACATTACCTATTATTACATACTTGAGACCACTACCCCATGGCTTATTTGTTTCTGCCTTGGTGCAGCCATGTGGGGGCCCCTCTACGCCTTACGCTGCCATAGCTCCCGGGAAGGATGTCCCCTCATGGGGAGTCTCCAGCTCTCTTTGTTGCATTTCCACATGTTGGATGTGAGTATTGCCCACATGGGCTCAATTTTCTTTTTGGTGCTTGTTCCATCTCCCAGGTTATGACTGTCTTTTGCATTATTCTTTTTAGATACTGACATTGCTGCTCCTGATGAGTGATGATCTATGCTTCACGAAACGCGTAGAGCCTTGTAATTGCAATGTTTTATACTGACCAAGTCACCAACATGTTTTATATGCATCTTTTTATATGATCACAAGTTCTAATTTTGATACAATAGGAAGTTCTCAGTTTGTGTAGGCAATATCCCTTCCACTGTCATGTAATAATGTTCCTTTTGTACATACATGAAATTATACTGTGAGATTATTTATTGGTTGTTTGTATTAATTTGTTTGGTTAATAAACCTACTATGCTTTTACCCCTCACTGATGACTGCATTGCTTCATTTAAAGTCCCAAACCTCCCCCCTCTTTTTCTGTACTAGTACACAGGGATGGAGGCATGAGACTAATCCTGGTCCTTGCCTCATTTAAAGTCCCAAACCTTCCCCCCATTTCTTGCATAAAAAAACGGCCCACAAAAAAAAAATATATATATATTTTTTTTTATTAAATCTTTTTTTTTTTTTTAAACGGCCCACTGAGCCATCTGCCCACCGGGAAACTCCCGGTTGTCCCTATGGCCAGTCCATCCCTGTCCCCTACTGACTGTGCCAGGAGAGGTTAGAGCCAATTGCTGGGGGTTGACAGCAGTGCATTACAGGGCCCAAACAAATCATTTCAGCGGCTCTCTTAGCTGAGGGTATCGCTACATGTGTTTTTATATATAATAAATTTGTTTATATATACAATATATCATTGTCTACATATAAAGGCTTTCTATTGTAGATTGTTTTCGTTTTTTACCATGCTAAAAACACAGCAAAAATGCATTTAGCATGAAAGCAGCCTAAATCTGTCTCTTTTCTTTTTATGATTTAAAAAAAAAAATCTACAATAGAAAACATTTCTATATAACAAAACCACAACTTTCCCTTTAAACCATATGGGACTCTTCACACCACAGTGCTGTAGGCTCAGTTTGTTTTGAAAAGCCCTGCATTCTGCATTTTTGGTACGGTTTTCAAAACCAGGTGAAAAAGCATAAGAAGTGCATCAAAAACACACCTGCATTGGTGCGTCACCCGATTGGCCAAAAGGCAACCAGATTGGATTGACCAACAGGAGGAGGAAGGAGAGGCAGTAGAAATGAGAAAGCAGCTGCCCGCAAGATGGGGTAAGTGCAGGGCCCAGACTGACTGACCGACTGGAGGAGGTGTGGGTGATTGAGTGCCGTCCCTGGCGCCGTCCGTGACCGGGGGGGTTTGGGGTTGCGGCGGGTGGATTGCTTGCCCCCCCCTAAAAAAAAAAAAAAAACAGCAGCCGCCACTGGTCCCAGCACATGTACATGCAGCACTACTTTCATGCACTCAGACATATTGTTTATTTGGGTGCACATCCAAGCACATACAGTAGATTACCAGGTTTTGATACATGTCCTGATGCCTAAGAATGTTTAAAAGGTGCAACAATCAAAGAGAAAAAAAGGGGGTGCAAATACCTAGTGTATTACCAGATATTACTTTTATTAAAAAGAACAGAAAAATGTTTACTCCCAAAAGCACAAGGGCATTGAAACCAGACCCAGGTGGCCCGGTGACTCTCAGCGAGTAGTGTGTCAATGCACCCTGGCGTCACCAAGACTCATTAGCTAACATGTTTCCAGGGATGAACCTTCTTCATCAGAGCAAAGGCTCCTGGTTCCAATGCCTTTAAGCCTTGTGCTCTTGTGAGTATGCATTTTTCAGTTCCTTCTAATAAAAGTTATATCTGGTAATGTGCTAGGCATTTGTGCCCCCTTTTTTTCTCTTTGTTTACATCCTAGACAAGGAAATGTGCCTTTCAGCCTCTTAAAAACATGGGCTCCAATCCCTTCATCTTAGCCAGATGTTTGCTTACATCCTAGACCAGCCTTTTTCAACCAGGGTGCCTTGGCACAAAGCCACAGGTTTTTATTGTGCATCATTTCAAGCTACCAGCCACCAGCATCCTAACAACCAGTGATGTCATCAGTGTTGATAAGAAGGCTGTCGATTGCCTGCACAGCATCCTTGTTTGACCCTCCTCTGCCCCATGTCAACACTGGGGTCACGTGATGGAGAGAAACTGAGGGAGAGGAGAAACACTGGAATACTAGTCAGTACCAGTGTGCAAAAGTGTATTTGTATTTGCTTTGGAAGAATAAATCACCTCTAATGTTGGGTGTCCTACGTGTGTCGATGCTGACGCATTATGTAAAACTATTGAATAGTGGAGAGAAACTAAGGGAGAGGAGAAACACTGGAATACTGGTCGGTACTGGTGTGCAAAAGTGCATTTGCTTTGGAATAATAAATCACCTCTAATGTTGGGTGTCCAACGTGTATTGATGCCGTCGCTTTATGTAAAACTATTAGAATAGTTTTTTTACATTTTAGTAAGGGGTGCCTTGAGAAAAAAGGTTGAGAAACACTGTCCTAGATGCCTTTCATCCTCTCAAAAACACATGCTCCAATCATGGCTGAGCCAACATCAACTTTGACAAGCTTATCACAAGAGAAGGTGCACTGTTATAAGAAATAAAAATAAAAAACTACCGTAGATCAAAAACTAGATCAAAATTCCAGAAAAAAAGCAAAATTGGCCTTTAAAATACTCCATAATTTTTGTATAATCTTACTAATAATGGGTAGTTAATGCATTATAGCAGGTGACAAATGGGGCTTTATAAGTGTAGGGGAGCCTCACTCTCCCTCTCGGTTTTCTCGTTTGAGTGGCTTGTGTCTAGGGGTACCTGGGAGAGGAGAGTGCAGGAACACTACGCCAAGCTCTCCCCTCGTATGTGTATGAGGGTTGAGCAAAGTCACTTGAATTACCTCCGGGTCTGTTCACTCCATCCGAAGCCTCTCCTTGTACCGTGGAGATGTGTCTGCCAATAATAGAGCCCCACACCAATCAAAAGTCCAACACTCTTTTATTTCTCTGCTCTCAGGGTGAACACAATTAGTTGAACTTTTAGTAACAGACAGACAGGGGTGTGGATACGAGTAGGCCCAGGCACAAATGAACTCTCCTATTCTTTTGCTAGCGAATAGGCCTGGCGCACGGTCTCTGCCACCGACCGTGAGTTTTGGTCGCTGCCACCGACCGGATGAACTGTTGAGGCCCCTGCCACAGGCCTAATAGCAGGTCTCTGCCACTGACCTGAGTTGAATAGTTGGACCGCTGCCACCGGTCATAGAACATGAACCACCTTCCTCTATGAACTTGGCCCCTGTTCGGGAAAGATATCCCTCCGGGCAGTCTCCAGAGGTTCACCCGGCACTGGCAATATGCTGCACCAGATCTTCGGATGAATCCCTCCTCCGGTTCCTTACGCCTCTGAATTCGGGTGCCCAACTCCCGGGGCACCCTAGGACAATCCCTCCCTCGCGGGACCCAGCGGAAGGTACTGGGCCCCAGGCCTCCGGCTGAGTACCTTACCCCAGACTGAAGGTGTCTGGGATGGAACACGAACTCCAAGTGTCCAGGCCTAGGCCGCCTGGACACCGACCCCGAACAGCAGCCCTCATGCTGAAGGTGCCTGGGACTCGAACCTCGTGGGGAAGATGTCCGCCCCCTTTATACCCTCCCCCAGCAAGCACAGCGGGTTCCCCGCCCCGCCGTACAACTGCTGCAAGAGGCCACACAGGGTACGGCACTGCAGCGATGGTTCAACCCCGGCCCAAAGTGACAGCGCCACCTGCTGGGCCGCAGGGAACTAGACATCACAGATGTCTTCACCAGATTTAAAAGTCCATACCCGCTACATAAGGTTTTATTCTTGCCCCTTTTTCCTTGTCCAAATTAATTAAAGGCGGCTCCTTTTTCTCAAACTTTTTTCTCATACCCCATAAACGCTCTGATTTCTTCTTTGGATCCATCATTATCTCATTGAATCTTGACTTATGATGGAAACTTTGATATCATAATTGGGAATTCCTGTGAGTTGGTGTAATAGAAAGATTACCATTACTGTCCACATATACAAATGTACCTAAATAAATAGTCTGCTTTTCACAGACAGAAAGTCTGTACAGAAAGATTTATATTTTGATATTTCTTATGTAGTCCTTGTATAAAGGACAACAAGGTCGAATGTGTTTGAGCCCATAGCACAAAAATATCATCAAGCTATCTTGGGTATACTTATGAAACAACATATCTGTGTAACGGCTTCTACATACATTTCCATTAACAAAATCACATTTGACTCCATTGCTGCTCATAAAATGTATCTTCAAAAAAATTCTCAATAACCTTTATCTGACCAAGGTGCAAATCATCCATCAACCTAACGTTAGTAACAAACTGCTCAATGACAAGATGTGAAAGCGAAGTAAGGAAACTGGGTGAAAAAATACCCACATCTTTCAACAATCAGTTTCTCTACTAGCAAAAGTAAACACGGGTATAGTACATTTGTTCCACATTTTTACATAATATATATCACATTTTTGGTATTGTGCTTGTGTAAGTTTTCAGTCTTCCATGGTATTTTCTTGGGTGTGTGTAGTTAATGATACAAAAAGTTTACACTTTAAATTATTTTAATGTTAATAATAAGGGGAACATAAAGACACTGAATTTTAAAAGAGCCAACTTCCCTAAACTACGAACCCTGCTAGAAGATATAAATTGGGATAAAATCTTAGAAACAAAGAACACAGAGGAGAGATAGGTTTGCTTTAGGAGAATATTAAATAAGGGCATTAAAATATTCTGGGTAGCAATCGCACCATGGATTGAGAGGTTGACCCCTAGACCTATGGAATTTACGCCCCTGTGCTTCCTATTCCATGTAGCGCCCGGTTCCATTAAAGCCTATAGGAAGAGTATTACACCACACTTTTTGAACGCAGCTAAAATATTAATCCCCAGATTTTGGAAACAGACCACCTGCCAAACACTAGCGGACTGGAAAAAGGAAGTTAACCGAATAATGGAAGCCGAAAGGTGGACTCAAGTAGTGAAGGACAAAAAAGGGGAATTTGAGAAGACATGGGCAGGCTGGATACAGTGTGTACCTGAGATGGGCTGAGGAGAAGAGACATGGGAGTGGGAAAGCAGAGGGCGTAGTAGATCCATAAGGACCCCAGTATAGTTGCTTATGGTTTTAGCTATAGAAGAATAAAGAGCCGAACCATGAACCTTGACCAGGATTGATATATTTATATTTTCCTTCTTTCTTTTTTTTTTTCCTCATGGACCTCCCTTACAATTTCTTACTGCTTTGATAGTGTGGAGTAGGATGTCTGCCCCTAATTAGGAGAGAGAAAGGGAGTTAAGTCACGTTGAAATAGTGAGGGGAGGGATGGTAAGGGGGGGGTGGAGGATAAGGAGTAGGGCACACACAGGAGAGGAGGGACTTAAATTAGAATTAGGACAGAGACTGTACACAGTCACTGTGAGGATATCAAAATAATTTTAATTTTTTTTTGTATTCTTTTTTGGGAATTATGGGCCTGTCACTTAAAGGTGGGTGAAGAGTAGGTTAGGAGGATCGTTTGAATGCAAACACGGGCGAGGAAATTTTTTTTTTCTTTTATCACAAGGTACAATTATCTATTTTCAACACCATGGCCATTGGTGGCCTCTTATGAGGTTTTGGTTGAGGGGGAATTAATAAAACACGTGGAAGTAGGAAAGGGGATTCCCCCCCTCCTTTATTCCTTTTTTTTTTTTTTTTTTTTATTTTGTTTGCTTTTACTTAAGTTGGGGATTCAGGCCATGGGGGCCACTACACATAATTACGGGTAATTAATATTAACCATGAGGCACAATATACATATACTTTTTTTTCCACACTTAAAGAGAATAGTCACTATGGCCATCAGTGGCCTCTTTGGAAGTAGGAAGGGGTTTTGTTTAAGTGACACAGAAGGGCACAGTAGGAGAACACACGACTCAAGTAGAAGGAATGGAGTGGGTAGGGACAGAGCAGACTTACTCCACCGCAGCCAGTGATGGCGTGAAGGGTGAGGGGGGGGGTGGGGTGAGGGAATTACTTTATTTTCCAATTTTTCATGTCCTTTTTTTTTTTTTTTCTCTTTTCTTCTTTTTTTTTTTCCTTCTCTTGGGGGGAGGGGGGGGTAGTATAATTGATAAACTTTTTTGATAAGACAATTTTGTACCTAGTTCTTTTCTGTAATGTTCATTTGTGTCTTTTATGTAAATGATGGAATATAAGAATGTACAATACTGAATGGAAATGTTGAAGTTTATAATAAAATAAAACATTTTGATTATAAAAAAATAAATAAAAAAAATAGGGGCATTAACCAGTGCATCCCATTGGGAAATAAATTTAAAAGAGCGAACAAAAGTCCTGGATGGCTTAACTCTAATGAAAAAATGCATATAAAAGTGTAGCACTACCCCCGAAGGAGCTGCTGGTTTTGTTTTGGGTCTGTACTCTGGCGATCAACCCCAGGAATTTGGCTCAAACCCTCCATTTGGCACAACTGGTCTACACGGGGATTGTGGAACCCACTGGTAGTGGGGAAACACAATAATATCACACAGCAATAAAATTGTAAATAAAGTTGTTACCTTGTAATGGCCACTTGTCCAGCAGGGTAACAGATAAACTCCACACAGAATTCTGCTTAACCAAGAGTCAATTTTACTTGGTAGGAAAAGTAACAGAGTTAGACATACAGTACAGTTGACTCCTACAGGGCCCTGCAAGAGTCAATGGTATAGCAGAAAATTTTAGTTGGAAACAGTCAAAACAAAGAATCACACTTCTGGTGTACACTTTCTATATATTAGAACTGTATGCTCATGAGCTCCCCCTAATGGACAATACTGTACACGTGTCCTGGTACTATTTGTTCTAGGCAGGCCTGACTGAGTTCAGTACAAAGTTCCTTCCAGTAGTAAAAGTCTTCGCTAGCATCTGTTGGTGCACATCAAACATTTGTAATCCATCAGGTTATGAAAAAGAGGCAAAAACTGAACATCCACAATGTTTATGAATATGTAATTTACTGACGGTGCAAACGCCAATCCTTAAAACACGCAGCCACTGCGAGATGTCCTTGCATGTGACGCACTACTCTAATAAGAATGGCAGGTCTTGTAAAAGTCACAGTCCTACGCAACAGTTAGTCAATATTGGGCAGGTGGCCATCAGTGGCCTCTTTGTGAGGGGCACCAAAGCAGGCCTCGTCCCTCTGGTACGTTCAGCTGTCGGTGTTCTGGTCCACAGCCTCTCCGCAACTTGCAGTCTCCGGTCCCTCACACAGCCGCACAAGGTGTCGGTAGATGGGCGACTCCGGTCTCTGTGGAACGAGAGTTGGACACACGGAAAAGGATCCATCCTTGGGCTGAGTGATCCTACTTGACAAATGTAGGCCCAAGCTTTCCGGCCTAGACACCCCGGAAGCAGGCCTCAACGCAGGCTTCCTGCTTGATAGAAGGCGATGTCCAGAGAGAGCAAGTGTAGCTCCTCCCTTCCTTTAAGTAATTTCCCCCAAAAAGCTGTGCGAAGATGCAATGCACTCTGGTAGTACATCTGCACTGTGGGTTTTGTAGTCTATTTGCTACCCATGGCAATGGAGTCTCTTTCTCTCTGTACTATAAGTTCTATAATGCACCGTTCCACACAGTTAAACAAAACAGTTGCTGCAATGTCATACACGAGACTCTGGAGGGAGCTGGGTTCATTCTCAATATAACAATAGTCTTATAACCACACTGCAAAGTGGAATCCTCGCTACACACTCCCCCCACTTAAAATCTTTGGTCCCCAAAGACAGCAATAGTGTCAGGGACATACTGGGCTTGAACCTGGGACCTCGTCTGTGTCTGGCATTGACTCTTCCCACTGAGCTATCTGGGATGCTGGACAGCTCCCTGCCTGATTTGCTGGATAACCTATCTAATGGATTAGACTACTCTGCTTGGTGTCTTGATTGATGTTGAACCCTGAACCCCTTGCTCCTCCCATGAACTTCCTATAAAAGACGTTCCAGAGATGTTGCCCCTTGCGGTTTGATCTGCTTCTGTTCCTGACTCTGTGCCTGTATCGTGTTCCTGTGTATGACCCGGCTTCCTGACCTCCCTCCTATCTCCAGTCCTGACTCTGGCTTGTTTGACCCTGCTAAGTTACCTGTCTGATCATCTGTTGCCAAGACCCAGCCTGGACTCTGACTACTCTCTGCCTGCCGTTTATGCTGTTTACCCTGATGTGAAAGACCTGGCTTGTCTGACTGCACTGCTCTGCATACCTACACCTGCTGACCTGCATCCGCGGTCCTGCACACCTGCACCTGCTGACCTGCATCCGCTGCTCTGCATACCTGCACCTGCTGACCTGCATCCGCTGCTCTGCATACCTGCACCTGCTGACCTGCATCCGCTGCTCTGCATACCTGCACCTGCTGACCTGCATCCGCTGCTCCCAGTTCCAGCTGTTCCAGCTCTCGCTTGGCTTTACTACACCCAGCCAAGAGGACCAAGCAGGCACCCTTACCTCACCGCGCTCTTACCACCACTGTCCCCACTCCAGTGGTCTCCGAGCCGGGGTTGTACGGGAGGTCTCCCTCTGCACGTCAGGCTCACACCAAAGGTACGTGACAGTATCAAACCGCCATGTCTGAGCGTGCAAGAGGGACCTCGCCTATGGATGATGTCAGTCAGCACCTCGCAGCCCTCAACCGGGTCGTGAAGTCTCTACAAGGCAGTTACGTTCAAGTGGATAGGCAGACGCAAACCCAGACCATCACTGCAGATGCACCTTCAGTCCCAACTTCCTCCTCTGGAACGCCACCACCTCCTGAGCCTAGGGTCCCCGTTCCCGATAAGTTTTCTGGGGATCGAAGCAAATTCCGGGCGTTTCGCAACGCATGTGAACTATACTTTTCTTTACTACCTCTGACTTTTTCATTAGAGGTCACCAAAGTAGGGTTTGTTATCGCTCTACTACAGGGGGAACCTCAGGCTTGGGCCCACCATCTGCTGGAAGTCCGCCATGAAGCTCTGGACTCTCTCTCATCTTTTCTTGATGCCATGGCTCGACTCTATGATGACCCTCAACGGACTTCCACCGCCGAGGCTGCCCTCCACGCGCTCCAGCAAGGCCGCAGAGCGGTCGAGGACTATGTGACTGATTTCAGACGCTGGAGCGCGGATGCCCAGTGGAATGATGCAGCCCTACGGCACCAGTTCCGTCTCGGTCTCTCTGAGGGACTGAAAGACGAGTTAGCCCGGGTCGGTGTTCCTGATGCCCTAGAGACTTTAATCACCCTGTCTATTCAGATAGACCGACGACTCCGGGAGCGCAGAACAGAGAGGGCTACCCAGCATCTCCGTCCAGCCTGGATGCTACCCCGGGTATCTCCTGCTGTTGCCAGTTCAGTTCCAGTTAACTCCTTACCTGCCAATCCGACTTCTGTTACCATAAAGCCGAGACAGCTTGGACTGATGAGACCTTCCCTGTCGGCCGAAGAACGACTTCGCCGGCGACAGAATGATCTTTGTTTATATTGTGGAGGAGCCGGCCATTACGTTTCCTCATGTCCTGCTAAGCTGCGCAAGGTCCCAGCTACCCCTTCTCCAAGTGGTCCACCTCCCTCTGCCAACACCACCCACCTGGCCCTACCTATCTCGTTCCAATTGCCAGGAAGGACAATACCAGTCACCGCGATAATTGACTCAGAAGCATGTAATTGTTTCATCGATCTTAACTTTGCAGCACAACAGCACATCCCACTCCAGCCAAAGACTCAGGGACTTTCCATCTTTTTAGCAGACGGGTCCCGTATTAAGTCAGGAGTAGTGACTCAAGAAACCCCTCCTTTGCTTGTAACCACCTCTACAGATCATAAGGAACTATTAAGCCTGAATGCCATTGCATCCCCTCTGTTTCCAGTCATCTTGGGTCTACCCTGGCTTCAGGCCCATAACCCACAGATCGATTGGGGGTCCGGGAGTATTAGGTTCCAGTCGCCTTATTGCCAACACCACTGCATGCCTCCATGTCTCAGCACTTCTGGTCCTCTGTTATGCCTGGAGCCGGATTCAGAGGTACGTGCAGCTGTGCCCAAACAATACCATGGATTCCTGGACGTTTTCAGCAAACGGGGAGCTGAGACCCTTCCGCCTCATCGTCCATACGATTGTCCAATCGAGCTTCTCCCTGGGGCTGAAATTCCCTTTGGACGGATCTTCCCCTTATCTGAACGGGAGCTAGAGGTTCTGAAAGAGTATGTTGACGAAAACCTAAAGAGGGGGTTCATCCGTCCTTCCACTTCTCCAGCAGGGGCGGGAATCTTTTTTGTGGAGAAAAAGGACCATTCTCTCCGGCCCTGTGTGGACTACCGGGAATTAAATAAAATTACGGTCAAGAATCGGTACCCTCTGCCCCTGGTACCCGAACTCTTTCAGAGGCTCAGGACCTCTTCTGTGTTTACCAAGCTAGACCTGCGGGGGGCGTACAACCTGGTCCGCATCCGCGCAGGGGATGAATGGAAGACTGCTTTTCGGACCAGGTTCGGCCATTACGAATACCTAGTAATGCCCTTTGGCCTATGTAACGCCCCTGCTACTTTTCAGCATCTAGTCAATGACATTTTTAGGGACTGCCTGGACATTTACGTAATTGTCTATCTAGACGATATTTTGATTTTTTCCACTTCAATTGAGCAGCACCGGGAACATGTCAAGATCGTACTCTGTCGACTCCGTCAACATGGACTGTACGCAAAACCAGAAAAATGCGAATTCGAGCGACAGAGTATTCAGTTCCTCGGCTTGGTAATTTCAACAGAGGGATTCAAGATGGATCCGCAAAAAGTTTCAGCTATTCTGGATTGGCCTGCACCTTCAGACAAGAAGGGGGTGCAGCGCTTTGTTGGCTTCGCCAACTTCTACCGGAGGTTCATCAAGGGATTCTCCGCTATTATTTCCCCGATTACGCAGCTGACCAAGCAGAATGTCCGGTTTTGTTGGAATCCCGAGGCACAGGCTGCCTTCACAAATTTAAAAGGACTGTTCACGTCAGCTCCTATTCTGAGTCACCCTGACCCTGCTCTACCTTATCTACTCGAGGTAGATGCCTCAGAGACAGCGTTAGGAGCCGTTATCTCTCAACGCCAGGGTCTCAAGGACTTGATGCACCCAATAGCCTTCTTCTCTCGTAAGCTTACTCCGGCCGAGAAGAACTATGACGTGGGGGACCGGGAGCTCCTGGCCATCAAGTCCGCCCTTGAAGAATGGAGGTATCTGTTGGAAGGAGCGGCGCATCCCATACTCATTTATACAGACCACAAAAACCTGGAGTATTTGAGAGCTGCCAAGCGTCTGAGACCACGCCAGGCACGATGGGCCTTATTCTTCTCTAGGTTTTCATTTCACATAACTTACCGGCCCGGCTCAAAGAACACCAAACCAGACGCCCTTTCTCGCATGTTCGATGATCCGAAAGAAGTGTCAGCTCCTGATACCATCCTATCGGAAGGTAACTTTCTACTCTTGCAAACAAATCTAATGTCCGGCTTGAAACAAGCTTCAGCAAATATGTCAGGGCCTCCTGGGATTACCCTGTTACCCAAGGATGGGTTACTATGGAAAGACAACAAGATCTTTGTACCAGAAGATGTCAGAGTAACCGTATTAAATCTGTGCCATGATCATCCCCTGGCCGGCCACTTCGGAATGCATAAAACCCAGGAACTAATTCAACGCACATTTTGGTGGCCGGATCTTGAAAGGAACTGCAGGGAGTATGTAAATTCATGTGCCACCTGTACCCGTAGTAAGACCGCTAGAAGCAAGGCCTGGGGTCTTCTCAGATCCTTACCAGTTCCTGATCGACCCTGGCAAAGGATTGCTATGGACTTCATAGTGGAACTTCCCCCGTCAGAAGGTTGCTCAGCCATTTTTGTAGTGGTCGACCGTCTATCTAAAATGGCCCACTTCGTGCCACTGAAGAGCACGCCATCTGCCATGGAAACTGCCCAGGTCTTCATAAAAGAGATAGTAAGGTTACATGGGGTTCCAACAGACATTGTTTCAGACAGAGGGGTGCAGTTCACCTCTCGCTTCTGGAAGGCTTTGTGCAAGGTCCTGAAGATCGAGCTGTCCATGTCCTCTGCCTATCACCCTCAGACCAATGGGCAAACCGAGAGGACGAACCGAACGCTCGAGCAATATCTCCGATGCTTTACCACCTTTGTTCAAGATGACTGGGTAACACTACTACCCCTGGCGGAGTTTGCCTTTAATAATGCCAGTCACTCGGCTACAGGTCAGTCTCCGTTTTTCTCCAACTATGGGTTCCACCCGACCTTCCTACCTGATCTCATTTCTGATTCAACAGTCCCAGCAGTCCAGAGTACCGTTGATTTCCTGACCCGTAACAACAAAATATTACAGGAAGCCTTGACCAAGGCGCAGGCAACCAATAAAAGGATGTTTGACAGAAAGAGGAGAGGGGAGTTATGCCTTCAACAAGGCGATCAAGTATGGCTGTCTACCGCCAACCTTAGGATGACCTGCCCCGCAAGGAAACTGGCACCCAAGTTCATCGGCCCCTTCCCAGTAAAACGGAGATTAAATGAAGTCTCCTATGAACTTTCTTTACCAGATTCATTGAAGGTTCACCCAGTGTTTCACGTGTCACTACTGAAACCTACAGTGCCGGATCCCTTCCCAAACAGGGGATCAGGACCGCCTGAACCTGTAATGGTTGACGGGGATGAGGAGTTTGAGGTGGAGGCCGTCTTGGACTGTAGAAGAAGGGGGAACCAACTTCAATTCCTGATTAAGTGGAAGGGGTATGGTCTGGAGGAGAACTCCTGGGAACCCCAACGGAACATTCATGCCCGAGAGTTAATCCAGGCATTTTTTCGCAGTCACCCCCAGAAAAGAGCTCTCTTGGGCACCCGGAGGTTGCCCTTAAGGGGGGGGCACTGTCAGGGACATACTGGGCTTGAACCTGGGACCTCGTCTGTGTCTGGCATTGACTCTTCCCACTGAGCTATCTGGGATGCTGGACAGCTCCCTGCCTGATCTGCTGGATAACCTATCTAATGGATTAGACTACTCTGCTTGGTGTCTTGATTGATGTTGAACCCTGAACCCCTTGCTCCTCCCATGAACTTCCTATAAAAGACGTTCCAGAGATGTTTCCCCTTGCGGTTTGATCTGCTTCTGTTCCTGACTCTGTGCCTGTATCGTGTTCCTGTGTATGACCCGGCTTCCTGACCTCCCTCCTATCTCCAGTCCTGACTCTGGCTTGTTTGACCCTGCTAAGTTACCTGTCTGATCATCTGTTGCCAAGACCCAGCCTGGACTCTGACTACTCTCTGCCTGCCGTTTATGCTGTTTACCCTGATGTGAAAGACCTGGCTTGTCTGACTGCGCTGCTCTGCATACCTACACCTGCTGACCTGCATCCGCGGTCCTGCACACCTGCACCTGCTGACCTGCATCCGCTGCTCTGCATACCTGCACCTGCTGACCTGCATCCGCTGCTCTGCATACCTGCACCTGCTGACCTGCATCCGCTGCTCTGCATACCTGCACCTGCTGACCTGCATCCGCTGCTCTGCATACCTGCACCTGCTGACCTGCATCCGCTGCTCCCAGTTCCAGCTGTTCCAGCTTTCGCTTGGCTTTACTACACCCAGCCAAGAGGACCAAGCAGGCACCCTTACCTCACCGCGCTCTTACCACCACTGTCCCCACTCCAGTGGTCTCCGAGCCGGGGTTGTACGGGAGGTCTCCCTCTGCACGTCAGACTCACACCAAAGGTACGTGACAAATAGTTTGTAACCTGGTATATGCTTGATAAGTACACGTGGAGAAAACTCAGTTAGTATATACAGGTATAATGCAATTCACATTCACAAAAGAACCAGACAGAGGAGCCTCCCACCAAACCTTGGAAAATAGGTTGTCCTGCCTACAGGCCACCTTAACTGGTACAGCCTGACCAGATGTGCCAGGGGGTGAGCTAGGGTTGCCCTCCACCAAATTTACAGTGGAAGGACCAGGCATATCAACTGTTCTTCTTGAAATGAAAACAGCTTCCTCAGAGCATTCACCCATTTGATCGTAAGTCAGTCTCTTGGGAGGGTGAATGACTCTTCTCTCTCTTTGTTTCTTGGGTGTCAAAGTCTCAAAAGTAATAGATTCTGCTGTCTCTGTGAATTCCTCAGTTGCACCTCCTTCTTGCTCAGGCATGCTAGGCTCTATTACTTCAGGGGCATCCAGTTCACCTTCGGGAATCTTCTATTGGCAAGGAATCCAGATCATCCTCCAATTCCTCAGTGAGCATGCTATGAGGCAAAAACTCAGGGGCCTCTGGGCGAAGAGTTTCACTGTCAGCTACTTCAGATGGGGACAGGGAAGTGGTCATGGGTTTTGGCACTTGAGATAACCACAACTAATCAGATTCCATCTCTTCATCCTCAGAGTCTTCCTCCTCAGAGTCTTCATCCTCCACATCTGTAAGGGTCGACTGAGATCTGGTAACTGGTCTGGAAGCTTGAGAGGTTGAAGGGATCTCTTGTGAATCTGGTACGGGAGGTAGGCGAACTGCTTTAGAGAGGGGCAGCAGGTGATTCCTATGCCAAGTCTTTAGTGGGCCTACACTCCCTTCCGGCCTAATCTGATATACGGGAAGGCCTGGCAACTGCTTGCAGATGACATATGGCTGTGATTTCCAGCTTTCAGCCAACTTGTGTTTTCTGGGGATACCTAAATTCCTCAATAGTACTCTATCCCCTGGCTGCAAGTCCTGTATTCTAACCTTGAGGTCAAAGTTTCTTTTGTTCCTCAATCCCCTTTGGTCTGATGTAGCTTGAGCTTTTTCATAGGCCATTTTCATACTCTTCCGTAACCAATCCACATACCCCTTGTGGGATGCTGCTGAAGCATGATCAAGTGATATGCCAAAGGCCAGGTCCACTGGTAGCCGAGCCTCCCGCCCAAACATCAAACGGTACAGTGAATATCCAGTAGCATCACTGGTGGTACTGTTGTATGCATGTACAATGGCAGCTACATGCTTGCTCCAGTGCTGCTTCTTCTGAGCTCAAAGTCCCCAACATGTCTAAAAGGGTCCGGTTAAACCGTTCAGGCTGAGCATCCCCTTGTGGGTGATACGGGGTGGTTCTAGTCTTTTTAATGCCCAATATGTCTAACAACTTCCTTATCAGTTTGCTTTCAAAGTCTCTCCCTTGATCTGAATGAAGGCGTTGGGGCAGACCATAGTGCACAAAGAACTTCTCCACAAGTACTTTTGCCACTGTCGATGCTTTCTGGTCCTTTGTTGGGAATGCTTGAGCATATCTGGTGAAATGGTCTGTTACCACTAGAACACTCCCTTGTCCACTCAGATCAGGCTCCAGGCAAAGGAAATCAATGCACACCAGTTCCATAGGTCTCTGACTCTGTAGATGGCTCATTGGGGCGGCTTGATGGGGCAGGGTCTTCCTCTGGATGCATCGGACACAAGAATGACAGTACCATTTAACTTCGGCCCGCATACAGGGCCAATAGAATCTGTCTCTTACTAGATGGAAAGTTCTTTCAGACCCCAGATGACCATGATCATCATGGAGAGCAGTTAGGACCGCCTTCCTGTGTTTAGCGGGCAGGAACAGTTGCCACTTTTCTTCTGGATCATCAGAGGGGCCCCATCGGTAGACCACCACTTGATGTATCTGCAGCCGGTCCCACTCTCTGTGTAACAGTCGGGCTTCTTTAGAAGAGTCTGTCAGAAGCATCTCAGGGCACTGGTTCTCCAAGGCCTTCAATACCAGTTTTCCCAGGGAGTCTTCTAATTGATCCCTCCTTAAGTCCTTCTTGAACAGTTTAGGTAGACCCTCTTCTCCGACCTGGGTCACATTGCAATAACCTCTGGGTACTCCAACAGCCGACACTCCAATCTCTTCGGCTCTTGATCCTCCTCCTGCCTGAAGTTCCGCTCCCTAGTTTAGAGCTCGCACTCCCTCTGGGGTCAACTGAGCCCACTCTTCAGCAGGGTCACTGGGGGCATGGGACCTTCTGGATAGGGCATCTGCATCCCTATTTCCAACTCCAGGTCGGTACTTCAGGCTGAATGTGAAACCCAAAAGGGCAGCCAACCACCTATGTCCTGTTGCATCCAGTTTGGCGGTGGTCAGGAGGTAGGTGAGTGGATTGTTATCTGTCTTGACTACGAATTCAGCCCCGTATAGTCTTTTAACTTGTCCACTACAGTCCACTTTAAGGCCAGGAATTCGAGCTTGTGCGTGGGGCAATTCTTCTCAGCGGGGGCCAGACTCCTACTCACATAGGCAACAGGCCGCAAGTGACCACCATGCTCTTGGTATAGTACCCCGCCTTCGTGGTATCCGTGTAGGCCAAAACAGGGGCAGTCGTTAGGCTTTCCTTTAACTGGATGAAGGCATCTTCGCACTTGGTGGTCCACTGGTCCTGGATAGACTCTTTAGGCTTCCTGGGCCCCACGGTGTATTTCACTGGTTTGACCGGTTCTGGGACAGCATCTTCCCCTTCACTCTTCAGTAGTTCATTAAAGGGCCAGGCAATCTTGGCAAATCCCTCCACAAATCTTCTATAGTAGGAGCAGAACCCCAGGAACGACCAAAGCTCAGTCACGTTAGTGGGTCTTGGCCAAGAGGAGGCGGCATCCAGCTTCTCCGGGTCTGTGGCTATCCCTTCGGCAGATATGATATGGCCCAGGTAATGGACTGAGGGCTGGTAGAATTGGCACTTGTCTAAAGAAAGCTTCAGGCCTTCTTCATGGAGCCTCTTTACGACCTTTTCCAACCGCTCTTCATGTTCTTCTAGAGTTCTGCCGAACACAATAATCTCGTCCAGGTACACCAGCACTTCAATCAGGTTCATGTCTCCCACTGTTTTCTCCATCAAACTCTGAAAAGTGGCTGGGGCTCCTGACAAGCCCTGGGGCATGGGGTTGAAATCAAAGAAAGCATCTTCTATTCGGGGGGTGGTGTACTGATCAGGTATAGTCCTTCTGTTCAGTGTTCGGTAGTCGATACACAGCCTCAGTGACAAATTTTTCTTCCAGACTACCACTATTGGAGAGGCGTAGGGGCTCCGGGACTCTCGGATAATGCCCGTTCTCTTAAGTTCTGCTAACTGCTCGCGCAGGTCTTCTAGGATACCCAGGGGAACCCGTCGGACTCTTTCCCTTAACGGTTTATCTTCCTGGAGGCGAATCTTGTGGATGGCACTCTTCGCACATCCCACATCAAATTTATTTTTAGAGAATATCTTCTGCCATCAAGCAAGTTGGGCCTTGGCCCTCTCCTTCCATACTGGTGGGAGGGTCGTGTCTTCAGAGCAGAGCTTCTCCACGGTGGCTTCACCCCTTTCTTCCTTCTGCAAGTCAGATAGGGCAACTGGGGTGGCTGGGTTCACCTGGCCCAACAGAATTCTGGCCGGTACCCTCACTGGTGTGGTAGCAGTATTCCTAATGCTTGCTGAGATCATCCGGTGACTTTTCTTTAGAGCCTTCAACGGGACCACTTCGGGAATTCCTTCTAGTCCCCTTCGATTCTCCTGGGGATCTGGTTCAAGGACGACAAAGGGGCCGGGTTGTTCCCAAGTAAGCTTGACAGAAGCTCTCAAACAAGTCACCTCTCCTGGCTGTAATACCTTCTCCGTCCTATCCAGCTTCCAGATCTTTCCAACCCCTTCTGCTGGGGCATTTTTCTCCAACACTAGGTGCTTGTAGACTTGCTGTAACATGGGGTGGACTCTTGTTGTTGAGGCATCCTGTTCTTGGGCTACAGGTGTCAGCAGCCTCCTGACCAGGTCAGTGTTGGTCCCTATAATGAGGGAACTCTTGTTGGCTCCTGGCGGCCGAGGACAAACTACGGCCAGGGTGTCGAAGGTCTCCGCTTCTCCTGCCACTGAAGGGTCAAAAGATAGTCTGATTGGGAGGTATCCATCGTAGGGGAAACTCTGTGTCCCAATGCCCCATATCTCCAGGTCTTCAAGCTTCTTTAGCGGTAGATGTCTGAGGTGCTTTTTATAGAAGTCTCGATATAGAAGAGTCACTTGGGCTCCAGTATCAAGGAGGGCCTTTGTTTGGATTCCTTCTACCTGGATTGAGACTACTGGGGAGGGCCCAACTAATTTGGGAGGAAGTTTCCTAGGAGAAGCCTTCTTACTTGACTCTGTAAACTGCACTTTTTTCCTCTCTTCTTGAGCCTTTTTCTGGATCTCAATCCTTGCTGGGCCTGGTATGCACTGATTTCCCGCCGTTGAGCATTTTTGGACATGGATCGGGAGGTATTTGGCAAGGGACTATGCCCCTGCTGTTGTCTCCCCGCGTTGTTGAACTCTTTGGAGTTAGCTGAGACTGATGGGCACCCATTTGACTCCTTCACCTGGGCCCTCTGAAGTTTTCAGCCGGCTTGCGGTATGGTACTGCAGCTTTCTTCGGGTTGGTGCACATTCGTCGATGGTGTCTAGTCCCTTCACAATTGAAACAAACGTCATCATCCTTTGAGCGTTGAGAGGGGGAGGGAATGTAGTCTGAATTACTTCTGTTGTGGTTCCTCCTTCCTTCCTTGTTCCTGAGACCTTTGCCATCAATGAAGTCAGCATCTCCATCACCTGTGTCATTTGAGACTTTAAAATAGCTACTTCAGAGTCCCGTTCCACGGTCATTGCAGATCTGACCCCGGCTGAAGGGGTAGAGATTGGTTGGATAGTTGCTTGTTGATCACTCAACAGTGCTTCTTCATCTCTCACTACTCTGATAAGGTCAGGGTAGCTTAGTGACGTGACACCCACAGAGGTTTTCAAATGGAGCCAAACTGGATCAGAGCGCAGAGCCCCTCTTAAGATTTGCTGCATCCTAGCTTGGTCTATAGCAGAGGGTGCCATTCCTTTCTTTAAGACTATCTGGCAAAACATCTTGTTTAGACGTCTGATGTATTAAGAAAGGCGCACTGCTGGCTGTTGGAGAGTGTGTTCAAACTGATAGATTAAATCAACGGCCTTCTCCAGTTGCCCGAACTCTTCTTGTAACATGACTAGGGATGAGCTTCATTTTCGAGTCGAACATCGGCTGTTCGATCGTTCGACAAAGATCGAACGTTATGGGCCGTTCGCACCAAATTCGAGTGGCGCCTCACGGCCTATAATTCACTGCGGCATCGCAGTGCATTGCTGGCTGATGATTGGCCAAGCATGCACTATGACCCTGCATGCTTGGCCAATCACAGCGCCGACAGCGAGGAGAGCTATAATTGGCCACAGGCAGGATGCCTGTGGCTAATCATAGCTCAGGGGGGTTTAGTACACGCCCCACACTATAAAAGGCCGCCAGCGCGGCGGCCTTGTGTAGTGTGTTTCGGCATGCAGGAAAAAAGAGCTTGATAGGCAGGGAGAGTGTTTTTGACATCCTTTGAAACCTTGTACATTTACAGTCTGTTGGCGTGCAGGGACAGAGAAGGATAGGCAGGGAGAGTGTCAGTGACATCCTTTGAAACCTTGTGCATTTACAGTGTGTTGCCGTGCAGGGACAGAGAAGGATAGGCAGGGAGAGTGTCAGTGACATCCTTTGAAACCTTGTGCATTTACAGTCTGTTGGCCTGCAGGGACAGAGAGAAGGATAGGCAGGGAGAGTGTCAGTGACATCCTTTGAAACCTTGTGCATTTACAGTCTGTTGGCATGCAGGGACAGAGAAGGATAGGCAGGGAGAGTGTCAGTGACATCCTTTGAAACCTTGTGCATTTACAGTGTGTTGGCATGCAGGGACAGAGAAGGATAGGCAAGGAGAGTGTCAGTAATATTCTTCGTTAAACCTCCTGCACAGTATACACCTGAAGCTACCCCTTATTGCTTGTCGTGGTGTTGTTCTGTTGTGTAACACAGACAGGCATCTGCAAGTAGTTACAGTGGGTGTAGGTGCCTCCTGCACAGTATACGCTACCCCTTATTGCTCGTCATGGTGTTGTTCTGTTGTGTAACAGACAGGCATCTGCAAGCAATTACAGTGGGTATAGGTGCCTCCTGCACAGTATACGCTACCCCTTATTGCTCGTGGAGTTGTTCTGTTGTGTAACACAGACAGGCATCTGCTAACAGTTACAGTGGGTGTAGGTGCCTCCTGCACAGTATTCGCTACCCCTTATTGCTCGTCGTGGTGTTGTTCTGTTGTGTAACAGACAGGCATCTGCAAGCAATTACAGTGGGTGTAGGTGCCTCCTGCACAGTATACGCTACCCCTTATTGCTTGTCGTGGTGTTGTTCTGTTGTGTAACACAGACAGGCATCATCTAACAGTTACAGTGGGTGTAGGTGCCTCCTGCACAGTATACGCTACTCCTTATTGCTCGTCGTGGTGTTGTTCTGTTGTGTAACACAGACAGGCATCTGCAAGCAGTTACAGTGGGTGTAGGTGCCTCCTGCACAGTATACGCTACCCCTTATTGCTCGTGGTGTTGTTCTGTTGTGTAACACAGACAGGCATCTGCAAGCAGTTACAGTGGGTGTAGGTGCCTCCTGCACAGTATATGCTACCCCTTATTGCTCGTGGAGTTGTTCTGTTGTGTAACACAGACAGGCATCTGCAAGCAGTTACAGTGGGTGTAGGTGCCTCCTGCACAGTATACGCTACCCCTTATTGCTGGTGGAGTTGTTCTGTTGTGTAACACAGACAGGTATCTGCTAACAGTTACAGTGGGTGTAGGTGCCTCCTGCACAGTATACGCTACCCCTTATTGCTCATCGTGGTGTTGTTCTGTTGTGTAACACAGACAGGCATCTGCAAGCAGTTACAGTGGGTGTAGGTGCCTCCTGCACAGTATACGCTACCCCTTATTGCTCGTGGTGTTGTTCTGTTGTGTAACACAGACAGGCATCTGCAAGCAGTTACAGTGGGTGTAGGTGCCTCCTGCACAGTATACACCTGAAGTTACCCCATATTGCTGGTTTTACCATCTCCCTGCAGGCCATTAGAATGTCTGGAAGGCCAACAAAGAGAGGCAGACAGTCACGAGCCAATAAAAGAGGGCAAGCAGGCTCTGTGTCTGGGGGCAACAGTGCTGGTCGTGGAAGCGGTGCATTGTCATCAGCACGTGGCCATGAAACACGCTTGTCCTTATTTTCAGCAGCTGGACGTGTTGAGCCGCATCATGCCGAAGACTTGGTAGAGTGGATGACCAAGCCCTCCTCATCCTCCTCATCCTCTCTCACCCAGGCTCAGGGTACTGGCAAAGCAGCTGCCAAAGCGTCCTTTTTCCTCGTATCAATGTCATCATCAGTCACTCCTTCCCTAGACCCACCATGTCCTCCTGAGGAGTCCCCCAAACTGTTCGAGCACAGTGTTGGGTACATGCTCCAGGAGGATGCCCAGCGTTTTGAAGGGTCTGCTGATGATACCCAGCTAGAGGAAGGCAGTAGCGTGAGCGCAGAGAGAGGGGATGCTCAAGAAGGACAGCAATCTGGCAGTCATGTTCCAGCAGCTGCAGCATACTGCCAGATTGGCTCCAGTGATGAGGAGGGAGGGGATGATGAGGTCACTGACTCCACGTGGGTGTCTGATAGGAGAGAGGAGGAGGAGAAGGATGAGTAGGAGGCACATCTCCAACGAGGCAGGATGCCCTCCGGGGGCCAGCGGAAGGGCAGCACACCGACTGAATCACACCGCAGAGCTCCGCCTGTGCAGGGCGCTGCCTCTGCACGTTATTTCAAAAGTTTTTCGGTGTGGGCTATTTTGAGTCGAGTGCATCAGATCGCACCGCTGCTATTTACAACATATGTCTCAAGCGTTTCTCGCGTGGCCAAAACATCAGCCGCTTGGGCACCACATGCTTGACCAGACATATGTTGACCTGCCATGCAGCTCGTTGGCAAGCGTACCTTAAAGACCCACACCAAAGAACAAAGCGGACCTCTCCTTGCTCCTCATCAGCTGGGATCTCCAACCCCACTATACCTTCAGTCCTCTCTGAAACCTGCACTGAGAGGAATGAAGGTGTAGAATTAGGTGTGTCACAGCCAAGTACTTGCGGGCACTCTGCTAGCAGTACACCGACGTCCGATTGTAGCAGGCAAATTTTCCTGCCCCAGCTGCTGGACCGTCGAAAGAAGTTCACTCCCAGCCATCCACATGCCCAGCGGTTGAATGCTAGCTTGGCTAAATTGCTAGCACTTCAACTGCTGATTTTTCAGTTGGTAGACTCTGCCCCCTTCCATGAGTTTGTGCAATGTGCGGTTCCTCAGTGGCAGGTTCCCAAACGCCACTTTTTCTCACGGAAGGCGATTCCGGCTCTCTACCGGCATGTGGAAGGCAATGTCCATGCCTCGCTGGACAGGGCGGTCAGCGGTAAGGTGCATATTACCGGCATGGACAGGGACGTTACCTTTCTTTCACGGCCCATTGGGTCACTCTTTTGGCAGCTGGGAAGGATGCAGGACAAGGTGCATTAGTGTTGGAGGTTGTTCCGCCGCCACGCCTCCAAAATGCTACTACTGGTTGTGACACACCTCTCTCCTCCACCCCCTCCTCTTCTTCTTCCTCCATGGCCTCTTCCTGTGCTTTGTCCTTTGAACCAGCGGTGCTCTGTAGGTGTTCAAGGGGCTACACGCAAGTACGCAGGCAAAAAGATGCCATGCCGTGCTTGCGCTGGTGTGTTTGGGGGACAGGAGCCACACTGGGGCAGAGGTTCTGTCAGCTCTGCAGGGGCAGGCCGAGAGGTGGTTGACGCCACGCCAGCTTAAGCCAGGAATGGTGGTTGGCGACAATGGCACCAACCTCCTCTCCGCCCTCCGACAGGGACAACTGACCCATGTGCCCTGTGTGGCTCACGTCCTTAACCTGGTGGTGCAGCGGTTCTTGGGCAGGTACCCGGGCTTACAGGATGTCCTGAGGCAGGCCAGGAAAGTCTGTGTGCATTTCTGCAGATCATATAATGCCAGTGCTCGGCTGGCTAAGCTGCAAAAAGTTGTTGAACCTGCCCAAGAACCGCCTTATATGTGACATGCCCACCAGGTGGAACTCAACGTTGGCCATGCTGCAGCATCTGCACACGCAGCAGAGGGCCATCAATGAGTACCTGTGCGACTCCGGCACCAGGACAGGGTCAGGGGAGCTCGGGTTTTTTTCACCACGCCAGTGGGGCATGAACAGGGATGCATGCACTGTCCTGGCACCATTTGAGGAGGCCACGAGGATGGTGAGCAGTGACAGTGCATGCATCAGTGACACTGTACCTCTTGTCTCCCTGTTGGAGCATACGCTGCGTGGAATAATGGACAGGGCACTCGAGGCAGAACAGAGGCAGGAAGAGGAGGACTTCCTTGCCTCTCAAGGCCCCCATTACCCAGACAGTGTTCCTTCTGTCCCACCCATCGCACAGGAAGAGGACGAGGAGGAGGAGGAGGATTGTGTCAGCATGGAGGTGGAGCCTGGCACTCAGCATCAACAGCAGCAGTCTTTTAGGGATGATTTACAGTCCCAAGAAACCCGTGGACTTGTACGCGGCTGGGAGGAGGTGGCTGCGGATCATGTCGTCCTTAGTGACCCAGAGTACTCCGGACCGAATGCCTCAGTTAACCTACGCTGCATGGCCTCCCTGATCCTGCAAAGTCTGCGGAAGGATCCTCGTATTCTTCGGATCAAGGAGAGGGACCATTACTGGCTGGCCACTCTCCTTGATCCACGGTACAAGGGTAAGGTTGCGGACCTTATCTTACCGTCGCAGAGGGAGCAGAGGATGAGACATCTCCGGGAGGCCTTGCAGAAAGGTCTGTGCAACGCGTTCCCAGAGACTGGGAGGTTACAAACTCCTGGTCCTGGACAACGAGTTGCTGAGGCTTCGGTCAGTAGCAGAAGGAGCGGTGGGGAAGGTGGCCGTCTGACCGATGCATTCAGACAATTTTTTAGTCCGCAGCCCCAAGGTATGATCGGTTCCAGCAACCATCACCAGCGTCTGATATACATGGTGCAGGAATACCTAGGGGCAAGGTCAGACTTGGACACCTTTCCCACCGAAAATCCTCTGGCTTACTGGGTCTTGAGGATGGATCACTGGTCAGAGCTTGCACAGTATGCAATTGAGCTACTGGCCTGTCCTGCATCCAGCCTTCTTTCGGAACGCACATTCAGTGCTGCTGGAGGCTTTGTCACGGATCACAGGGTGCGCCTGTCCACCGACTCGGTTGATCGACTGACCTTCATAAAGATGAACCAGTCTTGGATCACCACCAGCTACCAAGCACCTGAAGCTGATGTAACAGAATAATTTATTTTGAAATGTCACATCCCTTCAAGACTGCCTATGCTGATGCTGAGTGACTGTCCTGTTATGTTGACTGACTATCCTCCTCCTCCATGATCCGATTCATGATGATAGCTTGGAAGAACATTTTTGTTTCTGGGTGCCGCCACCAGTGGCTAACAGGGGCATGTAATTACAATTTTTTATGCAATGCTTTGCAGCAGGGCTCATTCCTGCACTCCAACTAGAGTATCTGGGAGAGGTTGCAGTGTCATGGCACCAGCACCAGTGCCTAAGGCCCAATCTTTCAGCCCCTGTTTAACAGGGGCATGTAATTACAATTTTTGATGCAATACATTGCAACAGGGCTCATTGCTGTGCTTCAAGTACAGTATCTGTGAGGGGTTGCAGTGTTGTGGCACCAGTGCCTAAGGCCCAATTTTTGCGCCCACCAGGAGTAACTGTGAGGGCTGACAGTGTTGTAGCACCAGCACCACCACCAAAGGCCCAATTTTTCCTACCACTGTTCAACAATGGCATGTAATTACAATTTCTGATATAATAGTTCACAGCAGGGCGTTCCAGCGCCCACCAAGAGTAACTGTAAGGGCTCACAGTGTTGTGGCAACACCAACATGTAAGGGGCAAATTTCAGCAGAGTATATACGGCAGGCCCCTACTTTCAAACATCCAACTTACAAACGACTCCTACTTGCAAACGGAAGGAGACAACAGGAAGTGAGAGGAAATCTACCCCTAGGAAGGAAATTCTCTCCTGTAAGAGTTAATATACGAAAAAGGTGTCTCCTCTCTACTGATGCTTTATCACCAATCCTTGTTTCAATAAAAACCCCAAATTTCAAAAACATTTGTCATTGGGACGGAAAGTGAGGTGAAATGTTCTGAACAGGCGCACAGACAGCAAAACAAATGGTGATGGGGTAGCCATGCCATTTTTCTCAAAGATTTTCATCCATATTGCCAGGACAAGACATGACATTAAAGCCGCAAGCAGTTTTAAATGGCTTTTTTTCCTTTAGAAATGTCATTTTGTGCAGGGACAGTTCTAAACACGGGAAACATATGCCACTTCACAGGCATACTTTAGACACCCCCTAGGTACGATATTTAAAGGAATATTTCACTTAGTTTTTTTCACTTTATGCATCATTAAAATGACTGCTCCCGAAAAACGTCCATTTTTAAAACTTTGTTTTGCATTGATACATGCCCCCTGGGGCAGAACCCGGGTCCCCAAACCCTTTTTAGGACAATAACATGCATATTAGTCGTTATAATTAGCACTTTAGATTTTGAACGTTCGCGTCCATTGTATTTAATAGGGTTCTAACGTTCGCGCAAACTTTCGGTGCGTTTGCAGGTTCTGGTGTGAACCGAACCGGGGGGTGTTGGGCTCATCCCTAAACATGACTAAATAGTCATAGGCTGTACAAGCGGCATTGCTGAACCTTAAGTTCCTGACAGCTTCTGCAGCAGCTCCTCTTAAACTCTCATTTATACGCCGCTTCTTTTGGGCCTCTGGGAGTTCCCATCCTTCTAGAGCTTGCATGGCTTGCTCTATCCAGGCATCAAATTCTTCTTCCCAAGCCGGCACAGGCTGTCTCCCTGAGAAGATCCTCAGTTTCCTGTACTCAGCTTCCACACATACTGTGTTGTTCTTCTGGCACTTTGACACAAAGTCTCTCAAAGCGTTAAGAAGTTCTGGACCAATTGTGGTCAGGGGTGGTGAGGAGGTTGTTGTTCCTCTAGCTGTCTCTTCCTGACTAGTACCGGGGGATTCCTCACCTGGAGCTCTTGGGTGTACTATGTAGAACATTGTCTTGTTCCCCAACTGCACGCTCTTCCCTCTGAAACTCTCAGGTACTCCCTCTCTCCACTCCAACAGTGCATGGGTGCGAGAAGTCCCTTCATCCGGCCTGAGACCAATCACCCATGATTTCCTATTTGGGGATAATGTCTTTACAATTTTATCAACTTCTTCCTCTTCCCAGTCCTCACCCGGGAGCTCAATTGCTACACTCGCGTCTGAGCGAGCGCCTACCGCTTCACACCACTGGACTACAGTGAAAGGGTCCATGTTGGCACCAGTGGGGTGGGGCTTGATTGCAGAGTACAGGTATCCCGGACGAGCCCCCACGTGTAGAACTACCCCTGAAGGAGCTGCTGGTTTTGTTTTGGGTCTGTACTCTGGCTATCAACCCCAGGAATTTGGCTCAAACCCTCCCTTGGCACAACTGGTCTACACAGGGATTGTGGAACCCACTGGTAGTTGGGAAACACAATAATATCACACAGCAATAAAATTGTAAATAAAGTTGTTACCTTGTAATGGCCACTTGTCCAGCAGGGTAACAGATAAACTCCACACAGAATTCTGCTTAACCAAGAGTCAATTTTACTTGGTAAGAAAAGTAACAGAGTTCGACATACAGTACAGTTGACTCCTATAGGGCCCTGCAAGAGTCAATGGTATAGAAGAAATTTTTTGTTGGAAACAGTCAAAACAAAGAATCACACTTCTGGTGTACACTTTCTATATATTAGAACTGTATGCTCGTGGGCTCCCCCTAATGGGCAATACTGTACACGTGTCCTGGTACTATTTGTTCTAGGCAGGCCTGACTGAGTTCAGTACAAAGTTCCTTCCAGTAGTAAAAGTCTTCGCTAGCATCTGTTGATGCACATCAAACATTTGTAATCCATCAGGTTATGAAAAAGAGGCAAAAACTGAACATCCACAATGTTTATGAATATGTAATTCGCTGACGGTGCAAATGCCAATCCTTAAAACACGCAGCCACTGCGAGATGCACTATATCCTTGCATGTGGCGCACTACTCTAATAAGAATGGCAGGTCTTGTAAAAGTCACAGTCCTACGCAACAGTTAGTCAATATTGGGCAGGTGCCCCCTCACCAAAGCAGGCCTCTTCCCTCTGGTACGTTCAGCTGTCGGTTTTTCCGGTCCATGGTGTCTCCGCAACTTGCAGTCTCCGGTCCCTCACACAGCCGCACAAGGTGTCGGTAGATGGGTGACTCCGGTCTCTGTGGAACGAGAGTTGGACACAAGGAAAAGGATCCCTCCTTGGGCTGAGTGATCCTACTTGACAACTGTAGGCCCAGGCTTTCTGGCCTAGACACCCCGGCAGCAGGCCTCAACACAGGCTTCCTGCTTGATAGAAGGCGATGTCCAGAGAGAGTGAGTGTAGCTCCTCCCTTCCTTTAAGTAATTTTCCCCAGAAGGCTGTGCGAAGATGCAATGCAGTCTGGTAGTACAGCTGCACTGTGGGGTTTGTAGTTTATTTGCTACCCATGGCAATGGAGTCTCTTTCGCTCTGTACTATAAGTTCCATAATGCACCGTTCCACACAGTTAAACAAAACAGTTGCTGCAATGTCATAAAAGAAACTCTGGTGGGAGCTGCATTCATTCTCAATACAACAATAGTCTTATAACCACACTGCAAAGTGATAACCCGCTACAAAAGCAAAGGAGAAGGCCTTCAAAAAATACAAGGCTGAGGGATCATCATCAGTATTGAGACTTTACAAAGAATGCAACAAGATATGTAAGGGTGCAATTAGGGTGGCTAAGATAGAACACGAAAGACACAGCGAAGAAGAGCAAAAAAAATCCCAAAAAATTATTTAAGTATATAAACAGTAAAAAAGGGAGGACAAAACATATTGGCCCTATAAATAATGAGGAAGGACATCTGGTTACAAAGGATGGGGAGATGGCGAAGGTATTGAATTTATTCTTCTCAGTCTTCACAAGGGAATCGGGGGGCTTCACTAACGAAAACTGCAGTGCTTGTCCTCATGACACATCACAGGAAGCACCCTCATGGCTAATAGAGGACAGAATTAGGAATAGACTTGGGAAACTTGCACCCGAGGGTCCTTAGGGAACTCAGTCAAGTAATTGCTAGACCATTGTTCCTAATTTTTACTCATTTTTACTGACAGTCCACTGGGAATTACAGACCAGTTAGCCTAACATTAATAGTATGCAAGCTCTTGGAGGGGATGATAAGGGACTATATACAAGATTTTAGTAATGAAAACGGTATAATTAGCAGTAATCAGCACGGATTCATGAAGAATCGTTCTTGCCAAACCAATCTATTAACTTTCAATGAGAAGGTGAGCTGCCATCTAGATAAAGGAAGGCACGTAGACGTGGTGTATGTGGATTTTGCAAAAGCATTTGACACAGTTCCCCATAAATGTTTACTGTACAAAGTAAGACCAGAGGGTGAGCACATGAATTGAAAACTGGCTACAAAGGCGAGTTCAGAGGGTGGTGATAAATGGGTGTAATAGTGAGAGTCCCTGTCTCTGGGAAAATGGGGTTAATAAGGAAACAGAGTTTGCATGTCGGGTGACTGCAAGGCTACAAGGCAATTATTTTGAGAGGAGAAATCTGCTCTGGCAGCTTTCTCTGGATTTTACTATATTCAGATGGGGCTCTGTAGTTTGGAGATTCCTCAGAGACTTGAGTGGGACGGAATCTCCAACCCTGTGTCCTGGTCTTATGGATAGCCAGCAGGTTGTGTGCCCGGGTGCACACAGCCCATATAACGAGGGGCTGGTGAGAGCAGAGAGTGGAGGATGGTGGAGAGTGAACAGCTTGTTACTGCTGTGTGAAGACAGACCTGTGTCTGGAAAGCGGTCGGCCCTGTGGGAGACTGCATCCCATGTAAAGGGGGATTCTTTGCCCAGAGACTGGGATAGGCTGGCCAGCCTTGAGAGTCGGGGAGACTGAGGAAGCCAGTGAGTCCAGGGGGCTGGAAAGAATTGTTTCTATTGAAAGCAAGCAGAGGAACTGCTGACAAGAGAGCCAGGTGGCTTGGTATGTTTTTCATTTTATGGGCTGAACGAAGTTTGAACCCCTGTGTGGGAATCCTGAATGGACATTTTGCTTTTGTTTTTCCGTTTTAATAAACGTGAGCTACCAGGCACTTAACTATAATGCCTGTCTGATGTGGAATCACTGCACCAAAACAGCATCTATCCACTTGGGCTAAACACCCCAATGTCACATGGGGAATACTCAGAATGGTCAGGGGTGGAAAGTGGGGTCCTCCAGGGTTCTGTGTTGGGACCAATCCTGTTTAATTTGTTCATAAACGACCTAGAGGATGGGGTAAACAGCTCAATCTCTGTATTTACGGACGACACCAAGCTAAGCAGGGCAATAACTTTTCCGCAGGATGTGGAAACCTTACAAGAAGAGCTAAACAAATTAATGGGGTGGACAACAAAATGGGAAATGAGGTTTAATTTAGAAAAATGTAAAATAATGCATTTGGGTGGCAAAAATATCAATGCAATCTACTCACTAGGGGGTGAACCTCTGGGGGGAATAAAGGATGGAAAAGGACCTGGGGGTCCTAGTAGAGGACAGGCTCAGCAATGGCATGCAATGCCAAGCTGCTGCTAACAAAGCAAACTGAATATTGGCATGCATTAAAAAGGGGATTAACTCCAGGGATAAAGCGATAATTCTTCCACTCTACACGACTTTGGTCCAGCCTCACCTGGAGTATGCTGGCCAACTTTAGGCATCATTCCTCAGGAAGGATGTACTGGAAATAGAGTACAAAGAAGGGTAACAAAGCTAATAAACGGTCTGGAGGATATTAGTTATGAAGAAAGTTTGCGATCATTGAACTTTTTCTCTCTGGAGAAGAGACACTTGAGAGGGGATATGATTTCAATTTACAAATATTATACTGGTGACCCCACAATAGGGATAAAACTTTTTCGCGGAAGGGAGTTTAATAAGACACGTGGTCACTCACTAAAATTAGAAGAAAAGAGGTTTAACTTTAAACTGTGTAGAGGGTTCTTTACTGTAAGAGCGGCATGGATATGGAATTCCCTTCCTAATAGTCTGCAGGAGATCGGATGGAAATAGTAATCTGCAAAAAAAAATTAAAAAAATGAAATAGATGCTAATAGTCTGCAGGAGATCTGCTGAAATAAAGGAAATGGCTGCTCTAATGCAAAAAAAAGAAAAAGAAAAGAAAAATGAAATAGATGCTAATAGTCTGCAGGAGATTTGCAAAAAAATTATGAAATGGATGTTAATATACTGCAGGAGATCTGATGGAAATAAATAGTAATCTGCAAAAAAATTAAAATAAATTAAATAGATGCTAATTTATTTCAATCAGATCTCCTGCAGTATATTAACATCTATTTCATTTTTTTTGCAGATCTCCTGCAGACTATTAGCATCTATTTCATTTTTCTTTTCTTTTTCTTATTTTGCATTAGAGCAGCCATTTCCTTTATTTCAGCAGATCTCCTGCAGACTATTAGCATCTATTTCATTTTTCTTTTCTTTTTCTTATTTTGCATTAGAGCAGCCATTTCCTTTATTTCAGCAGATCTCCTGCAGACTATTAGCATCTATTTCATTTTTCTTTTCTTTTTCTTATTTTGCATTAGAGCAGCCATTTCCTTTATTTCAGCAGATCTCCTGCAGACTATTAGCATCTATTTCATTTTTTTTTTTTTTTGCAGATTACTATCTATTTCGTTTTCTCATCAGATCTGCAGACTATAAGCATCTATTTCATTTTTTTTTTGCAGGTCTCCTGCAAACTATTAGCAGCCATTTCCCTAGTCTAGTCTATTTCTAGTCTATTTTCTATTTCTATTCTAATCTTTTCTAATTGGAATTTGAATTCATTCTATACGGAATTCGAATGTCGGAACATGGTTTATTATAATCTTTTCTATTCGGTTGGAATAATTTCGAATCCGGTTGAAATATTATCGAATTTGGTTAAAAATATTAACGGATGCGGATGAAATATTAGCGAATCCGGTAGAAATATTTTCGAATTTGGTTGAAATATTTTCGAATGCGACCGATTTTTCGAATTCCAATTAGAAAAGATTAGAAAACAAATAGAAAACAGACTAGAAAAAAAATAGAACAGAATAGAATAAAATATAATATATATATTGCATTTTATTCTATTCGGTCCTATTGTTTTTCTATTCGATTCTTTCCAATATTTTCGATTCTATTCTAATTGTTTACACATTCGATTCGACTACAATTTTTTTCGAAATCGATTCGAATTTCGTCCGTTTTTTTTTGATTCGGTTGAATTTGTTAGCATTGTAATTCATTAATTCGGATGCATCCGAACGTCCGAATAATGAAAATTCGTCCGAATTTCGATTCGAAACTAAATGCACATGTCTAAACAAAAGTGCTACCCACCACTGGGTGGGTAAAGCCAGTGCTCCAGGTACATACTGCAATCGTTTACCCATATAAGGTCCAGCATCATTGCATTGTTGTTTTGATCAGTCTATATACAGACATGGGAAGGTGGGCCTTTATTGTTGCATACTCTCATCAGTTCCACTTTGGGTGGGAGGAGTCGTTATTGACTCTCTCACTCTTTCTCTCTGCTTTCCAATCAGCAGGGAGCATGAATGATTGCAGAATTATAAGGCTGATTCAGTCAGACCTCTGCAGAAAGACCACTGTTTCCACGCAGAGAGCAAGGGTCCCACTCCAAAGTTACTGGCAGGGGAAAGGCTTTTCAGCTCTGGCTGTAGCTACTTCAGAAAGAAAATAAACTGTAAGATATTGGATACCTTTTGTTTAGATGCTCCAAGAATGAAGTTCGGTTGGACTTCACAGTAGTTTTTATGTTATGAATATATAAAGCAATGTGTTGTACTGTTCTTTTAAATTACTCCACAATAGTGTAAAATTATTCAGTCAAAATATATATATATATATATATATATATATATATATATTGTGAGGGGGCTAGCTCGGCAGCGGGTATGTGTGACCCCCGGGATGGGCTCCCCACCCAAAAACAGGCCCAGCAGACGGAGGTTGTGGTTTTCAAAATCAAAAAGGTGCGGTTTATTTTCTATTTACAGTGACAAAAACACAGCAAGGCAAAAAAAAACAAACACAAAATAAATCCTGGTCAACTTGACCTCTGACTAAACTTACAGGTTTCCTAACTAACGACTGGGATCAGCCTAGTGCTGTCCTAGTCCCTGGTTTTAAATGTCCAAGCAAAATATAGCCACACAGGCTTTCTCTCACCGCACAGGGGTTCACTCTCCCTAGACAGTCCACACAGGTCTGCTTCCAGGCATGAGCTAACATCTAATGAAGCTGGGCTTTCTTATAGAGGCCTAAATGAGCTGACAAGGTTCAGCTGGTCTCATCAACTCCCTGTCTGCACGACGCCCAGCCCTCTCCCTAGAGGTATGAGTCATCAATGAGCCCACTAGTCTCAGCTGGGCTTATACAACTCTCCACCTAGCTGTATAAATCGGCGTAAAGCCTGAATCTGGGCGAAATATATCTACCCCCCTGGATGCAACCAGGTGACTTTACCTTCCTGCTGTCACATACCCCCCCCTCTTGTTTTAACCTCGGGGTTGGAACACCAGCAATCAGGCATTCATGTACTCGAGACAAAGCATCCACATTCCCCATTTGAACGCCAGGGCGATGCTTTACTGTGAAGTTGAATTCCTGGAGGGCCAGGAACCACCTATTCACTCTTCTATTTGTTTCCTTGTTTTGAGCCATCCACTTTAACGGAGCGTGATCCGTAACCATGTCAAAGTGCCTACCTAGCAGGTAGTACCGAAGGGAATCTAGAGCCCACTTCACCGCTAAACACTCCTTTTCAACGGTGGCGTAATTTACCTCATGGGACTTCAACTTCCTGCTGAGGTAAATGACTGGGTGCTCTTCCCCGTTCCAGACCTGGGACAATACTGCTCCTAACCCCACATCTGACGCATCACTTTGTACGACAAAGTCTTTAGAGAAGTCGGGTGAGTACAACACTGGCTGGCTACATAAGGCTTGTTTCAAGAATTGGAATGCTGCCTCAGCCTCGGGGGTCCATTTAATCATGACCGACCCTTTCCCCTTCGTCAGGTTGGTTAGGGGCACAGCCTTAGAAGCAAAGTGGGGAATGAATCGCCGATAATACCCAGCGATTCCCAGAAAGGCTCGTACCTGCTTCTTGCTGTTGGGACGTGGCCAACTCTGGATGGCCTCGACTTTGTTGAGTTGGGGTTTTATTACTCCCCTCCCAATGGTGTACCCAAGATATTTGGCCTCCTCCTGCCCAATGGTACACTTCTTGGGGTTAGCCGTAAACCCTGCTTCCCGAACAGAGTCCAGGACTGCTTGCACTTTTGGCAGATGTGAGGCCCAATCTGTGCTATGGACAATTACGTCATCCAGGTAAGCCGCAGCATACTTCCGATGGGGCCTCAGCATCTGGTCCATTTTCCGCTGGAATGTGGCCGGCGCATTCTGTAACCCGAACGGCATTCTTTTATATTGGAACGCCCCGTCTGGGGTTACAAATGCGGTTTTCTCTTTGGCTGACTTGGCCAGGGGGATTTGCCAATACCCTTTTGTGAGGTCAAGAGTCGTCATGTATCGGGCTGTTCCCAGCCGGTCGATCAACTCATCTATACGTGGCATGGGGTAGGTGTCAAATTTTGTAACTTTGTTCAACTGACGAAAATCGTTACAAAATCGCCAGCTCCCATCCGGTTTAGGCACCAACACAATGGGACTAGACCAATCACTTTGGGACTCCTCTATCACCCCTAAGTTCAGCATTTTCTGTACTTCCTCCCGTATTGCCTCCCGTCGGGCCTCTGGGATCCGATAGGGTTTTAACTTCACCCTTTCACCGGGCGGGGTAATAATGTCATGCTCTACCCCAGATGTTTGTCCCGGCAGCTCAGAGAATACCTCCTTGTTGCGAAGCACAAACTCCTTAACCTCCTGTTGTTGGGGTTGTGACAAGGTGGCTGCGATTCCAACCTCAGGAATCACGCAACCAGTTTGAGCTGGTGACCAAGTGTCTGCGACTAGGGACTCTCTATCCCTCCAGGCTTTCAACAGATTAACGTGATAGATCTGTTCGGGCTTTCGCCTTCCTGGTTGTCTGACCTTGTAATTCACTTCGCTCACTTTTTCCATTATCTCGTAGGGGCCTTGCCATTTGGCAAGGAATTTACTTTCAACCGTAGGGACAAGTACCAATATCCTATCCCCCGGGGAAAAGGTACGGGTCTTGGCTCCACGGTTGTACACTCTCTGCTGTGCCAACTGCGCTTGGGCCAAATGTTCCTTCACGATGGGCATTACCTGTGCAATTCGATCTTGCATCAGGGCGACATGCTCAATCACACTCCTGTGGGGAGAACTCTCACTTTCCCAAGTTTCCTTGGCAATATCCAACAGCCCTCTTGGGTGTCTCCCATACAGTAACTCAAAGGGGGAGAATCCCGTAGAGGATTGGGGCACCTCCCTAATAGCAAACATCAAATAAGGAAGTAGACAGTCCCAATCCTTTCCATCCCTATCCACCACTTTCTTCAACATTTGTTTTAGGGTTTTGTTGAATCTTTCAACCAGCCCATCGGTTTGGGGGTGATACACAGATGTACGTAATTGCGTCACTTTGAACAATTTACACAGCTCCTTCATAACCCGGGACATAAAGGGTGTACCTTGGTCCGTAAGCAGTTCTTTACAAATACCCACCCGGCTAAAAACAAGAGATAGCTCTTTGGCTATGGTTTTGGCCGAGGTATTTCTGAGAGGGATCGCTTCTGGATAACGGGTGGCATAGTCCATTATAACCAATATGTACTGGTGCCCCCTAGCGGACTTGATTATAGGACCTACCAAATCCATTGCGATTCTCTCAAACGGGACCTCAATGATGGGTAGAGGGACCAGCGGGCTACGGAAGTGTGGCATCGGGGCCGACCTCTGACACACAGGGCAGGAGGAACAATAATTTTCTATGTCCTTCATCACCCCAGGCCAATAGAATCTCTGTAATACCCTCTCTCGGGTTTTCTCTGTCCCCAGATGACCTCCAAGAATGTGCCCATGGGCCAACTCCAACACCAACTTCCTGTAAGGTTTGGGCACCACCAGCTGCTCAACGGTTTCTTCTGCCCTTTTTGCCACCCGATACAGTAGGTCCTTCTCTACGCTGAAGTATGGGTAAGTGCAGGTATTATCTGGGTTCACTAACTCGCCATCTATTTTCACTACGTTTTCCCGTGCCTTTATTAGGGCGGGGTCTTTCAACTGTTCTGTGGCAAAGTTTTCCCTGTGAACCTCAAGATCAGAAAACTCCACAGACGGTAGGTTTTCGTCTGAGGAGGTGGGCTCCTCTCCAGTTTCTTGAGTCTCCCCTGCCAATACTGACAAGGGAAATTCGGGAGAGTCCTCACCACTCTCAGAGGAGTTCTGGCTATCATATTCCTGGTACATAGGGGCACCAGTGGGGGGCTCATGATCATCCCACAGTTCCCAGAACTTCGGAAAATCCCTTCCCACAATGGCGTCATGCGGTAACTGAGACACTAAGCCCACTGGATGAGAAAGGGTACCTTTGGGGGTCTCGAAACACACTGTAGTCACTGGATACTCTCGGGTGTCCCCATGCACACAAATAACGGCTACCTTGCTATTCCCAGAGACCTCTGTTTTAACTAACTCAGCCTTTATCAGGGTCACAAGGCTACCTGAATCCAGCAATACCACAACATTTCTACCATTAATACACATTTTGCATAAATGTTTCTCAGTTCCCCGAATGGCAGTGCATGCGACTGTCGCACACAGCGACTGACGTCTGCCCGTCAGAAAGTCACACTGCATGGGTTCCTCCAAAACCGGGCAATTTGCTGCAATATGTCCCGCTTGCCGGCAGCGGTAGCAAATGATCCTTCTTGCCGCCTCTTGAGCCGCTGATTTCCCAGGCTGTTCTCGCCAAACTTGGGGTAGAGCTCCCACCCTCTCACTCTCTCCACCCTTACCCCTTGGAATCATCTTATCCGCCCCTGGGGATGGTCTGGTCTTAGGGTGGAAAGTCCGAGTGTCTCTGGAAGAGGCCGTCAGGTTCTCTGTAGCCAAGTATTTCTCCACACGATCCACAAGACCATCGGCCGTCTCTGGGTCTCCATGGCTTACCCACTTTTGGATGGCAGTAGGAAGAGCTCTCAAAAACCGATCCATTACAACACGTTCCACAATCTTTGGTGCGGACAAAGTCTCTGGCTGTAGCCACTTTCTGCTCAGGTGAATGAGATCATACATTTGAGACCTGGGGGGTTTTCCAAGCTGGAAAGTCCAGTTATGCACACGCTGAGCCCGGACAGCCAGGGTGACACCCAGCCTTGCCAATATTTCAGCTTTTAGCATCACATAGTCTTTTGCTTGGTCAGGCTCTAGGTCATAGTAAGCTTTCTGCGATTCACCCGTTAACAGAGGAGCCACCAGTCCAGCCCACTGCTCCTCAGGCCACTTTTCTCTTTCAGCGGTCCTTTCAAATGTGGTCAAAAATACCTCTGGATCATCCTCTCCAGTCATTTTTGTCAATAAACGACTCACCCCAAAGGACGCGGTATTAGTGGGACGGCTTTCCTCACCGGTCTGCGGACGTTGCTGCATTACTGCTTCCATCTGTTGTTGTAGTCTCTGCTCTTGCTTCTGCAACAGGTCTATGAAGCGGGCCTCAGATTGCTGTTGGGCTTGTTGCTGAGCCTCCAGACTCTGTTGTAAAGTTGCAAGGCTCTGTTGATGAGCTTGCTGCTGGGCTGCAAGGCTCCTTTGCAAACCTGCATTTGTCTGCTGTTGATTGGCATTTGCTAGAGCCAGCTGTTTCAGTATCTCCTCCATGCTGGCTTAAAAAAAAACTGCCACTGGTTCTCCACCAACTGTGAGGGGGCTAGCTCGGCAGCGGGTATGTGTGACCCCCGGGATGGGCTCCCCACCCAAAAACAGGCCCAGCAGACGGAGGTTGTGGTTTTCAAAATCAAAAAGGTGCGGTTTATTTTCTATTTACAGTGACAAAAACACAGCAAGGCAAAAAAAAACAAACACAAAATAAATCCTGGTCAACTTGACCTCTGACTAAACTTACAGGTTTCCTAACTAACGACTGGGATCAGCCTAGTGCTGTCCTAGTCCCTGGTTTTAAATGTCCAAGCAAAATATAGCCACACAGGCTTTCTCTCACCGCACAGGGGTTCACTCTCCCTAGACAGTCCACACAGGTCTGCTTCCAGGCATGAGCTAACATCTAATGAAGCTGGGCTTTCTTATAGAGGCCTAAATGAGCTGACAAGGTTCAGCTGGTCTCATCAACTCCCTGTCTGCACGACGCCCAGCCCTCTCCCTAGAGGTATGAGTCATCAATGAGCCCACTAGTCTCAGCTGGGCTTATACAACTCTCCACCTAGCTGTATAAATCGGCGTAAAGCCTGAATCTGGGCGAAATATATCTACCCCCCTGGATGCAACCAGGTGACTTTACCTTCCTGCTGTCACAATATATATATATATTGTGACAGCAGGAAGGTAAAGTCACCTGGTTGCATCCAGGGGGGTAGATATATTTCGCCCAGATTCAGGCTTTACGCCGACTTATACAACTAGGTGGAGAGTTGTATAAGCCCAGCTAAGGCTAGTGGGCTCATGGATGACTCATATGTCTAGGGAGAGTGTGGGGCATCGTGCAGACAGGGAGTTGATGAGACCAGCTGAAGCTTGTCAGCTCATTTAGGCCTCTATAAGAACTCCCAGCTTCATTAGATGTTAGCTCATGCCTGGAACCAGACCTGTGTGGACTGTCTAGGGAGAGTGAACCCCTGTGCGGTGAGACAAAGCCTGTGTGGCTATTTGCTGGGACATTTAAAACCAGGGACTTAGGGACTAGGACAGCACTAGGCTGATCCCAGTTGTTAGTTAGGAAACCTGTATGTTTAGTCAGAGGTCAACTTGACCAGGATTTATTTTGTTTATGTTTCTTTTGCTTTGCTGTGTTTTGTCACTGTAAATAGAAAATAAACCGCACCTTTTTGATTTTGAAAACCACAACCTCCGTTTGCTGGGCCTGTTTTGTGTGGGGAGCCCATCCCGGGGGTCACACACACCCGCTGCCGAGCTAACCCCCTCACAGTTGGTGGAGAACCAGTGGCAGTTTTTTTTTAAGCCAGCATGGAGGAGATACTGAAGCAGCTGGCTCTAGCAAATGCCAATCAACAGCAGACAAATGCAGGTTTGCAAAAGAGCCTTGCAGCTCATCAACAGAGCCTTGCAGCTCAACAACAGAACTTCGCAGCCCAGCAGCAAGCTCATCAACAGAGCCTTGCAGCCCAGCAGCAGACAAACGCAACTTTGCAACAGAGTCTGGAGGCTCAGCAACGAGCCCAGCAGCAATCTGAGGCCCGCTTCATAGACCTGTTGCAGAAGCAAGAGCAGAGACTACAACAACAGATGGAAGCAGTAATGCAGCAACGTCCGCAGACCAGTGAGGAAAGCCGTCCCACTAATACCGCGTCCTTTGGGGTGAGTCGTTTATTGACAAAAATGACTGGAGAGGATGATCCAGAGGTATTTTTGACCACATTTGAAAGGACCGCTGAAAGAGAAAAGTGGCCTGAGGAGCAGTGGGCTGGACTGGTGGCTCCTCTGTTAACTGGTGAATCGCAGAAAGCTTACTATGACCTAGAGCCTAACCAAGCAAAAGACTATGTGATGCTAAAAGCTGAAATATTGGCAAGGCTGGGTGTCACCCAGGCTGTCCGGGCTCAGCGTGTGCATAACTGGACTTTCCAGCTTGGAAAACCCCCCAGGTCTCAAATGTATGATCTCATTCACCTGAGCAGAAAGTGGCTACAGCCAGAGACTTTGTCCGCACCAAAGATTGTGGAACGTGTTGTAATGGATCGGTTTTTGAGAGCTCTTCCTACTGCCATCCAAAAGTGGGTAAGCCATGGAGACCCAGAGACGGCCGATGGTCTTGTGGATCGTGTGGAGAAATACTTGGCTACAGAGAACCTGACGGCCTCTTCCAGAGACACTCGGACTTTCCACCCTAAGACCAGACCATCCCCAGGGGCGGATAAGAGGATTCCAAGGGGTGAGGGTGGAGAGAGTGAGAGGGTGGGAGCTCTACCCCAAGTTTGGCGAGAACAGCCTGGGAAATCAGCGGCTCAAGAGGCGGCAAGAAGGATCGTTTGCTACCGCTGCCGGCAAGCGGGACATATTGCAGCCAATTGCCCGGTTGTGGAGGAACCCATGCAGTGTGACTTTCTGACGGGCAGACGTCAGTCGCTGTGTGCGACAGTCGCATGCACTGCCATTCGAGGAACTGAGAAACATTTATGCAAAATGTGTGTTAATGGTAGAAATGTTGTGGTATTGCTGGATTCAGGTAGCCTTGTGACCCTGATAAAGACTGAGTTAGTTAAAACAGAGGTCTCTGGGAATAGCAAGGTAGCTGTTATTTGTGTGCATGGGGACACCCGAGAGTATCCAGTGACTACAGTGTGTTTCGAGACCCCCAAAGGTACCCTCTCTCATCCAGTGGGCTTAGTATCTCAGTTACCGCATGACGCCATTGTGGGAAGGGATTTTCCGAAGTTCTGGGAACTGTGGGATGATCCTGAGCCCCTCACTGGTGCCCCTATGTACCAGGAATGTGATAGCCAGAACTCCCCTGAGAGTGGTGAGGACTCTCCGGAATTTCCCTTATCAGTATTGGCAGGGGAGACTCAAGAAACTGGAGAGGAGCCCACCTCCTCAGACGAAAACCTACCGTCTGTGGAGTTTTCTGATCTTGAGGTTCACAGGGAAAACTTTGCCACAGAACAGTTGAAAGACCCCGCCCTAATAAAGGCACGGGAAAACGTAGTGAAAATAGATGGCGAGTTAGTGAACCCAGATAATACCTGCACTTACCCATACTTCAGCGTAGAGAAGGACCTACTGTATCGGGTGGCAAAAAGGGCAGAAGAAACCGTTGAGCAGCTTGTGGTGCCCAAACCTTACAGGAAGTTGGTGTTGGAGTTGGCCCATGGGCACATTCTTGGAGGTCATCTGGGGACAGAGAAAACCCGAGAGAGGGTATTACAGAGATTCTATTGGCCGGGGGTGATGAAGGACGTAGAAAATTATTGTTTCTCCTGCCCTGTGTGTCAGAGGTCGGCCCCGATGCCACATTTCCGTAGCCCGCTGGTCCCTCTACCCATCATTGAGGTCCCGTTTGAGAGGATCGCCATGGATTTGGTAGGTCCTATAATCAAGTCCGCTAGGGGGCACCAGTACATATTAGTTATAATGGACTATGCCACCCGTTATCCAGAAGCGATCCCTCTCCGAAATACCTCGGCCAAAACCATAGCCAAAGAGCTATCTCTTGTGTTTAGCCGGGTGGGTATTTGTAAAGAACTGCTTACGGACCAAGGTACACCCTTTATGTCCCGGGTTATGAAGGAGCTGTGTAAATTATTCAAAGTGACGCAATTACGTACATCTGTGTATCACCCCCAAACCGATGGGCTGGTTGAAAGATTCAACAAAACCCTAAAACAAATGTTGAAGAAAGTGGTGGATAGAGATGGAAAGGATTGGGACTGTCTACTTCCTTATCTGATGTTTGCTATTAGGGAGGTGCCCCAATCCTCTACGGGATTCTCCCCCTTTGAGTTACTGTATGGGAGACACCCAAGAGGGCTGTTGGATATTGCCAAGTTAACTTGGGAAAGTGAGAGTTCTCCCCACAGGAGTGTGATTGAGCATGTCGCCCTGATGCAAGACCGAATTGCACAGGTAATGCCCATCGTGAAGGAACATTTGGCCCAAGCGCAGTTAGCACAGCAGAGAGTGTACAACCGTGGAGCCAAGACCCGTACCTTTTCCCCGGGGGATAGGATACTGGTACTTGTCCCTACGGTTGAAAGTAAATTCCTTGCCAAATGGCAAGGCCCCTACGAGATAATGGAAAAAGTGAGCGAAGTGAATTACAAGGTCAGACAACCAGGAAGGCGAAAGCCCGATCAGATCTATCACGTTAATCTGTTGAAAGCCTGGAGGGATAGAGAGTCCCTAGTCGCAGACACTTGGTCACCAGCTCAAACTGGTTGCGTGATTCCTGAGGTTGGAATAGCAGCCACCTTGTCACAACCCCAACAACAGGAGGTTAAGGAGTTTGTGCTTCGCAACAAGGAGGTATTCTCTGAGCTGCCGGGACAAACATCTGGGGTAGAGCATGACATCATTACCCCGCCCGGTGAAAGGGTGAAGTTAAAACCCTATCGGATCCCAGAGGCCCGACGGGAGGCAATACGGGAGGAAGTACAGAAAATGCTGAACTTAGGGGTGATAGAGGAGTCCCAAAGTGATTGGTCTAGTCCCATCGTGTTGGTGCCTAAACCGGATGGGAGCTGGCGATTTTGTAACGATTTTTGTCAGTTGAACAAAGTTACAAAATTTGACACCTACCCCATGCCACGTATAGATGAGTTGATCGACCGGCTGGGAACAGCCCGATACATGACGACTCTTGACCTCACAAAAGGGTATTGGCAAATCCCCCTGGCCAAGTCGGCCAAAGAGAAAACCGCATTTGTAACCCCAGACGGGGCGTTCCAATATAAAAGAATGCCGTTCGGGTTACAGAATGCGCCGGCCACATTCCAGCGGAAAATGGACCAGATGCTGAGGCCCCATCGGAAGTATGCTGCGGCTTACCTGGATGACGTAATTGTCCATAGCACAGATTGGGCCTCACATCTGCCAAAAGTGCAAGCAGTCCTGGACTCTGTTCGGGAAGCGGGGTTTACGGCTAACCCCAAGAAGTGTACCATTGGGCAGGAGGAGGCCAAATATCTTGGGTACACCATTGGGAGGGGAGTAATAAAACCCCAACTCAACAAAGTCGAGGCCATCCAGAGTTGGCCACGTCCCAACAGCAAGAAGCAGGTACGAGCCTTTCTGGGAATCGCTGGGTATTATCGGCGATTCATTCCCCACTTTGCTTCTAAGGCTGTGCCCCTAACCAACCTGACGAAGGGGAAAGGGTCGGTCATGATTAAATAAACCCCCGAGGCTGAGGCAGCATTCCAATTCTTGAAACAAGCCTTATGTAGCCAGCCAGTGTTGTACTCACCCGACTTCTCTAAAGACTTTGTCGTACAAAGTGATGCGTCAGATGTGGGGTTAGGAGCAGTATTGTCCCAGGTCTGGAACGGGGAAGAGCACCCAGTCATTTACCTCAGCAGGAAGTTGAAGTCCCATGAGGTAAATTACGCCACCGTTGAAAAGGAGTGTTTAGCGGTGAAGTGGGCTCTAGATTCCCTTCGGTACTACCTGCTAGGTAGGCACTTTGACATGGTTACGGATCACGCTCCGTTAAAGTGGATGGCTCAAAACAAGGAAACAAATAGAAGAGTGAATAGGTGGTTCCTGGCCCTCCAGGAATTCAACTTCACAGTAAAGCATCGCCCTGGCGTTCAAATGGGGAATGTGGATGCTTTGTCTCGAGTACATGAATGCCTGATTGCTGGTGTTCCAACCCCGAGGTTAAAACAAGAGGGGGGGGTATGTGACAGCAGGAAGGTAAAGTCACCTAGTTGCATCCAGGGGGGTAGATATATTTCGCCCAGATTCAGGCTTTACGCCGACTTATACAACTAGGTGGAGAGTTGTATAAGCCCAGCTAAGGCTAGTGGGCTCATGGATGACTCATATGTCTAGGGAGAGTGTGGGGCGTCGTGCAGACAGGGAGTTGATGAGACCAGCTGAAGCTTGTCAGCTCATTTAGGCCTCTATAAGAACTCCCAGCTTCATTAGATGTTAGCTCATGCCTGGAACCAGACCTGTGTGGACTGTCTAGGGAGAGTGAACCCCTGTGCGGTGAGACAAAGCCTGTGTGGCTATTTGCTGGGACATTTAAAACCAGGGACTTAGGGACTAGGACAGCACTAGGCTGATCCCAGTTGTTAGTTAGGAAACCTGTATGTTTAGTCAGAGGTCAACTTGACCAGGATTTATTTTGTTTATGTTTCTTTTGCTTTGCTGTGTTTTGTCACTGTAAATAGAAAATAAACCGCACCTTTTTGATTTTGAAAACCACAACCTCCGTTTGCTGGGCCTGTTTTGTGTGGGGAGCCCATCCCGGGGGTCACACACACCCGCTGCCGAGCTAACCCCCTCACAATATATATATATATATATATATATATATATAATATAACTCCAAGCACAGGATAATAATTTAGTGATAAAAGTAAATCACGTGTTCAACACATACAACTCATATTCAAAAAATGTGGGGACACTGTGTAAAATATACTGTACATAAAAACAGAATGCAATGATCTGAAAGTCTCAAAAACCTATATTATTCACAATAGAAAAAATAGAAAACATATCAAATGCCTAAACTGAGAAAATGTACGATTTTAAGGAAAAAAAAGAAAAAAGGTAATTTTAAAATTGATGGCAGCAACATGTCTCAAAAAAGTTGGGACAGGGCTATGTTTACCACAGTGTAGCATCCCATCTTATTTTAACAATACTCTGTTAAACATCTGGAAGCTGAGGAGATCAGTTGCTGGAGATTTTTGGGGGAAGATTGCCGTCCCATTTCTGGCCGATATAAGATTTGAATTGCTCAACAGTCTTGGGTGGTCTTTGTCGTATTTTCTGTTTCAAGATGCACCAAATATTTTCAATTGCTAAAAGGTCTGGACTGCAGGCAGGCCGGTTAAGCACCTGGACTCTTCCATTTCGCAATCTTTTGATGATATCATGTATTGTAGATCAGTGGTCCCAAACCTCCCTGGCACCAGGAACTGGCCTCATGTAAGACAACCCCTCCATAGACCAAGGGGTAGGGTTTAAGGAGCATAGTTGTCGAGGGTCTGCAGTCTGTTACCTCACCTGCCACTCAAATCTTTATTTGTAAAAAAGAAAAAAAATGTTTTATTAGTATTGCAATAAAAAAAATTACATTTTTTTGTAACTGTTTAGCTAATCTCATGAGCTCAACTTAACGTGTTTGTTAACCCAAAATAAAAATATTTTTTTTAGATCCTGGTCCCTTAAAGCCGATTAAACAGTACAGTGCTTGTGCTGTGTAATCTGCCCCTCTCTAAACTGTAAAAAACCTGGCTGATCCTGACACTTTCTGTGCCCCCTCTCTGCACTGACCACGATAATCAGGGCTGCTGACCACCGTAGTCAGTGTACGTCACTTCATCATCTGCAGCTGTCTTCTCTGCTCTCCTCCCTGCCTGTCAGCTCCGTGTCTGTCTCCGCCCCCCGCTATTATTAAAAATAAAAAAAACTTACAATGGTCACTGCAAGCCCCTCTATTATGGGCAGGCATAACACACTGTGTACATTTTTTCTAAAAACGAGGCTTGTAAATACCAGATACACAATGACACAAACATGATGTAAGCGATCAGACAAAAATGTCATTGACAAAGTTCTGGAAAGCGGCTGGGGCATTATACAAGCCAAAGGGCATTACAAGATACTCATAATGCCCGTCTCTGGTGTTGAAAGCTGTTTTCCACTCATCACCCTCTTTGATCCCAATCAGATTGTATGCCCCACAGAGGTCCAACTTTGTGGAGATTCAAGCATCCCGAAGCCTATCAAAGAGTTCAGAAATCAAAGGTAGAGGGTACCGATGCCTAATGGTGATGGCATGGAGACCTCTCAAAGTGACATAACATGCGTTTCTTGGTCTCTGGCACCTGGCCTCCTTTAGCAGGGCTTGGGTTTAGCATGAACACAAAAGGCAAAATATTTTGGCTCCCCAACTATGGTGTAGTGGCTAACATCATTACAGCTTAACATCTCTGCTCCCAAAATATTATAATATATTTTCGTACCTTGCGTGCACGAGCGCCAGCAAAGGGATTTGTGTGTGTTAACACACAAATCCCTAAACTGTCAGGGGAGAGGAGACATGTAATTTCTTCCTAGTAAATAGGAACAACGATATGTCTCCTCTTTTACTCAGTCCTATCCCCATACAGTTAGAACACACTGAGGGAACACACATTTAACCCCTTGTTCACCCCCTAGTGTTAACTCCTTCCCTGCCAGTGACATTTACACAGTAATCAGTGCATTTTTATAGCACCGATAGCTGTATAAATGTCAATGGTCCCAAAAATGTGTCAAAAGTGTCCGATCTGTCTGCCGCAATGTCGCAATCCTGATAAAAATCGCAGATCGCCCCATTACTTGTAAAAAAAATAATAATAATAAAAATGCCATTAATCTCTCCCATAGTTTGCAGACGCTACAACTTTTGCGCAAACCAATCAATATACGCTTATTGCGATTTTTGTTTACTAAGAAAAAGTAGAAGAATATATATTGGCCTAAACTGATGAAGAAATTCGTTTTTTAAAAACATTTTTGGGGATATTTATTATAGCCAAAGGTAAGTTTTTCAAACTTGTCGCTGTTTTTTTGTTTATAGCGCAAAACATAAAAACCGCAGAGGTGATCAAATACCACCAAAAGAAAGCTATATTTGTGGGGAAAAAAGGACGCAAATTTCATTTGGGTACAGCATCGCATGACTGCGCAATTACCAGTTAAAGCGATGCAGTGCCAAATTGTAAAAAGTGCTATGGTCAAGAAGGGGGTAAAATCTTCCGGGGTTGAAGTGGTTAAAGTGGTTGGAAGGTCAGAAGGTTTTTTATCTTCATGCATTCTATGCATGAACATAAAAAAACCTTTTGTGTGCAGTAGCCTCCCCTGAGCCCTCCAATACTTGCCCGAGCCCATCTCTATCCAGCGATGTTGCAGGCTGCCCAGGACTCTCCCTCCTCATTGGTTAAGACAGCAGCGCAGCGCCATTGGCTCCCGCTGCTGTCAATCAAAGTCAGTGAGCTAATGAGGAGAGAGGGGGCAGAGCCTAGCCATGGCTCCATTTTTGAATGGACACGCAGAGCTGCGGCTGGTTTCGGGTGCCCCCATAGCAAGCTGCTTGCTGTGGGGGTACTCAGCAGGAGGGAGTGGAGAGGAGCGCCGAAGAGGGACCGGAGAAAATTAGGATCTGGGCTGCTCTGTGCAAAACCAATACACCGAGCAGGTGTTTGTTATTTTTAAACCCCCAAAAAATAGACTTTAGTATCACTTTAAACATTAAACAGCAGCCCTTGAGCCATTGCGATGGGATTTATACATTACACAGGATATTCCATTCACCCCTGGTGGTTGAACAGAGCAACTGGTGAGAAATGGTAAGGCATGTATATAGTATGTTGTTGGGGGGGGGGGGGGGGTAAGTTAAAGTGAACCTGCTATTTCTTAGCCCTTAGAGGCCATAGCATTTTTATGCCTGTTTGTACACACAATTTTTAGGTCTTTTCACGCCTGTATGCTTCTGTTTTAGCTAATGGAAAATTAGTTACTAGGAGAAGGACAGGCAAAAAATTGCATGAAAATTGTATTATGCTGGCTCTTAGGTGCTCCCACTGAAGTCTATAGATACCAAAAACATTTGTGGTTTTAGGCAACTCTGCCTAAAAAAAAAAAAAAAAAAAAAAAAAGACCAAATGAATGTTTTCAAGCTTCTAGCAACAAGCATTAAGTGAAATGAGCATCATAGGATACAATGGGAAACCTCAAGTCAAGCATTGTTGAAATTCTAGAAAAGCACTCCAAATCACTTAGATGTGAACCAGGGCTAAGGCAGTGCTACGGTTAAGGGTAGGTTAGTTATAATCCTAAAACAGCAACAATCCTTAAAAAAATATAGAATTTCTTATTATCAGCCACCTGTGTGATTTTTATATATATATGTAGCGGACCCCCAAAATTGGGGTCGTTATGCCTTAAATTTAAGGGCAGCCTGAGCAATAGTTTGGCTCAGGTTATTCTGATTCTATAGGTTGGACTCTGCTCTGCTGTGGTGTTGCCTGGGTGTATAGTTCCCCTTGACCTGTGGGTGGTGCTGTCGCTCAGGTCTCAGGTTGAACCACAGGTGACATAGCATGATTGGATGTCCTCTCTTGGCAGCCATACAGTGGGCGTGGTTTTCGCCTGCTGTGCATGCTGGGAGAGGGTACATAAGGGGCAGACGTCATGATTTAGGGGAGATTGGCTGGGGGATTCCAAGGGGGAACCCCTGGTGGTGAGAGTCGCGCTCGTTGGCTTGCTGGCCAGGGGTGCGTGAACTGGTCGAGAAGTCTCGGGCACCTTTAGCCCAAGGCTATGATGTTCCAGGTAGGCCCAGTACCTTCAACTGGGTCTACAGCTCAACCACTGGAGTCCCAGGGAACCCGAGGGAGGGTGGCCCACTCTGAAAGAGAGGAAGCCAGGGGAAGACCTGTCCGGAGGATCGGTGAAGGAAGTCACTGTCTCAGGAGAGGCCTGGTTACCTATCAGAGTTCCCTCTGATAGGTTCCCTCTGATGCATTCCCTTTAATATCTATGGCACAGCTGATGTGCGAGAATATTGGATAAGCCATGCGAAGAGTTAATAGCTGGCCCTCCTTGCTATCTGAGAATTCCATTACCCCTGTAACCCCCTGTTTCCGTGAGTTGCACAATAGCGCCTGTGATGTGCCCCATTGGCACCTATGGTCTCTAAAGGTTGCAGGCGTTAATGAGTTCTAGATTCAGGAACTAAAGGATTCTGTGGCAGAGGATCTCCTGAACTTGTCTTTGAAGAGGACTAAATCTGAAGTAATTGTTTGTGCTCCACTCCGGCTGCTAGAACTGTGAGAGGGATCTATCCGGATGAGCAATACCCACTCAGGCTTGAGTGGAGAATAGGATAACTGGGTGCCGCCTGCCTGAACCTGTCTCCCCACCCAACTCTATCTCTGTTTCAACCTTTTCCCAATCTGTTTCAAGCAAGACAAATAAACTCATCTGTTGGAGTTTAAACACAGTCTGGACATTGGCCTTGTTTGGGGAGAAAGAATAGACTTTTCCCTAGATTCTAGGGACGAGAACCAATGGAGGGAGGTAACTCGCTGCAGGACCCAACAACAATAGTATGAACACCGCTCAACCTCTTATACCAGGAAGATACGGGCATGTGGCACACCTTACCCTGCAAGTGAAGGTAAGCAGGAAAAAAAGGTCTGTGTGCTACATATATATATATATATATATATATATATATATATATATATATATATATATATATATATATATATAATCATGCTTGGGGAGATCCTTGCACATCTCAGAATAGCAGCGAGGGAGGATGTGAGACTTCCTGATATGTGGGTGCAGACAGAAGGAGAGATGAAACCCCCCTCCCATCCTGGCAGCAGAAAAATTGCTTCGCTGCTGCCGTGGAGAAAGGCAGGTGCCAAGATCTTCAAAGAAGCTGTGAAATGCATTCCCTTTAATATCTATGGCACAGCTGATGTGCGAGAATATTGGATAAGCCATGCGAAGAGTTAATAGCTGGCCCTCCTCGCTATCTGAGAATTCCATTACCCCTGTAACCCCCTGTACAGACTCACCAGTGCGCTTTCTGTGCTGTTCATTTCAAAAGCAATTTCTTCTCTGAAGATGGATCATACAGCTGATAGGACTGGTCACGACAGATATTGCTAGAGAGGGGGGAATCCATGTCATACAGGCCTTTTCATTACAGAAAGGTGAAAAGTAATAAGTGTGATCTATGAGGCATATATGTGTGCAAATACACACAATTTATGTAGACAAAAATAAAATCCTCAAAATTTCCATCCATTGACGAAAATTTATTAACCATCACTTCGGTAGATATTATGCTTTAAAAGCACATCAGTAATGATTTTGTTTGGATGACAGACCTGGGCTTACCGTGTAGACTCATTTTCAGCCTCGCTACTTGCTCTCCAGAAACCGAAAATGTCATAAACTCGTGTCTGTATCTGTGACCAGTGTTTTATTAATAGCATACCTGCTTTTTCAGTGTGCAATATCCATCATCAATGCATTTCCCTTTTTTAAGCCAAAAACTCAGCATCTATGCAATGAATTTCTGGCAGTGGTAATAAAGGAGTATTTGTTGTGCTTCAAACATTTGCATATTAATATAGCAATTATTTACTGATTTAAAGTTTGAATGGTCACAAACCCCAGAATCAGAATTTTTTTGGCTAGAGTGATGACATTGGTATTTAATGGCCCAGGAAGGGTTGGTCTTCAATAAAGGAAATAAAGCACCTATGAGAGAATGCTAATTCTGACTTCTCATTAAGCCCAGGTTCACACTGGGCAGCGGGAGTGAAGCCGTCCGAGTTCAGCTGAACTCGCACGATTTCACTCCTGCCTGTCAGTACCCTGATTTCAGCTGCGAACACAGAGACATCTGTGCAGGTTTCTGCACAGATGTCAATGTAAATCGCGGGCCGAAATCGCAAAAAGTAGTACAGATTTTGAAATCGGTGCAGATGCGGCGTCGTACCGATTAGGACGGTGCCATTGCCGGCAATTGTCTGCAAATGCCGTAGTTTTGACATGCGATTTGACATGTCAAATCGCATGTCAAAACGCACCAGTGTGAACCAGGGCTAAAGGGGAACGTCAGTCATTTTTTCAACTTTCCATCTATTAAATCTTCTGCCCTTGTTGTTTTAACTTTGGATAGTGAAACATTTTTTTTCTGCCAGTGAATACCTTATACAACCCACTTCCTGTTTCTTGCCTGGTAAAAAGCTTAGGGTTATGACATCATGCACAGCTCTCTCTCTCTCCTGAGAGTTTGCCAGGAAGGGAGGGGGGATGAGTCATAAGAGGGCCAATGAGAGCTGCAGAGCTGGAGGTGTGCCTCTGAGTGTCTGTGTAAATCCAGGAAGTGGACAGGCAGCAGCTTCAGCTGCCCACAGTGAAAATGGTTGCAGCCAGATTTAGTGGCAGGAGATTTCTGCAGTATATTTGGCAAGTACACAATCACAGTATATATAAAATATGCAAAGTGGTTGGAGGGAAGCTTCAGAATGGCAAAGATGTTTTTATTACAAATTATGTGAGCAGACTGCAGTTCCTCTTCAAGAATGTTTATTCTCTGGCTGTGATTCTGATGCTTTTCGAAGTCACTGACCTGGAACAAGTATTGATATAAACTGACACTCATTTACAGCATGCTTGTTGTAGGTCAGTGGTTTAAGAGACACACATCCAGGTAACTAGCATTCATACAAAAAAGGTCAGCAATGGCAGTCATCCTATCTGTCCATACTCAGAGTGAGTCTTGTATTTTTCCGTTAATGGAGTGTCAAACATGCTATCTATGGATAATCTTGGAGACCTTCCGAACAGTAGAAAGAATGGAGAATATCCCATAGCTTCACTTTTGGTGCAATTGTATGCATGTACTACCTGTGCAAGTAAACTTTTCCAGTCTTTCTTGGAATCTGGCGACAGGGTCCGAGGCATAGACAACAGGGTATGATTAAATCTTTCACATTGTCCATTGCCTTCTGGATGATATGGAGTTGTGTGAGAGTTCTGGATGTGGCAGTGTTTCCCTAATGCCAAGAACAATTGATTTTCAAATTCTTTACCCATGTCATGGTGAATTCTGGTAGAAAATCCAAACTTCAAGACAGTCACTGAATATCTTGTCGGCAACAGTCTTTGCTGACTTGTTTTTGGTTGCGTAGGCCTGAGCAAACCTGGTGAAATGGTCGATTACTAGAGGTCGGCCGATATATCGGCCGATTTTTCGCACTTTTTAATTAATCGGCATCGGCCGATTTATTCTGAAAACAAAAGCCGATATAAAAAAAAAAAAAAACTTCAGCGCGGCTTGCAAATAACATCTTTCATAGAAGTCAATGCAAGTTGCCTGAAGTTTCCCCATGGAGGTGGAGTGACTCATCTCTGGGCAGCCTGCCCAGTGAGAGAAAAGAAGAAACATTGTATCTCTTATCAATGAACTGAACTGAAGTTCTCAGTTTAACCATTTAAAGGCTAAATCTTTTCTCACACTTGTAGGTTACAAGTAAAAATCCTGTATTTTCTGCTAGAAAATCACTTGGAACCCCCAAACATTATATATTTTTTTTTAGCAGAGACCCTAGGGAATAAAATGGCGGTTGTTGCAATATTTTATGTCACACGGTATTTGCGCAGCGGTCTTTCAAACGCAATTTTTGGGGGAAAATACACTTTAATGAATATTAAATAAAACTAAAAACTTTTTTTTTTCGTCAAAGTTTTGATTACCTGTTTTTGTGCCTGCTTCCTGATTCCCTTACCGAAGATGGCGGCGGCAGCACGCGAGAGCCGAGAGAGAGATCGGCTTCGGGTGCCGACATCGCGGGCTCCCAGGACAAGTAAGTGTCCATATATTAAAAGTCAGCAGCTGCAGTATTTGTAGCTGCTGACTTTTAATATATATATTTTTTTTTTGGCGGAACTCCGCTGCTTTCACACTGGAGCGGGCAGGCGTTGGCGGTAAAACGCAGCTAGTTTTAGCTGCGCTTTACCATCATTTTAGTGGCAATATTCGGCTGCTAGCGGGGAGCTTATAACCCAGCTAGCGGCCGATGAAGAGGTTAAATGCGCCCGTGTTGCACTGCTGCAGAAGCGCTTTGCAGGCGCTTCGGCAGCAGTGCCCATTCATTTCAATAGGCAGCAGTGGCGGCCCGTCCATAGGGGGCGCCCAGGCGCCGCCCCCCCTCCTGTGGTCACCAAAAAAAAACCAAAAAAAAAACGGGCCCTTTAAGAGTTTTTTTTTTTATATGTCTTTTTTCACACATGGCGGCGCGACCATAGTGGGCGCAGAAGCGCCGCTACCGCTCGCTTCTGCGCCCGGCCGTCACTCACCACAACAATACATAGGTTCATGCATTGCATGAACCTATGTATTGCTGCCATCCACTATTCAGATGGCCGGCCCCTTGAGCGCCGGCCATCTGAATCACAGCGTCTTTGGAAGTGCCTATCAGAGCCGGCAGGCTCTGATAGACTTCCCGACTACAGCCTGAGGGCTGTAATCGGCTTCTAAATACCTAATGAGAGGACGCACGGGGGTGCGTTCCCTGGCCAATCAGGTTCACCGGGTCTGGTTACCGGTAACCTGATTGGCTGAAGCGACATCGAGGGCGGGAGAAGACATCGAGGACGGAAGAAGGACGGTGCTGACTCGAGGAAGGTAAGTGCAGGGCTGGGGGGGACAAACTGGCTGCATTTGGGGGACAAACTGGCTGTATTTCGGGGACAAACTGGCTGCATTTGGGGGACAAACTGGCTGTATATTGGGGGACAAACTGGCTGTTTATGGGGACAAACTGGCTGCATTTGGGGGACAAACTGGCTGCATTTGGGGGACAAACTGGCTGTATATTGGGGACAAACTGGCTGTATATTGGGGACAAACTGGCTGTATATTGGGGGACAAACTGGCTGCATTTGGGGGACAAACTGGCTGCATTTGGGGGACAAACTGGCTGTATATTGGGGACAAACTGGCTGTATATTGGGGACAAACTGGCTGTATATTGGGGACAAACTGGCTGTATATTGGGGACAAACTGGCTGTATATTGGGGGACAAACTGGCTGTATATTGGGAACAAACTGGCTGTATATTGGGGACAAACTGGCTGTATTATGGGGGACAAACTGGCTGTATTATGGGGGACAAACTGGCTGTATATTGGGGACAAACTGGCTGTATATGGGGACAAACTGGCTGTATTATGGGGGACAAACTGGCTGCATTTGGGGGACAAACTGGCTGTATATTGGGGGACGAACTGGCTGCATTTGGGGGACAAACTGGCTGTATATTGGGGGACAAACTGGCTGTATATTGGGGGACAAACTGGCTGTATATTGGGGGACAAACTGGCTGTATATTGGGGACAAACTGGCTGTATATTGGGGACAAACTGGCTGTATATTGGGGACAAACTGGCTGTATATGGGGACAAACTAGCTGTTTATGGGGACAAACTGGCTGCATATTGGGGGACAAACTGGCTGCATATTGGGGGACAAACTGGCTGCATATTGGGGGACAAACTGGCTGCATATTGGGGGACAAACTGGCTGCATATTGGGGGACAAACTGGCTGTATATTGGGGACAAACTGGCTGTATATTGGGGGACAAACTGGCTGCATATGGGGGAGAAACTGGCTGCATATGGGGGGAAACTGGCTGTATATGGGGGGGGAAACTGGCTGTATATGGGGGGGAAACTGGCTGTATATGGGGGGGGAAACTGGCTGCATTTGGGGACAAACTAGTGGCGTTTGGGCACAGTGGCTGCGTTTAATGGGCACAGTGGCGGCAATTGATGTTTTTTATTTTTTTCAGTTTGTTTGCACCCCCCAAAAAATTTGAGCACCAGCCGCCACTGATGGGCAGTAGTGGTGGAGGAGCGGTATACACCGCTCCAAAGATGCTGCTTGCAGGACTTTTTTTTTAATGTCCTGCCAGCGCACCGCCTCAGTGTGAAAGCACTCAGGCTTTCACACTGAGACTGCAGGAGAGCTGTTTTGCAGCCATTTTTACAGGTGCTATTTTTAGCCCAAAAGTGCCTGAAAAATGCCCCAGTGTGAAAGGGGTCCAACTGTTAGTTTTTTTTTTTCCCTTCATCTCATAAAATCTAAAAAAATCAGCCTAACATATCGGCCCAAAAAAATCGGCATCATATATCGGCCATCGGCCACAGCGATTTCTAAAAATCGGCATCGGCCAGAGAAAAACCCATATCAGTCGACCTCTATCGATTACCACTAATGTGTACTCATAACCTCCTTTACAAGTCTCAAGATGGAGAAAGTTGATGAAGACCAGCACAAAAAGAAAAGTGGTGGCAATATTGTTCAATGGATCTCTTGTAGGCTTATGTGGGTGTTTGTCTTTCAGACAAGTGCACTGGTGGTTGATGTAATGCTCAGCGCCTCTCTGCATATGTGGCCAAAAGAATCTGTCTCTGATCAGGTTGACAGTCCTTTCAACTCCTAAGTATCCCATTTATTTGTGTAATTCTTTCAACACCAATTGATGATACAACTTGGGCAAAACTAGTTGAGAACCTGATGATGTTTTACATCTCAAGATTCCATCTTCGTCGAGGTGTATAGTTTGGTCCATTGTTTCATTAGTATGAAGAGATCAATCGGTCTACCTTGTCATTCCTGTTTTGATGGGAACCTGTTTTGACTCTTGTACTTCCACACTAGGCCAATCACAGAGTCTTCTCTTTGGGCTGTCCTTATGGTCCCTTTGGGTATTTGAGCTACCTTCTTTTGGGTACCATCTACTGTTGACGTGGTATGGGCAATGGTTATTGGACACAGCCAAGGCATTTCTTCTTTCCGACAAGCTTGAAGTGCTTGGGTTATGCACCCAATGATTTTGGGGTCCAATTCTTGCGAACACTATTGTATGTATTGTTCAGGAATTAATGGCATAGGCGAAAGTACATCCGTATCCGCATTTCTCTTTCCTGGACGATACTTGATGGCGAAATTAAAGTCAGCCAATTTGCAACCCATCGATGGCCTGTTGCATTTAGTTTAGCCATAGTGAGGACATAAGTTAGGGGGTTATTGTCAGTATATACTACAAAGGATGGACAGTAATATAGGTAGTCTCTGAACCTATCACATATGGCCCACTTCATCGCTAGGAACTCTAGTTTCCCTGAATGCATGTGATAGTTCTTCTTGGCAGGTGTGAGAGTTATAGACCCGTAAGCAATTACCTTTAACTTTTTCTCCTGCTCTTGGTACAACACAGGTCCTAATCCTTCTTGCGAGGCATCACAGTGCAGAACAAAGGATTTGCTGTAGTTGGGGTAACCCATCACTGGAGGATGAGTTAACACCTAAATAAGCCAGTTCAGCACTACCAGACTATAGACTGATGGGGGGGTAGTTGACCTCTTAGCTTTGGTGATGGCTTCTTCTTCTTCCTGGACTGGCTAGTCTGTGCTGATGTTGTGGAAGGTGTTGTATCCGCTGACAGTAATTCATAGAGGGGTTTTGCAACTCTGGAAAAGTTTTGAACGGAAGGGCGATAGTAGGAAATGAATCCTAGTAGTTTCCTGAGTTCTCCAACAGTCTTTGGCTGGTTGTTCTTCAAGGCCAGCACACGATCTTGCCCAAGAATCTGACTTTGTTTTGGAAGAGTTCACACTTTCTAGCTGTTAACTTGACTCCATGTTGCTGATATCATTGCAGTACCAACTGGACATGCTCCACATGTTCTTGGAATAACTGGATTCTTCCACAAATCCTTGATGGTAGGCTTTGCCTTGGTCTAGCACCGAAAACCATTAACTTCCTCCTAGGCTTTCCAGCATGTCTTGGATCCTAGGGATTGGATGGCGGTCAGGGATGGACTTCTGGTTCAATTCTCTGTAGTCGCAACACAGTCTTAAACTACCGTCCTTCTTTCTTATGCACACTATGGGTGATGAGTATGAAGATTTTGAGGCCTCAATCCATCCACGGTTCAGCAGATCCTGCAGGTACTCTTTCACTTCTTGGAGCAGTGGTTTCGATACAGACATACAAGCTCTCCTAACAGGTGTGTTGTCTATGAGACGAAGTTGCAATTGTAGTGAAGGAATACATCCTACATCAGAGTCATCTTTGGCGAAAGCATTGCATTCCTCCCTTAACATTGTCTTGACTACCTGTTGATCCTCCTCTGGTAGGTGTTCGATAGGCACTGGTGGGTCCCAGTGCTCCCGATTAGCATCGCTTACCGGTGACTGACTCATGTTTAGGTTATCCACTCGACCTTCCGATCCTGGTCTGGATGTCTGTGGCAGATGAGTTACTGAGTGAGTGGCCACACTCACTGATTGTTTCAGTTTCACCTGAGCTGGGTATGTTGCCTTTATGGGCTCGAGGCACCCCATCCTAGTCTGACCTGGTAAAATAATTCCCCGCTTAGTTGTGTTCCAAACCGGGATGGATAGTTTGGAAAATTGTCCCTTTTGGAGTAATACTAATGTCTCAACGATATGCTGTCCATTAGGCAAATGCTGGGCTTCGTCAGGTGTAAACAAAACTATCTGATCTTGAAATACTGGTTTGGCGTGAGCCCTACGCCTGAGATACATCATAATGTTTGCCGGAATTCTTTGGCTCTTAGTACTAGTTTTTACTAGACATGTGCATTCGTTTTCGTCCGAATTTCAGGTATTTTCGTTATCGTTTTAACAAACGAAAACGAAAGCACAGAATCCGAAAACCAAAAGATCCGGACAAACAAATGCTTTATTTTCGTTTTCGTTGCAACAACAGTTCGATATAGATAGGAGATTCGACATGACGCTGACAATAACAATCTGTGTCTATCGAACCTGTGGTCGAATGTGACTAACCTTAACTCTATTAGTCCAAGATTATTCTACATAGAGAGAAAAGATTCACATTATAGAGAGGAAATATTCGACATTATAGAGAGAAAAGATCGCTGCCGGAAATTGGGTGGGGGAAATAAAATAAAAATAATGATGATGATGAATGTTATTGGCTGATTGTAACCAAAGAGGAGGAGCAGTAAAATAGCTAGAACTAATTTGGTAATTCAACATGAACGACGAAGATTCGACAAAGCATCGAAAAACATACAAACGTTGAATCTGTCATTGAAGGCTTATGGTGTCTGTCGAAAGTTCTAAGAAGATTCGACGGAGCAGCTAAACTGTACGACGTTGCAATCGTACATTTCCGGTCAAATGCATCCGCCCATAGGCTATAGAAAAATTCTAATGTTGGTTGACTAGTAATAATAATTAAAAATATATAATTATTACTAGTCATACAACATTAGAATTCAACTATAGCTTGTAGGCGGAACATTCGACCGGAAATGTACGATTGCGGCGTCGTACAGTTTTGCTGCTCCGTCGAATCTTCTTTGAACATTCGACAGACACTATAAGCCTTCAATGACAGATTCAACCTTAATTAATTCAGATTTTCGGACGAATGCAATTTCTAACGAAAAACCAAATAAATAAAAACGAATTTCGGGAGTAACTAAATGTATTTATTTTTCGGACGAAAACGAAATATTTCAGTGTGCACATGTCTAGTCTTTACTGCAGTACCACCGGTTTCTCTGTGATTGGCTTGTAGTAGATTTACAAGGATCTCTATTTTGGTGGTCGACAGTTCCAATACTGTCCCTAGTACGTCCACAAAACCTGGAATGTTTTCCTTTCCCTTGACTGCTGTCTCCTTGAAGAGCTCTTCAATGACATTATAACTGATGATAGGCTTTTCAGCTACTTTCTCATCCTCTGATACCACAAGGGGCACTATTAGCTGTCGGGTGGTGTTACTTCCCGCTGTTAGCTGAAAAACTACCTCAATCTACCCGGAAAAGGGAATCTCAGTCTCATTAGCTGCTTTTCCTAGGAGGACTCCTTTCCAAGGAATTCTTCAAAAGATCGGAGTACTGTCTGTGGCAGAACCCGCTGTCTCCAGCTCTCATTGATGATGCTAACCTGAGAGCCGGTATCCCATAGGCCTGGACAGGAGTATCGTCTATTTCACAGTTCACAAGGCACCTTTTTCCAATCAGACTCAGTAACTTGCTGTTTTGTCTCATGGTAACCCCGTCCACGTGAGTTGGCACTTTCTCAGCCACCTGGTAGAATCTTTGGTTATGGCGGTTGGGTACCTTTTGAAAGGGATCTGGGTTCACCCTTCCAGCTGTGGCACTGATGGTTGTTTGAGAGCTTGTTGATTTGCTACCGACGAAAGTTGCACTTTGGGACACATGGTTGGTTCTAGCACAGGTTACTGTCGGTCCCTTGACAGCAACCCTCTCCCGTTTAACTGGTTGGGTCTGGTCATTTTGCAGTATCTCGCTAAATGTCCAGATTGACCACAGTTGAAGCAATGGTCACAGACAGTTCTCTGGCTTGTTCTTTTGCAAGATTCACTATCTCGTTGAGTTCTCGAACCTTGGAGGAGTGTTTTCATCTCTATCATCTCTTTTTGCATCTGAAGCATCAGCTTTTCCAGTTCAGAGTTGCTCTTTGACAGCTGTTGGATGGTTGGGCTGCTTGCTTGTGGTGAGGACCAAGATATTATGTCAGTGGTCGTTGTCAGGACATCTGGTCCCCGAGGACACTGTAAGACATTAGACTGACACTCTTTTCCTTTCATAGAAGTGCTGGGCTAAGCTTTCTTTTGCTTCTGTTCCCTTTCCATCTCCATATTAGTGGCTTCATTCGTTTTCTCTATGAACACCTCATCTGGAATGGAAGGATCATCTAAATACTGCTTTAACCACTAGGGGTCCGCGCTATAGCCGAATGACGGCCACAGCGCGAACCCCAATTGCCAGGAGGCCATCAATAGATGTCCATTCCCTTTGCGCGCGCTGTGATTTCCCGAGTCACTGAGACTCGGGTGATCACAGATCCGAGTAAGGGGCCTGATCCTGGCCCCTTACCACGTGATCAGCTGTCAGCCAATGACAGCTGATCACGTGATGTAAACAAAGCTCAGTGATTTTTTTTTATTTCTCCTTACGCTGACAGCGTGAGGAGAAAAAAAAAGGCGATCGCTGGCTTAGGTGCAAGGGACATTGGTCCTGAAGAGGAAGGAGGCACATCTGCTTCATTTGTGCCAATCTGTACCCCCTGCCAGTGTCCATAGTGCCCACCAGTGCCACCTATCAATGCCCACGAGTGCCACCTATCAATGCCCACGAGTACCACCTATTAATGCCCACCATTGGTGCCAATCAGTGCCACCTAGCAGTGCGACCTATCAGTGTAACCTACCAGAGCCGATCAGTGCCCATTATTGCCACTCATCAGTGACCATCACTGCCACCCATCATTACTGCCACCTATCCGTGCTCATTACTGCCACCTATCAATGCCACCTATTAGTGCCACTTCTCAGTGCCCACCAGTGCCACCTATCAATGCCCTTCAGTGCAACCCATCAGTGCCACCTCTCAGTGCCGCCTATCAGTGCCCACTAGTACCGCCTTATCAATGCAAATCAGTGCAGCCTCATCAGCGTACATCAATGAAGGAGAAAAATTACCTGTTTGCAAAATTTTATAACAAAATATATTAAAAAAAAATATTTTTTTATTCAGTTTTTTAAATTTTTTGTAAACAAAAAATAAAAATCGCAGAGGTGATCAAATACCACCAAAAGAAAGCTCTATTCGTGGGGAAAAAAAATGCTAAGAAATTCATTTGGGTACAGTGTTGTATGACCGCGCAATTGTCATTCAAAGTGCATCAGCGCTGAAAGCTGAAAATTTGTCTGGGCAGGAGGGGGGTTTAAGTGCCTAGTAAGCAAATGGTTAATTGGAACTTGATGTGGTCACTTCTCAGTCCAGTACCCACTGACCTTAGGAATTTCCTTTGTATCAGCTCAGTCCCGAAGTGTTCATCAGAGCCTTCTCCTTGTGAGACAAACAGGCGGTCCTTCAACTCAATAGCTCTGAACAGGAAATTCTGAGGAGTTTCCTTACTATTCTGTGAGATGTTTATCAGTTGTTGGTACAGTTCGGAAGCATTTTCCTCCTTGTAATGGCTTTTTAGGATTCTCCTAAGTTGCGCTAGGGTTAGTCCATTCTTAATTTCCAGCATACCTCTGAGACATAGGCTGGGACTAATGGCTTTTACCCCAGCTTCCACAATATCGGACTCAGCATACCCTTTTTGTAGTCCCATGTCGATCTGGTGCATAAGGTTTGTATAAGACAGCTTGTCTTTCTGTTCCTTTTCACCTATCTGACCAGCAACCTTAAAGTCCTTCCTGATTGTCACCTCTGACAAGTTGCAATGGTGAAGTCTCTGAGTAACTGAATAGGTTCTTGTTTTGGTTGACTGTCACTCGAGTCCTTGCTTTTAGTACTTAGCTCTTTTATCTGTTCCTCAATCATTCTGGAGGTTTCCTGGAACTTCTCCTGCATAGTGTGGTATTGTCATTTCAAATCGGCTAATTGCTGTTCCACTTGCGGATCTTTCTCACTGATGTTTGGTGCTTCAGTATGGTCCCTATTATGTTCATACACAATAATACACATCTATATCTGTAATAACAACATTCTCATATACAGGAATAACGCCCTCATAAAAAATTATAAACAATTGCACATGTGTTGATATGTTAATTAATCACACAGCAGCCTTAACTGATCACAAGGATGTAAATTAAATCACTTTCACCCTGTTTATTGCCTTTAAATATGCTCCCTCTTACCTGCAATGACACAAACACATGACCTTCAGACTGATAGACTGGGTAGCAACTGCTATTGTGTTCCCACCAGAAACAAAGGTCAGTCTTTTTTGTTCCCCCTGCTTATTAGCAATGGTTCCATTAGAGGGAGCTTCATGTCATTCAGGCTTTTCACTCTAAGCTGCCATCTACTGGTGATTTAATAGAAATGCCATGAGTTTTACTTTTTCCATAAGCAGAAATATAATTATTTTTTATGGGGTACCTGATTTTGACATCCTTTACACATGCATTGATGTGCGTTGCGTTAGAATGCATACATGATGTAGAATTTTAACGCAACGTACTGCACATAACACAAATGTTGTGGTGTAAAGAGGTGTGTTTTCTATGCATCCTTGCATTGACCTGCATTCCTCCAGTGCTGTAAAACGCAGGTCACTCCAGTATACAGTATGTGAACAGGGGTTATGGGGTTGTTACTGTTACAACAGGGGGAGCTAGTGTTAGGGTTTCTGTTCCACTCGTTTTTAAGACAGCATTCAACAGTAATACCATATGGCTTCTTAATATCCAAACAGAGCAACTATCAATAAATATCTGATATACATATATACAGTATCTCACAAAAGTGAGTACACCCCTCACATATTTGTAAATATATTTATTAAATCTTTTTATGTGACAACACTGAAGAAATTACACTTTGCTACAATATAAAGTAGTAAGTGTACAGCTTGTATAACAGTGTAAATTTGCTGTCCCCTCAAAATAACTCAACACACAGCCATTAATGTCTAAACTGCTGGCAACAAAAGTGAGTACACCCCAAAGTGAAAATGTCCAAATTGGGCCCAATTAGCCATTTCCCCTCCATAGTGTCATGTGACTTGTTAGTGTTACAAGGTCCCAGGTGTGACTGGGGAGCAGGTGTGTTAAATTTTGTGTTATAGCTCTCACTCTCTCATATTGGTCACTGGAAGTTCAACATGGCACCTCACAGCAAAGAACTCTGAGGATCTGAAAAAAAAAGAATTGTTGCTCTACATAAAGATGGCCTAGTCTATAAGAAGATTGCCAAGACACTGAAACTGAGCTGCAGCTCAGTCCCATAGACTTTTCGAATTTGCCTCGAACACCCCAAATTGTTCGCTGTTCGGCGAACGGGCGAACAGGCAATGTTCGAGTCGAACATGAGTTTGACTCAAACTCGAAGCTCATCCCTACCCGCAAACAGTTTGCAGAAGACAAGCAGACTAAGGACATGGACTACTGGAACCATGTCCTGTGGTCTGATGAGACCAAGATAATCTTATTTGGTTCAGATGGTGTCAAGCGTGTTTGGAAGCAACCAGGTGAGGAGTACAAAGACAAGTGTGTCTCCCCACAGTCAAGCATGGTGGTGAGTGTAAAAAGTCCACATGCGGCGCTAAAAAAAAAGAGCAACCGTCTTTGAAGTATTGAAAAAGGAAAAGATGAAAATCCCTTCACCAGTTTTCAGTATGTATAGGGAAGCAAACCACACCACGTGAGAATCAAATCTGCTTACCAGATATCAGCAAGTGATAGGCATTGATTAATAAGTTACCAAGGGATCACATCTGAACTCGTCAATCACTAGTAAGTAAATGGTTAAATTCAAAAGCTTGCATCCATTCACTTGTCCCAGCAACAACAAAGCAATAAACTTCCAGCAGTCAGTGGGCGTCTCACCCAATCAAGGGGATATCATCACCAAATGGAAATAAAGCTCATATATTGAAGTCCGTCTCACTTGTGAAAAGATTTATTGTAGCAACTTACATGTACCTTCAATAAGAACGATTATCATAAAAAAAAACAGCCGCGGCATTCAGCATGCTTGTGTCTCATAGCCTGGTGGAGGGAGTGTCATGGTCTGGGGCTGCATGAGTGCTGTCGGCACTGGGGAGCTACAGTTCATTGAGGGAACCATGAATTCCAACATGTACTGTGACATACTGAAGCAGAGCATGATCCCCTCCCTCTGGAGACTGGGCCGCAGGGCAGTATTCCAACATGATAACGACCCCAAACACACCTCCAAGATGACCACTGCCTTGCTAAAGAAACTGAGGGTAAAGGGGATTGACTGGCCAAGCATGTCTCCAGACCTAAACCCTATTGAGCGTCTGTGGGACATCCTTGAACGGAAGGTGAAGGAGTGCAAGGTCTCTAACATCCACCATCTCTGTGATGTCGTCATCAATGCGTGAAAGAGGACTCCAGTGTCAACCTGTGAACTCTATGCCTAAGAGTAACCCACAGTGTTCCAGGTAGCACTGGAAAAAATTGGTGGCCACACAAAATATTGACACTTTGGGCCCAATTTGGACATTTTCACTTAGTACTCACTTTTGTTGCCAGCATTAATGGCTGTGTGTAGACATTAACCACTTAAGCCCCGGACCATTTTGTTGCTAAAGGACCAGGCCCCTTTTTCCGATTCGGCACCGCGTAGTTTTAACTGATAATTGCGCGGTCATGCGACGTGGCTCCCAAACAAAATTGATGTCCTTTTTGTTACACAAATAGAGCTTTCTTTTGGTGGTATTTGATGACCTTTACGGATTTTATTTTTTGCACTATAAACAAAAATAGAGCGACAATTTTGAAAAAAATTCAATATTTTTTACTTTTTGCTATAATAAATATCCCCCAAAAATATATAAAAAACATATTTTTTTCCTCACTTTAGGCCGATACATATTCTTGGTAAAAAAATTGCAATAAGCGTTTATTGATTGGTTTGCGCAAAAGTTATAGCGTCTACAAAATAGGGGATAGTTTTATGGCATTTTTATTAATATTTTTTTTTTACTACTAATGCCGGCGATCAGCGATTTTTATCATGACAGCGACATTATGGCAGACACATCGGACACTTTTGACACATTTTTGGGACCATTGTCATTTTTACAGTTATCAGTGCTATAAAAATGTACTGATTACTGTGAAAGTGACACTGGCAGTGAAGGGGTTAACCTCTAGGTGGCGCTGTAGGGGTTAAGTGTGCCCTAGTGAGTGATTCTTACTGTAGGGGGCGTGGCTTGGCATGACACGTCACTGATCGCTTTTCCCTATGACAGGGAACAGACGATCACTGACATGCCACTAGGAAGAACGGGGAAAGGTTTGTTTACACTTACCTCTCCCCGTTCTTCAGCTCTGTGACCCGATCGCGGGACACCGGCGCCGATCGGGTCCGCGGGTCCCGCGGGCGTGGTCATGGAGCTTCGGACTGGGTCGCGAGCGTGACCCGCGGCTGGGATCTTAAAGGGGACGTACCTGTACGCCCTTGTGCCCAGCCGCGCCATTCTGTCGACGTATATCGTTGTGCGGTGGTCCTTAAGTGGTTAATGGCTGTGTGATGAGTTATTTTGAGGGGGGCAGCTAATTTACACTGTTATACAAGCTGTACCCTCACTACTTTACATTGTAGCAAAGTGTAATTTGTTCAGTGTTGTCACATGATATATTAAAATATTTACAAAAATGTAAGGGGTGTACTCACCCCTATCATCATATGTATGTTACACAGTCTAAGTGGTTTACAGAAGCATGTGTAGCGCTACCCCCAGTTAAGAGAGCCGCTGATATTGATTTGGGCCCTGCAGTGCACCGCTGTCAACCCCCGGCAATTGGCTCTAACCTCCCGTGGCACAGCTGGTGATAGAGAGATAGGACCGCGTGATCGCAACTGTTGGTGACGCAGTCCTATAACAAACATACACAGAATATACTTTAAAACTCCTATTAAAGTAAGCGGAACTGACACCAAATGTACTTTACCCAGATATTTTACTGAGGCTAATGGGCAAGTAATAAACAACAGTATAACAAGTTGCAGATCCCTGCAACAAACAGTAATAAAGATAAACAGAGTAATCAGAATAATAAAGTATTGCTATGCAACTCTAGCGCTGCCCTTTTACAGCTACTTCCCCTCATAGGTAGACTAACACCCAGCAATGTCTACCTATGCAGTCAGGCCTGACTGATCTAAATGGAAGTTCAGTGAAACAATATTTGCTAGCAATCTCTCGGTGGTGCACTTGAAGAACAACTTTGTAATCCCAACGAATAGTAAAGATAAAGTATCTGTCTTTAAACAGCTCTCACCACCTGGACAAGTCCAAGTCCCTTTCCTCCATCGATTCGTCTAGGAACAGGAATCCACCGACATCCAAGTCTTCAATCCTTCTGGTGTACTGCAGCAAGGAGGATTAGATGTCTCTAAGGCTCTGCTAGGCTGGCAGAGGGCTCTTTGGAAAGGAGCACACGGCCCAGGCTTCAGGCCTTGTGCACACAGCAGTTCAGCACAGAGATCCTCTTGCTAGGAGAGGGGTGTCCAAAGAGGCCGACCAAAACTCCGCCTCCCCTTTATAAAGTCTGCCCCAGCAGTCTCTGTTCTGGAGCAATGCACCCTGGGTGCTGCAAGATGTACTGGGAGATGTAGTCTCTCTCTCCTCTGCTTTCACTTCCATAATGTCTCTTTACTTCCTCCCGACTCACCTCTCACCTGGAACTTCTTGTCTCTCCGCATTAAAGGGGAACACCCCGCTACACACTCCCCCCACTTGAACTCTTTGGTCCCCAAAGATAAACTTCAACAAATACTGTTTACCATTTTGGACAATGTCGAGCATGATGTTGGCATAGGGAATTCCCACCAAAACTTTGGGATGGAACTCTCTTGCCCACAGGTCACACTACCATGAGTGGCCTGCCTAACTGTGCCAGAGAGTGAGCTGGGGTTGCCCTCCACCAAATGGACGGTGGAAGGATCAGGTTGTTCAACACTTCTCCTAGCCGTTACAACAGAGTCCTCTGAGCTCGTCCCCATTTGGGGGTAAGTTAGTTTCTTGGGAGGCCTGAAGACTCTGCGAGCCCTCTGCTCTCTTGGTGCTTCTGACTCTGGCACCACAGGCTCTTCTTCAGGAGTAAGTTCAGGTAACATTGCTGGTTCTGGAACCTCTGATTCAGAAGTCGACTGACGTATGGAATCTCTAGAGTCCTCCTCAGCGCAAGTGTCAGGAACATTTTCCCAGTAATCAGCTGAGGGACTGAAGGGTATGAATTCAGTAGCCTCCGGATTCAGCGTTGCATCTGGGGTATCCCCTCCATTTGGGAGATCTATGGCGGACGTTCCCAGAGTCGAGGGAGGCCACAGCCAGTCCAGTTCTCCACCTTCTTCTGTACTCAATTGGGAGGCCTCCCCATCTTTGGCTCGAGAGGTCTGGGACCGAGTGTTCGGCCTAGGAATATCCAGGATAGAGGCCGGTTCAGGGGAGTCTCTCACGAGAGGTATTCTGACTGCCTCAGCAAGTGGGAGCAGGTGGTTCCGATGCCACATCTTCAGTGGACCCACCTTTCCTTCTGGCTTTAGTTTGTAGACAGGCAAACCGGGCAACTTCCTACAGACAACATAGGGCTCAGATCTCCACCTGTCGGCAAGCTTGTGTTTTCCAGGGACCCCCAGATTTCGTAGCAGTACTCGGTCCCCGGGCTGCAGATCTTGCACTCGAACCTTCAGATCAAAATTTCTCTTGTTGCGGGCCCCCCTTTGATCCGAAGCCGCCTGGGCTTGTTCATAGGCCACCTGCAAGCTACGTCTAAGTCTGTCCACGTATCCCTTGTGGGATGTAGCTGAGGTATTGTCTATAGAAGTGCCAAAGGCCAGGTCCACAGGTAGCCTTGCTTCTCTCCCTAACATAAGTCGATAAGGGGAGTAGCCAGTGGCGTCACTTGTGGTACAGTTATAGGCATGTACTAGGGCTGATATGTGCTGACTCCAGTGTTGCTTCTTCTCTGTTTCTAAGGTTCCCAACATGTTGAGCAGGGTCCGGTTAAATCTCTCCGGCTGAGCATCTCCTTGTGGGTGGTAAGGCGTGGTTCTGGTCTTCTTTATTCCTAATGAATCCAAAAGTCTTCGGATCAACCGACTCTCAAAGTCCCTTCCTTGATCTGAGTGGAGTCTCTGTGGTAGTCCGTAATGGACAAAATACTTCTCCATAAGTATCTTGGCCACGGTGGATGCCTTCTGGTCTTTGGTTGGGAAAGCTTGAGCATAGCGGGTGAAATGGTCGGTTATTACCAGAACATTCCCCAATCCACTCAGGTCGGGTTCGAGGCAGAGAAAGTCAATGCATACGAGATCCATTGGGCCTTGACTCTGTAAGTGGCCCATTGGGGCAGCTTGATGGGGTAGGGTCTTTCTCTGAATGCATCGTGCACAGGAATGGCAATACTCCTCTACTTCTGCCCTCATGCAGGGCCAATAGAACCGATTTCTGACAAGCTGGAAGGTCCTTTCTGCCCCTAGGTGACCATGATGGTCATGCAGGGCAATTAGTACAGTCTCTCGGTGCTTCTCTGGAAGAAATAACTGCCACTTATCTTCTGAGTCATCAGAGGGGCCCCTTCGGTAGACCACTCCCTGATGTACCTGTAGCCTGTCCAATTCCTTCCTCAACAGGCGAGCCTCCTTTGAGGGGTGATGTAGGAATTTGTTGGGATCCTGATTCTCCAGGGCTTCGAGGACCAATCTCCCCATGGGGTCTTCCAATTGGTCACACCTCAACTCCTTCTTGGACAGTCTCGGTAGGTTGTCTTCCTCCAGTTGAGTTACCCCACAATAGTGTTTGGGGACTCCTACCATGGTAACCCCTATTTCTTCTGCTCTGGAGCCTCCTCTGGCTTGGAATTCAGCCCCTTGACAAAGGGCCCGCACCCCGTCCGGTGCCACTTGGGTTCAATCTTCCCAGTCATTTGTCGTGGCATGAGACCTCCGGGACAGGGCATCTGCATCCCTATTTCCGGCTCCTGGTCTGTACTTCAGACTGAAGTTGAATCCAGACAATGCGGCCAACCACCTGTGTCCGGTGGCATCTAGTTTCGCGGTGGTGAAGAGGTAGGTCAGGGGGTTGTTGTCTGTCTTCACAGTAAACTCTGCCCCATACAAGTAGTCTTTTAGCTTGTCTACTACCGCCCATTTGAGGGCCAGGAATTCCAGCTTATGAGTGGGGTAATTCTTTTCTGAGGGGGTCAGGCTCCTGCTCACATAGGCCACTGGTCGCAGTTGTCCTTCATGTTCTTGGTAGAGTACACCACCTAGACCCTCATGGCTGGCATCCACATGTAATTCATAAGGTCTGGTAGGGTCGGCGTAGGCCAGGACTGGGGCAGTGGTTAAGCTCCTCTTCAGAGCATGAAAGGCCTCTTCACACCTTGGGTTCCACTGATCTTGAACTGACTCACCAGGCCTCCTGGGCCCTGAGTCATCCTCTTCCCCTTCTGCCTTTAGCAATTCATTCAACGGGCGGGCAATCCGAGCAAACCCCTCCACAAACCTCCTATAATAGGAGCAGAACCCCAGGAAGGATCTGAGCTCTGTTACTGTGGTGGGTCGTGGCCAGGAAGTGACTGCTTCCAACTTCTCAGGATCTGTGGCCACCCCTTCTTCAGACACTATGTGCCCCAGATAGTTCACAGAAGACTGGTAGAACCGACACTTCTCGGGGGAAAGCTTAAGTCCCTCTTCGCTGAGTCGTCTCAATACTTTCTCCAACCTGGCTTCATGTTCTTCCAAGGTTCTTCCAAAGACAATGACATCGTCCAAGTACACAAGGACTTCTATAAGATTCATGTCTCCAACAGTCTTCTCCATAAGGCGTTGAAAGGTAGCAGGAGCTCCAGACAGACCCTGAGGCATCCTATTGAATTCGAAGAATCCCACCGGGGTTATGAAGGCTGTCTTCTCCCTGTCTTCTGGGTGCATAGGGATTTGATAGTACCCACTCTTGAGGTCCATCACACTGAACCATTTGGCTCCAGACAAACTTTGTAGGGCATCTTCTATCCTTGGCGTGGTGTATTGGTCAGGGATGGTTCTCCTGTTGAGAGTCCTGTAATCGATACAAAGCCTCAACGACCCATTCTTCTTTCTGACCAGCACGATTGGGGAGGCATAGGGACTTCTAGACTCCCGGATCACACCAGTCTTCTTTAGTTCTACAAGTTGTTCCCTCAGATCCTCCAGATCTGCCAGGGGGACCCGCCTGACCCTCTCTCGGAAGGGCTTATCTTCTTGGAGGCGGATCCGATGGGTGGCACTTCTTGCACACCCCACATCGAATTCATCTTCGGAAAAGATCTTCTCCCACCTGGTCAGCTGGGCCTTGGCTCTTTCTTTCCAAGCCCTGGGTAGGTTCGGGTTTTCCACGGACAGTTTCTCCCAAACATCTCCTCCGTCACCCGTCCCCTTGACTTCGGACCAAGTGACCGGGGCAGCAGGGCTCACCTGACCAAGCAACACTCTGGCAGGGATCTCCATGGGTCCTCCCGTAGTGTTCCTAACACTCACCGGAACTCTGCCATGGGCCTTCTTCAGAGCCTTGAACGGAATCACTTCTGGTATCACTTCCAGGCCTGAGGACTCTTCCCTTGGGTCTGATTCCAGCATGACAAAGGGGCCAGGTTGTTCCCACGAAAGCTTCACAGTGGCCCTAAGACAGGTTACTTCTCCGGGCTGTAGCACTACTCCTTTTCTGCCAAGTCTCCACACCTTCCCTATCCCCTCTCCCGGGGTCTTCTGCTCTAAGACCAGTCGTTGGTAGGCCGTCTTTAGCATGGGATGGATTTTGGTGGCTGAATGGTTTCTCTCTTTCACTAGAGGGGTCAGGAGTCTCCTGACTAGATCCGTGTTTGTCCCAATGATCAGGGAAATCTTGCTGGCTCCAGGCGGCCGGGGACACACAACTGCCAGGGTGTCAAACACTTCAGCCTTCCCAGTCACGGATGGGTCGAAAGTCATCTTTATGGGCAGGTACCCATCATAAGGGAAACTCTGGGTTCCAAGTCCCCATATCTCCAGCTCTTCTATCTTCTGGATAGGCAGATGACTCAAGTGCCTATCATAGAAGTCCCGGTATAGTAAAGTCACCTGTGCTCCGGTGTCCAAAAGAGCTTTAGTATAGACTCCTTCCACTTGAATGGGCACAGTAGGAGACGTGCCCACCAGTTCCTTTGGGTATGGCCGGACTGGGGTCACCTCTTTTTTTTGGCTTTCGACCCTTGCCCTGCTCCTTTTGGACTTTAATTTTTCCTGAACCTGGCATGCATTGACTTTCTCCCTCTCAATGGGGGCACAAACCCGCTGAGGGATGTTATTGTTCCTTTTAGGTGGATGTTCCTTCTTTGGGGTGCTGTTCTTCCACTGAGGGGTCTTGCCCCCTCCCTCTGGGGTACATCTTGGTGGGGGTGTACTATACCTCCTCCTAGGAGTTTTGTCTCCTCCATTCTTGGCCTTTTTTTTTAGTTTGGAGCGCACTGAAGATGATGGGCACCCGGTTGACTCCTTCACCGGGGCCCTTTGGAGTTTCCCGCCGGCTTGCAATTATCTGTTCTCTTCTTCTTTGGGCTGGAGCATACGTTAGCAAAGTGGCCACTCCCTCCGCAGTTATAGCAAATCACCTCTTCTCGGTCCTGTAGGGAGGCCGGTGCTGAGGTGTTCGGGAACAACTCCTTTCTTGGGCTCGGTTTCTCTCGTCTTCTCTGATCTTTCTCCATCAAAGAGGTCAGCATCTCCAACACTTGGGCCATTTGCGATTTCAGAGTGTCAACCTCCGCATCTCTTTCTGGGCTCTTGACCGAATGGACAAACACTGGTACAGGTGTGACATTCGCCTTGGCCACCTGCTGATCTTCCTGCAGCGCCTCTTCGTCCCTAATAATTTTATTAGATCAGAGTAGGTTAGTGACATTCCTCCTCCTGAGGTTTTCAGGTGCAGCCAGACCGGGTCTGAGCGCCGCGCTCCCCTCATGATCTGCTTCATGCGTGCTTCATCTGCATCTTTGGGCAGCATTCCCTTCTTCAGTACAATCTTGCATAACTGCCTGTTCAGCCTTCTAACATATTCTGACAGTTTCTCATTCGGCTGCTGGAGAGTGTGTTCAATTTGATAAATCATCTCTGACACCTTCTCCAGCTGACCAAACTCTTCCTGCAGCATGGCCAGGCAATCTTGAGCTGTACAGTTTTCATTTCCAAACCGGAAGCTCCTCACCGCTTCTGCCGCGGCACCTTTCAGACTTTCTAAGACTCGCTGTCTCTTCTGTGCCTCAGGCACCTCCCATGCTTCTACTGCCTGCAATGCCTGTTCCACCCAAGTGTCAAAATCTTCCTCCCCCGCAGGGACGGGGAGCTTCCCTGAGAAGGTGCTAAGCTTCCGGTAACCGGCCTCCACATGCACCGTACTGCTTTTCTGGCACTTAATTACAAGGTCTCCTAGAGCATTCAACAATTCAGGCCCTATAGCGGCCAGCGGTGATCCCGGGCTTAATAGTTCCTTAAGCTTTTCTGCTTTAGGGGATAGTGGTGGAGATAATTGTGGGGGTGATGGCTTTGGTGTCTGAAACCATTCTTCCTTCACTGGCAGCGTATGTATCAAGTGATAGATCTGATTATCTATGGCTTGTATACTCTGACTTTTAAAATGCTCTGGGATTTCCTTTTTCCATTCTACCAGTGCGTATGTAAACGAGATCACTGGATCTAGCCTAAAATCCATCACCCATGCTTTGTGGCTCGGAGACAGTAACAATACGAGCTGTTTTATCTCCTCTTCCTTCCATCTTTCCCCCGGGAGTACAATGACTACCGCCGCGGTTGGATCGGCGCCAATCGCTGCGCACCACTGTGACATTGCCAGCGGGTCCATGCTGGTACTTCTGACCGGCTTGATTGCAGCGTGCAACGTACAAGGATCCCGGACTCGAGCCCCCACGTGTAGCGCTACCCCCAGTTAAGAGAGCCGCTGATATTGATTTGGGCCCTGCAGTGCACCGCTGTCAACCCCCGGCAATCGGCTCTAACCTCCCGTGGCACAGCTGGTGATAGAGAGATAGGACCGCGTGATCGCAACTGTTGGTGACGCAGTCCTATAACAAACATACACAGAATATACTTTAAAACTCCTATTAAAGTAAGCGGAACTGACACCAAATGTACTTTACCCAGATATTTTACTGAGGCTAATGGGCAAGTAATAAACAACAGTATAACAAGTTGCAGATCCCTGCAACAAACAGTAATAAAGATAAACAGAGTAATCAGAATAATAAAGTATTGCTATGCAACTCTAGCGCTGCCCTTTTACAGCTACTTCCCCTCATGGGTAGACTAACACCCAGCAATGTCTACCTATGCAGTCAGGCCTGACTGATCTAAATGGAAGTTCAGTGAAACAATATTTGCTAGCAATCTCTCGGTGGTGCACTTGAAGAACAACTTTGTAATCCCAACGAATAGTAAAGATAAAGTATCTGTCTTTAAACAGCTCTCACCACCTGGACAAGTCCAAGTCCCTTTCCTCCATCGATTCGTCTAGGAACAGGAATCCACCGACATCCAAGTCTTCAATCCTTCTGGTGTACTGCAGCAAGGAGGATTAGATGTCTCTAAGGCTCTGCTAGGCTGGCAGAGGGCTCTTTGGAAAGGAGCACACGGCCCAGGCTTCAGGCCTTGTGCACACAGCAGTTCAGCACAGAGATCCTCTTGCTAGGAGAGGGGTGTCCAAAGAGGCCGACCAAAACTCAGCCTCCCCTTTATAAAGTCTGCCCCAGCAGTCTCTGTTCTGGAGCAATGCACCCTGGGTGCTGCAAGATGTACTGGGAGATGTAGTCTCTCTCTCCTCTGCTTTCACTTCCATAATGTCTCTTTACTTCCTCCCGACTCACCTCTCACCTGGAACTTCTTGTCTCTCTGCATTAAAGGGGAACACCCCGCTACACATGCAATATAGAGAAAGTGATCCAACTGTTCAGTTGGACCAGAAAAAATAATAATGGATTCACAAACTAAGGACCCTGGCCCCAAAGGTCCTAATAGTCATTTTAATATTAATTGCTTTTTATGAGATGGGTTTGGTACTTAAGAATCCATCCAGAGGGGTCGAGGGTATAAAATCCTCTAAGCATATAATACTAAGGAGTTGTAATTAAAAGCAGTGTGCTGAAAATAAGAGGAACGAATGGAGAAGTATTTTGAAGTATACCCCCCCACCCCAATGAAGAAGCAGTTAAGGACCTTTGAAAAACACATTGGGTTGTTGGTGGAAGCCAGACTATGCGAAGTGAAGGAAATACTACCCTTTGCAAAATGTATTTGGGAGCTGGCCCCAGACAGATCATAACAGAGGGCTTTGTGCCCTTTTTTTACATGTTTTTTATAATCACATGCTTGTAAGTATAGAATGTTATATTTGTTAAAATTTCAGATGTTTTATGTTACCCAAGGAGAAGTATTTATGTAATCTCTATTAGGGATGGTGGTAATCTTGCAGTGAGAGAGAAAGCAGATCGTGAGCCACTAGAGCAATGGTTCTCAACCTTGGGGTCGGGACCCCCTCGGTGGGTCGAATGACGATTTGCCAGGGGTCACCAAATCCTGGGCTGTTCCTGAAGCCCGCACCACTCTCCCAGCCTTTTCACGGCCTCCCAGCAGGGCTGTCCCTGGAGCCTGTGGCCGCCCAGCTGGGCAGTTCCTGGAGCCCGCGGCCGCCCACGCAGCCTCTTCTCAGCCACCCATTCAGTTCATGGCATGGGTGCGGGGCAGAGACTAGAGGTCAGCTGACTGGTAAGGAATGTGAAGTGGGAGGGGATGGAAGAGACCCTATCTCCTGATTTCGGCATAGGTGTCAGTGCTGCGAGACACCACAGCGCTGGAGACACAATGAAGCCGGAGACACAGTGAGTAACACACTACCTGTGATTAAAGTTGCCATTAAAAGTCCCCACTACAGTTCTCAGATCAGCAGATGACCTTGATCAAGAGCACCTAAGTTGGCTGATCAGAACTCCCCCCCAGCACTGCCACTCATCCTAACTCCCCGCCAGCACTGCCACTCATTGCTTGTGTGTCCTCAGCCAGTAGATAGAGCTCCAGGTTCCTTCTTACACGTTTACCTGTCTATTCTTACTTGCACTGTTAAAGAATGCTTTATGTTTACAGTGCTCAAGAGCCCAATCTGAAATATATACAAACAAGAAAACAAAATCACAGTTGTATATCTCCCTTCCCTCCTTAATCCCTTCCTGCCCCATTTTTAATCAGGGTTTAAATCAGAGAGACACATTTTGAAATTCACAGCTTATTATGCTGTGCTTTTATTTTAAGAAGGTCTAATAAAAGTGCAACCTGTAAAAAAGGTTGTAAAAGTTAGACTAGACTTTAATGGCTTTGTATAATTTTTTACTAGCTACATTAACACTATACCTGTAAGATACAGTATATGTGAGTAAAAAAGACAGCGTACCATCCATGCTCTGCTATCCATACATAGATGTCACCAGTGACAAACACAAATTCACATTTCCTGCTATTGTTTGGTGCCCCACCTGCTGACTGCTATTTGTAAACATGAAACATCCATGCAATAACAGAGAGATGTGCCATAGGGCCCCATCACTCCTTAATGATGTAGCCATAGGGCCCCATCACACCTACAGTCCTGCAGATCATCTTGCGCAATGCAGTTCCAGGACCAGCAAGAACACTTTACCCACTGCATATCTCCAATTAATGCCCGCACTCTCCTTTAAACCTGTAAATGTGAGAATCTTATGGTTCCCTGTTGAGGGATTTTACATTACACTGTGGATTTCCAGTTCAGAGGAAGATACTGCTCTTAGCTAATTAGATGTGAAATGAACTTTCTAATGACATGCAGAACCAGTTTAACCTTTACACAGCTAATTAATTTAAGCCCAAGGTGCTTTTCTTAAGGGGCCACCTCATTGGCAGCAGAAACATAAAGAATTCCGCAGACAGTTTTAAAAATGACATAAAACAAAGCTTGAATTGCTGATGAATGCACTAAGGGATGTATGAGCGACCACACAGATAAAATGCTTTCCTCAGCAATATGGTGCTCTCATCCACTCTCACTGTTAAGCTTGTATGAAACTTTAATTTTTTGTGTATATAAGCTATAAAAAGACCCCCCACACCCCCTAAAATAGGCAACTGTACCCTTGATCCTTTAGGCATGCCCCCCTCTGAATGCAGTCTACCTGGTTCAACACTTACCTCTGAGTGGTCTTGCCTGATTATGCACAGCCGTTCTTTCAAAAGTGTCCCTGTTGGGTCCTTTCCATCCTGTAGGAGACACCATGACCCCATTTAGTTGTTCTCTAAAGCAATTTTAACAGCAATGACCTGTCTGTAAATAAGATTTTACTTTTAGGCCTCATACACATGGGTATTGTTTAATCTTAGCTTACACACTCTATTCTGAAAAATATCTGCTTCAGCAAACATTCATGAAGCATTTAATAAGCTGTAAACAGCTTTATCTTTTGTTCATTGACGGACACAGAAACTTAAATCTTGACCTTAGGGTTATATCGCCACCTTCAGGAGAGGACTAGGCAGAACATGTAAAAACAGTATAACTGCACAGTACCGCCATGGGGGCGGTCCTACTGGCTATAACCCCTCACACTGCATCCAGCAGCTCAGTTTTTTTCTGCCTAGTGTAGGAAAAGGACCTGGCTCCTGGTGGGGACCATTGGTCCAGGTGATTTTTTTAGTTTTTTCTGCTGATTTCTGTGATCTACTATCAACAGCTGGGCTGGGTGACAGGCTGGATAATATAGATCCTGGTAGTCTCCCCAGCCCGGCCATCGAGCGTGAGCAGGCCTTAGCTACGCGCTGGGTCGGCCACGACATGCCCAATTTGATCCAGGGGTGGCCGGTGAGCTATAAGCTCCGGGGCACACATATGACCAGGCTACTGCTGTCCGTGTCAGTGTGCCGTGGCCGACAGCCACCCCGTACTGCTTGGGTGATGGGTCTGTCCGTGGAATGCGTCCAGCAATCCCCACAGGACGGGTAAGTATGTTCCACCTGTCCCGGCAGGATGGGGCAGCTGGGCATTCCTTGGGAGGTTGACTAGGGGGTCTCTCACTCTCCCTTTCTTCTCTCCCTGTTCTTTTCCCTCCTCCCCAAGCTTGGGCCACTGTGTGACTGGCCGGGGGTCCTCCGGGGGGGCTCAGAGTCCTGGCGGGATGCTGCGCTGGGGGTTGGCGGTCCTTCCCTGTTTTCTTGCAATAATGGGGTGTTCTAGTGTACTTTTTTGTGTGAAGGCCGCCACGCGGGTCAGCGTGGTCGCTGCCTTTTTGGTGTAGTCTCAGCCAGAAAAGGCCGGCGCCCACTTTCCCGGAGCCCGCGGGTATTGCTGAGGCGGCCGGCGGCCATTTTCTAGCGTTTTTTTTCAGCTTGTTTTACCTCTATCGCTGAGACTGTTCGTCTGGAACGGCGCAAATACACAGAACACCTCGTGACTGACTCGGGGGAGGATGGCAGCACAGCACAGTACCGGGGTCAGGGTGGTGAGTCCTGCGGGGGGTCCCTCAGTCTGTGGCAGCTGGGAGGATGGATTTTTGGCTTACCTTGGCCTCTATCGGGTGTCAGGCGAGTGTGGGTCAGCATGGCGTCAAAAGCTGGCATTTCTTCCCCAGACATCCCTGTGGTGGCACCGGTTCACCTGCACCTGTGGTGCCTATGGACGCTTTGTCGGCGGTCCTGGAGTCTTTCGCTGCCAGGGTGGAAGCAGCGTGGAAACGCCCCTCCCCCCACCGTCTTCTGGGGAAAGCTCTGATTCAGACTCGGGCCTTGCTATGGCAAACGGCCCCTATTCTGACGTTTCAGAGGATGCGGACCAGGACCATTCGGACAATGAGGATGACTCCGTGTCCGGGTCAGCGTAGGAAAGGGCGCTTGTAGGAGCACTTATGACAGCGGTGCGGGATACCTTAAAGATGGAGGATACGGCGGGGACATCTACAGAGGTGTCGGCCCCTTTTGGGTCCCACAAGCCGGCCCGCACGGCTAAGGTAATTCCCTACCTGACTTACTTTGATAAGTTTATTTACAAAGAATGGGAATGGCCACAGCGGGCCTTTTCAGTCCCAAAACGCATGGCGGTATGGTACCCCTTTGAGGAGAGTTTCCTGAAGAAATGGACATCTCCCCCGATTGTAGACCCCCCCCGGTCTCCAGGTTAAATAAGGTAACCACGATTCCGGTGGAGGGGACCCCGGCTTTTAAGGACCCTGCCAATAGAAGGGCCGAGGCGGTCGCCCGGTCCATGTTCACAGTGGTGGGGTCAGCATTGCGGCCAGTATTGGCCACGGCCCTGGTGTCACAGATGCTTACTGAATGGGCTAAATTGTTGCACCGAGATTTGGAAAAGCAACAGGCTTCCCTGGTCTGAGTGGAACTGGCAGACCAGTTGGTGCATGGCCTTAAGTATGTCTGCAATGCGGCCTTAGATACGGCCCCCTTGCTTTCTAGAGCCTCAGTATCTACTGTGGTGCTACGTCGCCTGATTTAGCTAAAATGCTGGTCTGCGGACCAGGCATCCAAGAAGGCTCTGGCGGATTTGCCCTTCCAGGGTGAGAGGCTCTTTGGAGCCTCGCTGGATGACCTTATTAAAAATGTTACGGGGGTAAGAGTATGTTGCTCCCACAATCCAGAAAGGGTAAGGAGCCTCGCCGTAGGCCAGGACCCTCCTTTTCCGCTCAGAAGCATTTTTTTCGTCCGCCCGGGCGGCAGGTAAGCGTTCCCAGACCGACAAGGTGTCCACTGAGGGACAAAAGCGTCCCTGGTTTCGCAAGCCAAACAAGCCTGCGAACAAACCTACGACAGCATGAAGGTTTGCCCCCGCCCAACTCTCGGTGGGGGGGTCGCCTTCGGGAGTTTGCAGCTCAGTGGACCTCCCTGCTTTCCGACCAGTGGGTCTGTGAAGTGGTTTCATCAGGATACAAGATAGAGTTTCTTACTTGTCCGCCCAACAGGTTTTTTCCCTCAAACCTTCATCTTCTTCCGGCTCATCAGGGAAGCCTTGTTGGGGGCTATGCAGGACCTGCTGCTGCGCGGGGTGATAGTGCCGGTACCGTCACAGGAAAGTTTTCAGGGATTCTGCTCTAATTTGTAGTCCCAAAGAAGGAGGGGGTCCGTCCGATTCTGGACCTTAAGGCCCTGAACAGATTTGTGAAGGTGAGAAGATTCAGGATGGAATCAGTTCGCTCTGTGGTCGCTGCACTCCATCCAGGGTATTTTCTGGCATCCTTGGATATCAAGGACGCTTCCTTACATGTCCCCATATGCGTCAGGCATCAGAGGTTTCTGCGGTTTGCGGTCGGGGACGAGCACTACCAATTTGTAGCTCTCCCTTTTGGCCTGGCGTCGGCACCAAGGGATTTCACCAAGGTGCTCGCACCAATTCTGGCCTTGCTGAGACAGCGAGGAATCGCAATCGTGGGCTACCTGGACGACCTCCTTCTGAGAGCAGCTTCCGCCTCAGAATTAGAGGAGGATGTGGCGATCGCCAGTCAGACTCTTCGGGAGTTTGGTTGGGTTCTGAACCTCCAGAAGTCGGTGTTGGTACCGACTCAACGCCTGGAGTACCTGGGCTTGATTCTGGACTCCTCAGAGGCAAGAGTTTTTCTCCCTTCAGACAAGCTGCAGACTCTTCAGGCTGCGGTGAGGCTGTTGGCATCCCGCAAGTGGTCGTCGCTGCGCTTCTGCATGTGAGTCCTGGGTCTCATGGTAGCCACTTTCGAGGCGGTACCGTATGCTCAATTCCACACTCGAGTCTTGCAAAAGGAGATCCTGTCAAAATGGGACAAATCTCAGTTTTCTCTGGATTGTCAAATTCGTGTGAGCCAGCTAGTCAGGGATTCCCTGATCTGGTGGCGGAGGTTCCGGCCCTTCGGTCCGGGAAGTTGATCCTTCCTTTTCATTTGACGGTAGTCACGACGGACGCCAGCCTGACCGGTTGGGGGGGGAGTTTGGGGCGTACAGCCGGCACAGGGTCGCTGGATGCAGGAAGAATCCCGCCTGCCGATCAATGTGCTGAAATTTTGGGCGATCAGGCGGTGCCTCTCCACATGGTCATGGAGGCTGCAGGGACGCCCAGTCATGATCCAGTCGCACAATGCCACAGCGGTGGCGTATGTCAACCATCAAGGAGGAACAAGGAGCTTGGCTGCAGCATGGGAGGTCGCTCCCATTCTGCGGTGGGCAGAGCGGCGCGTGGCAGCTCTATCGGCCGTGTACCTTCCTGGCGTAGAAAACTGGCAAGAGGACTACCTAAGTCGTCAGATGCTGGACCAATGGTCGCTACACCCGGAGGTTTTTCGACTCCTTTGCCTGAGGTGGGGCATGCCAGATGTGGATCTCCTGGCTTCAGAAGGTACTGAGGTTTGTGGCCAGGTCCAAAGATCCCTGGGCGGATGCGGCGGACGCGTTGGTAGCTCCTTGGGAGCATTATCGGCTGATTTATGCCTTCCCCCCGATAAAACTTCTTCCCCATCTGCTTCGCAGAGTGGGGACCGAGGGGATTCTGGTGATTCTAATTGCCCCAGATTGGCCTCAGCGTCCCTGGTACGCTGACATAGTGCGAATGGTGGCGGATGTTCCTTGGCGACTGCCGATGCGAGAGGACCTTCTGTTGCAAGGCCCTATACTTCATCCTGCTTTACAGTCGCTGGCTTTAACGGCGTGGCTGTTGAAAATCAGGTGCTAAGGGACCGAGGTCTGTGGGACTCGGTAATCTCCACTATGATGAGGGCGCAGAAGTCATCTTCTCGGAATATTTATCATCGCACATGGAAGGCCTACATCTCTATGTGTGAGGAGATGGGGTGGCGTCCACCTACGTATTCGGTTTCCAGGATTCTGCTGTTTTTGCAGCGGGGAGTGGATCAAAAACTTGCCTTAAGCACCATTAAGGGGCAGATATCAGCCTTGGCTGTCTTTTTTCAGCGACCCTTGGTGGCTCATTCATTGGTGAGTACGTTTGTGCAAGGGGTTCGACATGTGGCCCCTCCGGTTCGACCACCGCTGCCTTTGTGGGATTTGAATCTGGTGCTCTCGGTACTTCAGAAACCGCCGTTTGAAAACATTAGGGAGATCCCCTTATTAACACTCTCTCAGAAGGTAGCCTTTCTGGTGGCTATTACATCTGCCAGGAGGGTTTCTGAGTTGGCGACCTTGCAAGTCTCCCTACCTGATCCTCCACAGGGATAAGGGGGTGCTATGCCCGCAGCCTTCATTTCTTCCTAAGGTTGTTTCAGGGTTACAGCTAAATGAGGACATTGTGCTTCCATCCTTGTGTCCTCAGCCGTCGCATCCCAAAGAGGTTGCTTTGCATTCCTTGGACGTGGTCCAGGCTCTGCGGGTGTATCTGTCCTCAACGGCTCAGTTTCGGAGGTCAGACTCACTATTTGTGTCTGTAACTGGTCCAAAGAAGGGCCTGGCAGTCTCCTCGGCCACCATTTCACGTGGATTAGACAGGTCGTAATCCAGGCTTATGCCCTAAGAGGGCGGGCGCCTCCCTTTCCTGTCACGACACATTCGACCAGGGCAATTGGTGCCTCCTGGGCTTTCCGACATCAAGCGTCCGTTTCCCAGGTGTGTAAGGCGGCGACCTGGTCATCCGTTCACACTTTCACTAAATTTTACAATGTTGTTGTGAGTGCATCTGCGGATGCTTGCTTCGGCCGCAAGGTTTTGCAGGCGGCTGTTTAAGGTTGCAACTCCTCCATTGAGGAGCTCTGGTTGTTATGGGTGGAGGTTTTCTGTTTGCTGTTCCCACCCCTCATTTTGTTTTTTACACTGCTTGGGGACATCCATAAGGTCAAGATTTAAGTTGCTGTGTCCGTCAATGAACGAAAAAAAAAATAGTATTTTTGTACTCGTGAAACCCTTTTCTCTGAAGTTCATTGACGGACACAGCACCCACCCCTCCTTTTTCTGTTTGTACTGCTTTTTGACGAACTGAGCTGCTGGATGCAGTGTGAGGGGTTATAGCCAGTAGGACCGCCCCCTGCCCGGTACTGTGCAGTTTTGCTGTTTTTACATGTTCTGCCTAGTCCTCTCCTGAAGGTGGCGATATAACCCTAAGGTCAAGATTTAAGTTGCTGTGTCCGTCAATGAACTTCAGAGAAAAGGATTATACGGTGAGTACAAAAATCCTATTTTCCCGAAGTTCTTAAAACAGAAATCCTATTATATATTTTTTTAAATTAAAGGCCCCCCCCCTGCACTGGGAAAAAATGGTCAAGCACAAATTACCCCTCCATGCTCCAGTGCTATCTCCCCTTTCTCTGTCCTGCTTCTCCTGGGTTAAATAACAGTCAGCATAATTTAATTCACTGCAAGTCCAGGCTGTCGTACACACACCCCCAGGGTCAATGTATTTACGCAACCTGGACTCACAGTACTCCTTGGCTAAGTGACACTCACACATCATTGTGTGAGCACCACTCAGTCCAGGTGGAAGGAATGACCATCATCATTGGCAAGGAAGAAAAGAAAGAGCCTGTGATGTCACCCAAACAGCCTCATGCCGCGTACACACGACCGTTTTTCTCGACGTGAAAAAAAACGTTGTTTTTTGCGACGTTATTTTTTGTGTTTCCTCTCAAGCCTGCCTTGGCTACACACTATCGTGAAAAAAAATGATCTAGCAAAGCGCTGTGACGTCCAACACGTATGACGGCACTATAAAGGGGAAGTTTCATTATGTTCGCGCCACCCTTTTGGCTGCTTTTGCTGATTTCGTGTTACCGCGTGTTAGTAAAAGTTTGGGAAGGGACGATTCGCGCTTTTCAGTCTTCGTGCTTTAAAGATCGTTTTCGGGAGTTCAGTTTGTGCTTGTGGGTTTGTATCTGTCTTTCAGTGCGTGTAGTCAGTTCGTATCTGTTTTTGCAGTGCGTTCTTGTCCGCTCGTTACTGTTTTTCAGCTCGTTCTTCAGAGGCCTTGCTGTTCTTCAGTGCGTTCTTTTAGTTCGTTCTGATTAGACGACCGTTTTGAAGCCATGTTGCGGGTACGTTCTTGTCGCCGAGATCGTGCTGTGCTTGCTTCTGGGCTTGTTGCTATGTCCCAGATCCGGTCCATGAACAGGGTGAGGAGGAGTTCTTGGACCAAGAATTGGTTGCTCCAGCGGGACCAATTCTGTCACATGCCTCTGCTGCGGGAGATCCAGGAGAATAACCCTGATGACTTCAGGAATTTTCTTAGGATGTCTGACCCCGTTTTTCAGCAGCTCTTGGCTTTGGTGTCCCCCTATATCACCAGGCAGGACACCGTTATGCGGGAAGCCATTACTGCTGAGCAGAGGCTCATCGCCACGTTGCGATACCTTGCGACTGGGAGAAGCTTGCAGGACCTCAAGTTCTCGACAGGCATCTCCCCCCAGGCTCTGGGCGTCATTATCCCAGAAACCTGCTCTGCCATTATCCAGGTCCTTCAGGAGGACTATATTAAGGTAAGTTTTCTCCTTTATAAACATCGCAATCTATGTTTTTTTATGCTTGCTAATGTATAGTATTTTTTGAACTGTCTCTAATTACCATGATTCGAATATGCTGTGAATGTCCCCTTTGTCCCCATGCATGTTGTAAGCTTTGAATGTCCCTTTTTTTGGGCCTACATGCATATTTTCAAAAACCAACCTCTCCAGCATTATATCCTGGGCCCAAACACACCTAGTTGAAGAAAGAAAAGAAGGTCTTCTGGACGCAGCACTCCGGTTAAAAGGCCTTTATTCCAAAAAAAGGGTTTCAGGAAACCAAAAACACTCTGCACAACACAACAAACTGATCTAGTTTAGCTGACGCGTTTCACACTATTTAAAGTGCTTATTCATAGCTAATTATTACACAAATGCTACCCAAGATATACCCTAAACAGGGGAAGTCATGTGATCCAACCCCAAGGTGAAAATAATTAGTTAATTGAAAATTAATTAAATTAATTAAACATGAAGTGATTCAAGTGAAATGGGTGTGGTTCACTGACCACAATGAAAAAAGAGGATAGAAATGCCTCACCATATGACAATCTATGCAGATATAAAAAATATATTTTTAGAAAGTATAATATATATAAAAAATATATAATAAGTGATATGGTGTGGAGTGGGAACAAAAAAATATATCAATAAAAATAAATGTGGAAATCGAATAAAATGAGTAAAAAATTGGGATGAGATTACTACCCATTAAAAAAAAAAGGGGTATAATATAAATGTGCATCCAAAACATGTGTGACCATGTGTGTAAATGCAAAAAAGAGAAAAAATATATATGTATAATATAGATATATATGTGCATATATGTGAAATTTTGGACATGTATAGATGAAGAAATGCAAAGCAACCTTAAAATTAATTAAGTGCACTGTGGAGTGCTTGCATTAATATTACTTAGTCCGTGCTGATATGTGCATGTCTCTTTAGAGATATATTTATTTTTAAATTTTATTATTTTATTATTGATATTGATAATTTATACAGTGAATTTAATGTGAAAAAAAGAACAAATGTTCTGTTTAAACTAATGTCTGTACAGATTTGTGTTGATATATGGGTATATGTCTCTTTAACAAATATTTGAGTCTATATGTCTATTGGGATGGAAGTCATTCCTGAAGGTATATTGTGTATGTGTGCACATGGTGGCTCCAACCATAGACGTCTCGATTGGAAAACATTCCGTCCAATACAACCAACCACAGACGTCTCGATGGAAAACAATCCATCCAAACACACCTAGCCTAGTCACTCCCCAATGTTTTTTGGCCGCTCCATTGTAGTGCTTAGATTGCCTGAACCCCCCCCCCCTACCTAATTATTTGCTTTTGTCTAATCTAACAAAATAAATTACATAGTACTAGAGCTTTTAATTATGATGTCCCCAACTCATCTCAACACCCCCACCCTAAAAGAATTTCACAGGTCCATCAGAGTGGGTGATGTTTTTTGTGCTCATTTTTAGCTCTTATTAAAGTGGAGCTCCACCCTAAATTTTATTTTCCGCTCATCGTAACCCTCCCCCCCTCCGGTGTCAAAATTGACACCTTTCAGGGGGGAGGGGGGTGAAGATACCTGTTTAAGACAGGTATTTTCACCCACATCCAGGAGTCATCTCTGCGGCAAATCTGCCGGAGACAAGTCACTTCCCGCAGGATACCCATAGTGTTCTTGGAGACACTTGGCTCCCAGAACACAGGAGGAACAGTCAGAACTGCGCAGCGCTTCTCGTGCATGTGCGCTAGGGAACCGGGCAGTGAAGCCGCAAGGCTTCTCTTCCTGGTTCCCTCACCGAGGATGGCGGAGGGGGCAGCAGAGTGACGAGCGATTGTTCGTCCTCTGCTGCGGACTTGTTGGACTCCAGGACAGGTAAGTGTCCAATTTTAAAAACTCTGCAGCTGCTGTAGCTGGAGCTGCTGGGTAATTGGGTATTATTTTGGCTGCGGAGCTCTGCTCTAAAATCCTCCTTCCAAATTAATGCTATACTGATGTTTTCCCCAGAGTGTTTTGTGCTAACATGCTTGCAATGTTTAGTTAGCAAAGTATATTAATTTTTATTTTGGGTTTGACTCCACAGTTATCATCGACGCCACAGGAATGGCAGAATGTGGCATCTGAGTTTTCTCAGCGGTGGAACTTTCCCAACTGTGGAGGAGCCATTGATGGCAAGCATGTCCGCATCGTGCCACCACCCCAATCGGGATCCTTTTTTTATAATTATAAAGGGTTCCACAGTATTGTGCTGATGGCGGTGGTGTCTGCCAACTATGAATTTCTCTATCTTGATGTTGGGTAAAATGGGCGGATGTCTGACGGTGGTGTTTTTGCCCAGACCGAGTTTGCCGACCGGCTTCTTTCAGAGGACCTGGCATTGCCACCTGCTGAAGAAAATGAACATGGCCTCCCCTTTGTTTTCCTGGCAGATGAGGCGTTTGCGCTTGGACCCCATTTGATGAGGCCTTTTCCACAAAGGACCCTCACCCCTGAGAGGAGGGTCTTTAATTATAGGCTGGCCAGAGCGAGAAGGGTGGTCGAAAATGCCTTTGGCATCATGGCCAGTCGTTTCCGCATTTTTCAGACTGCTCTCAACATGGCGGAGTACAAATGGAACCATTTAATCATGTGCTGTTGCATACTCCACAATTATTTTAAAAAAAATTCAAACAATTATCTCTCTTCAGTTGCCCTTCAGGGCACACAGTTCTTGGATGGACCATTGCCAGCCCAGGTAGCTGGCCCTACAGGCTTGGCCCCCCAAAGCGGCCGTGATGTGCGGCAGCGCTATGTGGAATATTTTATGGGTAGGGGGGCCATTGCAATGCCTGATCATTTTTAAAATAATTTTTGGACTAATAAAAAAAATTATAATGAAAACATCTTGTTTGCTTTTATTTTGTTGGATTTGTTATTTCTCCTAGGTCAGTGATGGTGAACCTTGGCACTCCAGATGTTTTGCAACTACATTTCCCATGATGCTCAACTCCACTGCAGAGTGCCTTAGCAACATGGGAAATGTAGTTCCAAACCATCTGGGGTGCCAAGGTTCACCATCACTGTCCTAGGTTATACTAGTGCAGTTGTAGTGCCATGTGTTTTTGTAACAAGTAAATTACCATCATTTAGAGTGTAAACACACACATTTTTTATGGGGGGGGGGGGTGCAACATTGATATAAGAAGCCACACATTGTTTAGTTTAAAAAAAAAATTATAGGAGCATAAAATTTGTCTTATTTTTTATAAAAATTAAAAAAAAAATGTTTTGTTTTTAAAGATCATTTTTTGGATAAAACTCTGGACAAAAATGTACAACATGTACAATATTAATTTTCTAAATTAAAAGATTCCCCAAAAAAAGTGCAAATCTACAATTACAAAAAAAAGAAGAACACAGAATTTGAAAACATATCAAATTTTTAAACCCTCCCAAGAACATGTTCTATTTTTAGTATTCTTTGCTCCATCTGCTTAGTGTTTTGCCTCATCTGGAACAAGTTCGCTTTCATTGTTTCCAGCTCACGAGAGCAGACCCTCAGTTCTTTCAGCAACATCTGGGCAGTGTGTCGGGTGAAGGTTGCTGGGGCCGCAGGCATTAAAGTACCTTAAATTAGAAAAATAAAAACGTCTTACTAAATATACAGGCCTACATCTATTACCTGAGGCTGTGGTGTATGACACTGACCTGTTGAGTTGTCATTTCCCTCTTCAGCCACATCCTGCGGTTGTGGGTCTTGGGTTGGTGGTGCGGAGTTTGCAGCCTCCTGTCTCTTAGCTCTTTGAAGCCCTAGGAGATAGAACCCAAAGGTAGACTTGTGTAACTAAATATATTTAGGCCTGAAAGAGGAATATTAATCATTCTTTGGAAGTGTGTTACAATTGTATTTTTTGAAATTATTTAGAAGATGAACACATGATTGTATCCATTTCCCAAGCTGGTAGATTAATCTATTTTGGTCATGTTTCACACATGGAAACACACCAAGTATCCACTGGATCACCTGTGTGTGACACCATCAAAAGGTTGTTCTTGTGGCCCACACTTGTGCTAATGAGTCCAGATGTGTAAGCAGCTGCTGAGCATACTCTCGTAACCGTACACTGAATCCAGTTACATTAGTTAAATATAGTTACTAACACCTACACAACCATGTTTATGTAGCGCTACCCCCAGTTAAGAGAGCCGCTGATATTGATTTGGGCCCTGCAGTGCACCGCTGTCAACCCCCGGCAATCGGCTCTAACCTCCCGTGGCACAGCTGGTGATAGAGAGATAGGACCGCGTGATCGCAACTGTTGGTGACGCAGTCCTATAACAAACATACACAGAATATACTTTAAAACTCCTATTAAAGTAAGCGGAACTGACACCAAATGTACTTTACCCAGATATTTTACTGAGGCTAATGGGCAAGTAATAAACAACAGTATAACAAGTTGCAGATCCCTGCAATAAACAGTAATAAAGATAAACAGAGAAATCAGAATAATAAAGTATTGCTATGCAACTCTAGCACTGCCCTTTTACAGCTACTTCCCCTCATGGGTAGACTAACACCCAGCAATGTCTACCTATGCAGTCAGGCCTGACTGATCTAAATGGAAGTTCAGTGAAACAATATTCGCTAGCAATCTCTCGGTGGTGCACTTGAAGAACAACTTTGTAATCCCAACGAATAGTAAAGATAAAGTATCTGTCTTTAAACAGCTCTCACCACCTGGACAAGTCCAAGTCCCTTTCCTCCATCGATTCGTCTAGGAACAGGAATCCACCGACATCCAAGTCTTCAATCCTTCTGGTGTACTGCAGCAAGGAGGATTAGATGTCTCTAAGGCTCTGCTAGGCTGGCAGAGGGCTCTTTGGAAAGGAGCACACGGCCCGGGCTTCAGGCCTTGTGCACACAGCAGTTCAGCACAGACATCCTCTTGCTAGGAGAGGGGAGTCCAAAGAGGCCGACCAAAACTCCGCCTCCCCTTTATAAAGTCTGCCCCAGCAGTCTCTGTTCTGGAGCAATGCACCCTGGGTGCTGCAAGATGTACTGGGAGATGTAGTCTCTCTCTCCTCTGCTTTCACTTCCATAATGTCTCTTTACTTCCTCTCGACTCACCTCTCCCCTGGAACTTCTTGTCTCTCTGCATTAAAGGGGAACACCCCGCTACACACTCCCCCCACTTGAACTCTTTGGTCCCCAAAGATAAACTTCAACAAATACTGTTTACCATTTTGGACAATGTCGAGCATGATGTTGGCATAGGGAATTCCCACCAAAACTTTGGGATGGAACTCTCTTGCCCACAGGTCACACTACCATGAGTGGCCTGCCTAACTGTGCCAGAGAGTGAGCTGGGGTTGCCCTCCACCAAATGGACGGTGGAAGGATCAGGTTGTTCAACACTTCTCCTAGCCGTTACAACAGAGTCCTCTGAGCTCGTCCCCATTTGGGGGTAAGTTAGTTTCTTGGGAGGCCTGATGACTCTGCGAGCCCTCTGCTCTCTTGGTGCTTCTGACTCTGGCACCACAGGCTCTTCTTCAGGAGTAAGTTCAGGTAACATTGCTGGTTCTGGAACCTCTGATTCAGAAGTCGACTGACGTATGGAATCTCTAGAGTCCTCCTCTGCGCAAGTGTCAGGAACATCTTCCCAGTAATCAGCTGAGGGACTGAAGGGTATGAATTCAGTAGCCTCCGGATTCAGTGTTGCATCTGGGGTATCCCCTCCATTTGGGAGATCTATGGCGGACGTTCCCAGAGTCGAGGGAGGCCACAGCCAGTCCAGTTCTCCACCTTCTTCTGTACTCAATTGGGAGGCCTCCCCATCTTTGGCTCAAGAGGTCTGGGACCGAGTGTTCGGCCTAGGAATATCCAGGATAGAGGCCGGTTCAGGGGAGTCTCTCACGGGAGGTATTCTGACTGCCTCAGCAAGTGGGAGCAGGTGGTTCCGATGCCACGTCTTCAGTGGACCCACCTTTCCTTCTGGCTTTAGTTTGTAGACAGGCAAACCGGGCAACTTCCTACAGACAACATAGGGCTCAGATCTCCACCTGTCGGCAAGCTTGTGTTTTCCAGGGACCCCCAGATTGCGTAGCAGTACTCGGTCCCCGGGCTGCAGATCTTGCACTCGAACCTTCTGATCAAAATTTCTCTTGTTGCGGGCCCCCCTTTGATCCGAAGCCGCCTGGGCTTGTTCATAGGCCACCTGCAAGCTACGTCTAAGTCTGTCCACGTATCCCTTGTGGGATGTAGCTGAGGTATTGTCTATAGAAGTGCCAAAGGCCAGGTCCACAGGTAGCCTTGCTTCTCTCCCAAACATAAGTCGATAAGGGGAGTAGCCAGTGGCGTCACTTGTGGTACAGTTATAGGCATGTACTAGGGCTGATATGTGCTGACTCCAGTGTTGCTTCTTCTCTGTTTCTAAGGTTCCCAACATGTTGAGCAGGGTCCGGTTAAATCTCTCCGGCTGAGCATCTCCTTGTGGGTGGTAAGGCGTGGTTCTGGTCTTCTTTATTCCTAATGAATCCAAAAGTCTTCGGATCAACCGACTCTCAAAGTCCCTTCCTTGATCTGAGTGGAGTCTCTGTGGTAGTCCGTAATGGACAAAATACTTCTCCATAAGTATCTTGGCCACGGTGGATGCCTTCTGGTCTTTGGTTGGGAAAGCTTGAGCATAGCGGGTGAAATGGTCGGTTATTACCAGAACATTCCCCAATCCACTCAGGTCGGGTTCGAGGCAGAGAAAGTCAATGCATACGAGATCCATTGGGCCTTGACTCTGTAAGTGGCCCATTGGGGCAGCTTGATGGGGTAGGGTCTTTCTCTGAATGCATCGTGCACAGGAATGGCAATACTCCTCTACTTCTGCCCTCATGCAGGGCCAATAGAACCGATTTCTGACAAGCTGGAAGGTCCTTTCTGCCCCTAGGTGACCATGATGGTCATGCAGGGCAATTAGTACAGTCTCTCGGTGCTTCTCTGGAAGAAATAACTGCCACTTATCTTCTGAGTCATCAGAGGGGCCCCTTCGGTAGACCACTCCCTGATGTACCTGTAGCCTGTCCAATTCCTTCCTCAACAGGCGAGCCTCCTTTGAGGGGTGATGTAGGAATTTGTTGGGATCCTGATTCTCCAGGGCTTCGAGGACCAATCTCCCCATGGGGTCTTCCAATTGGTCACACCTCAACTCCTTCTTGGACAGTCTCGGTAGGTTGTCTTCCTCCAGTTGAGTTACCCCACAATAGTGTTTGGGGACTCCTACCATGGTAACCCCTATTTCTTCTGCTCTGGAGCCTCCTCTGGCTTGGAATTCAGCCCCTTGACAAAGGGCCCGCACCCCGTCCGGTGCCACTTGGGTCCAATCTTCCCAGTCATTTGTCGTGGCATGAGACCTCCGGGACAGGGCATCTGCATCCCTATTTCCGGCTCCTGGTCTGTACTTCAGACTGAAGTTGAATCCAGACAATGCGGCCAACCACCTGTGTCCGGTGGCATCTAGTTTCGCGGTGGTGAAGAGGTAGGTCAGGGGGTTGTTGTCTGTCTTCACAGTAAACTCTGCCCCATACAAGTAGTCTTTTAGCTTGTCTACTACCGCCCATTTGAGGGCCAGGAATTCCAGCTTATGAGTGGGGTATTCCTTTTCTGAGGGGGTCAGGCTCCTGCTCACATAGGCCACTGGTCGCAGTTGTCCTTCATGTTCTTGGTAGAGTACACCACCTAGACCCTCATGGCTGGCATCCACATGTAATTCATAAGGTCTGGTAGGGTCGGCGTAGGCCAGGACTGGGGCAGTGGTTAAGCTCCTCTTCAGAGCATGAAAGGCCTCTTCACACCTTGGGTTCCACTGATCTTGAACTGACTCACCAGGCCTCCTGGGCCCTGAGTCATCCTCTTCCCCTTCTGCCTTTAGCAATTCATTCAACGGGCGGGCAATCCGAGCAAACCCCTCCACAAACCTCCTATAATAGGAGCAGAACCCCAGGAAGGATCTGAGCTCTGTTACTGTGGTGGGTCGTGGCCAGGAAGTGACTGCTTCCAACTTCTCAGGATCTGTGGCCACCCCTTCTTCAGACACTATGTGCCCCAGATAGTTCACAGAAGACTGGTAGAACCGACACTTCTCGGGGGAAAGCTTAAGTCCCTCTTCGCTGAGTCTTCTCAATACTTTCTCCAACCTGGCTTCATGTTCTTCCAAGGTTCTTTCAAAGACAATGACATCGTCCAAGTACACAAGGACTTCTATAAGATTCATGTCTCCAACAGTCTTCTCCATAAGGCGTTGAAAGGTAGCAGGAGCTCCAGACAGACCCTGAGGCATCCTATTGAATTCGAAGAATCCCACCGGGGTTATGAAGGCTGTCTTCTCCCTGTCTTCTGGGTGCATAGGGATTTGATAGTACCCACTCTTGAGGTTCATCACACTGAACCATTTGGCTCCAGACAAACTTTGTAGGGCATCTTCTATCCTTGGCGTGGTGTATTGGTCAGGGATGGTTCTCCTGTTGAGAGTCCTGTAATCGATACAAAGCCTCAACGACCCATTCTTCTTTCTGACCACCACGATTGGGGAGGCATAGGGACTTCTAGACTCCCGGATCACACCAGTCTTCTTTAGTTCTACAAGTTGTTCCCTCAGATCCTCCAGATCTGCCAGGGGGACCCGCCTGACCCTCTCTCGGAAGGGCTTATCTTCTTGGAGGCGGATCCGATGGGTGGCACTTCTTGCACACCCCACATCGAATTCATCTTCGGAAAAGATCTTCTCCCACCTGGTCAGCTGGGCCTTGGCTCTTTCTTTCCAAGCCCTGGGTAGGTTCGGGTTTTCCACGGACAGTTTCTCCCAAACATCTCCTCCGTCACCCGTCCCCTTGACTTCGGACCAAGTGACCGGGGCAGCAGGGCTCACCTGACCAAGCAACACTCTGGCAGGGATCTCCATGGGTCCTCCCGTAGTGTTCCTAACACTCACCGGAACTCTGCCATGGGCCTTCTTCAGGGCCTTGAACGGAATCACTTCTGGTATCACTTCCAGGCCTGAGGACTCTTCCCTTGGGTCTGATTCCAGCATGACAAAGGGGCCAGGTTGTTCCCACGAAAGCTTCACAGTGGCCCTAAGACAGGTTACTTCTCCGGGCTGTAGCACTACTCTTTCTCTGCCAAGTCTCCACACCTTCCCTATCCCCTCTCCCGGGGTCTTCTGCTCTAAGACCAGTCGTTGGTAGGCCGTCTTTAGCATGGGATGGATTTTGGTGGCTGAATGGTTTCTCTCTTTCACTAGAGGGGTCAGGAGTCTCCTGACTAGATCCGTGTTTGTCCCAATGATCAGGGAAATCTTGCTGGCTCCAGGCGGCCGGGGACACACAACTGCCAGGGTGTCAAACACTTCAGCCTTCCCAGCCACGGATGGGTCGAAAGTCATCTTTATGGGCAGGTACCCATCATAAGGGAAACTCTGGGTTCCAAGTCCCCATATCTCCAGCTCTTCTATCTTCTGGATAGGCAGATGACTCAAGTGCCTATCATAGAAGTCCCGGTATAGTAAAGTCACCTGTGCTCCGGTGTCCAAAAGAGCTTTAGTATAGACTCCTTCCACTTGAATGGGCACAGTAGGAGACGGGCCCACCAGTTCCTTTGGGTATGGCCTGACTGGGGTCACCTCTTTTTTTTGGCTTTCGACCCTTGCCCTGCTCCTTTTGGACTTTAATTTTTCCTGAGCCTGGCATGCATTGACTTTCTCCCTCTCAATGGGGGCACAAACCCGCTGAGGGATGTTATTGTTCCTTTTAGGTGGATGTTCCTTCTTTGGGGTGCTGTACTTCCACTGAGGGGTCTTGCCCCCTCCCTCTGGGGTACATCTTGGTGGGGGTGTACTATACCTCCTCCTAGGAGTTTTGTCTCCTCCATTCTTGGCCTTTTTTTTTAGTTTGGAGCGCACTGAAGATGATGGGCACCCGGTTGACTCCTTCACCGGGGCCCTTTGGAGTTTCCCACCGGCTTGCAATTATCTGTTCTCTTCTTCTTTGGGCTGGAGCATACGTTAGCAAAGTGGCCACTCCCTCCGCAGTTATAGCAAATCACCTCTTCTCGGTCCTGTAGGGAGGCCGGTGCTGAGGTGTTCGGGAACAACTCCTTTCTTGGGCTTGGTTTCTCTCGTTTTCTCTGATCTTTCTCCATCAAAGAGGTCAGCATCTCCAACACTTGGGCCATTTGCGATTTCAGAGTGTCAACCTCTGCATCTCTTTCTGGGCTCTTGACCGAATGGACCAACACTGGTACAGGTGTGACATTCGCCTTGGCCACCTGCTGATCTTCCTGCAGCGCCTCTTCGTCCCTAATAATTTTTATTAGATCAGAGTAGGTTAGTGACATTCCTCCTCCTGAGGTTTTCAGGTGCAGCCAGACCGGGTCTGAGCGCCGCGCTCCCCTCATGATCTGCTTCATGCGTGCTTCATCTGCATCTTTGGGCAGCATTCCCTTCTTCAGTACAATCTTGCATAACTGCCTGTTCAGCCTTCTAACATATTCTGACAGTTTCTCATTCGGCTGCTGGAGAGTGTGTTCAATTTGATAAATCATCTCTGACACCTTCTCCAGCTGACCAAACTCTTCCTGCAGCATGGCCAGGCAATCTTGAGCTGTACAGTTTTCATTTCCAAACCGGAAGCTCTTCACCGCTTCTGCCGCGGCACCTTTCAGACTTTCTAAGACTCGCTGTCTCTTCTGTGCCTCAGGCACCTCCCATGCTTCTACTGCCTGCAATGCCTGTTCCACCCAAGTGTCAAAATCTTCCTCCCCCGCAGGGACGGGGAGCTTCCCTGAGAAGGTGCTAAGCTTCCGGTAACCGGCCTCCACATGCACCGTACTGCTTTTCTGGCACTTAATTACAAGGTCTCCTAGAGCATTCAACAATTCAGGCCCTATAGCGGCCAGCGGTGATCCCGGGCTTAATAGTTCCTTAAGCTTTTCTGCTTTAGGGGATAGTGGTGGAGATAATTGTGGGAGTGATGGCTTTGGTGTCTGAAACCATTCTTCCTTCACTGGCAGCGTATGTATCAAGTGATAGATCTGATTATCTATGGCTTGTATACTCTGACTTTTAAAATGCTCTGGGATTTCGTTTTTCCATTCTACCAGTGCGTATGTAAACAAGATCACTGGATCTGGCCTAAAATCCATCACCCATGCTTTGTGGCTCGGAGACAGTAACAATACGAGCTGTTTTATCTCCTCTTCCTTCCATCTTTCCCCCGGGAGTACAATGACTACCGCCGCGGTTGGATCGGCGCCAATCGCTGCGCACCACTGTGACATTGCCAGCGGGTCCATGCTGGTACTTCTGACCGGCTTGATTGCAGCGTGCAACGTACAAGGATCCCGGACTCGAGCCCCCACGTGTAGCGCTACCCCCAGTTAAGAGAGCCGCTGATATTGATTTGGGCCCTGCAGTGCACCGCTGTCAACCCCCGGCAATCGGCTCTAACCTCCCGTGGCACAGCTGGTGATAGAGAGATAGGACCGCGTGATCGCAACTGTTGGTGACGCAGTCCTATAACAAACATACACAGAATATACTTTTAAACTCCTATTAAAGTAAGCGGAACTGACACCAAATGTACTTTACCCAGATATTTTACTGAGGCTAATGGGTAAGTAATAAACAACAGTATAACAAGTTGCAGATCCCTGCAATAAACAGTAATAAAGATAAACAGAGTAATCAGAATAATAAAGTATTGCTATGCAACTCTAGCGCTGCCCTTTTACAGCTACTTCCCCTCATGGGTAGACTAACACCCAGCAATGTCTACCTATGCAGTCAGGCCTGACTGATCTAAATGGAAGTTCAGTGAAACAATATTCGCTAGCAATCTCTCGGTGGTGCACTTGAAGAACAACTTTGTAATCCCAACGAATAGTAAAGATAAAGTATCTGTCTTTAAACAGCTCTCACCACCTGGACAAGTCCAAGTCCCTTTCCTCCATCGATTCGTCTAGGAACAGGAATCCACCGACATCCAAGTCTTCAATCCTTCTGGTGTACTGCAGCAAGGAGGATTAGATGTCTCTAAGGCTCTGCTAGGCTGGCAGAGGGCTCTTTGGAAAGGAGCACACGGCCCGGGCTTCAGGCCTTGTGCACACAGCAGTTCAGCACAGACATCCTCTTGCTAAGAGAGGGGAATCCAAAGAGGCCGACCAAAACTCCGCCTCCCCTTTATAAAGTCTGCCCCAGCAGTCTCTGTTCTGGAGCAATGCACCCTGGGTGCTGCAAGATGTACTGGGAGATGTAGTCTCTCTCTCCTCTGCTTTCACTTCCATAATGTCTCTTTACTTCCTCCCGACTCACCTCTCCCCTGGAACTTCTTGTCTCTCTGCATTAAAGGGGAACACCCCGCTACATTTATAATTAATTATCACATAAACAGTTCAAGATGTCCTGTTTCATGTTCTTTGTCCCAAGAATCATCAGTCGTATAAATCCTTGTTCAAACGTTCACTAAATGACGCTCTTTTGGTCGGATTCAGTGTTAACTACATTTGATCATTCCTAATAATAGGCATGTTCAAATTTAGTTAGCACTGTATTCCCCCAAAACATCGTTTTGGTGGTATTGAACGAGGATTTTGACGTTTGATTCTTGTGCCCAAGAACATGAAACAGGACATCTTGAACAGTAAAAAATGTCCTGTTTCATGTTCTTGGGCACACGAATCAAACGTCGAAATCCTCGTTCAATACCACCAAAACGATGTTTTGGGGGAATACAGTGCTAACTAAATTTGAACATGCCTATTATTAGGAATGATCAAATGTAGTTAACACTGAATCGGACCAAAAGATCGTCATTTAGTGAACGTTTGAACGAGGATTTCTACGATCGATTTGTGTGCCCAAGAACATGAAACAGGACATCTTTTACTGTTCAAGATGTCCTGTTTCATGTTCTTGGGCACAAGAATCAAATGTCGAAATCCTCGTTCAATACCACCAAAACGATGTTTTGGGGGAATACAGTGCTAACTAAATTTGAACATGCCTATTATTAGGAATGATCAAATGTAGTTAACACTGAATCGGACCAAAAGATCGTCATTTAGTGAACGTTTGAATGCGGATTTCTACGATCGATTCGTGTGCCCAAGAACATGAACCCGGACATCTTGAACTGTACTACATACATTAAAGAAAAAGCACATGCAGCACCACGCTATTAATAAAAATCACAGTAAATGTAAATATACTTACTTTTTCGGATCACTTCTTTTATTTTTTTATATTGCTCCGGCTCACGCAATTTAATGTCCGACCATCGTTTGCGGATCTGTTCCTTCGACCTGCGAACCCCAAATTTCAGGAACAGTGTTTTGACCACTTTATCTATAATCTGGCCCTTCACCTGATTTGGCTTTTTGTAGGGCCCATGTTTGGCGTCATAATCCTCCCTCAGCAATATGGTGACCATATCCACCATCTCCTCAAACGACATGTTAGTGGCTTTATATCTTCTGTGTCTGGGCCTGCCTCCTTCCACACTTTCCACTTCATCTGGGTGATTCTCCGCCATGTTGTCAGTCTCTGTCATTAAGGACGAGCGAGAAGGGGCGGGGAAAGTAGTCTAACGAACGTCAGGGGCGAGAAAGCGTGCGGAGCGTCACGCATGCGCACTGTATATAACGTTAAAAAACATTGTTGAAAGCGACGTTCAGTGAGTGGAAGAAGGTCGGAAGCAACGAACGTGTAGATCGTGGGTACGTAACATTTTTCATACTTGATATGTCGAGGGTTGAGCGGCCCGAACAGAAAATTTAGTGACCGTACAGACCTATTTTTTGGGCTGGGTCCCGGAGCAGAAACCTAAACATTCACTGTATGTTCGGGGCCGGTGTTGGGCAATATGCATGTAACTTCGCGCTTGCTTCCCATGCTGGTAGTCCTGGCCCTGCACAAAGTGTCATTTTCGAAGTTGGAAAAATCATTTAAAACTCAATCGCGGCTAGAATGAATTCTCGGCTCCCGGCAAATGGCAATACATTGAAAACTCAGTTTTAGAGAAGAAAAAAAAACGTGGGGGTCCCCCCAAATTCTATTTGCAGGCCCTTCAGGTCTGGCAAGGATTTTAAGGGGAACTCCACCCCAAATTCTGGAAAAAAATGGTGTGGAGTCCCCCAAAAATCCATACCAGACCCTTATCCGAGCACGCAACCTGGCCGGCCGCAGGGGAAGAGGGGGGGACGAGAGAGCGGCCCCCCCTCCCTCCTGAACCGTACCAGGCCACATGCCCTCAACATGGGGAGGATGTCCCCATGTTGATGGGGACAAGGGCCTCATCCCCACAACCCTTGCCCGGTGGTTGTGGGGGTCTGCGGGCGGGAGGCTTATCGGAATCTGGAAGACCCCTTTAACAAAGGGGACCCCCAGATCCCGGCCCCCCCCTAGGTGAATTGGTAAGGGGTACATTGTACCTCTACCATTTCACAAAGAAAGTGTACAAAATGTAAAAAATGACAATAGACGGTTTTTGACCATTCCTTTATTTATTTTTTTGGCTTTCTTCCATCTTCTTCTTCCATCTTCTTCCTTCTTCTTTTCTCAATTTGTGTTTCTTCATCCATCTTCCTCTTCCTCTTCCTCTTCATCTTCATCTTCCTTCTTCCTTCGGTGTTCTCGTCCGCATCTTGCTCTGGCATCTTGCTCCGGCTTCTTCTTTCTCTGGCCGCTCCGTTTGAATTGGAGGTTCCCGCTGTGTGACGCTTCAGTTCATCAGTTCTCCTCTTGGTCCGGGGACCCCGCCCCCCTCTGACGCACATGGATTTCATGGGTACTTTCCCCGTGCTGTCAGAGGGGGGCGGAGCTACCTGCTCGCAGCGGACCTAGAGGAGAACTGCATAACTTAAGTGTCACACAGCGGAAAACTCAAATTCAAACGGAGCGGCGGGAGAAGAAAGAAGAAGCCGGAGCAAGATGCGGACGAGAAGCCCGAAGCAAGAAGGAAGAAGGAAGATGAAGATGGAGATGAAGATGAAGAGGAAGAGGAAGATGGAGGAAGAAACTTGAATGCAGAAAAGAAGAAGGAAGAAGATGGAAGAAAAACAAAAACAATAATAAAGGAATTGTCAAAAAAGTCTATTGTCATTTTTTGGATTTTGTCAAGTTTTGGGGTGAAATGGTAGGGGTACAATGTACCCCATTACCATTTCACATAGGGGGGCCGGGATCTGGGGGTCCCCTTTGTTAAAGGGGTCTTCCAGATCCCGATAAGCCCCCCGCAGACCCCCACAACCACCGGGCAAGGGTTGTGGGGATGAGGCCCTTGTCCCCATCAACATGGGGACATCCTCCCCATGTTGAGGGCATGTGGCCTGGTATGGTTCAGGAGGGAGGGGGGCCACTCTCTCGTCCCCCCTCTTCCCCTGTGGCCGGCCAGGTTGCGTGCTCGGATAAGGGTCTGGTATGGATTTCTGGGGGGACTCCACGCCATTTTTTTCAAGAATTTGGGGTGGAGTTCCCCTTAAAATCCTTGCCAGCCCTGAAGGGCCTGGTATGGATATTTGGGGGGACCACACGCATTTTGAAAAACATGGGCGGCGGGTTTCCCTTAATATCCATTCCAGACATGAAGGGCCTGGTAAGAGAATTTGGGGGAACCACAATGCTTTCTCAATGTTTGTATCAATGACTTTTCTATGTATTGCATTTGACGGGAGACAACAATTCATTATACCCAGGAGTGAATTTTGAGTTAATTTTGGAAAAGCACAAATGACACTTTGTGCAGGGACAGTTCTAGGTACTCCTTTACTTTTTTGCAGTCCTTTTAGTCCGCAGATTTTCGGGGCAACATTGACTTCAATGGGGTTTGGGTTCGGGGTCAAGTTTGGGTCAAGTCACGTCACGAACTCTAGCTTTTTACCAAGTTTACAAAAAAGAGTTCAACACAAACATCCAGGTGTCCACTCAACTCTATGATGACTGATCAATTGCTACGTTAGTGGCCTATATATGGTGAGAAAGATTTGGAGTAGTCTTGACTGACATTCGATTTTTGGTGTGTTTTTTGACTTGCAGCAAAAATGCAGGTATTTAAGGACCCCGACTTCATGTTGGAATTCCTGCAAAGATGGAAGAATCTTCCTGTTTTATGGGAGACCAAAAACAAAAAAAAAAAAAATAAAGAAGCCAGGAAGAGAGCACTGGAGACCTTGCTGGAATTTGTGCAAACTCACATCCCCACAGCAACACTACAGGGTGTGAAGACGAAAATTGGGACCATTAGGGGGACATACCGGACTCAACGAAACAAAGTCCGAACATCTATGCGGTCAGGAGCAGCTGCAGAGGACAGATATATTCCAAATCTCTGGTACTACCAGCATCTCAGTTTCCTCGATGACCACCTGGAATCCAGGGAATCCCTTTCCACCCTTTCACCAAGAACGAGCTCCAGCCTTCCCTGCAGCCAACCCTCCAGCCTTCCTTGCAGCCAACCCTCCAGCCTTCCCTCCAGCATTCCCTGCAGCCTTCCCTCCAGCCAAGTTGAGGTCTCTTTGGAGGAACAAGCTCAACTCCTGGAGGAGCCGGATTTGAATATTTGGAGCCAGGTATAATATTTTGCAAAATATTTCTAGCAATAAAAGTCTAATGTTGTCAAAGTTGAAAAAATTGTGTGAAAAATGTTACCAGTTAAACCAAAGTGTCTGACATATCAATAGACAGCAGTGGCCAAAAATTAGGGGGACAAGAATGAAAAATGCTGGTGTCAGAATGATTAACTTTAATATTTATTAGCATTCAATTAGCAAATGTCATGAGGTGACAAATGTGTGTGAAAGATGAAGGCTAAAATAACTATATGTAACTTTTTTTAACAGGATGAGGAGGCAGGCGTCAGTGTGACACACAAGGGGGCAGGTGCCAGTGGAACCCAGGAGGAGGCAGGCCCCAGTGTGACCCACGAGGAGGCAGGCCCCAGTGGAAGCCAGGAGGAGGCAGGCCCCAGTGGAAGCCAGGAGGAGGCAGGCCCCAGTGGGACACAGGAGGAGGCAGGCCCCAGTGGGACACAGCGCAACACCAGGCCCCAGATAGCTCGCTGCGGATTCCACCAAAAAGGGCAAGGAGGCTTCTTCAAATGGAGGAGGAGACCCAGGCCCTAATTAGGGAGGCTACTGCAGCCCTCAGAGAGCCCCCCACCGCTGCAGAGGGATTTGCTGCCCTTATTGGGGACAAACTGCCCCAAATGGAAATGGCCCAGCGTCTAAAAAGCGAGACCCTGATATTGAAGGTTGTAAATATGGGCATGTTGGGGAAACTGAATGATTTTACGGACGTTGTGGACGTTTCTTATGTCCTTGCTCCAGTTCCTGCCGCACTCCCTGCTCCTGCCCCACTCCCTGCTCCTGCCCCACTCCCTGCTCCTGCCCCACTCCATGCTCCTGTCCCAGTCCCTGCTCCTGTCCCAGTCCCTGCTCCTGTCCCTGCTCCTGCTCCAGTCCCTCCTCCACGGACACAGCCTCCAAGGAAGGCTGCAGGGAAGCCTGCAGGGAAGGCAAAAAAGAAAAGCAGAAAATGAGCCCAGGATATGTCCCTCAGATGGTCCCAATTTTCGTCTTCTCATCCTTTGGTGTTTGCTGTGGTGATCTGGGTCTGCACTAATTTCAGCAGGGTCTCCAGTGCTGTCTTCCTGGCTTCTTTAGATTTACTTTACATCTGGTTTTGTTTTGGCTTACCCTTTAATTTGTTTTTAGGCCAGAATAAATTGAATTTTTGTTTGATGTTACAAAATGAACATGTGTTTTTATTCTAAATAGACAGTTTGGTAGTGAGTAGGCAAGGACAGTGGATAAAAAATTGGGAAATTAACAAGGGACACTAACCTCCTTGAGGGTAAATTAGAATAAATAATAATGTTGTTGTGGTAACTTGACAGACTCAAAAATATCAAATAATATGGAAAAACAGTCTAAAATATTATTAAAAAAAAACCTAAAAAATACATCTTCAAAACAAGATGGAAACTCTAAAATATTGGGTATTTAGGGAGATCTGGCTTACAATAAATATAGATTAATCATGAGAAAACAATAAATACTAAAGACCAAACTTTTTCCTAACTCTGTGAGAATATCAGCAGCAAGAGAATTGGATTATTGCAGCATTAGAACGAAGAAAAGAATGTGCTGCATTAAACGATGCAATAATTTCCTACATGACGAATGTGCCATCTCCATTCTGAACGGTAGTTTTACCAGAACGAGCGCACCCTTCTCATCACTTGCTTCTGATCATGCGCGCTTTTTTCACGTCGTTAAAGCCTACACACGACCATTTTTCATGACGAGAAAAACGACGACGTGCAAAACGGCGAGAAAAATTAGAGCATGTTCTAATTTTTCTCGTCGTTTTTAATGCCGTTTTTCTCATCGAGAAAAACGACCTAAAGCCCACAGACGATCGTTTTTCTTGTCGAAAGGAAAAAATGCAGTTTTTCACGTCGAGAAAAACGGTCGTGTGTACGCGGCATGAGACTACAGATTGAGGGTATTTGTTGACATGTGGCTATACAGTAGTTCTCTTTATAGAAAGAAGCCTATAGCTTTCGGTCTCTAAAGCCCCGTACACACGATCGGTTTGACTGATGAAAACCGTCCGATGGATGTTTTTCATCAGACCAACCGATCGTGTATGGTACCCATCGGTCTTTTTTCCATCGGTTGTAAAAAATAGAACTTGTTTTAAAATTTTCCAATGGATAAAAAACCGATGGGAATTTCCGATCGTCTATGGGCAAGTCCATCGGTTAAAAAACCCACGCATGCTCAGAATCAAGTCGACGCATGCTCAGAAGCATTAAACTTCATTTTTCTCGGCTCATCGGAGTGTTTTACATCACCGCGTTTGGAACGGTCGGTTTTTTGACTGATGGTGTGTGGCCAAGACTGATGAAAAACAGTTTCATCGGATTTCCGATGGACAAATCCATCGGACGAAAATCCATAGGTTATCCGATCGTGTGTACAGGGCTTAAGAGCAGAAATTAGACTTAACAGGGTTGTTATGATTTTTTTAAAATAATATATTGAAAGATTTTTTTTCAGAACTTATTTGGTTTAAGCTTAGATTGACATTGTCTATGGATTCTGCAATTCCAGTAATAAGGACAACTCATAAGCAATACCCTTACAATTACATCACTACAGGCATTAACTATGGAAAGAACCTGGTAACCTTAGAGAACACCATTGTGTTTGGCAGTTGTTTAGCTTATTATAGCATATAATAAGTGTAGCGGGGTCTCCTTTAAGGCCGGGAACTACGTTATCCAGAACCCCGTTCGGCACCCAGGGTGCAGTTAGCCACCGCAGAGACTCGGAGCTCGGCCTCTTTGGGACACCGCGCTGCAAGCAAGAGTTTCTTCCTGTGCGGATCTGCTGCAGTGCAAGGCCTGAAGCCTGGGCCTTGCGCAACTTCCAGAGAGCCTTCCCCCCCACTGTGGAGCCTGGGTGGCACCTGACCTGTCGAGTGAGGACATCAGTTGGATCGGGGACCCGATCGTTGCAGACGCTGTGTGCGGATACACAGCAGGTGGAAGTCACGGACTGGGATCGCTTCCGGAGTAGTGAGCGGGCACTTGCCCAAACCAATAGACTGTGCTGTGTTCAGGCCTATAGACTGCATAGGCCCACAGATCGTTTATCTGCTGTTTCCCGGGGGGACCAGCAGCAGGACAGAGTTGAAGTGTCCCCCCAGTATAGTGTTCCAAGTTATTGGCTGTTGTGGATTACAAATACTTTTCATCAAGTGCACCACCGAAAGCTGGCATGCGAAGAAATCCCTTAAGGAGGTGACTGAGATTTTTTCCTAGTCAGGCCTGACCGGGGTGGGGAGTTTAGATATTGTTTAGTGCGCCATAAGGCGCGCATACCATAATAGCTACGCGTGGTGGAGTACAGCGCAGCGCCATTATAGTGAGCTGAATTGATTGCTGCAGGGCTCTGCAAGCCAGTTGCATGTGTTATGTTCTACCTATGCTATTTACTATAAGAGTAAAGCTGTTATATCTGATCTCTCGCCTCAGTGTGTTGTCTTACTGTTTAGAGATTATTTCATGCAATACAATTGAATGTGGTATAAATATAACCCTAGACTAACTGTGCCAGAGTGGGTTGAGTAAGATTGCCGGGGGTTGGCGGTGCTGTATACAGGGCCCGAAATCAAACCAGTGGCTCTCTTAACTGGGGGTAGCGCTACACGTGGGGGCTCGTCCGGGATCCTGTTGCAGCAAGTAACGCGCCAAAAGTACCAGCATGGACCCACTAGAAGTAGGATAGTGGTGTAAAACGGTCGGCACAGATCCAGCTGGGGTAGTAGTCATAGAACTCCCAGGGATCTGGCAAGAAGAAGCGGTGAAGCAGCTAGTGATGTCACTGTCACCGTATCAGAAAGCGTGGGTGGTGGATGTCAGGACGAATTCCTCACTGACCCACGCATTAGTGGAATGGAAGGACGGATTTCCAGAACATTTTAAGAATCCAAGTGTAGAAGCTATAGATGATCAGACTTATAGCCTGATACACGCGCTGCCGCTCAAGACAGGAGGACGGTCTCAGACACCGAAACTGTCTCCATCACCCACCCCAAAAGCAGAAAAACAGGTGAAAAGGGAAAGTCCCGGGTCGCCATCTACCACTCTCGGCGCGGAGTTGTGTGCGGTCCTGGGGGAACTTGTGGCACAGTGCAAGAAAGATCCTACAGATTACCATATGTCAGGATACAGAAAACTTAGAATATTCTCAGGAAGGAAACCTGTACCCTTGGGTGAAGAGGGATTCGAGGAGTGGTTAGACGGTGCCACTCAGGCCCTAGAAGAATGGGAAGTCCCAGACCACAGAAAGAAGCAGAGAATTGCTGAGAGCTTGAAGGGGCCTGCTCTAGAGGCCATATGCAACCTCAAGATGAGTAAGACAGACTGTAATGCTCAGGACTATCTGGACATTCTGCAGAATGTGTTTGGTGGAACAGAGAAAATCACTGAGCTCACTTATCAGCTGGAGCACTGCTACCAGAAGACAGGGGAGAAGCTGTCAGAGTTCATGAGGCGCCTGGATAAGATCCTGCATAAGATGATTCTTAAGAAGGGGATTGATCCACGGAAGGTGGATGAGGCCCGTGTTCAACAGGTGATGAGAGGATCTCAGCCCCTGGACCCCATCACATTGGCGCTACGCACAAGACAGGACGGGAAGAGCCTGGAGTACCCTGACTTGATCCGAGTGGTCAGAGAGGAAGAAGCTATGCTGGAGGAGAAGAAGAGGAGCCTACCAGTTGAGTCGGTGAATTCTCCTCCAGTGATGGTCAGGACGGCCATGACCCTGGAAAGAGACTCAGAGGTGGATACCTTGAAGTCACAGATGTCCCAAGTGTTGGGGATGCTGACCACCCTGATGGAAAAGGAGCCAAGGGAACCAGAGAGGGAAAGTCCGAGGAAGAAGCTGTTTCCCAACACCTCAGCGCCAGCATCCCTGGAAGATTGGGGGGATGTGATTTGTTTCAATTGTGGAGGAGCTGGCCATTTCGCCAAGGTGTGTGCCAGCCCAAAGAAAAAAAAGATGAATAACCACAAGCCGCCGGAAAACTTCAGTGGGCCCCGGTGAAGGAGTCAACCGGGTGCCCATCATCTCCAGTGAGCTCCAAACTGAATGAGAAGCACATGAAAAGAGTGGAGAAGACCCCTCAGAAGAAACGCAAGGTTCCTCAGAAGGAACACACCCCAAAGAAAGAGAGTAGTGTCCCTCGGCGGGTAGTTACACCCATTAAAAGGAGGGAGATCAATGCATACCAGGCCCAAGAGAGACTTAAGTCCAAAGAGAAATGGAAGAAAGAAAGCCAAAAGGGAAAATGTAAAGATCAAAAGAAAGAGACCCCCTTGAAACGATATCCAGAGAAGCTGGTGGGTCCCTCCCCGATAGTACCAGTTCAAGTGGAGGGAGTCTACACAAGAGCCATATTGGATACTGGGGCGCAAGTGACCCTGTTGTACCGGGACTTTTATGACAAGCATTTAAATCACCTACCCATCCAGAAGATTGAAGAGTTGGAGATATGGGGAATTGGGACAGAGAGTTTCCCTTATGATGGCTATCTGCCTATAAAACTGACTTTTGACCCGTCCATAGCCGGGAAGGCTGAAGTGATTGATACCTTAGCTGTGGTGTGCCCCCGACCGCCTGGAGCTAACAAGAGTTCCCTGATAATAGGGACGAACACGGATCTGGTCCGAAGACTCTTGGCCCCTCTGACAAGAAGGAAAGACCTCACAGTCAACAAGATCCACCCAATGTTGAAGACAGCCTACCAACGGCTGATCTTGGAACAGAAGGCCCCGGAAGAGGGGGTAGGGAAGGTCTGGAGATTGGGGAGAAGGGGAATAGTGCTGCAGCCCGGTGAAGTAACCTGCTTGAAAGCCACAGTGAAACTCACTTGGGAGCAGCCGGGCCCTTTTGTCATGTTGGAACCCGACCCAAGGGAAGAACATTCGGGCTTAGAAGTAGTCCCAGAAGTGGTCCCGGTGTGGGCCCTGAAGAAGGCTAACTGTAAGGTACCTGTGAGTGTCAGAAATACCACGGATGGTCCCATGGAGATCCCAGCCAGGCTGTTGCTGGGTAGGGTGAGCCCAGCTACCCCAGTTGCTTCGTCAGATGTGGAGAAGACAGATGGAGAGAGTACTATGTGGGAGAAACTTTCCATAGAGAATCCAAATCTGCCCAGGGCTTAGAAAGAGAGAGCCAAGGCCCAGTTGACCAGGTGGGAGAGGATCTTTTCTCAAGATGAATTCGATGTGGGGTGTGCTAGGAGTGCCACCTATCGAATCCGCCTCCAGGAAGACAAGCCCTTCAGGGAGAGGGTAAGGCGGGTTCTGTTAGCAGACCTCGAAGACTTGAGGGAGCAGCTCGCCGAGCTCAAGCGAACAGGGGTGATTCGAGAATCTAGAAGTTCCTGAGCCTCCCCCATAGTGGTGGTCCGGAAGAAGAATGGGTCGCTGAGGCTGTGCATAGACTATAGGACCCTCAACAGGAGAACCATACCGGATCAATATACCACTCCCAGGATAGAGGATGCCCTACAGAGCTTGTCTGGAGTCAAGTGGTTCAGTGTTATGGACCTCAAGAGCGGGTACTATCAGATCCTGATGCATCCAGAAGACAAAGAGAAGACGGCTTTCATAACCCCGGTAGGGTTCTTTGAATTCAACCGAATGCCTCAAGGTCTGTCTGGAGCTCCAGCCACCTTCCAACGTCTCATGGAGAAGACTGTGGGAGATATGAACCTCATCGAAGTCCTCGTATACTTGGATGACATCATTGTCTTCGGAAGAACCTTGGAAGAGCATGAAGAGAGGCTGGAGAAAGTTTTGAAGAGACTGAGTGAGGAAGGACTCAAGCTCTCACCTGAAAAATGCCAATTCTATCAGTCATCAGTTAACTATCTGGGGCACATAGTGTCTGAAGATGGGGTAGCCACAGACTCCGAAAAATTGGAAGCAGTCACCTCCTGGCCCAGGCCCACCACTGTGACAGAGCTCAGATCCTTAGTGGGGTTCTGTTCCTATTACAGGAGGTTTGTGGAGGGGTTTGCTCAGATAGCCAGGCCTCTAAATGAGCTGCTAAAGATGGATGGGGAAGAGGATGACACAGGCCCCAGAAAACCAGGAGAGTCAGTCAAGGACCAGTGGAACGAGAAGTGTGAGAATGCCTTCCAGATGTTGAAGAAGACATTGACCACTGCCCCTGTCCTGGCCTACGCAGACCCTAAGAAGCCTTATGAACTTCATGTAGATGCCAGTCATGATGGTTTGGGGGGAGTGCTGTACCAGGAGCATGAAGAGCAACTGAGGCTCGTTGCGTACGTGAGCAGAAGCCTGACTCCCTCTGAAAAGAACTACCCTACCCATAAGTTGGAGTTCCTGGCCCTTAAGTGGGCGGTAGTTGACAAACTCAGAGACTATTTGTATGGGGTGAAATTCACAGTGAAAACAGATAACAACCCCCTCACCTATCTCTTCACCACAGCAAAGTTGGATGCCACAGGGCATAGGTGGCTGGCGGCGCTGTCTGCCTTTGATTTCGGCCTGAAATACAGACCTGGGGTTGGGAACCGAGATGCGGACGCTTTGTCTAGGAGATCTCACGTCCCCACTTGCAGTACAGAAGACTGGGCCCAAGTGGCACCCGACGGGGGACGGGCCCTCTGCCAAGGGGCTGAACTCCAAGCCAGTGGCGGCTCAAGAGTAGGGATGAGCTTCGTCGGCTGTTCGATCGTTCGACGAAGATCGAACGATTTGGGCCGTTCGCGCCAAATTCGAGTGACGCGAACGGCCCACAATGCACTACGCCATCGCAGTGTCATCCAGGCGCTGTGATTGGCCAAGCATGCACTGTGACCCCGCATGCTTGGCCAATCACAGCGCCGGCAGCGAGGAGAGCAATGATTGGCCACAGGCAGGATGCCTGTGGCCAATTATTGCTGATGGGGTTTAGTACACGCCCCACACTATAAAAGGCCGCCATCGCGGCGGCCTTGTGTAGTGTGTTCCGGAGCAGGGAAAGAGAAGCATAGGCAGGGACAGTGTCATTATTTTTCCTTTACTATTCCTGGATTCCTTGTGTTTAGGGACAAATAAGGATAGGTAGGGAGAGTGTCAGTGACAGTGTGCTATTCTGTGCTAATCCTTGTTGTAGGGACAGAGAGGTACAGTGAGGGAAAGTGTCAGTGTGCTATTCTGTTCTAAAACTATTTTGCTGAACCATATTTTCAATCCTTGAGTTTAGGGACAGAGAGGTACAGTGAGGGAAAGTGTCAGTGTGCTATTCTGTTCTAAAACTATTTTGCTGAACCATATTTTAAATCCTTGAGTTGAGGGACAGAGAGGTACAGTGAGGGAAAGTGTCAGTGTGCTATTCTGTTCTAAAACTATTTTGCTGAACCATATTTTCAATCCTTGAGTTTAGGGACAGAGAGGTACAGTGAGGGAAAGTGTCAGTGTGCTATTCTGTTCTAAAACTATTTTGCTGAACCATATTTTCAATCCTTGAGTTGAGGGACAGAGAGGTACAGTGAGTGAAACTGACAGTGTGCTATTCTGTTCTAAACCATTTTTGCTGTTCCATATTTTCAATCCTTGAGTTTAGGGACAGAGAAGGACACTCGTAGAAATTATCAGTGTGCTATTCTGTGCTAAATCTTGTTTGTAGGGAGGGACAGAGTAGGACAGTGAGGGAAAGTGTCAGTGTGCTATTCTGTTCTAAAACTATTTTGCTGAACCATATTTTCAATCCTTGAGTTGAGGGACAGAGAGGTACAGTGAGTGAAACTGACAGTGTGCTATTCTGTTCTAAACCAATTTTGCTGTTCCATATTTTCAATCCTTGAGTTTAGGGACAGAGAAGGACACTCGTAGAAATTATCAGTGTGCTATTCTGTGCTAAATCTTGTTTGTAGGGAGGGACAGAGTAGGACAGTGAGGGAAAGTGTCAGTGTGCTATTCTGTTCTAAAACTATTTTGCTGAACCATATTTTCAATCCTTGAGTTGAGGGACAGAGAGGTACAGTGAGTGAAACTGACAGTGTGCTATTCTGTTCTAAACCAATTTTGCTGTTCCATATTTTCAATCCTTGAGTTGAGGGACAGAGAGGTACAGTGAGTGAAACTGACAGTGTGCTATTCTGTTCTAAACCAATTTTGCTGTTCCATATTTTCAATCCTTGAGTTGAGGGACAGAGAGATACAGTGAGTGAAACTGACAGTGTGCTATTCTGTTCTAAACCAATTTTGCTGTTCCATATTTTCAATCCTTGAGTTGAGGGACAGAGAGGTACAGTGAGTGAAACTGACAGTGTGCTATTCTGTTCTAAACCAATTTTGCTGTTCCATATTTTCAATCCTTGAGTTGAGGGACAGAGAGGTACAGTGAGTGAAACTGACAGTGTGCTATTCTGTTCTAAACCAATTTTGCTGTTCCATATTTTCAATCCTTGAGTTGAGGGACAGAGAGGTACAGTGAGTGAAACTGACAGTGTGCTATTCTGTTCTAAACCAATTTTGCTGTTCCATATTTTCAATCCTTGAGTTGAGGGACAGAGAGGTACAGTGAGTGAAACTGACAGTGTGCTATTCTGTTCTAAACCAATTTTGCTGTTCCATATTTTCAATCCTTGAGTTGAGGGACAGAGAGGTACAGTGAGTGAAACTGACAGTGTGCTATTCTGTTCTAAACCAATTTTGCTGTTCCATATTTTCAATCCTTGAGTTGAGGGACAGAGAGGTACAGTGAGTGAAACTGACAGTGTGCTATTCTGTTCTAAACCAATTTTGCTGTTCCATATTTTCAATCCTTGAGTTAAGGGACAGAGAGGTACAGTGAGTGAAACTGACAGTGTGCTATTCTGTTCTAAACCAATTTTGCTGTTCCATATTTTCAATCCTTGAGTTGAGGGACAGAGAGGTACAGTGAGTGAAACTGACAGTGTGCTATTCTGTTCTAAACCAATTTTGCTGTTCCATATTTTCAATCCTTGAGTTGAGGGACAGAGAGGTACAGTGAGTGAAACTGACAGTGTGCTATTCTGTTCTAAACCAATTTTGCTGTTCCATATTTTCAATCCTTGAGTTGAGGGACAGAGAGGTACAGTGAGTGAAACTGACAGTGTGCTATTCTGTTCTAAACCAATTTTGCTGTTCCATATTTTCATTCCTTGAGTTGAGGGACAGAGAGGTACAGTGAGTGAAACTGACAGTGTGCTATTCTGTTCTAAACCAATTTTGCTGTTCCATATTTTCAATCCTTGAGTTGAGGGACAGAGAGGTACAGTGAGTGAAACTGACAGTGTGCTATTCTGTTCTAAACCAATTTTGCTGTTCCATATTTTCAATCCTTGAGTTGAGGGACAGAGAGGTACAGTGAGGGAAAGTGTCAGTGTGCTATTCTGTTCTAAAACTATTTTGCTGAACCATATTTTCAATCCTTGAGTTGAGGGACAGAGAGGTACAGTGAGTGAAACTGACAGTGTGCTATTCTGTTCTAAACCAATTTTGCTGTTCCATATTTTCAATCCTTGAGTTGAGGGACAGAGAGGTACAGTGAGTGAAACTGACAGTGTGCTATTCTGTTCTAAACCAATTTTGCTGTTCCATATTTTCAATCCTTGAGTTGAGGGACAGAGAGGTACAGTGAGTGAAACTGACAGTGTGCTATTCTGTTCTAAACCAATTTTGCTGTTCCATATTTTCAATCCTTGAGTTGAGGGACAGAGAAGGACACTCGTAGAAATTATCAGTGTGCTATTCTGTGCTAAATCTTGTTTGTAGGGAGGGACAGAGTAGGACAGTGAGGGAAAGTGTCAGTGTGCTATTCTGTTCTAAAACTATTTTGCTGAACCATATTTTCAATCCTTGAGTTGAGGGACAGAGAGGTACAGTGAGTGAAACTGACAGTGTGCTATTGTGTTCTAAACCAATTTTGCTGTTCCATATTTTCAATCCTTGAGTTGAGGGACAGAGAGGTACAGTGAGTGAAACTGACAGTGTGCTATTCTGTTCTAAACCAATTTTGCTGTTCCATATTTTCAATCCTTGAGTTTAGGGACAGAGAAGGACACTCGTAGAAATTATCAGTGTGCTATTCTGTGCTAAATCTTGTTTGTAGGGAGGGACAGAGTAGGACAGTGAGGGAAAGTGTCAGTGTGCTATTCTGTTCTAAAACTATTTTGCTGAACCATATTTTCAATCCTTGAGTTGAAGGACAGAGAGGTACAGTGAGTGAAACTGACAGTGTGCTATTCTGTTCTAAACCAATTTTGCTGTTCCATATTTTCAATCCTTGAGTTGAGGGACAGAGAGGTACAGTGAGTGAAACTGACAGTGTGCTATTCTGTTCTAAACCAATTTTGCTGTTCCATATTTTCAATCCTTGAGTTGAGGGACAGAGAGGTACAGTGAGTGAAACTGACAGTGTGCTATTCTGTTCTAAACCAATTTTGCTGTTCCATATTTTCAATCCTTGAGTTGAGGGACAGAGAGGTACAGTGAGTGAAACTGACAGTGTGCTATTCTGTTCTAAACCAATTTTGCTGTTCCATATTTTCAATCCTTGAGTTGAGGGACAGAGAGGTACAGTGAGTGAAACTGACAGTGTGCTATTCTGTTCTAAACCAATTTTGCTGTTCCATATTTTCAATCCTTGAGTTGAGGGACAGAGAAGGACACTCGTAGAAATTATCAGTGTGCTATTCTGTGCTAAATCTTGTTTGTAGGGAGGGACAGAGTAGGACAGTGAGGGAAAGTGTCAGTGTGCTATTCTGTTCTAAAACTATTTTGCTGAACCATATTTTCAATCCTTGAGTTGAGGGACAGAGAGGTACAGTGAGTGAAACTGACAGTGTGCTATTCTGTTCTAAACCAATTTTGCTGTTCCATATTTTCAATCCTTGAGTTGAGGGACAGAGAGGTACAGTGAGTGAAACTGACAGTGTGCTATTCTGTTCTAAACCAATTTTGCTGTTCCATATTTTCAATCCTTGAGTTGAGGGACAGAGAGGTACAGTGAGTGAAACTGACAGTGTGCTATTCTGTTCTAAACCAATTTTGCTGTTCCATATTTTCAATCCTTGAGTTAAGGGACAGAGAAGGACACTCGTAGAAATTATCAGTGTGCTATTCTGTGCTAAATCTTGTTTGTAGGGAGGGACAGAGTAGGACAGTGAGGGAAAGTGTCAGTGTGCTATTCTGTTCTAAAACTATTTTGCTGAACCATATTTTCAATCCTTGAGTTGAGGGACAGAGAGGTACAGTGAGTGAAACTGACAGTGTGCTATTCTGTTCTAAACCAATTTTGCTGTTCCATATTTTCAGTCCTTGAGTTGAGGGACAGAGAGGTACAGTGAGTGAAACTGACAGTGTGCTATTCTGTTCTAAACCAATTTTGCTGTTCCATATTTTCAATCCTTGAGTTGAGGGACAGAGAGGTACAGTGAGTGAAACTGACAGTGTGCTATTCTGTTCTAAATCAATTTTGCTGTTCCATATTTTCAATCCTTGAGTTTAGGGACAGAGAAGGACACTCGTAGAAATTATCAGTGTGCTATTCTGTGCTAAATCTTGTTTGTAGGGAGGGACAGAGTAGGACAGTGAGGGAAAGTGTCAGTGTGCTATTCTGTTCTAAAACTTTTTTGCTGAACCATATTTTCAATCCTTGTGTTTAGGGACAGAGAAGGATAGGCAGGGGACAGTGTCAGTGTCATTGTTGCTAAGCCTCCTGCACAATATACACCTGAAGGTAGCCCTTATTGCTGTTTTTCCCATCTCCCTGCAGGCCATCCATTAAAATGTCTGGAAGGCAACCAAGGAGAGGCAGACAGTCAGGAGGCAAAAAAAGAGGGCAAGCAGGCTCTGTGTCTGGGGGCAACAGTGCTGGTCGTGTACGCGGTGCATTGTCATCGGCACATGGCCATGGGACACGCTTGTCCTTGTTTTCGGCAGCTGGACATGTTGAGCCACATCATGCCGAAGACTTGGTAGAGTGGATGACCAAGCCCACCTCATCCTCCTCATCCTCTCTCACCCAGGCTCAGGGTACTGGCAAAGCAGCTGCCAAAGCGTCCTCTTCTCTGGTATCATTATCTTCATTAGTCAATCCTTCCCTAGACCCACCATGCCCTCCTCCTGAGGAGTCCCCCGAACTGTTTGAGCACAGTGTTGGGTACATGCTCCAGGAGGATGCCCAGCGTTTGGAAGGATCTGATGATGATACCCAGCTAGAGGAAGGCAGCAGCATGAGAGCAGAGAGAGGGGATGCTCAAGAAGGACACCAATCTGGCAGTCATGCTCCAGCAGCTGCAGCATACTGCCAGATTGGCTCCAGTGATGAGGAGGGAGGGGATGATGAGGTCACTGATTCCACGTGGGTGCCTAATAGGAGAGAGGAGGAGGAGGAGGAGGATGAGGAGGAGGAACATCTCCAACGAGGCAGGATGCCCTTGAGAGGCCAGCGTATGGGCAGCACACCGACGGAATCACACCGCAGAGCTCCGCCTGTGCAGGGCGCTGCCTCTGCCCGTCATTCAAAAAGTTCTTTGGTGTGGGCCTTTTTTGAGGCGAGTGCATCAGATCGCACAGCTGCTGTTTGCAACATATGTCTCAAGCGTATATCACGTGGCCAAAACATCAGCCGCTTGGGCACCACATGCTTGATCAGACATATGTTGACCTGCCATGCAGCTCGTTGGCAAGCCTACCTTAAAGACCCACACCAAAGAACAAAGCTGACCTCTTCTTGCACCGCATCAGCTGGGATCTCCAACCCCAGTATACCTTCAGTCCTCTCTGAAACCTGCTCTGAGAGGAATGAAGGTGTAGAATTAGGTGTGTCACAGCCAAGTACTTGCGGGCACTCTGCTAGCAGTACACCGACGTCCGATTCTAGCAGGCAAATTTCCCTGCCCCAGCTGCTGGACCGTCGAAAGAAGTTCACTCCCAGCCATCCACATGCCCAGCGGTTGAATGCTAGCTTGGCTAAATTGCTAGCGCTTCAACTGCTGCCTTTTCAGTTGGTAGACTCGGACCCCTTCCATGAGTTTGTGCAATGTGCGGTTCCTCAGTGGCAGGTTCCCAAACGCCACTTTTTCGCACGGAAGGCTATTCCGGCTCTCTACAGGCATGTGGAAGGCAATGTCTTGGCCTCGCTGGACAGGGCGGTCAGCGGTAAGGTGCATATTACCGCTGACTCATGGTCCAGCAGGCATGGACAGGGACGTTACCTTTCTTTCACGGCCCATTGGGTCACTCTTTTGGCAGCTGGGAAGGATGCAGGACAAGGTGCAGTAGTGTTGGAGGTTGTTCCACCGCCACGCCTCCAAAATGCTACTACTGGTTGTGACACACCTCTCTCCTCCACCCCCTCCTCTTCTTCTTCCTCCATGGCCTCTTCCTGTGGTTTGTCCTCGGAACCAGCGGTGCTCCGTAGGCGTTCAAGGGGCTACGCAAGTACGCAGGCAAAAAGATGCCATGCCGTGCTTGCGCTGGTGTGTTTGGGGGACAGGAGCCACACTGGGGCAGAGGTCCTATCTGCTCTGCAGGGGCAGGCCGAAAGGTGGTTGACGCCACGCCAGCTTAAGCCAGGAATGGTGGTTTGTGACAATGGCACCAACCTCCTCTCCGCCCTCCGACAGGGACAACTGACCCATGTGCCCTGTATGGCTCACGTCCTTAACCTGGTGGTGCAGCGGTTCTTGGGCAGGTACCCGGGCTTACAGGATGTCCTGAGGCAGGCCAGGAAAGTCTGTGTGCATTTCCGCAGATCTTATAATGCCAGTGCTCGCCTGGCTGAGCTTCAAAAGGAGTTGAACCTGCCCAAGAACCGCCTTATATGTGACATGCCCACCAGGTGGAACTCAACGTTGGCCATGCTGCAGCGGCTGCACACGCAGCAGAGGGCCATCAATGAGTACCTGTGCGACTATGGCACCAGGACAGGGTCAGGGGAGCTCGGGTTTTTTTCACCACGCCAGTGGGGCATGATCAGGGATGCATGCACTGTCCTGGCACCATTTGAGGAGGCCACGAGGATGGTGAGCAGTGACAGTGCATGCATCAGTGACACTGTACCTCTTGTCCACCTGTTGGAGCACACGCTGCGTGGAATAATGGACAGGGCACTTGAGGCAGAACAGAGGCAGGAAGAGGAGGACTTCCTTGCCTCTCAAGGCCCCCTTTACCCAGACAGTGTTCCTTCTGTCCCACCCATCGCACAGGAAGAGGAGGAGGAGGAGGAGGAGGAGGATTGTGTCAGCATGGAGGTGGAGGCTGGCACTCAGCATCATCAGCAGCAGTCTTTTAGGGATGATTTACAGTCCCAAGAAACCAGTGGACTTGTACGTGGCTGGGAGGAGGTGGCTGCGGATCATGTCGTCCTTAGTGACCCAGAGGACTCCGGACTGAATGCCTCAGCTAACCTACGCTGCATGGCCTCCCTGATCCTGCAAAGTCTGCGGAAGGATCCTCGTATTCTTCGGATCAAGGAGAGGGACCATTACTGGCTGGCCACTCTCCTTGATCCACGGTACAAGGGTAAGGTTGCGGACCTTATCGTACCGTCGCAGAGGGAGCAGAGGATGAGACAACTCCGGGAGGCCTTGCAGAAAGGTCTGTGAAATGCGCTCCCAGAGACTGGGAGGTTACAAACTCCTGGTCCTGGACAACGAGTTGCTGAGGCTTCGGGCAGTCAAAGAAGGAGCGGTGGGGAAGGTGGCCGTCTGACCGATGCGTTCAGACAATTCTTTAGTCCCCAGCCCCAAAGTATGATTGGTTCCAGCAACCATCGCCAGCGTCTGATATACATGGTCCAGGAATACCTAGGGGCAAGGTCAGACTTGGACACCTTCCCCACCGAAAATCCTCTGGCTTACTGGGTCTTGAGGATGGATCACTGGCCAGAGCTTGCACAGTATGCAATTGAGCTACTGGCCTGTCCTGCATCCAGCGTTCTTTCAGAACGCACATTCAGTGCTGCTGGAGGATTTGTCACGGATCACAGGGTGCGCCTGTCCACCGACTCGGTTGATCGACTGACTTTCATCAAGATGAACCAGTCTTGGATCACCACCAGCTACCACACACCAGATGCTGATATAACAGACTAATTGATTTTAAAATGTCACATCCCTTCAAGACTGATGCTGATGCTGAGTGCCTGTGCTGTTATGTTGACTGGCTATCCTCCTCCTCCTCCTCAATGATACGATTAACGATGATAGCTTGAAAGATCATTTTGGTTTATGGGTGACGCCACCAGTGGCTAAGGCCCAATTTTTCAGCCCCTGTTTAACAGGGGCATGTAATTAAAATTTTTGATGCAATACTTTGCAACAGGCCTTATTGCTGTGCTCCAAGTACAGTATCTGTGAGGGGTTGCAGTGTTGTGCCACCAGTGCCTAAGGCCCAATTTTTCAGCCCCTGTTCAACAGGGGCATGCAATTATAATTATTGATCTAATAATTCACAGCAGGGACCATTGCTGCGCCCACCAAGAGTAACTGTCAGGCCTTACAGTGTTGTGGCACCAGCACCACCATCACCACCACCACCACCACCAAAGGCCCAATTTTTCAGCCCCTGTTCAACAGGGGCATGCAATTATAATTATTGATCTAATAATTCACAGCAGGGACCATTGCTGCGCCCACCAAGAGTAACTGTCAGGCCTTACAGTGTTGTGGCACCAGCACCACCATCACCACCACCACCACCACCAAAGGCCCAATTTTTCAGCCCCTGTTCAACAGGGGCATGCAATTATAATTATTGATCTAATAATTCACAGCAGGGACCATTGCTGCGCCCACCAAGAGTAACTGTCAGGCCTTACAGTGTTGTGGCACCAGCACCACCATCACCACCACCACCACCACCAAAGGCCCAATTTTTCAGCCCCTGTTCAACAGGGGCATGCAATTATAATTATTGATCTAATAATTCACAGCAGGGACCATTGCTGCGCCCACCAAGAGTAACTGTCAGGCCTTACAGTGTTGTGGCACCAGCACCACCATCACCACCACCACCACCACCAAAGGCCCAATTTTTCAGCCCCTGTTCAACAGGGGCATGCAATTATAATTATTGATCTAATAATTCATAGCAGGGACCATTGCTGCGCCCACCAAGAGTAACTGTCAGGCCTTACAGTGTTGTGGCACCAGCACCACCATCAAAGGCCCAATTTTTACTACCACTGATCAACAATTATATGTTATTACAATTCCTGATATTATACTTGACAGCAGGGCGTTCCAGCACCCACCAAGAATAACTGTGAGTGCTTTCAGTGTTGTGCCAACACCAACACCTAAGGGGCCAATTTCTGCAGAGTATATACGAGTCCCTACTTTCAAACATCCAACTTACAAACTACTACTACTTGCAAACGGAAGAAGACAACAGGAAGTGAGAGGAAATCTACCCCTTGGAAGGAAAATTCTCTCCTTTAAGAATTAATATGGGAGAAAGGTGTCTCCTCTCTACTGATGCTTTATCACCAATCCTTGTTTCAATAAAAACACCACATTTCAAAAACAGTTGTCATTGGGACGCAAAGTGAGGTGAAATGTTCTGAACAGGGGCACAGACAGCAAAAAAAATGTGACAGGGGTGATAACCGTTCCCTATGTTTTACAAAAAGCTAAAAAAAAAGGAATTTGCCATGGAGCTCCACTTAAACAATGCAGCTGTTCAAAATTATAAACAGATTCTACATAAGAACAAACCTACAGTCCCTGTCTTGTATGCACCGCCTGTATACGGCTGTTCAGAGTATATAGGTCCTTTTTTATTTTGTGTGCGGGGTTCCCCTTAATATCCATACAAGACCCAAAGGGGCTGGTAATGGGCTGGGGTAGGGGGGGGGGGGTTGATGGGGTAGCTATGCCATTTTTCCTAAAGATTTTCATCCATATTACCGGGACCAGACATTGCATTAAAGCCGCAAGCAGTTTTAAATGACTTTTTTCCCTTTAGAAATGTTATTTTGTGCAGGGACAGTTCTAAACACGGGAAACACATGGCACTTCACAGGCATACTTTAGACACCCCCCAGGTACAATATTTAAAGGAATATTTGACTTTTTTTTTTCACTTTATGCATCATTAAAATGACTGCTCCCGGAAAACGTCCGTTTTTAAAACTTCTTTTTGCATTGATACATGTCCCCTGGTGCAGAAGCCGGGTTCCCAAACTCTGTTTCGGACAATAACATGGATAATAGTCGTTATAATTAGCACTTTAGAATCCGAACGTTCGCATCCATTGTATTTAATAGGGTTCTAATGTTCGTGCGAACTTTCGGTCCGTTCGCGGGTTCTGGTGCGAACCGAACCCGGGGGGGTTCGGCTCATCACTACTCAAGAGCAGAAGAGATAGGGGCTACCATAGTAGGAGTTCCCAAGCAATACTGTGGAGTAACCCAACTGGGGGAAGATAACTTGCCAAAACTGTCCAAGAAGGAGCTGAGATCCGACCAATTGGAAGACCCCATGGGGAGGTTGGTCCTAGAGGCCCTGGAGAATCAGGACCCGAATAGACTCTTACGTCACTCTTCAAAGGAAGCTCGCCTGTTGAGGAAAGAGTGGGACAAGTTACAGGTGCATCAGGGAGTGGTCTACCGAAGGGGCCCCTCTGATGACCTAGAAGACAAATGGCAGTTGTTCTTGCCTGAGAAGCACCGAGAGACAGTCCTGGTTGCTCTGCACGACAACCATGGTCACCTAGGGGCGGAAAGGACTTTCCAACTCGTTAGGGACCGTTTCTATTGGCCCTGCATGAGGGCTGAAGTTGAAGAATACTGCCACTCATGTGCACGATGCATTCAGAGAAAGACTTTACCTCATCAAGCTGTCCCAATGGGCCATCTGCAAAGTCAAAGCCCACTTGATCTGGTATGCATTGATTTTCTCTGCCTCTAACCCGACCTGAGTGGACTAGGAAATGTTCTGGTAGTAACCGACCATTTCACCCGGTATGCCCAGGCCTTTCCAACCAAGGACCAGAAGGCTTCCACCGTGGCCAAAGTACTGATGGAGAAATACTTCGTACATTATGGGCTACCACAACGGCTCCGTTCAGATCAGGGAAGGGATTTTGAAAGTCGATTGATCCGGAAACTCCTGGATTCTTTGGGGATCAAGAAGACAAGAACTACCCCCTATCATCCACAAGGTGATGCTCAGCCGGAGAGGTTCAATCGAACTCTGCTCAACATGCTGGGGACACTAAGTAGTGCAAAGAAGCAGCATTGGAGCAACCACATAGCGGCAGTCGTGCATGCATACAACAGCACCACCAGTGATGCTACAGGGTACTCACCCTATCGACTTATGTTCGGGAGAGAAGCAAGACTACCCGTAGATCTGGCCTTTGGCACTTCCATAGACCGTTGTTCTGCTGCTTCCCACAAGGGATATGTCGATAGGCTTAGACGCAATTTGAAATTGGCCTATGAACAGGCCCAGGCGGCCTCGGAGCAAAGAGGGGCCCGCAACAAGAAAAATTTTAACTTAAAAGTTAGGATCCAAGATCTACAACCTGGAGACAGAGTGTTGTTGCGGAATTTGGGGATCCCTGGAAAACACAAGCTTGCAGACAGATGGAGACCTGAACCTTATGTTGTTTGCAAAAGACTGCCGGGCCTACCCATTTACAGACTTAAACCAGAAGGGAAGGTGGGGCCCTTGAAGACCTGGCACCGGAACCACCTACTCCCACTGGCTGAGGCAGTCTGGATCCCCCCTGTGGTGAGTTCCCCTGAGCCAACTTCCAGTCTGGATACCCCCCGACCAAACACTCGGTCTCAGACCCCCCGGATCGAGGATACAGAGACAGAGACCTCGGGAATGAGTGAAGATGAGGGAGAAGAACTTGGTTGGCTTTGGCCTTCCCAGGCTCCAGAAACTTCTGCTATTGATCTTCCACCGGAAGAAGATGCTGAGGACCAGACACTGAATGCAGAAGCCACTGAGTTCATCCTGTCCAGTCCTTGGTCAGATGCTTGGGAGAGTGTCTGTGACTTACCCCCAGAGGAAGATCCAAGGGATTCCATTTATCTCCCTGCTCCGGAGTCCAGTGTTCCCGAAACAGAGGAGATTTCTAAGTCGATTTAGGAGGAGGAGCCTTTTTCAACAGAAAGTCCAAGAGGACAGAGGAAGCGAAGAGCCATAAAGCCTCGCCGGAGATTAACCTACCCACAGATGGGGAGGAGTGCGGAAGACACTGTAGTTACGGCCAGAAGGAGTATGGAAGATCCTGATCCTCCCACTGTTCATTTGGTGGGAGGCAACCCCAACTCACTCTCTGGCACAGTTAGGCAGGACACTAATGATAATGTGACCTGTGGGCAGGGAAGTTCACTACCTCGTTTTTGGTGGGAATTTCCTCTGCCAACATCATACGAAAGTTTGATTGATGTTGTACGTTCTGTGATTTAAGTTTATGTTATCTTTGGGGACCAAAGAGTTTAAGTGGGGGGAGTGTGTAGCGGGGTCTCCTTTAAGGCCGGGAACTACGTTACCCAGAACCCCGTTCGGCACCCAGGGTGCAGCTAGCCTCCGCAGAGACTCATGGGAGGGATTATTTAAGGAGGAGGCGAGGCGGAGCTCGGCCTCTTTGGGACACCGCGCTGCAAGCAAGAGTTTCTTCCTGTGCGGATCTGCTGCAGTGCAAGGCCTGAAGCCTGGACCTTGCGCAACTTCCAGAGAGCCTTCCACCCCACTGCGGAGCCTGGGTGGCACCTGACCTGTCGAGTGAGGACATCAGTTGGATCGGGGACCCGATCGTTGCAGACGCTGTGTGCGGATACACAGCAGGTGGAAGTCCCGGACTGGGATCGTGTCCGGAGTGGTGCCCAAACCAATAGACACATAATAACTGTGTTCAGGCCTATAGACTGCATAGGCCCACAGATCGTTTATCTGCTGTTTCCCGGGGGGACCGGTAGCAGGACAGAGTTGAAGTGTCCCCCCAGTATAGTCTTCCAAGTTATTGGCTGTTGTGGATTACAAATACTTTTCATCAAGTGCACCACCGAAAGCTGGCATGCGAAGAAATCCCTTAAGGAGGTGACTGAGATTTATTCCATGTCAGGCCTGACCGGGGTGGGGAGTTTAGATATTGTTTAGTGCGCCATAAGGCGCGCATACCATAATAGCTACGCGTGGTGGAGTACCGCGCAGCGCCATTATAGTGTGCTGAATTGATTGCTGCAGGGCTCTGCAAGCCAGTTGCATGTGTTATGTTCTACCTATGCTATTTACTATAAGAGTAAAGCTGTTATATCTGATCTTTTGCCTCAGTGTGTTGTCTTACTGTTTAGAGATTATTTCATGCAATACAATTGAATGTGGTACAAATATAACCCTACACTAACTGTGCCAGAGTGGGTCGAGTAAGATTGCCGGGGGTTGGCGTTGCTGTATACAGGGCCCGAAATCAAATCAGCGGCTCTCTTAACTGGGGGTAGCGCTACATAAGGAAGAATAAATTCCCTTTAAAAGGTAGTACAGGAAACATAGTGAACTTAACAATAAGTTCTGACTCAACAGAGTCAATTAGTTTAGGGTTAGAAATAGTATAGTTGTTTTTCCTTTTTTTTTTTGTCTTTCCTTTTTTCTTTCCCTCTCCCGCCCTTCTCCCTAGACAGGGCCGGATTAACATAGGTTCGATTTCGAGCGTTGTGGCTCCGCGAACAGGGGTCACAGAGACGCCATATGTAGAGGGTATGTAGCTGAAGGCCTATTCCACCATTTGGGGCTCCTACGTCCAATGGGTCCGGAGATACTGGGCTCCTTGCGCAGCCTGTCAGAAGCTACATACAGAGCGGCAGGGGCGGATCCAGGGGGGGCAACGGGTCAATTGCCCCCCCTGAGAAAATAGTGAGCAGGCTGTGATGATGCAGGTGTTTTGACACCTGAAATGACCCCTGTCGAATAATGCCTGCCCTGTACTGTGCAGGCGCAGCGCTTGCGCAGTATGGAGGGAGGACAAATGAGCCGCCGAAAGTCTCCAAACATGAACAGCTGTTGATCAGCTGTACACGGCGCCTGTGCAATTAAGACTACATTGTGCCACACGCTCCCGCGTGCTCAGAGCTGCAGCTGTGGGGGATTTCCACCCCTCCTCCTCCTTGAGCCGGGCATTCACCTGGCAATGCCCGCTCCTATTGGTTACATTTAGAGCCAATGGCTGGTTAACTAGAACCTAGAGGATTATGGGGCATGTAGTCCCGGATACCAGCAGGCCCCAGGATGATTCCCTGAGAGGACTGCAGCCCCCAACATGCCGAGCAGGAGCAGGAGGAGGGGAGAGGAAGAGAGGAGAAGAGAGACCATGAGGCTGTCGGGTGGAGGGAGCCAGAGATTCTATTATTATCGCCCAAGGTAAGAACTTATCTCCCCTCCACCTGGCTGCAACCACCCTTTCCTCCCATCCACCTGGCTGCAACCACCCTGTCCTCCCCTCCACCTGGCTGCAACCACCCTGTCCTCCCCTCCACCTGGCTGCAACCACCCTTTCTTCCCCTCCACCTGGCTGAAACCACTCTGTCTTCCCCTCCACCTGGCTGCAACCACCCTGTCTTCCCCTCCACCTGGCTGCAAACACCCTGTCCTCCCCTCCACCTGGCTGCAACCACCCTGTCCTCCCCTCCACCTGGCTTCAACCACCCTTTCCTCCCCTCCACCTGGCTGCAACCACCCTTTCCTCCCCTCCATCTGGCTGCAACCACCCTGTCCTCCCCTCCACCTGGCTGCAACCACCCTGTCCTCCCCTCCACCTGGCTGCAACCACCCTTTCCTCCCCTCCACCTGGCTGCAACCACCCTGTCCTCCCCTCCACCTGGCTGCAACCACCCTTTCCTCCCCTCCACCTGGCTGCAACCACCCTTTCCTCCCCTCCACCTGGCTGCAACCACCCTGTTTTCCCCTCTACCTGGCGGCAACCACCCTTTCCCCCCCTCCACCTGGCTGCAACCACTCTTTCCCCCCCTCCACCTGGCTTCATCCACCCTGTCCTCCCCTCCACCTGGCTGCAACCACCCTGTCCTCCCCTCCACCTGGCTGCATCCACCCTGTCCTCCCCACCACCTGGCTGCATTCACCCTGTCTTCCCCTCCACCTGGCTGCAACCACCCTGTCCTCCCTTCCACCTGGCTGCTCCCACCCTGTAATAATAGAAATAATGTGCTTCAATCATCCTGACACCATATTAACCATGGTGATGTGATGATTGAAGCGCCAACACCAGCCATTGCCCCTACAAATTGCCCACAGAAATTTTGGCAGTGCCCCTCCCGAGATTAGACTCTGGATCCGCCCCTGCGGAGCGGTCAGTTTAAATACAAGCTGGCACACTCTGTAGCAGACTGAGAGGATGAGCTCACAGTGCCTCTCCTCACTTCTTGTCAGAGGCACTGAGCTCAATGGACCACTGCTGACAGACCTCTCTCCCCAGCCTGTCCCCACACACCCTCTCACCTGGTGACCTGTGGATGGGGGAATCACTCCTGCAGTGTTATTGTGTTCTGCCAGTGGGGAGCCTTCCCTACCCACACAATACAATGATCAGTTTTGCAAACTATAGCTGGCAGCACTGCTTGTTTTGGGAAAAACCTGGCAGGCTGGTTGTACTCAAGTCGATTAGTAGATTGACTTGTGTACAACCAGTTAGCCCATACATAGATCGACTATGGCTGGTCTATGCTTAATTGGCTTAATTTAAACTCATGTATGGCCTGCTTGTCAGGCTAGGAGCAGATAACAGGTAACAGTGCAGGTGTGCTGATTATGCAAAGAGTTCAAGAACAAGAGCACATACCATGAGCAGGTCTGCTGGGACTTGTAGTTCACCACTGCAGATGAAAGTAGATGTTGGTTGGACCTTGTAGTTCACCGCTGCAGATGAAGGTGGATGTTAGCTGGTGCTTGTAGTTCACCGCTGCAGATGGAGGTTGGCTGGTGCTTGTAGTTCACCGCTGCAGATGAAGGTACTACAGTAGAATCAGGCAAAGCGTAGCCTAGGCAAGCTGGGTCATACACAGGTAGATCAGAGTCCAAACGGTACCGAATCAGAAGCGAGCAAGCAGGGTCAAACGAGCCGGGTCATACACGAAATACACAGAGCAGATATCAGCTGTATCAAACAGTGGCACGCAAAGGTAACTCTATCACGAGCACTGATTGGATGATGATACAGGTGATTTAAAGGTGAGCTGGCGAATCACTGTTGTTTCCCAGGCAAAGGCTGTGTCAGGTGAGTTGTGCTGGGTCCTAAAGGGATTCTAGTACTGACAGTACCCCCCCTCTCGAGGGGTTGCTCCTGCACCCCCAGGCTTACTTGGATAACAAAGATGGAACTTCTTCTTAAGTCGGTCAGCATGAAGATCACGAGCTGGGACCCAGGATCGATCCTCTGGGCCGAAACCTTTCCAATGAACGAGATATTGTAAGGAATTGCGTACTCGACTGGAATCAAGAATAAATGACACTTCATATTCCTGACTATCCAACACATCCACAGGTTCTGGTTCATTTACTTGGAGGCTGGAATGAACAGGTTTCAACAATGAAACATGAAAGACATTTGGAATGCGCATGGATGGGGGAAGTTTTAATCTATAGGACACAGGATTAACAATCTCTGAAATTTCATAGGGCCCGATGAATTTTGGGCCAAGTTTTTTAGATAGAACATGCAGGGACAGATTCCTAGATGATAGCCACACTTTGTCACCAACTTTATATCCTGGTTCCTTTGAGCGCCTCTTGTCAGCCATTTTCTTAAAAGCCTGCACAGAGCGAAAAATAGCACGATTAACATCGGACCAGATTTTGGAGAAATTTTCAATCGTGATGTTGGCATCTGGAACATCAGAGGGTGGAAGATCAAAGGAGCACACACGAGGATGCAACCCGTAAACACAGAAGAAAGGAGAGGTCCCTGTAGATGAGCTGGCACAATTATTAAAGGCAAACTCTGCCCATGGAAAGATGTTGACCCACTCCACCTCATCATTGGCCATCAGACAACGTACCATCTTCTCTAGAGTCTGATTAGTCCTTTCTGTTTGGCCATTTGTCTCAGGATGATATGCTGAAGAATACGATAACTTAATCCCCGGCTGAGAGCAAAGGGCCTTCCAAAACTGGGCTATAAACTGAGAGCCACGGTCTGAGACAATGTTAATTGGTGCCCCATAGAGCCTGAAAACATGTTTAATGAATAAAGATGCCAGTTCTTTAGCAGATGGCAGTGTCGGAAACGGAACAAAGTGGGCCTTCTTACTGAACCTGTCTACCACCACCCAGATCGTGGAACATCTCTGGGACGGAGGCAAGTCAGTGATAAAGTCCATAGATAAATGGGTCCAGGGACAGGTAGGTATTGGTAGAGGACGTAGGAGACCGGGGGGCTTAGAGGTTCTGCCCTTGCTTCTGGCACAAGCTTCACAGGCCTGGACAAAGGCTAACACATCCTGCCTAATCGATGGCCACCAGAGGCTGCGAGAGATAATCTCAAAAGTTTGTCTAAACCCCGGATGTGCTGCAGGTTTTGATGCATGTACCTGTTGCAATACCTGCAAACGAAGAGCCAGGGGCACAAAAAGCATACCAGAGGGAGTGGAGGGATAGGCTTCAGCCTGTGCAGGTAACAAGGCCTCAGAGATGTCAGTCTGGGTGAAAGCCAAAATCCTATCCTCAGAGATAATGGGTTGTGGAGGAAGCTGAGGTGGAGACTCTGATAAAAAGTTGCGAGACAAGGCGTCAGCTTTAATGTTTTTTGGCCCTGGTAAATAAGAAATTGTAAAGTCAAATCTGGAGAAGAACAATGACCACCTGGCTTGACGTGAGTTCAGTCTTTTAGAAGAACGGATGTATTCAAGGTTTTTGTGGTCAGTCAGAACTATGAATGGATAGCGAGCTCCCTCCAGCCAATATCTCCATTCCTCCAAAGCTAGCTTTATGGCTAACAGTTCTCTGTTGCCTATATCATAATTGCGCTCTGCTGGGGAATATTTATGGGACAGGAAGGCACAGGGGTGGATGGCAGCATTTACAGGATCTTTTTGTGACAGAAGCGCCCCACCCCTACTTCAGATGCATCTAACTCCACAATAAAAGGCAGCTCAGGAACAGGATGGCGTAGAATTGGTGCAGAGGTAAAGGCTTTCTTCAACTGAGTGAAGGCCGCCTGGGCTTCAATAGTTCATTTAAACTTAGCCTGAGTCTTCCTGGTGAGAGAGGTGATGGGATGTACAATAGTGGCAAAGTTCTTAATGAATTTCCGATAGAAATGTACAAAGCCCAGGAAGCGCTGAACTGCTTTCAGGTCTGAAGGTGGTGCCCAGTCTAAAATGGCTTGAATCTTGGCTGGATCCATGGTTAGGCCTGTGTCAGAGATTAGGTAGCCCAGGAAAGGTACTTGTTTGACATGTGTAGCGGGTATGTACTTTTCAGAATGTTTAATTTGGGTGAAGACATCAGGGATGTCTAGTTCCCTGCGACCCAGCAGGTGGCGCTGTCACTTTGGGCCGGGGTTGAACCATCACTGCAGTGCCATACACTTTGTGACCTCTCGCAGCAGTTGTACGGCGGGGCGGGGAACCCACCATGCTTGCTGGGAGAGGGTATAAAGGGGGCGGACATCTTCGCCACGAGGTCCGAGCCCCAGGCACCTTCAGCCTGAGGGCTGCTGTCCGCGGTCGGTGTCCAGGCGGCCTAGGCCTGGACACGTGAAGTTCGGGAGTCACCTCAGACACCCTCAAGATTCAAGCCATTTTAGACTGGGCACCACCTTCAGACCTGAAAGCAGTTCAGCGCTTCCTGGGCTTTGTAAATTTCTATCGGAAATTCATTAAGAACTTTGCCACCATTGTACATCCCATCACCTCTCTCACCAGGAAGACTCAGGCTAAGTTTAAATGGACTATTGAAGCCCAGGCGGCCTTCACTCAGTTGAAGAAAGCCTTTACCTCTGCACCAATTCTACGCCATCCTGTTCCTGAGCTGCCTTTTATTGTGGAGTTAGATGCATCTGAAGTAGGGGTGGGCGGACATCTTCGCCACGAGGTCCGAGCCCCAGGCACATTCAGCCTGAGGGCTGCTGTCCGCGGTCGGTGTCCAGGCGGCCTAGGCCTGGACACGTGAAGTTCGGGAGTCACCCCAGACACCCTCAAGATTCAAGCCATTTTAGACTGGGCACCACCTTCAGACCTGAAAGCAGTTCAGCGCTTCCTGGGCTTTGTAAATTTCTATCGGAAATTCATTAAGAACTTTGCCACCATTGTACATCCCATCACCTCTCTCACCAGGAAGACTCAGGCTAAGTTTAAATGGACTATTGAAGCCCAGGCGGCCTTCACTCCGTTGAAGAAAGCCTTTACCTCTGCACCAATTCTACGCCATCCTGTTCCTGAGCTGCCTTTTATTGTGGAGTTAGATGCATCTGAAGTAGGGGTGGGCGGACATCTTCGCCACGAGGTCCGAGCCCCAGGCACCTTCAGCCTGAGGGCTGCTGTCCGCGGTCGGTGTCCAGGCGGCCTAGGCCTGGACACGTGAAGTTCAGGAGTCACCCCAGACACCCTCAGTCTGGGGTGAGGTACATCATTCAGGCCTGGGGCCCAGCTTCTTCCACTGGGTCCCGCCCGGGAGGAATCGTCCTAAGGTGCCCACAGTATCGGGTACCTGAATCCAGGCGTGACAGACCGTGCAGGCGTGCAGGTGACCTTCCCGTAAATCTGGTGCAGCATATTGCCAGTGCCGGGACAGGGCCTCCGGAGAACGTCGGGATGGATGTCCTTTACAAACAGGGGCTGTATTCACATGGAAGGTGGTCCATGTTCTAAGGTCGGTGGCAGAGACCGTTACATTCAGGCCTGTGGCAGGGGCTGCAACAGTTCACTCGGTAGGTGGCAGCTACCAACTTCACGTCGGTGGCAGAGACCGTGCGCCAAGCCTATTCGCACGCAAAAGGAATATGAGAGTTCATTTGTGCCTGGGCCTACTCTCATCCACACCCGTCTGTCTGTTACAAGAGTTCAACTGATTATGTTCATCCTGGCAAATGGAGAAATAAAAGAGTGTTGGACTTTTAATGGTGTGGGGCTCTATTACTGGTAGACACATCTCCACGGAACAAACAGAGGCTCCGTATGCAGAGAACAGACCCGAAGGTAATTTAAGTAACTTTGCTCAACCCTCATACACATACGAGGTGAGAGCTTGGCGTAGTGTTCCTGCACTCTCTCTCCCAGGTACCCCTAGACAACAGCCGTATAACTGATAAAGCTAGAGAGAGAGTGAGGCCACTACACATGAAATAAACATTTTTCGGGCTTTAAGCGGAGGTTCACCCTAAAATTACACTTTGTATTCCTGTAATCCTAGTGCTATGTACAATACCATGTCACTAACCTTTTTAAGTTTTGGATAATGTAAAAGAAGTAAATCTTCGGAATTGTGTTGTACTTCCTGCTTTTCCTCCCGCGGGAGTGGGCGGGTCGTTTGGTTTGCCCGGCGGCGCCAAGTGTCCTGGGATGTCGGCGCAATGTCTCCTGGGAGCAAAGTATAATGCTTGCCAGGAGACGCCGTCCAGCGTAATCCCTCAAGATTTCCCTCGTCATGTGACTCATATACCCGGTCACGTGACGAGGGCGGATCTAATTCCGCCATTTTAAATAAGGGCACACAGGTGAATGTTGCCATTAAACACCTGGAGACACAAGGTGAAGGAAGCCATTGAAAGGACGGGAGCAGTAACATTTTAATTACCAATATTACAGGAAAAAGGAGGGTTCTGAGCCTTTTTTTGTGAATGCTATCACAACGGGGTGTGTACTTTTAATGTTGAAGCCCGTTGTGATGGCAACCAGGAAGTGTTGACGGCGCTGCTCGCCGTCAACACTGCACATGCGCAAGATACAGCGGTGAATGCCGGGAGACGTGCATTCACCGCTGCCCGGAAGTCTATGCTTGTGGGCTTCAAGATGCCTACAAGCAAAATGGAAAAACACGGAAACTATTTTATAAGTGTTTATTTCTTCGGAAAACGGACGGGGGATCTTTTGTAGCGCTGGACAAGTGAGTACATTACAGTCATCATTAGTCACATTGAATGCACAAAAAGAAAAAAAATGTATGGACCGCAGAACCTCCGCTTTAACAAAAAGGGAATGAGCCTTTAAACGGGCCAATACTGAGCAGACGTGCCTCTGATGTGTTTAAAGATTGGGTGAGTATATCAAAATATCATCTAAGTATACAAGCATGAAGCGACCCAACAGGTCACAGAAAATGTCATTCATAAAGTTTTGAAAAACAGCTGGTGCATTCCTGAGCCCGAAAGGCATGACAAGACATTCGTAATGGCCATCCTTGGTGTTAAAGGCTGTCTTCCATTCATCTCCTGCACGGATGCGCACTAGATTTTAGGCTCCCCTTAAGTCCAGTTTGGAGAAGATTTTTGCTCCCTGGATTTGGGAGAACAACTCTGTGATGAGGGGAAGAGGGTACCGATTGGGAACAATTATTTTATTTAGACCTCTGTAGTCAACACAAAGCCTTAGTCCCCCATCCTTCTTCGGGACAAAGAAGCATCCTGCGTTTCGGTAAGATGAGCAACTTTAAAGTAAACTATGATAAAACAGAAGCTCTGAATATCACACTCTTAAGTAAGGATACCGATATTTTTTTTTTCCATTAAACGTTTTTTATTGAACACTGTACACATGAAACACGGCATTACAGGGTATACGGCAATAATAGTATCAGAGATCAGATACAAAGAAAAAAGGAAAAAAAAATACATTAACAGTCACAGATCAGATAGAGGCATAATTGGAACACATCCCAGAGTAACATAACAGGGATTTCACACGTTAGGATCAGCCCGTACATGTCTCGGATGACGAGAGCCACCTGTCCCAGATCTTATTGTATTTATCCAGGCATCCCCTATTAGGCTATATGATTTTCTTGTAAGGCAGTGTGGCATTCACATCCGCTTTCCATTCAGAGAAGCTAGGGGGTGAAGGCCTCATCCAGTGTCTGGCTATAATCTTTTTAGCTGAAAAAAAGTGTTTCATGAAGGAATGTTTTAGTAAATCTGTCGAGGTCTGCGCCAGGGAAAATACCTAGCAGACATACCTTTGGGTCCAGGGTCAGAGGGGACCCCATGTCGTCATGGAGGAAGTCCACAATTTGTTTCCACAGGCCCTGGAGTCTAGGACATGCCCAGATCAGGTGGAAAAATGTACCAGTCTCTTGTGTACACATCGCGCACTCCGTACCAGTCTCGGGCCTAAAACGGACTACTCGGAGAGGAGTAAGGTATGCACGATGTAAGATGTACAGTTGTGACAATCTGTCCGAGAGTCTAGGGGAGACGGTCTTGCAGGCATCAAGTGCCTCACTCCACTCTTCATCCTCCAGTGATCTCACATCCCTCTCCCACCTCAGTTTGAGATTATATGCTAGAGTAGTAGCCGACGGGGTGAGAAGCATATTATAAAAGTCAGAAATCAACCGACGAGGGTCTGAACTCTTGATCACCGCCATCAAGGCATTAGAGGCTGGCTGCGGGATGGACGAGGAAAATTGGGACCACATGGCATGGCGCAGCTGGAGGAACCTATAGTGCATGGATTGAGAGAGCATATATCGCTCCTGCAGATCCACAAAATTTCTAAGGGCCCTGTCCGATAGTATGTGTTGTAAGTAAAAAAAACCCTCTCCCACTCCACACTTCTGTGTCAGGGATCAAACGAAGCTCAGGAAGATTTTTGTTGTGCCAGAGGGGGGTGAAATCATTAAAGGGCGTAATCTTAACACATTTAGCGGCAATATCCCAAATCCTTCTGTACTGATAAAGGAGTGATTTGCGGTCTCCGTCAGATTCACTGGCACTCTGCCCCGCGGCAATTGCCGTCAGGGGATCCGAGGTGCATTGAACCCACGAAAGGCATAGCAGGGTAAGAAATCGGAGCCTGTCAGTTTTGTCTATGTGGTAAAGCTGAGACAGCTGGGCCGCTAGGTAATATAAGTTGAAGTCTGGGAGGGCCATTCCACCCAAGTCTGTAGGACTTTTATTAAGTTCATGTCTATTACTGCCCCACACAAAATATTTAAGCAGGGATTCCATTCATTTGAAATATTTCCGTGGTATAAAGATAGGTGAGTGCCAAAGCATATATAATATTTTAGGTAATAGAATCATTTTTATAACGTTAACCCGACCCCACACTCCCAAAGGCAGTCTGGCCCACACCTGGGTCTTGGATTTAAGTAAAGTAAACAGAGGTTCTACATTTAGGGCAATATAGTCGGCCGGTGGCCTGGACACAGAAATTCCTAAGTATTTGATTAGGCTGACACGTTGTAACCGTAGGTGATCCTGGAGGCCAGGGGAGGGAAAACTGTCATAGGTGGGGGTAGTGACAGTATTTTTTGTATTGATGTCATTGTGGTCAGGCAACGCACTAGCACCTTTGCTTCTATGTGCTGGGTGTCTAGTGTGCTCCTGCCCCTTTAAGGAGGGTGGGGCTCCCTCCAGTCATCTGCCCTTCATCTATCCATCAGCATACATGTGCTTCCACTGAGGAGACCTTAAATTTTAGAGTTAGGACTGCAGTACACAGGGAGCCTTGACGGGGCCTGCAGCTTACACATGTATTTGCAAATGCGTGCAACTAAACCCCTGTTTTTAAACGCACTGTTAGACAGGTGAATTCGTTTGGTTGCTGATTGGTTGGTAAGTTGAGCTTGGATATTTTGTGTTTTTTGTCTACATGCATCTGCCCATCCAGTGCTCCTTGCTGTGAAGACCTGTCATAGGTGGGGGCAGTGACAGTATTTTTTGAGGGAAAACTGTCGACAGGCAAGACCTGGGACTTATCCCAGTTTATTTGTAGACCGGAAAAAGACCCAAATCGTTCCATAGTCTGTAACGCAGTGTGTAAAGAAATGTCAGAGTCTGCTAAATAAAGTAATGTGTCGTCCGCGTATAAACTAATTTTTTCCACCAGGGGTCCCAATTGGAGGCCACGGATCATGGGGTCATTCCTAACGGAGATTGCCAAAGGCTCGGCCTCTAAAGCATAGAGCAAGGGGGATAAGGGACACCCCTGTCTAGTGCCCCTGGTCAGGTCGAATAGAGCGGACTTCCATCCGTTGGCAACAACCCTGCCCCTAGGTGCTTGGTACAGTATCTGGACCCATCTGACAAAGACCGAAGCCGAATCCCCTCAGACAGCCCCACAAGTACCTCCACTCCACCGAGTCGAAGGCCTTAGCCATGTCCAAGGCCACCACCACTCGAAAGCCAACCTCCGTGTGCATCGCCTGCAGATTGATATAGAGCCTTCTAAGGTTAAATAAAGTATTGCGGCCTGGCATAAAGCCAGCCTGGTCCGTATGGATTAGACTCAGAATCACTTGGTTAAACCGTAGAGCCCAAATTTTTGCGAGAATCTTTATGTCAACCTGCAGGAGCGATATAGGCCTATATGACTCTGGTAAACCCAGGTCTTTACCCAGTTTAGGTATGAGGACTATGGTAGCCTCTCTCATAGAGGGGGGCAGGAGAGCAGTCTTGAAGAGGTAGTTATATAGCGCTAGTAGTCTGGGGACGAGAATTTCACTGTATTGT